>JAGFBZ010002245.1:2070000-2800000 GCA_018398805.1 Hirundichthys speculiger
ACAACTGCGCTACCGGGGCGGCCCTATTTTGCCTTTTTGACTCCTCGCGAGATCTAGCGCGATCAGTGGTTACTAAGAGACCAGCTGTCAACAGCACTGGTTCTTTAGCAACCCTTCCAGACCCGAAGTTACACTTGTTGTGAGGACTTCTTTTAGTTTAAAGATTTATTTTTTTCAATTGTCTTTATGGAGGTGAGTTTGGCATTTAGAGACATTTTGTAATTGCTGGCTACAGTGTAGAATCCGTGGAAATTTGAAAACGTATTTTAAACTACATGTCAAGAACAAATTGACACCTACCGGCCATTTAAATCGTTTCACTATCATTTATTTCACACTCTTGTGTCTAGTGTCTAACAAGCGTTCACTGCCGTGAAATTTTAGGTTGAATGTTCAATAGATATTTGCTTGGTATCAATCTATCTATCTATCTATCTATCTATCTATCTATCTATCTATCTATCTATCTATCTGGCTCTCATTTTAGTGTAATTCTGAATTAGCTTCCTCACCTAAACAAAAAATTGGACTAGGTTTTGATTAAAAGGCAACCCTTCAATGCAAAAAGAAAGAGCTGTCCTATTGGTCTCCTTTTAGTGCTCAGGTTTGCAGTCACTGGGTGATGTGGTTTGGAACCTATTGAAAAAATACTGCAAATACATTGATCCAGAGTGAATGTCTGTGGAATATCAAACCTTAAACTAACTTGATCACAGCCACATGTTCTGATTGTTTTGTAGTGTAGTGAGTTGGTGGGAGAAGGAATAGATTTGTTATTATTATTATTATCATTATTATTATTTTACCTTTATGTTGTAATTTGATGTATGGAATGTATTTCCTGGAACCAGAACATTTATTTTAGTTTGTAAGAGGCTGTGTTGGATCAGGACAACAGCGAGGTTGAGGCTCAACCTGCTCAGCTCAGCTGTACCTTTGTTGTTTTTCCAGGAGATGGGACTCAGCGGAGAGGACTCTTTTGAGTCCCTTGATGACTTTCAGACGGTCCTCAGTGAGCTGGATGGGGACAAGAGCATGGACAAGATCCGAGTGGAGTGTAGCAAACTCATCCACACTCTGAAAAAGTCTCGAGAAAATGAAAAGAGGCTGATGTCCAAATGCAGGGAGCTGAGTGCAGAGATTGTGTCTTCCTCAACTAAAGTGGCAGCTGCTCTGAAACTGTCCCAGGAAGACGAGACGACAATAACTTCACTGAAGAGGGTATGCTCTGACTACGTCATATACTACAGTTTAAGTCTTCTTTTTTATTTGTTTTCGACATTGGAGCTTCTCCAGTGCCCATACAAAATAAACAACCTGACTGCTCATTTATTAAACTGTGCATAGGATCCTTACTAAAGGATTCCATGTGCCCAAAAGCTGAAAATGGTGTCTGCCAAAAATATATTTTGATTTAAAAAACTATGTGTATGCACACCTCCAAGCATGTCGTACTAAATAATAGCCCACCTGGAACTTTGCGCAAGTGGTTTCGTCTAATGTTCCCCCACACTACACACCCACATTTTAGCATAAATGGTCAATGCAAAGTACCACGTGAATGCTTTTGCACGTAAATCAGCCTGCTGCCAGCCACCACAAGCAGAGCCTGCCTATCTGTTCCTACGCTGCTCTGCATCCATGGGAATGAGGCATGTTGAGCCAGGCCACCATGCTACTAAATTTGTCAGAACCATGTTTGAGTCACAAATAACATGTACATTGATTGTATGCACATCTTTTACATTCACATGGACAGATATATCTCACTTGGAGCTCTTAGATCCAAGAGCACTGCTCTAGGGAATCTAAATATTAGTCAGTCATCATCATGGGCCAGGAAATCTTTGTGGTCCCTAATAACTCCATCCTGATCCTTGAGGGCCATAATCCTCAAATCTCAATGTATGCCAGTGCATCCTTCATGCAGCAATACACGCGACCATTACCACACTATTTATCTATTTACTCAGCAATTAGACTGACTGCTACAGCCCTGGTTACAATTACTGGTCTCTTGTATATAACTTGCAGATGGAACTATGATATATAAACTTAATGTGCTGAGTGCTTATGGGATAGTCATAGTTCACTACAGGAACACATCTATAAGACTACAGGCTTGGGTGTTTATGATTATGCAGATTTACAAGTCTGATATGAATAGAAATAAAATCTATGAGATGGACGTGGCTTCGGTTCACCACCTCACCGTCTTCACTGCCAGTTTCTCACATCTCCGAAATGTGCGTGCACAAGGATCAGAATTTGCATACATCTGTGGGTATTCCTGTCATGTTTTTTTTTTTTTATCGATCACAGTCTTTTCGTGGAAAGTGGAACGTGCAACTTTCAGGCCCTTTTTTGTGCTGACAAAACATTTATAAATGAGGTCCCAGATAAATGCTTCAAGGCTTGGCAAATAATTCATTTTTCTTTTATAATTTAGGAGCTGGACAAAGCTTGGAAGATGGTTGATGCTGCTCATGATAAAGAAAAAAAGGACAGAGAAGCCATCAGGAATCTAAAAGAAGATGTTTCTAATCTCACCAAAAAGAGTGAACAACAAACTGGCCTCTCTTCTAACCCAAGGACGGAGGTGAGGCAATTTTCCTTTCCCATGTTCTCCGTTTTGTGGGAGGATACATGTTGTGGGGAAATTACAACTTCACTCTCTCTCTCTCTCCATATATATATATTTTTTCCTTCTTTTTTTAATGCAGTGATTCTTCCAATTTCTTTGATGCTTTTTTCTTTCCACACAGTATGAGGTCAAGATTTTTAATTATTTATTAGCTCTATTTTATTATTTAATTTACATCCATTTTTACATTTCAGACCTGTGGCACATTCCAGAAAAGTTTGTCAGTAAAGTTTTTGTCACTTTTAAATATTTCCATTCCTTCTCACAACACTTTGAAGGTGTTCAGTCAGTCAACTCATACTCTGATCATTATTCCGACCATACTTATATTTTGGGGTCTCGGCTCTGAGTCTGAACCTGATCACTCCCCACTGAGAATACCTTCATTGAGATATTGGTAGTAATGAATGACAACAGAGCCCCCAGTCCTCTCTAGTCCAGTGCATTGTTCTCAATTTCAACATTGTGTGACAATTAGTAGTCCATATTTGGCACACACAAACTACTGTCAGTTGATGCAAAAGGAGGAGAATTCATGGCCTCTACTTCCATAGACCTGGATTATAACTCCAAAGTTACTTACTCTCCACAGAGTGTAGTTCCCAGTTTAGCTGTTTATGGCAAACTCGACAAGTGTTAGAAGCAGAGGCTATGAACTCTGCTCATTTTGTGTCTATTGACAGTAGTTTTGTACAAAGTCAGTTGTCAATTTGTATGAACTTATGACAAGATGGGAGTGACTGGAAGGAGATTCCTGTGAAACAGTCCTTATCTATACACTTTTTGGACACAAAACATTAAAATTACCTCAGTTTGGGCTTTAGGGACCCTATCCACACTAAAGTGGAATTATGTTTTTCACAGAATTAGATTTACTATATATATTTACCATTGACATATCCTCTTTGGCCCTTTGTACCCACACATTTTGCATGTCCATTTTGCTAATAAAAACTGCTTCATTTGACCACAACACATTTTCACTGTGTGATGGTCCATCCAGATGCCTCTGATGTCTGAACATAAGGCTTTTTTTCCTAAGCAAGGCATGCAAAAAAGAAGCCTTGTCCTTTACACGCTGAAAGTCCTCCAAGATTCCTTAAGTAGTTTTATACTGTCTACAACAAAATAAAAACCAAAGTAAATGTAAGGATCACTGTATTTTTTTTTATTTATTTGTATTTTCAAAATCAGCTCAGTTGTGTCTGATTTGAGGTTCTACTGAGGGTTAAGTGGATGTAATGTGTTTTTTTTTTCAGTTATCTACTTAAAAAGATTGAAGAGTTGACCGAAGAGAGAAATCAGCAGATGAAAATAGTAGAGGATCTCAGAGAAAAACAAAATAAATTCACTGCAGTCCTGCAAGAGATAGAGGCCCAAAGAGAGACTGCAGTGCAGAATATTTCTCAGGTAAATATAATGTTTGGCTGGCTGCTGCTGTAAATCTGATAGTGTGATGTGGTTGCTCTTTTTACATGTGGATGACTCAAACTATGCCTTTCACTGTCCTGTGAGAACTTTAATTTTTGTGAGTTAGTTGTCAGATGTAGAGGACTACAAGGACACCTTTGACTTTTTCTATGAGTAGATATACAAGTGAACAAGACACACAAAGCCAAATGGTATAACCAAAGTAAAAAGGTAAATTAGACAAAACAAATAAAATAAAATCCAGCTCTAGCATGGAGCTAATGCTTCTGTTTGTTTGATCTTAGCTCCAGCAAGAGGTTCAGGTGCAACAAAATGAGATTTCTAGAGAAACAAGACTGAAGGAGAAGTTGGACAAGGAGGTTAAGCAACTGCATGCTGACATGGAGTGCAAGGTGGGGGACATCAGAGTTCTGAATTTGCAGGGCCAGAAGGCCAAGGAGGAGCAGCAGAGGCTGGAGCATCAGCTGAAGGAGCTAAAGGTGAGCAATGGATAAGAATGCCTTCTAACTGACCCTTGGGTAAGCACCACCCCCCTCCCGCTTCTCCCTGTTTACTCTTGCTAGGTCGGACACTCTTCCTGCTCCTGCGTTAAAGACTGTATTATCTCGCTATATTTCCAATGCGTATCATCAATCAATCAATCAATACTTTATTAATCATCGTCGTCACAATGAAACTCAATTTTCCAGTACATCGTCCAAGAAAAACATACAGAAACAAACAAACATATTCAGACATGGGTCGACGGTGTCTGGGGGCTGCTGCCACGTAGCGGCGCACCTTCTTATCAGAGAAAAATTAGATCACATGTGGAGAGGGGGAGAGGGTGAAAAAAGTATCTCTCCAAACGTGTCCTTTGCAGGGCATGTTGGGAGATTAGAAAAAAACCTCAGCACAAAAAATAAGCATAGACAAACTTAAAACTAAGACATGAGAGGAGGGGGGTGTCCAGCCAAACAGTCTGTGTGCGCGCTGCCAGATCCCGGCGTGCAGTGCATCAGTCCGCCTAGCATGGTGGGTGTAAACAGCCGGAGCCAGCAAAGTACGTTGAGCGGGGGGCGGGAAATGTGTGTGTGCATGTGTATGTGTGTGCGTAAGCAGCACAACATATCAGGAGAGTTTCGTTTCAGGGGAGCCAGATTCAGATAAGAGAAGATTGTTAGGTCAGGCTGACTGAGATTCCGTCTGCCTTGAGTCCATCATAACTATTAATATAATATAATCAGGGGCGCAACTACCTACTGTCTGAGGGGTATGCAAAAACATGGCTGTGCACCCCCCACCCCCCAAAAAAACCAAACAAACAAAAAACGCACACACACACACACAAGTGAATACAATTTTAAAAAAAATCCACAAATTCTGAAACAAATTCTGCATCTCTCTGTTTCTTTCCCTCATCTTTACCTCTCTGTTCCAGTTCATCCTCTCTCTCATCTGGACTCATGGGTCGGGAGAGTGGACAAAAATTGTACTCAAGTAAGAGTATTGTCACTTTAGAACAATATTGCTCAAGTAAAAGTTAAAAGTATTTTACAATAAAACAATTCTTAAAGGTACAATTTACCCAAAAAGCAATTAGAGTAAATGAAATGGAGTAAATATAACTAGTTACTACCAACCTCTCTCTGTACCTCTCTGTTCCACATTCTCCTTTATCCTCTCTGGTGACTGACTCGCCATGTCTGCCTGAACTACTTTTCCCAAAAGGACACAATGAATATGTTCACATCTTCACATCATCTTCCTCATTTCAGGTAGCTGTTCTTACACTTCTTCCTAATATTAGACCAACCTGGTGCCTTCCCCTGCTTCTTCATTTTTCTTCTTGCCTTGTTTCTCTCCTCTTCCATCCTCACCCCTGAATGACATGAACTTTGTTAAATAGAGGAGTCTTAATTCATTCTGGTCCATATTAGATTGATGACAACCATCAGCCTAAGATCAAATCAAATCAAATCAAATATACTTTATTGATCCCCCAAGGGGGAAATTCAAGAAAAATAAAAAAGGGTGGGCCACGCCACTGGCGGTGCACATATGGGCGCTAGGAATCCGTTGGCGGAGCAGGGGAGGGCAGAGCTGAACCTGCGATCCCCCTTGGCTGGCAAGCGCGAGGCTCTGCGGGTGCAGATCTGGCGCGCGCAGGGGGGCCGTCTACTCCCCATGGCAGTAGACGGTCCCCCTGAGGGATGGCAGTTCTAGCGCCATCCAGACGGCCAGCCTCCCCGTGGTCCTTAGCAGCTTTCACCCCACAAAACAGATGACTTGAGGAGGAAACAAAATAAGATGACTTGAGGAGGAAACATCACATAATGCAGTATGGTTCCACATGGAAATAATTTACACATTTCATATATGTTTCTTTCTTTCAACATGTTTTAAGTTACATATATGACAGGCAGCCAGACTACATACAAAAACCAATGGAATGTGTAAAATAAGTTATATGGTTTCAAAACCATAGTAGCTAATCCACATATTAAAAGATTTAAATTTCAAATTATAACTTTAATGGATATGTTATTGATTGGGCGCTGCATCTAATGAGACTTATCTGATACATCACATCACTGTAGTGTTGTATCTGAGTTAGGGTGACCATATTTTGATTTCTAAAAAAGAGGACTTTGCTCTGCCTCAAGATGCATTAATGATACTTCAAATTTACTTAAAGATGCTTCTACCTTTAATAAATTTAAAGCCTCCTCTGTATTATTAGAAAATTTAGTTACAGAACAAAATAATATCTCTATAGACATCTCTGTATATCCGATTATTGTGTCTAAAATAATCTCTCTTTAAGTGTCAATGGTGCAAAACTAAAAATGGAAAAAAATATGGTATTTATGTATAAGAAAATCAATCTACAGCAGGGTTTTTCCCTGTATCAAATTTAATCTGTTTTATGATTCATCTATGATAATTGTCTGAACAATAAGATAATCACTAACAACTTTCTTTACATTTTTTTATGATGTTATATTGTAAATATTGATCAGCACACACCTGCAAGAAAACAGCAGGCTAACCTGCTGCTATGCTAGTTCTAGCCAACTTTGTTTACATGCTTCCCCTCTAAGAAGCTCCAGCTACACTTGACATATTTCACCTGCTGTCCTTTAACCACTTGGAGAAACGTTCAATGACGTGTCATCAACCCATCACTAGTTTTTTGTTTGGAACCTCGCTGCTCTCCTGCCACATTTTTTGGGTCCACCATCCACACCACCACCTTTACCCAATACAACACCAAGCCTCCATCTTCATCCTGTCTTTTCCTGACTGCTGCAGGTCTTACATGAGCGATCCACCAAGGAGCTGGAGCAGACACAGCTGAAGAAGAACAAATTGCAGCAGGAGTGTGAACAACAAACAACAGACAAAGACCACCTCGCTCTGGAGAATCAACAGATGGCAAATGAGTTGAAGGTACACAGCTGCCCACTGAGTCTCACTTCCAACCAAGGAGTGTATGGAAAAAGCAATACGTTGACAAATATTTATTTTTACATTTTAGACCTGCAACACATTAGAAAAAAAGGTGGATGTACAATAACATATGGTATCTAGGGCCCGATCTTACACCTCCTGCTACCCACTACCCACTACCTGCAAATTGCTGATTTAGGAGCCTCTGCCAACTGCTAATGCAATCTTCCGCTCCCTAAACCTGCCACCCTTTATGCCGACTCCCTTACTCACATTGTAGGTGCGGCAATGGGCATGTCTCTTGCGCTTTCCACAAATTCGGTATCTTGCGGTACCTGTATTTCGCAGATTTTGGATAAAGGGTAGTGGGTGGTCTGACCACCCACTACCCTTTATCCAAAAGTTTGTGGAAACGCAACTGGCATGTCGGCGCATACATTCGGTATATGTATATGTATATGTGTGCGCATGTATATGTATATGTGTGTGTGTGTGTGTGTGTATATATATATATATATATTATATATATATATATATTATATATATATATATATGTGAATGTATGTATATATGGATATATATGTACGTATGTGCTGTTTAAAAAACATGTCTTAACGTAACTAAAGTAAAATTAGTAATTCCTAATTAAAAAACAATGGCAAGTAAAAAAACTCCCCTTGCGGGAGAAAAAACTTTATGCCAAACAGTTACAAGAAAAAAAACTCTACTATAATAGGAAGAAACGAAAGGAGGGTAGTTTGGCTGATATTTCTGTTTCATCTGGTTTCATGGATAAATACAGCTGCGTATTATCAGCATAACAATGAAAGTTTATGACATGGCTCTGGATAATAATTCTCAAGGGCAGCATGTATTGAGTGAAGGGGATCGGTTCTAACACTGAACCCTGTGGGACACCATAGTGACCCTCATTTGTGCGGGAGAAACAACATTATCATGAATGAACTGGAACTTTTCATGTAAATATGATTTAAACCAGCCTTGTGCTGTCCCCTTTATTCCAATAATGTAAACTAATCTGTGTAGTAAAATGCTATGGGTCGATGTATCAAAAGCAGCTCTGAGGTCCAGCAGAACTAGTATGGACATCTATTCAACATCTCCCACTTCCTGGCAGATAAAAGAAGAGGAGGTGAGTCAGATGCGTCAAGAGGTCACCAAACAAACAAAAATGAGAGAAGCCATCCAGAAGAAGCTCCACCAGATGGAGGATCAGAAAGCTGACACGGAGGTTCAAAGAGAGACTCTGAAACTGCAGATTGCTGCTCTGGAGAAAGGTTAGTGAGCTTTTTTGGTGGAAATTGTTTTCTATGGTCCCTGTCTGTGTACCATTCAGCATTCAGACCTTACTCTGTAGAAGACTCAATTTTACCTGTTTGACATAACAAGTACTGTAACAACAATTTTTGGAATGTAAAAATTAATCATTGCATTTTCACAACGTTTTTTTTTTTTGTTAACTGCCATCCTCTACAGACTTAAAGCAGAAAACACTGCTTTTTTTTCAATTTTATTTTCTTTTTACAATCATTTATGTGCGGTTAAGAACACATTTGCAGTGGTAACAGACTGCAGGTTTATTTCTGCTTTACCTGGACTTTTAAAGGGCTCACTGGCATCATTATTAAAATGTGTCTTTTCTGTATAAAATCATCAGATCTTCAAACATCAGAGAAAACATCTTCATCTTTCTCTCTCTGTAGATCTCGAATCTTCCAAGAAAAAAGTTGAAGCTGACAAAAAAGCCCAAGATGAGCTGATCCGAGAGAGGGATGCCTTAAATAAGGTATCCAGTAATGCTCAGGTTGTCTCAGAGGTTGGGATTACTGGTATACAATTAGAAACTACAGTGTTATAAGAAAGCCACCAGTCATTCTCTGTTAAATCCTGGCTGAGTGCTTGCAGCTTTCAGACCAGAATGAAGATAAATACATTTGTGTTCCTGTGTCTGTGTATAATATGTGTTCATGATTGTTTTCTGTGAGAACAGAACATTATCAAAGCTGTCCAGTCAGCTGAGAAACAGGAGAACCTGGTGAAGCTGCTGGAGCAGGATAAGAAAACCCTGGAGCATGAAATCAATGGCTACCGGCAGGAGGCCCAAAAGCAACGCAAGATCATCCAACAGCTGGAGAAAGAACGAGACCGCCACATCAATGAGACCAATAGCCTCATGCAGAAGGTCATGCATTGCCGCTGGTGAGCTGTGATGTTAGAAAGGCATAAGCCTTGGTCTGACTGAGGGAAACTGTCATACACTCCACAGGTCCAACAGAAGATGAACGACGTTGAAGCCAGAGAGATGGAGATGTTTGACTGGAAAAAGAAGGTTACTGAGACAGAAACCAAGCTTAATCAGCAGGAGAACCTATTGGAGTCTGTTGTATCTGAGAGGAACCTGTACAGTAAAAGCCTACTTGAGGCTCAGGTGAGATCCAGTTTTATAGTGCTACTAGGCAAGGCAAGCTAATTTCTACAGCATTTTTCATAGACAAAGGTAACTTAAAGTGCTTTACAAAAGGCATTAAGATGAAGAGAAGCAGCGGGAATGCTCAAGATGCAAAGACAAATGAAGTAGGAGCCAGAGCCTGGTGCTGAAATTCCAAACTAGTCCCTAAAACACAAGGTTTCATTCAAACAACAGACATCGGCTTCATATTATTGTAAAAATAAAACATGACATATTTCAAACAGGCCAGACATCAAACATAGGCATTTACGTACACAGAACTGTGAAAAGTAAAACACGAGTTTCAAACATAGCGTGTGTGCTATTTAGACCTTTATATGACTGTGGTGGCACCAAAAATGTAAACTGATAATACATTGCACTGACAAATCGGAGCAAATCAGCAAAAAAGCTGAATCCACTCAACCATGGGCTGGAGTGATTGGCCCCTGAAACGACAGAGCAAACGTGCTACATTTACTGCCTGAATAATGCCTGAAATACAGTTCAGATTTTAGACACAATAACTAGTTTAGATTACTCCCCTAGTGTGAAAAGTGGCATCTCCCATTGGTCACTATTTGCTGGATATCTGGTGAAATAGTCATCACTTTAATCCTTAGGCAGTTCTCAAGGTTTTGCTGAATTAGTCTATTCCTCTTGTGTGTTTTTATTGCATTCATAGCTGAGAAGGACGACTCACATACATACAGGGGTTTGACAATGAACCTGAAACACCTGGTTTTAGACCACAATCATTTATTAGTATGGTGTGGGGCCTCCTTTTGAAGCCAATACAGTGTCAGCTTGTCTTGGGAATGACATATACAAGTCCTGCACAGTGGTCAGAGATTTTAAGCCACTCTTCCTGCAGGACAGTGGCCAGGTCCCTATGTGATGCTGGTGGAGGAAAATGTTTCCTGACTCGCTCCTCCAAAACACCCCAAAGTATCAATAATACTTAGATCTGGTGACTGTGTAGGCCAAGAGAAATGTTCAACTTCACTTTCATGTTCATCAAACCAATCTTTCACCAGTTTTGCTGTGTGTATTGGTGCATTGTCATCCTGATACATGGCACCGGCTTCAGGATACAATGCTTGGACCATTGGATGCACATGGTCCTCCAGAATGGTTCAGTAGTCCCTGGCAGTGACACGCTCATCTAGCACAAGTATTGAGTATTATTAAGGTGCACATTTAATTCTACCATGATTTGGGCAGCTGTAGTTTGATGTTTTTTGGATACAATCCGGGTTAGCATCTGCACATCGCTTTCAGACAGCTTCCTCCTGCGTCCACAGTTAATTCTGTTGGATGTGGTTCATCCTTCTTGGTGGTATGCTGACATTACCCTGGACACCGTGGCTCTTGATACATCACAAAGACTTGCAGTCTTGGTCACAGATGCGCCAGCAAGACGTGCACCAACAATTGTTGTGCATCAACAATTGTTCTCTTTTGAACTCTGATTTGTCACCCATTATGTTGTGTGTATTGCAATATTTTGAGCAAAACTGTGCTCTTAATTGAACCTTCACACTCTGCTCTTACTGGTGCTATGTGCAATTAATGAAGATTGGCCACCAGGCTGGTACAGTTTAGCCATGCAACCTCCCACACTAAAATGACAGGTAATTCAGTTTCATTGTCATTGTCCAACCCCTGTAGGTGGAAGGGAACATTGTCAGACTGTAAAGTGTGACTTTCTTAAGGTTACTGTAATCATTGGAGCATAGTAAGCCTATCCAATAGGCACTCAGGGACTCCGCACTTCTGACTGCGTCTCGCACAACTGAGGTGGTCTGGAAGTCAATAATTTCCATTTCCAGCACAGCCTGATCTAAAGAGGGGATCATTTATTTTGCCAGGGAAGAGAAGTTGTCGGCTGATTTTACTGTAGGGTCACGTATAAAGACAATGATGTCTTTTGGGATGGAGTAGTCATCAAACCGAGAAGTGAATTTGGCTCGGAGCCTCTTGATGAAGTCAACAATCAACTCCATCACTTCTCCCGCTGTCTTCTTCAGTGTACTGAAATGTAGGAGCCTGCTGGTTGATATATCTTCCTCAAGCACCTCCAGTTTCCTCGTGAATGACTTGTTTTTCAATCATGTCCACGATAGTTTTGTCTCTCCCCTGTAACTGAAGGTTAAGCAGGTTTAGGTGGCCAAATATGTTCAATAAATTTCCTATATTGGACATGAATGTTTCATCTTCCACCAGGATAAGGTGGTCAGCTGCTGTCTTGCTTTTGCTGATTCCAAGGAACGCTTTGACCTCATTCAGTAGTGCACAGAAGTGATCCAGTAAAGCAGCAAGTCATCGTGGCCGGCATCTGCTGACTCAGCCACAAGTTATTGATGTGCCTCTGACAAAATGAATGACTTTCATCACTTTGTCCATAACATTCTTTAGCTCGCCATTCAGTTTGGCACAGAGGACAATTTAGTGGATGAGGCAGTGCAGCCCGTGCATTGGGGGGGCAAGTTCTTTCAGCCTGCTCACGAGACCTCTGTGCTTTCCCACCATAGCAGGAGCCCTGACTGTCACGATTAGGTTAACCCTCTCAAATGATAATGATTGCAACTGAAACAACTCTTCCAGTTTCGCAAATATAGTATCTCCAGTGGTGTGGCCTATAATGGAATTAGCGACAACAGCTCTTTCTTGAACTCCTTCCCATCAAAGTATCTCACATAAACACACAACTGGGCTACATCTGTGCTCTCATCAATGGCTAAGGAGAAGTAGTTTCCATGACTAACACCGTCAATAATTGCAACCTGCACCACATCAGACAGCGCTTCTGTGCGGCAGGCAGCGGACCTCACAGAGAGCGACATCTGTTTCACTGATCCGATCACATCATCCATCGGTTTGTTGGTATCAAGTTTCTCCAAAACTGTCACCATCATCTCCTTGCAGACCTCTGCTTCACTGAATGGCTTGTTGTGCTTTGCGAGCACCCAGGACACTTTGAGATGCACTAGTTCCCGTCGGTTGGGATGTGAGGCCTCGCACCAGAATCTTGTTGCTGTGTGAATAAGCACCTTTAAGGGCCCCGATTTTGCACTTTCGTGCCTCTGTCTTCTGAGGGAATGCAACCTTGAACTTAGCATGCTCCATTTTGTGGTGCCATCTAATATTGTACTCTTTGCATGCAGAGACAACCTCGTTACAGATCAGGCATGTGGGCTTTGCATTAATAAAACTGGGGAGGATGAAGGCATAGTTCTCTGTCCATTCATCATGAAAGATCCTGTTTTTGCTGTACATTCTTTGAGATTTTTTGAGTTCCAATTTCATTCATTCATTTGAATGGATTCAGGCTGATTTGTTATGAGCAAGTGGCCAGATTGCCCTCATCCAAGGCTGCGAAGCGAGGTGTTGAGGCAGATCCTTCCAAGGACAGGGTGGGTGCTCCTGGAAACTCTGGTATCTGGCTCCTTCTCCTCTCCTGCAGTGAGCTAGGGAAAATCTGAAAAGCTCCAAATATATCCTTCAAGAATGGGAAATGGTTTATTTGTTCTGAGCGTCTTCTTTCTCTGTTCTTGTCTTGAAGAATAAATCCTCAGTAATAACCCTTGATGGTGGTTAGCTCTTGGTACCCGCCGATCATCCTTTGAAGAATGCTCCAAAGAATGAATGCTATTTCTCTCAAAAGTGAGGGTTTGCTGGGAACGTCTGGCAGAGGAACCTGTCAGAACGATCTTAAACTCACACCTCCGACAGAGCTTCAATCATATCCCGAGGGAAGCAGGGGACATTGAGTCTGAATGAGCCATGTTCCGGACCTCGATTGCTGAAGCGGCTGACTGGAGCTGTGGCCATAAGGTCGTCCGTGCCTACTGTGGCGGCAAAGCGCGAACTCAGTGGTGGACACCTCGGGTAGCAGAGGCCGTCAGACTGAAGAAGGAGTCCTACCGGACTTGATTAGCTTGTTGGACTCCGGAATCAGCAGATAGGTATCGGCGGGCCAAGTCGGCGGCAGCTTGGGTGGTCTCTTGAGGCAAAAACTCGGGTGTGGGAGGAGTTCGTTGAGGCCATGGAAAAAGACTTTCGATTGGCTCCACGGAGATTATGGCAAACCGTCAGACAGCTCAGGCAGGGAAAGCAGTGCTTCACCAACACTGTGTATAGTGAGGGTGGGGTGCTCCTGACCTTGACTGGAGATGTTGTTTGGTGGTGGAAGGAATACTTCGAGGACCTTCTCAATCCCACCAACATGTCTTCCGTGGAGGATGCTGAGCTTGTGGAATTAGATATGGACTCGTATTTTGAGATACATATATGTAGCCATAAATAGGAACTTTTAGGCACTGGTCTGTGAAGCACTTAAAATTATGCCTCAAATGTAGTGTTTTTCTTGAAATTGGAGATCAGGGCTCTCATTTCAAACAAATAATGTTTCAAACAAATAAAATCCTAAAAAAAAAAAACTTTAATTTTTCAGGTGTTATCTTTGACTGATGGACATTTTCTCATATTTTTTTTGATTATCTTTGTCTTCCTTTCCTTCCATTCACAGGAAGAAATAGCAGAGATGAAAAGAAAGATGAAAACCATGAGCAACCAGGTAACCCGACTAAGAGATGAGATCACTGGGAAGGAGCAGGCACTCGGCAAAGGTCAGCAGGAGCACAAGCGCTTAGAGAAGGACACTGAGACCCTAAAGGTAAAGATAAAACCGAGTTCTATGAAAGTACATTATTATGTAAGAATATATTGTACTTCCATATGAGTTCATCAAGGGGAAAAGAAGAAGCGTTCAGACAGATTTTAAAGGCCTTAGGTTGAAAGAACATACAACCCTAATTCCCCAAAAATTAGGACGCCTTGTAAGATGTGAATATAAATAGAATGCAATGATTTTTATGTGTCATAAACCCATATTTTATTAACAGTAGAACATAGAAAACATATTAGATTTTAAAAGTGAGAAATTGTATGATATCATAAAAAATATTGTTTCACTTTGAATTTGATGGCAGCAAGACAAATAAGTTGGAATATGGGCAACAAAAAGCCAGAAAAGTAAGTGATGGAAATCACAGAGTGGCTCAGAGCCATTTTTCAGAGTTCACTGTCAATGAACACAGTTGGCCATTCAATCCATAAACGCAGGTTAAAGAGGTCTGTATATACTGTGTTGAACAGGGAGAGCTGCAGTCTATGAAGCTGCGGCTGGAAGAAACGAAGCAGTGTGTTGACAGTCAAAAAGCAGAACAGCAGAAGCTGCAGAAGATAATATCTGAGACCGAGGCTGAGCAGATCCAACACAAGAAACAGCTGGATCAGGTAAAGAAAGACAAGAACGTAGGTAGACTGAGACAGGTGATGCAAGAGCAAGTCTCTCATTAATGCTTCTGTCTGAAGGTGATGAGAGAGCGTGACAGTCTTGGCAAACAGCTGTTACGTCGTAATGATGAACGTGCACTGCTGTATGAGAAGATCAAGATCCAGGAGTCCATCCTGAACAAGGGAGAGTTCCATTACAGCCAGAGACTGGAGGACATCCATCTGCTCAAACTGGAGATCAGAAGGCTCCGACGCAAAAAAAGAATCCTGGATAAGAATGTACCCAATGTTGAGGAGCTCAGGTAAAACACAGGTTGGGATAGGGAGAAAAATGGAAGACAAGGAGGAGGAGACTGACAGGATGAAATGGAGACCCATAAAAAGCACAATGTAGAATAGAAGAGCATGATTTAAAGATACAGGGAGCAAGGTAGGGAGATACAGAGTGGTAGGTATGAGTAACCTTGTTTGAATTTTAGTTCCCAAAGCCACAGAAAATGATTCTTTTTTTTACAAACCAGCACTTCTGTTGTAAAAACACAACAGTGTTAAAATCCAAATTTCAGTGGCCCAGTTAATATTAGATCATCTTCATCTTAAAATAATATTTCAAGTTTCAAGTTTCCTGGCGTATGCACACAGTTTAAATCTTGATTAGTAAAATGACGTTAATGTGAGATGCTGTGCTGCAGGCAGGAGCTTTTCCAGATGCAGAAACAGCTGCTCAGAGAGCGAAGTAGGAACATTGTCCTGGAGGATCAGCTGAAGCCCATCAACATCCACAGATGGAGGCAACTGGAGGTGAGGTCTTCATCGAGGAATGCCTGTCTGTGGGGGTCATGTCCTGCATCTGTGTGCTCTAGTCATGTTCATAAGTCACTATCCACTCTTCAGTGCTTTTTTGTGTAAAATTATGATAGAAATAATCTGCTTATAGTGAGTCTTCGTATCTGGTGACCTCAGATAAACAACAACATACAGTGGACAAAAAGTGGACAAAAGTAAGATGATTAAATCGCAAGGTCCACCTCTGAGCTCTACAAATTTATGGTTGTGGAGGACTTTTTGTTCATACTTCTTTAGAATATTGAATATACAGAATATACAGCTGTGTATCATCAGCGTAGCAATGAAAGTTTATGCCATGGCTCTGGATAATTTTTCCCAAGGGCAGCATGTATAAAGTGAAAAGGATTGGTCCCAGGACTAAACCCTCTGGGTCGCCATAGCAGACCCTTGTCCATGCAGAAGAAACGTCATTAACATGTAAGAACTGGAACCTGTCAGATAAGTACAACTTAAACCAGCCTAATGCTGTCCCTTTAATTCCAACAGTGTGCTCTAATCTATGCAGCAAAAGGCTGTGATCAGCAGTATCAAAAGCAGCACTGTGGTCCAGCAGAACAAGTACAGATACTAATCCATTGTCCGAGGTCGTTGGTGACTCTAATCAGCGCCATTTCTGTGCTGTGATGAGTTCTAAACCCTGACTGAAAACCCTCAAATAGATCATTTCTATGCAGGTGTTCTCCTAACTGGCTAGCAACAAAATTTTCCAGTATTTTAGAGATAAATGGAAGGTTGGATATTGGTCTATAGTTTGCCAAAATGTCCGGATCAAGGGATGGTTTTTTAAGCAAAGGTTTTATAACTGCAACTTTAAAAACCTGTGGTACATATCCTGATTGTAGAGTTAGGTTAATCTGATCCAAAATTGACATACCAATAAAGGACATGACATCTTTGAGTAGTCGAGTTGCGTTGGGATTCAACAGGCATGTAGATGGTTTAGCTTTACTGATAATTGAGGTCAACTCAGAGAGGCCCACAGGAGAAAAACAATCCAGAGTCAAATCAGAAACAGAAGAATTAAGCAGCGCTGCAGGGACGTCCACAGCCGTTGACAGTTAGGCTTGACCGATCTCATCTATAATTTTGATTATTTTCCCACTAAAAAAGCTCATAAAGTCTTCACTACTAAGAGGAGCAGGAATGCATGGACTGAGAGTTCTGACTCTTTGTCATCCTGGCTACAGTGCTGAACAGAAAACATGGATTATATTTGTTCTCTTCTATTAATGATGAATAATAAGATGTTCTAGCTGTGCGAAGTGCTCTTTTGTAGACTATTAAACTATCTTTCCAGGCAAGATAGGAGTCCACAGATTTACAGGAGTACCACCTCCTTTCTATTTTTTGTGCATGCTGAGTTGAGCTCCTATGGTTAGAGACCCTCTTCCTCAGAGGAGCAACAGCCTCCAGGGCTGAATGTAAAATACCGGCAGTATTATTGACGAGGTAATCAATATCTGCTAGAGTAAAATTCAGGTAATTGCCCTTAGCTATTCTATCATATTCCACCATAGGGAGATGAGAGAGGATGACCTCCTTAAATTTATTCACAGCATCTTTGGAAAGGCATATGCTGTAATGACAGACTTCATTTTCTGTTTTAATGCCACAGATGCTGAACGCGAATGTAATTAAATAGTGGTCTGAGAGAAGAGAATTCAGCGGCGACACTAACAGGTGATGAGCATCTATACCATAGGTGAGGACCAGATCTAGGATATACAGATGGATACAGATTCATGATGGATACAGGTGTTGACAGCCCAAGTGGGCTGCAGCCTTGCCAGTCTCTGAGGTAAAAACTTGGGTGTCGGATAAGTTCGGTGAGGCCATGGAAAGCAGCTTTTGGTTGGCTCCAAGAAGAGTCTCACAAACCATCAGACAGCTCAGGCAGGGAAAGCAGTCTCTCACCAACACTGTGTAAAGTAAGGGGTGTGGTGCTGTTGACCACGATGTGAGATTTTGTCAGGCAGAGGAAGGAATACTTTGAGGATCTTCTCAATCCCACCAACACGTCTTCCATAAAGGAGACTGAGCCTCTGGACTTTCACTATTACTGGAGCTGAAAGGTAGTTAAGAAACTGTACAGTGGCAGGGCTCCAGGGGTGGATGAGATCCGCCCTGAGTTCTTTAAGGTTTTGGATGTTGTAGAACTGTCCTGGTTGACATGTCTCTGCAACATTACATGGACATTGGGGGTAATACCTCTGGATTGGTAGACTGGGTGGTGACTCAACTGTTGAAGAAGGGGACCGGAGGATGTGTTCCAATTATAGGGAAATCACACTCCTCAGCCTCTTTACTAAAAGAGGGGTTACGGGCTACTGCATAGCTCAATGTTTTAAGCAGATGGCCCATGTATGGGGGTGGCAGGCTTGAGTGGCCTGTGGCTCTTTACTGCATGGCTTCCCCACACTCTCTGGCCCACTGCACTGTGAATAAAGGCCGTTGGTGCCTTAAAAAAAAGAGTGGGTTCTAACTTTTCCCTGACTATAATAGTTATTTTTTTGAATAGACAAGTAGACAAGTGTTATTTAAGCTTTAATATTGAAAACATTTTGCACATGGCTGTCTCATGCAGGGCAGTGATCCCGACAAATTCCAACTGATCCAGAAGATTCAGGCTTTACAGAAGCGACTGATCTCTAAAACCCAGGAGCTGGAGGAACGAGAGCTCTTGTTGCAGGTAAACATTGAAAGTTACTCTTTGCTCTCTCCAGAGACTCATTGCTTGTGTCTTCATGATGGATCTTTGTGACATCTGCTGCATCATAAAAGTATAACAGTAGGAGTATTAAAATACTCTTACTGACTTTTTGACTATTTTGATTTTTTGATTTATAAATATCTATTCTGCACTGACATGGGAGAAGCTCTCCAATTTCGTTGTACATTGCTGTATAAGGACAATAAAGGGCATTCTGATTCTGATTCTGATTCTGATACAGAACACATTGCTACCTTGTCTTTTCTAAAATCACAATCAAATGTTTTGAGTTTTGCAGCATTCTCCCTCTTTCTCATCTTTGAATATTTTCTCTTCTCTGATGTCCTCAACAAGGAAAGGGAGAAGCTGTATGTAGAGCTGAAGCAAATCCTGGCCCGCCGGCCAGGTCCAGAGGCATCTGAGCAGCTGCAGCAGTGTCAGTGGACCATCAGAGAGAGAACCAAGAAGCTTCAGGTCTGTCCAGTCATGATTGGTTTTCAGGCCAGTGCTTCCAAAGTTACACGCTGACCTGCAGTTCCACCCTCTGACCATTCCAGTGTTTACCTACCCCTGTTTACACGGATCCCCCCTTATGAGCCAGGTTCTGCTCAAAGTTTCTTCTCCCCTCTTAAAGGGGAGTTTTTCCTTGCCACTGTTTGGCTTAAAGGTTTTTGTTCTGCGACGGGAGTTTTTTTTTTTTTTTTTTACTTGCTGTTGTTGCTTAAATTTCATATTTAATAATATTACTAATATTTTCTCAGGGGTCATGCTCTGGGTCTCTGAAAAGCACCGAAAGAAACTTTGTATTTTAGTAGATGTTATACAAATAAAGTTGAATTTAAAACATTTAATTTCATCACTAAACTCGCAGTGCTTCATGTTCTTAAGTTCCCTGAGTTTTTTTTTTTTTTTTTTTTTTTTTTGTTATCTACTTTAGATTCAGGTTTCTACTGTGACACATCTGCATAGTGGCAAGAAAAAGTATGTGAACCCCTTGGACTAAATTGGTTTTCTGCATTAATTTACCATAAACCATGATCAGATCTTCATATAAATCATAGTAAGACAGTACAAAAAAGCAGATATGTGTCTTTAATGAACACCTTGATTTAACATTCAAAGTGCTGGAGGAAAAATAACTGAACCCATGGACTAATTTCTTCAACATACAGAAATATTTAGGCCTAATTTTAAAATTGATGTATTTCAGTTGCATATAAAATTTCCATCCATTTGGATTACATAGATTTATCACAAACAGGCTAATAAATTTAATGTGGTGTATATTTGTAAGTCGAATGTAATTGAAACAATTTAGAATGAATTGTATGTAATAATATCAATAAGTACAAAAATGACAGATTTATGAATTTATCATTAGTAAATCTAATTTGACTTGTGTGGGTTTTCTCAGGGTGCTCTGGCTTATTGGATGGATGGATGGTTTGATGGATGGAAATCTAATTTGTTCAGTGTATATATTGAATAAATACACTTGCTTTGCTGTCTCAGGAAAATGAATTTCCAAGTTAACCAAATACTCCTCCAGGAAAATGTCAGGGTGTCTTTCCACCAGCTGAAGTTTTGTTGAAATTTAGTGATGCAGCAGGACAATGACCCTAATTGTGGTGGTAAATCCACCACAGAATTACTTAAAAAAAAAAAAAAAAAAAAAAAGATCTTAATCTCATAGGGATCCTGTAGAATGAGCTCCAGAGAGCATTCTAACATCCTACAAATGTGTTGGAAGTGAAGCAGTTCTGAAAAGATAAATGGTCCAAAAATAAAGAAATAATTTGTTGAAGTCACTGCTACCAACCAGCTGTTAACTCCAAGGTTTAATGGACGTGTTCATTAAAGACACTAGAAATTATAATAGTTTGTGTGTTATCATTTTAAGAACATTGTACTTGTAGTATATTATTCTGACTTTAAAGATCAGATCACATAATATGGCAAAATAATTCTGAAAGCCAGTTAACTCTTAAGATTTCACATACTTTTTCTTTCCACTGTGTCTGTTCACAGAAGTTTTTATCATTAAACCTGAATGGCGCTGTCAGATATTTGATCACATTATTTTTTCCGTTTACAGGCGCTGACAGCAGAGGTGAGATTACTTGACTCAAAGATGGACGAGTACAAAAGTGAGAATCAGAGACTGACCAGTGAGCTGGCAAACATTAAGAAGAAATATCTGAGTCAGAAAAAGCTCCACAGGTGAGGATCATCTTTATTTTCAGTGTTGATGTTTCTCATCATGTCTGATCGAGGGAACACGTACACACTTGACCCTTTGGTAAACACCGCCCGCCTCCCGGTTTTCCCTAGTTACTGTTGCTAGGTCAGACACTCTTGCTGCTCCTGTGTTAAGGACTGTGTTAATTCACTATATTTCCAATGCGTGTCATCAGTGTTTATATTATACTAGAATAATGCCATGGTGAAACATTGCTGCTGGGGGACCTGCAAAAGTGACTCGAGGTGTCCAGAACATTTGGAGGGAGCATTTTCTATTCCCTTTCCCAAGCCAAAACAAACGGTGGAAAAATGATGATTTAGCAGCAGGGAGGGTGCTGAGTGAAAACGTCTCTCTGCTCTAGTCCATAGTGTAGAAGTAATTGGCACTATGGACCATACTTGTCAAGTTTTGGATTTTAAAATAAGTGAAATTTTCTGGGGCTTTCCACAAGCAGTATCCCTTACATTTTTGGTGTACAAAAAAGCTAAAATCACAGCTACACTACTTCTTCAACTTCAGCCAGCTCTTTTGTTCCCTGTGTGCCAATATTGGACAAATTCATCAATCCAGGTGTGTCTGACCATTGCTGTGAGGTCAGACACATCTGGATTAATCAGTTTGTTAATTAATGGCACCCAGGAAACAAAGCAGCTGGCTGAAATTTAGGAAGTAGTGCAGCTGTGCATAAAGCTACATTGACATAATGTGAACATTCATTATAGCCTAAATCGCCCATTCCCAAACTTCAGAATATGATCCTTATGTAACCTTATGCAACTGTTCCTGGAACCCTCTTCCAAATAAATCATTTTGTGTGAAGTCAAAATCTAAGAGTCTCTCTCTTCCGAGCCATGACAGTAGGTGTGTTTTGTAACTTTCCCCATGTTCAGTTGCTTGTGTGGACGGCCACATAACCCAACCCACAGCCTGGATTTTCCCACCGTTTGTTTTGGCTTGGGAAAGGGAATTAAAAATGCCCCCTCCAAATGTTCTGGACACCTCAAGGGAAAACCAGGAGGGGGGGGACGGTGCTAACCGAAAAGGTCAATTACATGTGTTGATGATTGTGTTCCCTTTTATGATCCATCTCTGAAGCTCCGTGTGTTTCAATAGTGAGCAGAGAACCAGAACCAAGGTTGAGAAGATAGAGACTCTGCCTCAGCTGAGCAGCAGACCTCCGTTCATTGGAGGAGGATTCAGGATTGATGAGCCTGTCAGACAGTAATGGATATCACCAGATAAAATTCTTCAGTCTGATGCCTTTACATTGTCCTGTTCATATCTTCATCATCTAAAACTGTGTATTTTATCAAGAAATTATGATTTCTCTGAATGGAAAAGGAGACTTAGAAGCATGACATTAAAAAGGACCATATTGCCACTCGTCCTGGCTAAAATATGCTCTACTGTGTTCTATTGATTTATACAAAGATCTTGCTATATTGGATTATGAAACCTAGATCTTTATGGTGGACTCCTCATGAGATTTGGGGATATGGTAGCCATGTTTATTTGTATAAATTTGTGACACTTAATCCATCACACAAAGTCTAAACAGCTTGAGAAGGTTTTCACCTGTACTGAAGAAAGCATCTTTTGTCTTTTTTGGTAGGGGATATGGAGGAAACATTGACAAAGATCACAGCAGGAGAAAAACAGTTACTGCCTTCATTGTTCAGCTTTGATAAAACAAGAATAATCTCACCAGTACTACACAAAACAAACACCCATCTTCTGGGTTTCATTCTGTCTCCTCATTTTTCTGTCTATATAGTAGTTCCTCGGACGTGCCACTTATCAGAAGGTGGTTGAAGATGAAACACCAGACAAGTATAGTTTAATATCATGACATTCCTGATTCAGAGCTGTCACTCAAACCACATTTATCGACATGAAACAGCACCACTGTATTTTAGAAGTCAAAACAGAAAAGCTGCTGAAAACTTGTTTTTGGAAGGACTATTATTTTCCTCCACTTTAATTGTACCTAAGTGTATCGGGATAGCAACAATTCAATTTCAGTTCAATTTTATTTGTATAGTGTCTGTTACAATGCCAATAGTCTCTAGGCACTTTACAGAGACACAGCGCATGACCCCCGAGCAAATATCATTAACTAAAATTATAATATTAAATCCTAATCAAGGATAATTGCAAGTAAAAAAAAACTTCCACAGCGGGAGGAAAAAAAAAACCTTTAAGCCAAACAGTGGGTGAGGAAAAACTCCACTTTAAGAGGAAGAAACCTTGAGCAGGACCTGGCTCATAAAGAGGGGGATCTTCTGCCGAAGGCCAGCCAGATAAAGAAAGAAAAAGAGAGGGGAGACAGGACAGAGAGTGAGAGCAGGTACACCCTGGCAACACTAAACTAGACAAAATGTAGAAATAGTTATCTGTTAGCTTTAGCACTAAGAATTCCAGCACGTATATTCTGACTGGTTCATTGTTAGTACATGTAATACGGAGATGACTATATAAACAGATTTAGGTAGCAGCACTGAGATGAGATGGTCAGAGGACTAGGTCGCTGGTCAGCATGCCAGTCGGTACCCGAACACATGTACACACTAAGGTGGAGGTAAACAGTGGGATGGTCAGAGGATGGAACTGCAAGTCAGCATGCAACTCGGGAAACTGTAGCCTGCAAAAAAAAAAAGGGGGGGGGGGCGGCACAACAAATTACAGAAAAAAAATGGAGCACAGTTACAGTTACGAGGTGCTCCTAATTAACTATGGATCGGAGGAGGAAGAGGAGAGGAGGGAAGGGAAGGAAGGGAGAGAAGAGAGGTGGAGACACCGCTCATCAGATCATGTTGGTGTCCCCCTGCAGCGTAGGCCTATAGCAGCATAGCTATGAGGCTGAGGTTAAGACGGGCCTACTCTAGTCTTGGCTCCTATAACTATAGCTATAGCTATAAGCCCTTTACTAAACAGAAATGTTTTCAATTTAGTTTTAAAGATGGAGGTGGTGTCAGCCTCCTTAACCCAAATTGGTAGCTGGTTCCATAATGAAGATGCCTGGTAGCAGAAGGTCCGTCCTCCATACCTACTTTTAGATATTCTAGGAATGTCGACTAATCCTGCACTCTGAGAGTGAAGAGCTCTATTAGGAGCATAACATGTTATCAGATCTTGTAAATCACAAGGAGCTAGACATTACCGGCCTTATATGCGAGTAACATAATTCAATACTTCACTGTTACTTTTAATTCTAAGTACATAATTGTCTTTGCATGCATTTGTGGCCCAGATAAAAGGAGGTAGTACGTGAGATTTGGGCCACAGACCTTGAGTTGAAAACATGTCCAGCAGCCATGTTGGCAGTAAAAACTGGATTAACCCAGGACTAAACCACAGCCTTCAGTTCTCTGTTATTGTCTAGTTTTACAACATGTAAAGTAAAGATACTTTCATCCCAATTACAACTTGTTGCATATTTACTCCACTTTCAGCTGGTGTACAGTCAGATGTCGTGCATGAACTTCATCTCAGAACAAAATGTTTTGTAGCTCTATTGATCCACAGAGTAAAACGTTGAAGTAAAGCCTTAGCAGTTTTACAGAAACATAATTTCCTGATCTTCTCTGGTGATACTGGGTTCCACACAGGAAGGCACTGGGACTAATTTAGTGTTTTCAGTATGTGGAAAGGCCAAACAATGAGACTTCTATCCTACTTGGTCTCCTCTGCTCCTGGTGGAATAATGTCTTTGCCAGTGCAATTATGCTAAAACTATGGCAACCAATTTCTGGATTCTGGATGCTGTTGCCTTATAAATAGGAGGCCTCCTTTGTTCCTTTTTGACCTTTTTTTTTTTGTTTTTTTTGTTTTTTTGTTTTTGTTGTGCTTGAAGAAGCCGCTACAGTCTGATGTTGGTTGGTGTCTGCCACTCATGTGGGTGAAATCTATCTTTATTTTAGTAACATACAACTGTGAACAGGTGTCAACACCTCCTGTGTGCTGACGTCAAGTAGGTAGTCCATCAGTGCTTCTCTCTTTGTTTTCAACATCTCTTCTTGCCAATTTCTAAAATTATTTCAGTCTTTTCCATTTTTTTCAATTAATTTAAATTCAGGCCTATGAGGTAATCTGGAAACAGTCCAAACTGCATCAGAGCATTGGTCCACCATGAAGAAGTCCTCCCTGAAACACATGCTGTTTATTTTGTTGAGCCATCTGGCTGTGAGAATCTGCACCTGCCAAGTCTGCTCTGATTTCAGAGCTGAATGTTCCAGGACTTTGAGAGAGCGAAATTACATGAGCATGATAGGAAGTGTGATAATACGATGAGATAAAGCTGTTATGTGTTTATACTCAAAGACCTGACATATTTATGTGATACCTGACCTGAGGTTGAAACACAACAGAACTTGGCACTGTTTTAAGTAGTAAGTCAAATCATAATGAATACATGTGATTCATTATTATCATTAAAACACATACTTACAGTTTGGTGTCCAAGCCATAGACTGTATAAAAAGAAAACTAGACAAACTTTCCATGATATCACCCATTGACTTTTCTTTTTCGTCACTCTGCACAGCGCCATGTTGTCAGGAACTGACACCGCTCAACCTCAGTTAATTCAAAACTAGGCAAATGGGTGAAACAAGCAGGCCCAGAATCCCAACATGCCCACCTTAGGTCAGTTAACATAAGCTAGCTATTTTAGCTTGGCTCACTAGCAAATGCTAATCATGATGCTAACTAATGTTACCTTACATTCATTCTGATCACAATCCAAACATCATCATTTCTGTTGTCACTAGTGAGAACATTTTAAACAAGTGTGACTGGAGCTGAAATAAGGACAAGTGAAACTCTGATCGAGCACCACTGGGATCCTCAGTGAGCTGGTTCAGATAGTTGACCACAGCCTTTTGACTCTGGCCTTTTCTCAGAGTCCTGGGTCCTGGTGGAGGTCCAGGAAAAGATATTCAGTGTGAAAGGGTGCAAGTCAACTTGAAGGATGGTTCAGTTGGAGAAGCAGGGTGTTCTGGTTGTGGCGAGGCAAACAACAAATAAACTAAAGATCATTCACCAGTTCGCCCAAGTAGCAGCCCTTGAGGTTAGCTGCTGCCTGCAGCTTCTCTAAGCTTTGTCCACAAACCCATCCAGGCTAACGTACACAAGACCATGGCAGTCTGTCTGTACAATTAATTGCACAGTGTCGTGGAAAATTTTGAATACAGGATGCTCCAGATGTAGTGATAGATATAACAAAGAACTCACAGATGAAAAGAGTGTCGTGAAGAAAAAGTCAGGTTCTGAAGGTCTTCACATAACTCAGACCTCAACAGATTCTGAAGAAGGTGATTATGAACACACCATGTTGAAGCAATCAATAGGAGTGATTCACTTTTGGAGTCAGTCCCTAGTGGTCATTCCAAGAACTGCAATTTTACTAACTTCCACATTGAACTAAAACGAGTGTGTTGCCTTTTGGTATAGGATCATGCTTGATGCTTACTGTCCACAAATTATACCTTCACTGAGATATTGGTAGTCATGAACAACAACTTGAGGGTGGAAAAAAATATTCAACTATCCATTTCTACTTTTAGCAGCAAATCAAAATTCACATCCATTTACAAAACCCGATGGTATTGACGTTGGGAAATTGTGTTAAAAGTAAATAAAAATGTAATACAATGATTTGCAAATCCTTTTCAACCCATATTCAATTTAATACACTACAAAGAAAACATATTTAATGTTCAAACTGATAAACCTTATTGTTTTTAGCAAATAATAATTAACTTTAGGATTTGATGCCAGCAACACGTAACCATGAAGTTGGGAAAGGTGGCAAGAAATACTGTGAAAGTTGAGGAATGCTCATCAAACACCTATTTTGAACATCCCATGGGTGATCAGGCTAATTGGGAACAGGTGGGTGCCATGATTGTGTTTAAAAGCAGCTTCTCCAAAAATGCTCAGTCATTCACAAGCAAGGATGGGGTGAGGTTCACCACTGTGTCAACAGTTTAGGAATGTTTCTTAAAGTGCAATTGCAAGGAATTTAGGGATTTCAACACCTATTTTGAAATCCATAATATTATCAAAAGTAGTGATGGTGAGATGAAGCCTCATGAGGCACTGAACCACTTGAGCAAATAGTTCGAGAAGGGGTTCATTACTCTAAGCTTCCTGTGCACATGACACCACCTACCGGCCGGGTTTATAATCACAGGCAGCTGTATACATAACCACAGCTGGTCGTGACGCATTGACGTCAATGACTACAAATTACAAAGAATGTTATGACCAAATAAATTCTCTACATACATTATCACATTTTTGTATAATAAAATATGTCATGAACGCATTGTGTGTGTAAATTTTTCCAGTATGGTAGTATCATATAATATAGCAGGCTGTGCAATAATGTTTTTCTGTCACTTTAGAATAATGACATGGGCCTGAGCAGGCAGACGACAGTGGAAGTGCTGGTGAAACTAGGAAGAGCGGGCTGAATATGCTTGTGTAACTTGGACAATGATGTACAGAACAGGGGAGATTTGATTCATTTTTATATATAAATAGCAGTCTCTTAACAGTTTTTGGTTTTAAGTAGGGCTGGGCAACGATTAAAATTTTTAATCGCGATTAATGAGTATGATGATATTTTATTACGTTTTTCGTTTTTAATCTAACACAAAAAAAGAAAAAAATGCCTGTTTTTTTTTTTTTTTTTTTTTTCTTTTCATTTTTAGACTTGGATCAAAAATACGAAATGAAAAACAGGCCACAGAACTGAATTTGTTTAATAATCGAGCACTGGACTTTCTGTTGTCATTACACATCTGTGCCACTAGATGGAGCCGCACCAGTAACCAGTAAGAGAATAGCACAAGAATGAACACATGGAGCAGATCTAATGTAACATGGAGGAATGACGTGAAAGTTTTGTTGCAGTCCAGAATTTTTTTTTCAGACAGAATTGTTAATATTGCTACATGAGTTGCTACCTGAACTCTAAAGTACACGGATTTTTACCGTTCTCCATTTCCGTTTTAACTTTTCTGCATGATTACCTGCTAATTCTCTTCTGGTTCCGCAGCAGCCAGTAAAAGACTTTTCAAAACAAAAGCATGTGAGCAACATGCGTTAATGCACAATAAAATACATGTTGGTGTTAATAAATTAACGAGTTAATGCATTATTATCGCGTTAACTTGCCCAGCCCTAGTTTTAAGTGATTCCACAACCTCTCTGGTGTTTAAAAACACCCTTTCATGTGGTACAGAAGATGATGATGTGCACAAAAACGCAAGAGCAAGATTATATAAATGGGGGTACAGTCATTTTAGCCTCTCCCAGTATTCCAGAGGGTTATTAGGAGTAATTAAATCAAAATGTTTCCACACAGGGGGTTCAGAAGGGTTTCATGTGAACAGCAGTTGAACATGGGTCAGTCCGTCCTAAGGGATGGGTAAATGCCGTTCGGAAGCGCGGGGCGATGGCCTACGCCGCCCTCGGCCGATTGAAAGGGAGTCGGGTTCAGATCCCCGAACCTGGAGTGGCGGAGATAGGCGCCGCGAGGCGTCCAGTGCGGTAACGCAAACGAACCCGGAGAAGCTGGCGGGAGCCCCGGGGAGAGTTCTCTTTTCTTTGTGAAGGGCAGGGCGCCCTGGATTGGGTTAGGGAATTAGGCAGTTTGTGGACAGCTTTAACATGGGCTTTACTGCATACACGTACAGCAGTTGGTGACGATGGACTCGCTGTCTAGTTTTTGCGTATGGTGGCCGTCAAACTGCTGGAACCGCGTACAGGGGGCTGCGTTTTGGGCCCAAATCCATTTGGGGGCGCTACGTCCATGGGCGATGGGGGTCCAGCCGTCCACCGAAGGCTGGTTCCATACTCCAACTATCAAATTGCACTGCGTCTGTAAAAATTGCCCCCCCCCCCCCCCCGGACACCCCCAGCAGTCCGGGGGGGGGGGCGATCCTGCGATCCTGGGGCCCTCCCCGCGGTGGCCCAGTAAGGGAACCGTCATTTTTTGCCGTACAGTGGCAGATCGGTAAGATTGGGCCCCATTCAAATCATATGCCACCATACGGCAAAATCGGGCCTAAGCCTCACCGGTTGCCGGGGGTTCCTCGAACGTCTCTGAAACTGAACATGCACCGCGTGACGCTTGGGAGAAGACGGTCAGAAAGACACAGGGCCCAGCCCTCTGCGTGGCCCCTGAGTGGAAGTAGCCCGGGGAAGGTCTATTGAGCCCGAAACTCTGGATTCTCGCTCGGTACCGAGAGACGTAGGATCTGTGCAAAATTCGTCTCTTTTGGCCTTTTCTTGACAGAGGTAGGAGGTTGTCCACGTACTATCATTTAACATGGGTTTTCCCCTAACTTTTCATGCCATGCGTTATAACCAGTATGCATACGGCTTCCCATGGGGGGGCCGAGGCATCGAGAGCCTCCCGACCACCACTTTCGGGCTCCGCGGAGGCCCCCGAACGACATATTTGAGCCGGGGGCCCGCAACGCCGACGGGCCCCCCTAAAAATTACGGGCCATAATTTTGACTAGTGAGTCCATGTACAGTATTGTACACGGACTGTTGAGCTTGACTCTAGCTTGACTCTACACCTCTCACCTCATGAGAGGTGTAGAATAAGTGGGAGGCCTCGGTCACTGGTGAAATACCACCACTCATCGTTTTTTCACTTACCCGGTGAGGCGGGGAGGCGAGCCCCCAGCGGGCTCTTGCTTCTGGCGTCAAGCGCCTGGCGTCCGCCGGGCGTGACCCGCTCCAAAAACAGTGGCAGGTGGGGAGTTTGACTGGGGCAGTACACCTGTCAAGCAGTAATGCAGGTGACCTAAGGTGGACTCAGGGAGGAAAGAAACCTCCCGTGGAGCAGAAAGGCAAAAGCTCGCTTGATCTTGATTTTCAGTATGAATACAGACCGTGAAAGTCGGGGCATCATGATCCTTCTGACTTTTTTGACAATATACATGATATGAGTTTGTCCGCTTGAATCAATTACTTCTAGCACCAGAGTTAATTATGGTGAAAACCAAAACATTTACTTTTACATCCCAAAAATGTATTTTTGAAAACACATGCTCAGTTGCACACCTAGGTGTGAAACTGAAACCGCCAGGCATGATGGAGATATTAGTTTTTTATGATTTATGGCCTGTGGCCCAGTACAATAGACTAATAGATTGCAGTTACACCCACTGGGTGTAACTGGAATTAACCATGTCAATGGGAAGTCAAGCAACATAATCACATTCACATTCACTTAACTTGAATTAGCTCATACAAGTCACATTTTATCCATAGGTTGCTTGACATTATCTCAATCTAGCAAATTTAATGAACTAAGTCATGACTGATGCAGCTTTTTCTAAGAATACATCACATTTACTGTGCTGCATTTCTGCAATGAGACCACAGACTGTATAAAAAGAACTACACAAACTCATTTACATCACCTGTAGTTCAGCTAACGTTTTACCAAAGAGTGCTTTTCAAGTCTGTTTTGGTGATGCCATCTTCACAGGACCTGACTCCACCCAACCCTGCCAAATAGGGAGAAGGAACAAGCTTGGAGCATACCTGCTAACCTCAGTCACCAGTAGGTCCTTGGCTGAGACCAGTCGGAGCCCTGGCAAGCCAGTTGATACCTGGATATCTTACTTGGCAACTTAATTTGATATCTTTCTAGAGGTCTTTCCTAGAATTACTCAGAGCTTGATTGGTGTTTGGTCCCAGCGGAAGTTCAGAGAAAGGTAGGTAGCTGACTGTTGGTCAGTGGTCCGGTTAATCATCCTGGAAGAGTCCAGGTTGGCCTGGAAGATAGCTCAGCCATAGAAATGTCTCTGAGCTAAAGGTCACTTCTCCAGTAAGCTTCCAGTAGCTAATGTGACAGGTAGCCTTTTGATGACTGCCAGTTGTCATCTTGGCTTCTCCCCATAGGCTGTGAGCCGGTCTGCTCACCAGAAATACTAAGTAGCTAAAGTGATGACATCTAGCTCAGCCATTCCCAAACTTCAGAATACCATCGCTTAATTTGAAATGTGAAAAATCTCTGCTGCTCACCCAAACCTTTAATCACAACTGTGATCAACATACAAGACTAAAACTACATTCTGATATCAGTGTAAGAGGTCAACAAATACACTTGTCATATTAAGTTGACAGTAGAATAACATTTAACTGGTTTGTTTTATTACGTCTAAATATCTTTTTAAATCATGTCATAAATACTTTAAAGTAATTAAAAACACATTTTAAAAAATCAAGGATTTAAATCATGTTTATTTTCTCTGACTCCTCATGGCCTACCTGCAGTAGGCCAACTACGTGGCCCACCCACTTTGGGAATCCCTGATCTACCGGTAACACCATAGAGTACAACACAACTGCCATTTAATAAAAGAACAGAAAAAAAACTCCCCTAATTATACATACATTTATGGTTTAATATAATTTTGCCTCATGCACATCAAAATTCATTGCAGCTTGTCATGGATGTGAAATCTGACTATGGAAACCACAACCAGGAATTTGTACCCCTCAACCACCTCCACTTCTTCTCTCATGAGGGAAAACTGTTTGACTTAGTCCTGGTCATGTGATAATCTACAATAATCTCCTTTGTTTATTTTTCACATTCAAGATGAGCTGATTGGTCTCACATCATGCCACAAAGCAGTCTACCAATTTGTTACATTATTTATTGGCGTATATTTAATTTGTCTCTATTCATAATGATGATTAGTTAATGGTGATGATTTGTTTAATACAGAATGTATTAATGCTAGCAAAACATAAAGTGTCAAAGAATGAAGTACATCTTGATTTTTTAAACCCTTTTTTGGGTTTAAAGAGTGAAATAGCTCTGAGGATGCTGTTTTTTTTTTTTTTATCTCCATGTGGCCTTGCACAGGTTTAAAATGGACGTTCTCATGTCTCTGTCAGCTATATTTCTACAGACAACAAAGATGAGCCAGTGTTGGTGTAAATACACAGTGGAAAACACAATGTGCTGCAAACATTGCCTCCTCCCACAAACCTCCTCCTCCTCCTCCTCCCCCCTCATGAATATCAGCAATTCATTGTAGGCAGGGGGAGGCAGAGAAAAGGCAGGGACAAAGGGAGAAAGAGAGGTGAGGGAGGGGAGGAGAGGGAAAAAGAGAGGTGAGGGAGGGGTGGGCCGATGTCGTCAGAGCCTCGGCAGTGAGCATGCTCAGTAGGAGCTGGAAAACAACGGGCTGTGGGAGGACAGAGAGGGAGGCAGTGCACACAGAGGGGACACAGAGATTTCCCCCCCAACCTGCCATTACCACCTCAAATCTTTTCTCATCTTTCTCCTGGAATGAGTGGAACCACTGCTGACAATCTCTGGGCTTTACTACGAGAGGAGGTGCATATTTCTCCTGCTCTGAGGAGCTGAAACCTCAGCCATACCCTTCTCCCCAGTCTTCTGACTGCAGGTAACAGCCTTCAAACCCCCCCCCCTTCAGCTATCGGTCCATCCTGACCCCTGCATGGTTGCAACGTCTCACCATCATCCTCATCTTGTAACCATAGCTTTTTCCATCTCCATCCGCTATGCTTCTCTCTCCCTCCCCCATCTCCTCCCTCTTTCTCTCTCTGATGAGCTGATGACATGAACAAGCTTCATTTCCAATTCTGCTACTCCTCTGTGAATATTAATGTGAACTGAAAACCGGTAAGATGATGTAGAAGAAAAACCAACATCATTAATGCATTTTTTTTTTTAAAACTGTGGCTAATTATTGGCTCAAAATGGATCAATGAATGATTTCATTCCACATCCCTGACTTAATGCCTTTCATTTGAACTATATCACATATGTATTGGTCATTCCTGCAATTTGAAAAAACATGAACCTCAGTTTGCAGGGTTGTTTCAAATAAATTTTCACTTGATTTTTTTCAGATCTTTTTTAAATTTTACTTCAGAAGTTGCTGTGTAAGATAGACTGAGTAAAATATGCTGTATTGTATTAGTTTGGTTGATTGGCTGTTTCATACCTGCATGTTTCTGGAGCCCAAACATACCTGAGACCAGCAGCACTTCCTTGTGAAGGTCATGTACCAAAATGAAAATGTGATCTGAAGCTTCATCTTAAGTCACAATAAGAGACGATCTCAATGTACTTAAGCTGATAGGACACAAAAATAATAAACTCCAGTCCAAACAGCTTAGGCACATTTGTTGGATGCCTGGTGTGATCAGCTTCCTTGAGCTCATCCCACAGCATCTTCATGGGGTGAGGGCCTGGGCTCTGACTGGACCACTCCAAATGGTTGATCTGGTTTTTTCTTGAGCCATTATGTGAATGATTTATTTCCATGTTTCAGCTCATTGTCCTACTGTATTACTCAACTTCTGCTAAGCTTCAGCCTGTGGAAAGACACCCTGACATTATCCTGGAAGAGATTTTGATGGTTGCAAGTGGTCCAGGCCCAAATCACGATGCCATTTCCACCATACTTCACTTTTGGAATCTGTGTGTGTCTTTGGACTCACACTGGCTGGACGTCCACTTCTAGGAAGAGCAGACACAGTACTAAACTGACTCCATTTGTCAATAGTTTATCTTGTGTTGTGTTGTGTGACTGATGGATTTATATACACTTGGAGATGAATTTGCATCCTCTTCCAGCCTCATGTAGATCTACTTCTCCTGATCGCATGTCTTCAGACATCTCCTTTTGGCTAAACATCATCGAATGCTTCTTATCAACAGCAAACTTCAAGTGTTTGAGTGTCTTTTATCAGTGAATATATCTCTAAACCACATCTTCAAACTCATTTCATTAGTTGGAGTTAAGGCATGCAAAGTAATTAGTATATGGTTTCACTTACTTTTTCCCCAAACATCGTTACGTAGATGAATATTAGATTGCATTTTATTGTTAATTAATGCAGAAAACTAGTTAATTCCAAAGATTTCCAAGATTTTTCTTTATGCATTTCAGAGTTTCCTACCTCCAGTTTACTAAAATTGTGTTAAATGCTAAATCTTCAACATCAGTCCATCAGTTTCTCTTATAGGGAGTTTTTCCACAAATTTCCTCATGTATATTTGAGTCAAACTGATTGGGCAGTTAACAGAAAGAAGTTGGTCAGTCACTGTCACAACAGGAAGTAGAGTTGATCCACAGCTCCACTGATGGTTTGAATGTTTTTCTCAGCAGAAAGCTGGTGTCAATTCAGTCACCCAGGTGACAACAATTCTCAAAAGCTTGAATAAAAGCGACTGGATCTTTTCTTGGTTCTTGAAGGAAATGTTTTCAACAACAGGGAAAAGTAAGTCCAGTTGCTTTCCATTCAGCCCTTTGAGGTTTTCTCAGAAGAGAAATTAAAAATAAACCAGAGATGAGGCAGATGTTTTTACAAAGACCAGAAAGAATTAAGAAAAGAGCAGTGTAGTGAGGAAAGAGAAAGGGAAAGGTTGTGAAAGACGATATATCCGGCTGCAGATAGAGCAGCACTTTGCTGAGTGATGAGGAAGAAGAGGCTGGCTCAAGCTTGTTTTTAAATGGATTTGTCTGAGCTCACCCACTTACACCAGGACACAGTCCAGCAAGAGCAGAGAGGAGAAAATTCAGACTTCATTTAAAAGATGCAGCTGGCTGGACAAAGGACAACTTAGCTTTTAATCCTAAACTTGTGTAAATACAGAATAAAATAATCTGATCATCCTGGGTTTTAGACAAATGCAGCCTCAGATGAACAACATACAACTTTTTTTCACTCTGCTACTAATATAAACATTCATTATATATATAATATAGGGGAGAGTGAAGGTAATGTGAGACGGTCTTTACTGCTCCCCCTGCCCTCTAAGCAAGCTAAATTGATGTGTCTATAAAATTAACACATTTTTCTTTAATTTAGGATGTTTCCTAAGGACGGAAACAATCAGAATGTTTGCCGGACCGAAGACAGTGAAAATGTGATCGTTTTAAAAAAAGTGGTCAAGTGTCTCATTTTACCCCAGCTACGGGATAAACTGAGACAAAGCCCAGATTTCAAGGGGGTAAAGCGACCCTGCTTGGGGTAAAATGATCCACTTACTTTTTTTCCACCACTCTGGAGGTAACTGAACAAGCACAAATACAGCAAAGTATCATTCAAAAAATGTTTTATTCACCATTCAAATTAGAGAAAAGAACCACTTTCACAGTAGGGGAAACTCAGATTATGACCCTCGTCACTCCATAGCGAGTCCTCGGGATTAGCTCAGATTTTAGCCCTTCTTTTGTCTCTTTTCAGTTGGCAGTCTCTTTCGTCTCTTTTTAAAAGCTCTGGATCAGCTCACCTTTTTCTCCCCTCTTTTGCACTTCCTCTGCAGTCTGCTCCGTCTTTCTTCAAAAGCCCTTTCGAGTGCCTGCATCTCAGGAGTGTCGGTGAGGATAGCGGTCTTCAAGCGCCTCCATCTGGTTTGTTTTCTGGGGGTGAACTTTGGAAGTGCAATGATTTCCTGTGGAGGGACATATCCAGGTCTGCTAGTTATTTGTCCCGCATCCGTGTCAGCTGGCGCGGGAGTGGGTGAATTCGTATGGGAGGCTGCGTTATCTGCAGCGGGAGGGTCATCTTCAGGCGGATCATCTGCAGGGTGCAGGCCTTCCATACCTTCTGCTGGAGGTGGAGCATCCCCAGTGGCAGGCTGTAGTTCAGGGTTTGGCCGGTCTGACAGAACGGATGGTGCAAACGCTTCATCCAGGAAAATGTCACGATTGTATGGGAAAATCCCAGTGGACCTAAACCCAGAAGTGATGTTTTGTGGTGTCACGGTTGTCATGAAGGCTTGACTCACAAGTCCTGCAACCTGGTAGATGGTGACTGTTTTGCCAGGATTCGATCGCATCCACCCATCGAGAGCTCGGCTGTATTGGGCTTTGAACGGACCGTACATGGCCACATCCAGAGGCTGCATACGATGGGATGTGTGAGGTGAAGAGTGAACATAACACTACCATTCCTCCTGGCAAGTTCTACTGCCCTGAGTGATATGTGAGCTTTAAGATTGTCCATGATTAGAAGCATAGAGTGGTCAGGTGAACAGTAAGTGTGGTTTACCAGGTGGGCAGAGGAACTCGGCCCAGCTATCTTCATTCATCCATCCTGTTCTGGTGGATGTATCTTTTACTCCTGGAGGTGCATTGATCATGAAGCAGTCTTTAAACTTTACTCTGGGAAAGACAAGCATTGGAGGTGCAGCGTCCCCAGCAGCATTCACAGCACAGACCAGAGTTAACAGCTCCCCTCTCTCGACAGATGTGATGGAACCAACTTGCCCCTTTCCCTCTTTGTGTCACCACCTGAAACAAACAGAATATTCAGAATTAATGGCATGTTTGATCTGTAGGTTACATACAGAGATCCAGCAGGGTGCTGCAGGTGGTAGAGAGGCCTGCTGGAGGGTGTCAGAGGCGACCACAGTGGAACCAGAGCTCCAACAGGGTGCTGCAGGTGGTGGAGGGATGTTGCTTCTGGAGTTCGGACAGAAAGCCGGCGACGTGCTAGGAAGCTGCATAACCACTCTAGACCTAAACACTGTGTCTCCTTCCAGTTGGCAGGCATGAGGACATGGTTCTTGTCTGCATACTCAAATGCCAGTGTGTGGCACTTAGCTGGAGAGGATATAGGACTGTTCAGCAAGTTCTTTCAGGTGTTTGGAAAGTTCTTCCTCCATCTCATCTATGAAAATGCTCTCTGCCTGGGCTACCAAACCCCAGCCCACAGTGAGAAGGTCCCCCCGCTGCCTTTTCCTTATAAATCTTAGGAGGCTTGACTTGTCAATATTTCGCTCCTTTGAAACACATCTTAAGGGCCTCTTTTTCTCCATGACCTCAGTGGCTGCACTTTCCATCTGTTCAAGGGAGGTTCGGCCCCAGGTTGTCTTCCTGTTGTATTTCCTTGGCAAGATGGATTTTTCCATACCATTTAAGACATGAAAAACAAAGCTTATTTTTTGTCTCACTTTGCCTCCAGGAGAAAAGTGAAGCAGTGTCTTACTTTTCCCCATGGCAATTGTCTGACTAACCGTCCACCATTTTGAAAGGCGATAGTTCGACAATATACATGATATGAGTTTGTCCCTTTGAATCAATTACTTTTAGCACCAGAGTTGATTATGGTGAAAACCAAAAAATTACCTTTTAAATCCCAAAAATGTATTTTTGTACAAAACACATGCTTACCACAACACAGCAGAGTCAGACTCTTTGTGGCCACGGTGAAAAGTATGAGCCTTGACAATCAGCCGCTCAAAGGACCACAGCTGCGTCCTGTTGCTTAGATACAGGGGATGTCTCACAATACCCCATTCCCTGGCGGAGCCCAAATCTCACTGAAAACAAATCCCATGTACAACCAGCAATGCGGCCCAAACTCCCTCTCCGTTTGTATAGGGACTGGACAGCCCGTAACAACGGGCCCAGCACGCAGGCATGACCAGCGGTAGCGGTGAAATTGGGAAAAACTTTTTTTAATCACCGCTGTGGGAGCATTTTGGTTTTGCTGTTGAATACACCGGCGAGGGAGTGAAAACAGTTAACAGTTTACAGAACGCAATCTTCCACCTCCCTAAACCTGCGATTTGACCTGCGTAAGATCATATTGTAGAAAAATTACTTTTTCTGTGTTTGAGAGCTTAAATTTTGGTGTCTAAAGTCAATTTAAAAAAATACTCTTAATATAACACAACCTGAACTGTCTTTATCACAGTTTTGGTGCAAAACTTGACAAAACTTGACTATTCCAAAACTATAAACTATTAAAGAAGTTCAAAACCTCTTTAATTTCAGTGCGTTAATTTCTATTTCTCCAACCACTCTAGCCAAAAATAATTTGACTCCAAAATTACATAATGTCACAAGGCAACTCCATAATGTGTTGGGCCAACCACAACTGAGGGATTTCTGGGAGGTCATTATCCACAATTTCACAGGGTAGCAGTGAAAAAAAAAAAACTTGGATCACTGGAGCAACTTTTGATGAGTTATGTGCGGCAATAAATCCACTCATGACCTGTTACATCATGGCTTAAGGGCTACATCCAGCTTGCTAGGATGAATCAAACCCAGAAGTAATGGAAATTGTAGTTCCCTGACTGACCACTGGGGTCTGTCACCAAAATACAAATAATATGACTTGTGCTGCAAACTGTAGTAAGAGACCACTATTGACTGGTTTTGGAATAACATGGCAGATTCTGGAGGTAAAGCTTCGCAAAGCAGCCTGAAGCATCTATCTTGACTCCTGGTTAAAAGTTGTTAGCCAAGACTATCCAGAGGATGACTACTAGTAGCTCATCGAGTTCTACTTCTTGTCAGAGATGAGTCCTCCAATCAAGAGACCTTTGCCTCAGCTCATTTTAGAAGCCTTCCAAATGGGCCATTAATCAACATGTACCTCTTCTGGTAAATTTAGCGTATCCTAATTCACTGGCGGGTGACCACAACAGGCCAGAGCTCACTAGTCTTTGTTTCAGGTATGACCGTATTCATTTCACCGACATTTGAAATGAGGATGTTTAAAATGTGATCAGAATGAATGAAAGGTAATATGAGTTAGTGTCATAAGCTAAACCAGTCAAACTAAAATAGCAGACTTCTGGTAACTTGGCTGGCTTTCAGACTTGATCGTTCAGCCCATTTGACCATTTTTTAAATAACCAGAGTTGGGTGACACCACTTACTACTAATATAGCGCAAGGCAGTAAGAGAAAAAAAGAGGCTTCGAAATCCCTCTTCAACAAAATGTATGGGAGACGTAACAGTTTGTCCAGTTCTTTCGATATAGTCTATTATCATTACCAAAGTAACCAGTTCCTACTGAAAAGACAAGAGGATTATTTTATGTATGTCATGTGACCTGCAGATGAGGAAAACCTGTTTCCATTGGTTTTTTGCAAATATACCTTTTTTAATAGCCAACAGATCAACCTCATATGAGCAATTCAATATATGGGATTTTTTGTGAAATTGACATATTTTCATTTGGCCAATTTTTTTTTCAATTCCAATTTGAGCAATCTCAAAGGTACACAAGTGGACAAAATTGTTGGTACCCCTCAGTTAAAGAAGGAAAAACCCACAATTCTCACTGAAATCACTTGAAACTTACAAAAGTAACAATAAATAAAAATTTATTGAAAATCAAATAATCAAAATCAGCCATCACTTTTGAATTGTTGATTAACATAATTATTTAAAAAAACAAACTAATGAAATAGGGCTGGACAAAAATGATGGTACCCATAACTTAATATTTTGTTGCACAACTTTTTGAGGCAATCACTGCAATTAAACGATTTCTGTATTTGTCAATGAGCGTTCTGCAGCTGTCAACAGGTATTTTGGCCCACTCCTCATGAGCAAACTGCTCCAGTTGTCTCAGGTTTGATGGGTGTCTTCTCCAAATGGCATGTTTCAGCTCCTTCCACAGATGTTCAATGGGATTCAGATCTGGGCTCATGGAAGGCCACTTTAGAATAGTCCAACGCTTTTCTCTCAGCCATTCTTGGGTGTTTTTGGCTGTGTGTTTTGGATCGTTGTCCTGTTGGAAGACCCATGACCTGCGACTGAGACCAAGCTTTCTGACACTAGGCAGCACATTTCTCTCCAGAATGCCTTGATAGTCTTCAGATTTCATTTTACCTTGCACACATTCAAGACACCCTGTGCCAGATGCAGCAAAGCAGCCCCAAAACATTACTGAGCCTCCTCCATGTTTCACCGTAGGGACAGTGTTCTTTTCTTCGTATGCTTGGTTTTTGAGTCTATGAACATAGAGTTGATGTGCCTTACCAAAAAGCTCCAGTTTGGTCTCATCTATCCAAAGGACATTCTCCCAGAAGCTTTGTGGCTTGTCAACATGCATTTTTGCAAATTCCAGTCTCGCTTTTTTATGATTTTTTCAGCAGTGGAGTCGTCTCCCATGAAGTCCACTTTGGCTCAAACAACGACAAATGGTGCGATCTGACACTGATGTACCTTGGCCTTGGAGTTCACCTTTAATTTCTTTGGAGGTTGTTCTGGGCTCTTTGGATACAATTCGAACGATCCGTCTCTTCAATTTGTCATCAATTTTCCTCTTGCGGCCACGTCCAGGGAGGTTGGCTACTGTCCCTTGGGTCTTGAACTTCTGAATAATATGAGCCACTGTTGTCACAGGAACTTCAAGCTGTTTAGAGATGGTCTTATAGCCTTTACCTTTAAGGTGTTTGTCTATAATTTTTTTTCGGATGTCCTGGGACAATTCTCTCCTTCGCTTTCTGTTGTCCATGTTCAGTGTGGTACACACCTTTTCACCAAACAGCAAAGTGACTACTTGTCTGCCTTTAAATAGGCAGACTGACTGATTATGAGTTTGGAAACACCTGTGATGTCAATTAAAGGACACACCTGAGTTAATCATGTCACTCTGGTCAAATAGTTTTCAATCTTTTATAGAGGTACCATCATTTTTGTCCAGCCCTATTTCATTAGTTTGTTTTTTAAAATAATTATGTTAATCAACAATTCAAAAGTGATGGCTGATTTTGATTATTTGATTTTCAATAAATTTTTATTTATTGTTACTTTTGTAAGTTTCAAGTGATTTCAGTGAGAATTGTGGGTTTTTCCTTCTTTAACTGAGGGGTACCAACAATTTTGTCCACGTGTGTATCAGAAACACCTAGTGAGTGTGCAAAACTTTAACACTGATTTCAAAAGAGTCACACCTCACATGGAGGAGAGGTGGAGTCAAGTTGAATGTATGACTCTGCCCCTGTAAAACTATGTAGAAAAGAAAGCTGTTGTACTGTACTCTACAACTTTTGAAAAATGGACATAATACCGTATGTCACATTTAAAGAAGTAGAGATCAGTAGTAGAAAATTTGCTTATTTTATATATTCTGCAGAGATGACAAAGTCATTAAAATGTTCTTGCTTTATTCTGGTGCAGGACATCAGCCCTACAGGGGACACAATGGAAGCTCCTCTGGTGTGTTTAGATGAGGAGTTTGAGGACCTCCGGCCCTGTCGGATGGATGAGCTGGACCATCCAGCTCTCAGTCACTCCTCATACACCACCACCACCACCACTGTCCCTCTGGCCTCCATCACCCGTGAGGACTTCTCTGAGCTGGAGAACTTCTCAGAGATGATGAGCTTCAAGTCGATGGAGGACCTGGTTAATGAATTCGATGAGAAGCTCAATGTCTGCTTCCACAACTACAACACTAAGACTGAAGGCCTGGCGCCCATTCGCAATCAGTCACACAACCAGGAGGACGAGGAGCGATTGCAGGATGAAGAGTGAGTGATTAACATTAAATCTGTAGCATACTGTCCACTTTTTTTTTTTTTTTGAGTCTTTTAGGGGATTTTACCCCAAGAACAAGAATAATCTCCAAAGCCATGTCTCCACTGTGTTATGGCTGTGTTTGGGTTGGTATGGTACAGGTTGAAACAGTAAGCCCTGACCTGGCTGTCAGATGTGTAGGCATGATGGCTGTACCTACATTAGCTACATAACCATGTGGCACGATACCTCCAAAACAGGGTCTCCAGTGAATAAAATAATGACACAACCAAGAACAACATTGTTTGAGATAAAACCACACTACACAAAGTAAACAACACCAAAGGCTGTGTAACTAGTTAAGCTAAGTCACACTTTACCAGCAAAAACTAATTGGCAGACTCCAAGAGAGATGTGGTCATATCAATTGCTTCTTCCTTCCTACCCATGGTGGTCTGTGGCCATAGGTGGCATCAATCAAATAAAATCATTTCTAACTTTTTTCTGTTTGTGTAACTCTCTCTGTAGAACATACAATCTACTGCCCACATATGCTAATTTATTTCTATACCCATGTTCTGTGTCATTTCTTTTTCACTGATGCTATGAACAAATTATAAGACTAAAGCTACACCAATCATTTATTCCCTTAGTCCATTTTCAAAAAGACAACTCCTGTTTTGCATGTGCTTGTGGCAGAGTTTTCTTGACACTCTCATATTTTGGATGTATCTAACATCCATTGTGTTTTTGTTGAAAAAATTTGATTTTGAAATCAGCTGAGTCACTGTCAGATTGTGTAGTCTGACAAAACCCATTGCCCCTTCGTTACAGAGTGTGCAAGACAAAGACAGAATGTGCAAGAGTCTTGAAACAAAGATTTCAAGACTCCTGACTGCAAACAGGAACTTGTAGCATCTGAAGAACACAGAAAACTGCAGACAATAGAAGTCATGTAGTCCTACATGTACAGCCAAACAAAAATATTGAGCTCTGTTCACCCACAGTGATTCAGTGATCTGGAGGAACCACAAAACACACACACACACACACCACATGCATCTTGTGTGCTGTCCATGTTTTATTTAGAAATGAACAATAATAATTTATAGAGAAAAAAAAAACAATAAAAAATAAAGACGTCACTTCCTGACTCACAACCTGCCCTTATTAGCATAAATTATGTCCTTGTGGCAGAGGACACACCTGGCCCAATCCCTCTCTATCATTTTTTTTAAAGAAATCTCCAGTGTGAAAGGACACCTCTTGTCCCTTCACTGAAACCTTACCCTTCAGCTTAAGCCAGACCCACTTCCAGCTGCATTTTATGGCTGCATCCAGCCTTTAAACAGCTGCAGTGTCCTCTTTACATTTGCATTAGTGCAAGTGGTACATCACTCTTTTTTTACTGTGTAATGGCCAGAAGTAACTGCCACATACACACACACATCGCTACTAGTTACTCGCTCAGCAGGTCTGGACAGGTGAGGAGAGTACAAGCGATGCGATGTGGGCGGATTCACAGATAAAAAGATTTTAACTTGGATCGATGAAGAGTAGTCCTGTTGGAATGCAGAGTTGGGAGTTATTGACAGTTTACTTCTCACTGTTGCAGTGACAGTTAAACCCGCGGGAACGCCGGTGAACGGTCCCCGAGAAGAGAGTAACTAATGGTGGCAAACGCTTCAGCAGCGACTAAAAATAACAGCTAGATAATAGAAACAGCTTAGTAGCTTTTGTTCTAAACACACTGAAGCCTTTCGTGACCCGCTCTTCCCTGTTGTCTTCTCTCACGCTAAAAGACTGAAAAAATAAAAACATTGACCAGACACCCCGTCTGGTCAATGGATGGAGCCAGAACAGAAAACACAGATGGCTCAAAATCTTTATGTTTTAATGAATCAATAAATACCATCAGCGGCTAAAAGGTGTGTAAAAAAAAAAAAAAAAAGACCAGAGTTCACATGTTTTTATTTTGTCACAAAAGGCTTCAAGCACGGGCATAAAGGGTTAGGGCAGTGGCACGTGAGGTAGGAACTTCCAAGGTAGAGGGCTCAAGAGGCTATAGGCCTGTCCCCCTCAGTGGGAGGCAGGCCTGGAGCTGGCTCACTGGGCTGTGTGGCAACCCAAAAAATATGGACAGTGATTTAACGATACCCTTCCAGAATTTATGAATTACAGACATTTTAACCATATGACTTCCTCCATATTTTTCTGTCTACCTGTGATGGACAAACAGAATAATCCTTTGACTCCACTGACACCCTTCAGATGAGTGAAGTAGTTATTTCTGTTTGAACATCTGAAGTTGGACGTCCAGTTTCAAAAAAAGTTTGGAAACTGTAAAATGCAAATGAAAACTCAATGGAATGAATGATTCACAAGTATCATATTTTGTTCTAAACAGAACTGTGAAAACATTATGAATGTTTAAACTGAGAAAATGTACTATCTTAAGAAAAGAATAAAGTCATTTTGCTTTTGAATGGCAGCAACACATCTCAAAAAAGTTGGGATATCATGATGTGTAGCATCTCTCTTCTTTTAACAACAGTTCCATAAACGTCTGGAACCTGAGACCAGTTGATACAGCTTTGGGAGAGGAATGTTGTCCCATTCTTGTCTGATATAGGACTGCTCAACAGCTATATAATGAATCTTCCTGAAAGATACAAGGACTTCCCATTGAAAGACTGGATGAAAGCATACGTTTCTCTAAAACCTGTTTATACTGTACTTTTGAGGACTGATATTTAATTCCCAGATGTGCCAGCTGTCCTTTCTATAGACAGTGATGCACCTCCATTACCATTACAGGGAAATGATTTTGAACTAAGCACTGATAACAAGCTGGATGGTCCCTCTAGTCTTTAGCCTGAAGGACATGACATTCAAAAAGAATCGGACAGCCCATTTTGGTCCAGATAAGACAGTGGTGTTTCTGGATCATGTTCACATATGTCTTCTTCTTTGCATGATAGAGCTTTAACCTGGAATTGTGGATGGCATGGTCAACCGTGTTCTTAGATATTTCTAGTGATTCATTGATGAATCTCTTTCCATCTGCACTTCTGAAAGATTCTATCATCAAATTCAAAATGAGTGAATATTTTTGATGAAATGGTAAAATGTCTCACTTTCAAAATTAGATGTTTTTATTCTTCTATTGTGAATAGAAAATGGGTTTATGAGATTTTAAAATCTCATACTCTGCTGTGATAACAGAAAACAGATTCATCAAAATCAGAATGCATATACAATAGAATCTGTTTCTCCATTTTTTTCCTGCAAGTTACTCTCAGGCCTAAAACATTAAAGTTAAGCCTGATTTATACTCGAATGTCAGGTCGTCTGCGTCACCTACGCAGACGATGCAGAGATGCCCCCCCACCCTACGCCGACACTACGCAGACACTCTGGTGCACCTACCCAAAACTCTAGGTCGACGCAGACAGTGTCGCAGAGAGGAGAGAAAGAAGGCCTCTGATTGGTCAATTCTACATCCGTGTAGAATCAGAATCAGAATCAGAATCAAATTTATTGTCGCCACTGAGCCAGCGTCCCAACACAGCAGAATTTGACTTCCCAGTTCACCGTCCAAGAGAAACATACAAAAACAACACAACATATGGACAGGAGTCAACGGTGCTTGGGTCAGCGCTATAAGAGCGCTTCAATTTAACAGAGGAAAATATGACCACATAGGGGGTGGGGGGGGGAGAGGATAAAAAACAGGTGTCTCACACCACATGTCCTTGATCAGAGGTACATGTTGTGGGATTCACAAAAAAAAACCTCAGCACAGGCATAACAAGCTTAGTACAAGACAAGACATCATATCAGGAAAAGGTCCAGCCAAGCGGCCCGTGCACGCTCGCCCGATGGCACGCAGCCGGTGGCGCGCAGTGCAATCAGTCCGCTCATGTGGGGGAGAAACACCAGGATCCAGCGAGGACGTTGAGAGTCAGGGAAAGGCAATGGAGCGGGGATGGTGTGGGGGGGGAGCCTACTTCGGATAAGACCTCGGTGAGATTCTTTTACAGTTCGGCCTTGGCCAAGGCCGCTCGGGGCGCCAGATTCAGATAAGAGAGATTGTTTTCGGTCAGACTGACAGTGAATTTTTGCCTGCCTTAAAGTCCTTTGCTGGTTCTCTCTCGTGGGAAATCATCCGAAAGTCCGAATTATTCGTGTCCATTCTCCCTAAGTATTGCATGTAGTGATCCCAAGTTGTGATCCAATTTGCCCATGAGTTCATGCATCTGAAGCTGTCGGTGGTTCACGCCGTGAATCACGTCCAGTTTCCGATTCATCTCGTCTCTTTTTACAGTCTCGGCACTCACAGCACGACTGACCTCCACGCACACGGACATCAGGACCGGAATAGCAGCATCCGTGTGCTTAATTTTCCGATACATCAGGTATCCGCCAACGCCAAACAGCAGGAATCCGATGATCATAAATCCAAATATGTAGACATCTTCAGCGTCCTCAATGAACAGAGGAGCCTGGCAGCTCAAGCGCCACTTCCTCCATGGATCTTGAACGTACCCCGCTGGCTCTGTACCATCTGGACATGAAGGCTCACCTATCGATTCCCTCCTTGTAGAAAAAATTTGATCAATTGCATTGAGAGACCAGCTAACCAGATCCATGGTTGATTTAGATATTCAGATTTTATCCGTATGAGGCTCCAAAAACACACAGACAGGACAAAGAGCAGCGAGGATCAGATAGAGGGGCAGGAGCTCACAGAAAAGCGTCCGCCTTCGCTGGAGAGCAGGAAGAGAAGAAAAGAGTGCATTGAAGAAATGAGGAAGAACCCACATCTGTACGATTCTCGTTCTCCACACTACAAAGACAGCACATATTCTAGTAATTCATGGATGGAGATTGGGATGAATGTGGGTCTGGATACGGCCGAGACGGTGAGGAAGTGGAAAAACACAAGAGAAAAGTTTAGTAAGTTTAGCTAGTTCATGATTGTCCATCTTGCGTTGTGGCGTAACATAGCGGAGACCGCGCGAGTATAAATCAAAAGTGATGGCGGCATCTCTGCGACAACCTGACGGCGACACATTGCCGCGAGAGTATACACGGCCCTTTACTCTCAGTATTTTCATACAAATCGCTGCGAGAGACCAAAGCACCAACTTGGCAGAAAAAGCCACAAAGGCCAAAATATTTCTTCACATGGCTGCAACATCCCTGAACTACCAGTCAGCCAACTGTGTCCTCTACTTCCTTAGCTCCAGCTTGTAGGCTGCTTTCACCTCCTGAATAATTCAGTTTTGAATTCCTTAGTTATTCCTGACTCCTCCAGCTGACTGCCAGACCCTCCTCCTGGTCGCTTTCATGCTCTGAAGCACAAACACAGACATCTTTTTACTTTGTGGTTCTGAATCATCCTAAAAATAACCCAAAAGTAGGTGTGAGAGGAGAGTTTTGGAAATTATTACATGATTGCAAGAGATGTCAAATGAGTTTGTAAGGATAAATAGCTGCATAGATTTTGCTAATGTCATGCACGAGCTTTTTTTTTATTACATAAGACAAAACAAGCACAAGTACATTCCAGACAGGGTACTAATGGGCCCAAAGTTTGCAAAGAAAATATCCCTCATACTATTACACCACCACCACCAGACTGTACCAGTGAAAAAAGGCAGGTTGGATCCATGGTTTTGTTTTGTTTACATCAAATTTTGACTTTACCATCTGAATGTCGCAGCTGACATTGGGACACATCAAACTAAGCAACATTTTTTCAGTCTTCTACTGTCCAAGTTTGGTGAGCCTGTGTGAATTGCAGTCTCACTTTCATATCCTCAGATGACAGGAGTGGCCCCTGGTGTGGTCTTCTGCTGCTGCAGCCCATCTACTTAGACGTTTTGACATGTTGTGCTTTCAGAGATGATATTCTGCAAAATCCTTGGTTGTAACGAAGTGGTTTTTTGAGTTACTGTTGTTCTTTCTATCATCTCAAACCAGTCTGATAATTCTCTGCTGACCTCTGATATTAACAAGGTATTTTCTTCCACACAACTCCTAATTGCTAGATATTTTCTCTTTTTTGGACCATTGTCTATAAATCCTGGAGATGGTTGTGTGTGAACATTCCAGTAGATTAGCAGTTTTTGTAATACTGTAGCCTATCTGGCACCAACAACCATGGTATGTAGTCTTAAATCCCTTTTCTTCTCCAGTTTGAACCTCAGCAAATCGTCTTGACCATGCGTACATGCTCGAATGGGCTGAGTTGCTGCCATGTGACTGGCTGATTAGCTATTTGTGTTTACAAGGAATTGATCAGGTGTACCTAATAAAATGGCTGGCGAGTGTCTATATGATTTAAAAAGGGGGTATAAATTGGTTCACATGACTGTAGCAGTAGCCATTTTTTTTATTTTTATCTTTTTTTTTTTCCTGTGAATGTTATTTTCTTTTTATGGCCATCCATGCTGTAATACAGATTGTACTGGTCTCATTTGTGTTAGTAGTTTTCTCATCACAGACAGATATAGAGTAGAGGCAGCTATTAATAGAAACTGAGTCAGGATTGATGCTTCCTAACACTGAAAAAAAGTCAAGATGATCTGGTTTAACTCAGAAACATCAGAGATTCACAAACCAACAGAACAATAATCTGCCTATAGAAAACCATCAGTGATACATTCTGATGTAATCCCTGCATAACTGGCAGACAGAAGATGTCAGAGTCAACCACATGATGGAAAACTGAATATTAAACAGTGTTTGGTGGCTCTGAACCAACGAACACACCAACACAGCTTTGGAAATGGAAATTCAGTCCCTGCAAGTCACATGACCAAACAATTTCACTGTGATGCAGAGTGATGAGTGTTTGCTTCTGTGTTGTCTACTGTGTTTTTGATTGGTGGGCTCAACATTGACTTTAAGTTCTCATTTGAAATTATGCCATGGGACATTTACATTTATATTTTGCTGTCTTCAGATTTTCACGTACCTACATTTTACTTTACAAATTAAGACACATTTGACTCTTATTATGTGACAACATGAATGTTATATAACTGAAGAGTTTCATGGCACTTGACGGTGGTTTATGGCATTAGTTTGCCAACTTCCATGCAAGGCAGCTGAGTTTGACCAAGGGGCTACATTTGGGTTGCTAATCCGATCTAAAACCTATAAGTGAATAAAATTCCAGTGTCTCTAATGAGACACTGCAATCTTTATCTCCAATTTTTAATCTCCAATGACCTGTCTCCATAGCTACATTTCACTTCCCTAATCGTTTTATGGGGGTGAATTTTTATTTACCTCATCAGGTAAAATTATATTACAGCATAAAATATATGAATATTTAGGGTGTGGTCTTTTGATTTACAGCTGGCATTTAGCCAATGACTTGCTGTCATGACTTCTCCGAAGAGCCCAACAGAGCACAGCTTTATATTAAAGATAATGGGCCTCATCCATGAAAATGCCATGTCATGAAAATGTTTCATAGTTATAAACAAAATCTCTTCTTGCCTCCAACCATATGTAGAATTCATGTAAATGAGGAGTGCACATAAATATTGCTAGTTATTTTTGGACAGTGATACATTAACTCCTTATATGAACATTCATTTTCGCAATATGAAGATACTTTTAGACTACATGCTTCAAAAATAACAATAATTTTGAAACATAACAGGTTTTTCTAATCAATGGGCTTTTTGTATATTTAAGCTTCGGATTGCGTCTCAGTGGGTTGTTTAAATGGATTTGATTTGCTGACAGACACCAATGCAGCAACTTGGGCTGTTATAAAATGCACCAACAGTGAAAGTGCGGTGGATCCCTGATAGAGGTTTCTGAGATATATATATATATATATATATATATATATATATAAATCTTGTCTTGATTTGGGGTTAGTTTGGTTTTTTTCAGTGTTAGTGGTATTTTCTTAGCTGTTCTTTTTCTGTCTTGTCTAGACTTCCTGCTTTTATTTTGAAGGCTTTCCTTTGTCTTGCTTCCTGTCTGACTTTCCTGACAGTGTGCACCAATGACTGTATATAATAAAGGTGTCCACCTGTGTCTAATCAGCTCCTGCTCCTATATATTGTCCTGTTCCTCCCCTCCTTGCTGGTTCAACAGCTTTCTCCTTGTGTTCCTGTAACGTTTTGGATTATGCCTGCCTGCTCTCCTGCATTTGGGTCCTTCCCATAATCTCATACCTGATACGATCGATATATGTGATTGGCTAATTTTTTTTACTGAGTTTTATGCAAACGCGGAACAAATGTATTTTTCTCGGGAGGTTTTTATAGCATGCATCACATCAGGCTTAAAGCTTGCGAGCTGCCTTTAATGCACCATCATCAGAGTATAACAGTGGTGTACTTTATCAGTGAAGACTATTTGTTGCGAAGCCACAGCTTGCAAACAGAGGTCAAACAGGGCACTCATCATCTTGTTCTTCTTTACTTTTCAGCTTTTCTCTTCAGGGGTCACCACAGCAAATCTTCTGGCTCTATCTAACCCTATCTGTATCTCTCCTCTCACATCCACTAACTTCATGTCCTCTTTCATTACATCCATAAATCTTCTCTTGTGTTTTCCTCTTGGCCTCTTTTTTCTCTTTTTTCACACATCACACCTGACACTTCTCTGCACCCATTCCAGCCTGCTTGCACAAACCTCTCTTCCTCTTTACCACAATCTCCATTGCTCTGGACTGTTGACCATAAGTATTTTAAAATCCTCCACCTTCTTCATCTCTGCTCCCTGTAGCCTCACCGTTCCATCTGGGTCCAATTTCATGATGGAAAGGAGAAGTGCATTGTATCTTCATCTAAAGTTAGTCAGTTGAGAGCATCATCTAATTACCTACCCTGCAGAGAAACACAACTTTTTCTTATGGCACAAATTAATTTTTAAATGTTTATCTCCATAAAAAAAAAAAGGGAGAAAACATCATTACAAGCATTTTCTTTTCTTTTTTTTCCTTGCCCACAGAGAGTAGTGTATTGAGAGTTTGTCCTACTTGGTGCAGCCGTGCCATCCAGATGACCGGTGAGGTAAGCTAGAAGTTGAATAGGTCCACTGTTTGAGTGGAAGTGGGCAGTGCCACTGAGCGACCAGCCTCCGAGCAAGGCAGGAAAATAAAGGCTTTGAAACAAAGGAGAACCTCTCTCTCTTTCGCTCTCTCTTTTTTTCTCTCTGGTTTTGTTATCCCTTCTCAGACAGTTCTCAGCCATGTTGCAGTCAGTCAGAGGCTACTGTGCACAATGATGTGAGTTTCATTTAAACCTCTGCTCAGTAAACCTTTTAACCCATCTGTGCTGTTGTCTGTTGTGCGAGCTGCTGAACACATGACTGAGTAGATTTGCTATAACAACAAAATACCTCATCGAGCTCTGGTTTAACGTGATTTTCTGTATGGTGTGACTCTGATGAAATTATTTAAACTTCTAAAGAGATGGTGGGGCAGAGTAATCTAAGTTTAATGAATTTGTGATTTGATATTTGTTTGGAGAGGTTTTCCTTGCTTGATTTGCTTGACATGAACGTTTCATGTGTTGTTTTCCAGTGTGTGGGATGCTCTAACTGACAACTATATCTCGACCTGGGACGGACCCAACTCTGAAGGACTCAACGGAAATCTCTCTGACCAGGAGGTACACGTCACACGTCATCTTTAATTTACAATAAAATGAGATCTTTTTCATTTAAGTCACAATAACAGACAAACATAATGGGCCTCATTCATGAAACATGAGCAGACTAGATTTGTAAATACAAAACATAAACTTAACTTAAAGTCCAGGAAGATGACGAGAGGGGAAACAGGCAGGACTGCAAAAATGTAACGCGACTAATGGACCCATGGAGGACAGGGGAAAATGACAAGACTTAAAGGTGCTTTCACACCTGTCCCGTTTGGAGCAGTTGTTCCGAAACAGGGAACGTTTCCCCCTAAAGATCGGTTCGTTTGGTATATGTGAACACAGCAATCGCGCTCGGATGCGGGACAAAACAAGCGAACCGAGATCGCCTAGGAGAGGTGGTCTCGGCTCACTTCCATTTGAGACCTGGGGCCCTATCTTGCACCTCCTGCTATCCAATACCCAATACCCATTACCAGCAAATCTCAGATTTAGGAGCCTCTGCCAACCGCAAACGCAATCTTCCACCTCCCAAAACCTGTTACCCATTATGCCGACTCCCTTAAGCACATTGTGGGCGCGGCAATGGGCGTGTCTCTTGCGCTTTCCACAAATTCGGTATCTTGCGGTACCTGTATCTCGCAGATTTTGGGTATTGGGTAATGGGTGGTCTGACCACCCATTACCCAATACCCAAAATCTGCGAGAGACCAGTACCGCAGATACCGAGTTTGTGGAAAGCGCAACTGGCATGTCGGCGCGTAAAAGAGCTCCAAACCGTCATTGCGCGTCCGTCCAGTCACATGTGGACTGCACAACCGGCTCTACCTCTCGATTATGCATCACTGTATTATTTTCATACGTTATTATTCTCTTAAGGCAGATGATTTCTGTACAGCTGTGACATGATCTCATTCAGATGTTTGCTGTGAGGAAACGAGGGATCACAGAACTTTGTTGTGGAGTTTCTTGTACTGTGCTCGTATCCCTCTGATCCTCTCCTGCGCTCGGAACACCTGAGATGCGCTCACTGTAGAAGGTAAATGTCATCATACGTGTTCCTCTGGCTCAATACTCATCCAATGATCCGTTCTGCAGTTTTTAAAAAAGCACCGCTTCCAGCGGCTATGCGTCTTGGAGCACTGTGGTCTTGCGCAGGGGATATGTTCAAGATAACTCAAAAAGTTATGGATAGATTTTTGATGACATTTTCAGGAGTTTTCAGAATGTGAAAGGAAGGACTGATTTTTTTTTTGGGTGTGATCCGAAAAATCCTGATTCTGGATCCTTTCAATTTTCGATAACATTGCACTGTTAGTTGTTTCTGACCCTAACAACCACAATGGAGACAGGAAGGGAGTCTGGAATTTTAAGAGTTTAATTCTCTCAGATGTAAAAAAAGTCGAGGGTTGCAGCCAAACCAACAATCCAGGGGACGACGAAGGCAAGGAGGTCCTGCGAATGGCTGGACAGGTGTTTCTATGGGAAGATCTGGAGACGAGTCTGGTTCGATGATGACTAAGGTACAGGTGTGCAACACCTGGTTCGTCGGATGAAGGTGAAACATAGGTGGATCGAGTGTCTAGTAGAGGATTGAAGGGGCAGTGTGTGCAGGGCCCCAGAGGTGGAAGGTTGGAGTTCAACCTGGTGAGACAACACGGCTCAGGGGCCGGAAATTTTGTTTCTCAACATCTCCGTAATTATTGCCCACAGCTCATTAAATTTCACTCAGGTATTGACACTGAAAACCTCTATTGCGTTCTTTGTGGGGGAACGCCCCTCCTGCTACCTGCTATCCCTTAATAGCAGGTTTAGGAGGTTTGGCCCAAGATAGGGCCCGTGGAGCGGTTCGTTTGCAGTGAGAACATAATCGACACAGCAACCGACACCTGGGGTACAGAAGAGGAAACTCCTTTCGCGTTCATTTCTGACCAATGAGAGAACAGTTGATTCGTGCATGGCATTTGTTAACAGCTTTAAACAAGTGATGTTATGAGTGAAGCGAAGCCCTGAAGTGCGTATCGAGAATGAGGGGGCGTGTCCGTGAAGCACGTATCAAGAGTCGCTTCATTTTGGGGAGGAGCCAAAGTGATGACAAAGCTTCACCGCCTGGCTGTACCACGTGACTGCTTCGGGAAGTGGTTCATTTCTTGTCTCAAGAAATGGGGTTTGACAGCTTTATAAACGCCACAGGCTCCATTCAAAATGTGGGTTTTTGTAGGCGAGTTGCGGTCAGTTCAGAGTGTGGATAGAGTTTGGATAGCTTGGATTCTAGAATCTGGATAGCGTGTATATAGTTTGTGGTAGTTCAGTATATAGTTTGTACATGATGGCACAACATTTTTATGCAGCCCAGCATCCTCTGTGCCATGTAAAAGGGTGTTCTCCAAGGCTGGAGAGATTGAAAAAAAAAAAGGAATCGGTTAAAACCAAAAACTGTGGAAAAATTGCTATTTCTGAATAAATATACATAAAATAACCCCTTTAAAGGTCGTCATTGTCCAAATTACACAAGCATATAGAGTGTGCTCCCTCCGTAGTTCCACAAACACTTTCACTGTTCTCTGGTGCAGCATGAGCTCTGTTGTTCTGGTAGCGCAGTGGTTAGGGCAGGCGGCCCGCGTACAGGTAATATAGTTTTTCAACTCCCGGCTCAACGCGTGTCTGCCCAGTTCTTATGATACGACTTGGGAAACATTAAACAGAGATTACTTTCAGACAATATTTTATGCACTTGATCATTTATTTGGTCATACACATTTTGTTATTCACAGTCATTCGCAAGAGCCATGACTGATACATAAATTCAATGCATCACATCTTAAGATTCAGCTGCTGTGATTATAAAACCTGACCAGTGGTGGTGTCATGTGCATATGAAGCAGCAAGAAATGTACCATTTCTCAAACCATCTGGCCAATGTGTGACACTGCTTCACGGGGCTTCATCTCACCATCACTACTTTAAACCGCTACAGACGGTTGCCTTGTGAACACAAACGCCCCAAACGAAAAATGAAACAACTGTATCGATTTAGCCCCTGAATCGGAACAAAACAAACAGGCCACAGGTCTGAAAGCACCCTTAAATACACAAGGGATCAGATGAGAGGCAGGTGCAGGGAATCAAGGTAACAAGGGGAGCAAAGCAGAAAACAATGAAAACAGGACATACATTTCAAAGTAAAACAGGAACCACTAAAGACAGGGAGAGACGCCAACTTGACAGACACAGACACACACAGGGCTGCCATGGCCGACCCAGGCCATGACAATACCGGTCTTCAGTGCTGTGTGAATAATTACTGTAAGCTTCAGTTCTACTATAGAGTTATTAATTACAATTAATAATAATACAATTCATAAGCAAAACAATTTTTTAAATTCAATTCAATTCAATTTTATTTGTATAGCATCTGTTACAATGTCAATTGTCTCTAGGCGCTTTATAGAGACCCAGAGCATGACTCCCGAGCAAATATCATTAACTAAAAATATAATATTGAATCCTAAACAAGGATGATGGCAGGTACCAAGGCCAAATGCTTTCCTTCAAAATTCTAACAAGAAAGATACAAATCTATCGCCAAGTTTTCTTCTTTCACCCATACTCCATATGCGTCCAAGTTTCATATCGTTTGTCTCTGCAGTTTTTGCATATTCTTGCAAAGAAATTCACAAGCAAAACACAGCAAATGGCAAGAATAATGCATCTGCCATTTTCTTGCACAGTTCACTGCTGTAGTTCAGCATGTCTCAAACAGGTGGAGCTGGAGACTCAGAAGTTGTTTTCTATAATGTTTGTGAGCTTAGTTTGTTGCAGAGAAAGGAGATTTTGTCAAGCTCTATACTGTATATAAGAGCCACTTAATTTTTTTAAATGTTGCTTGAATTACATTTTTTTTTACATTTTGCAGATTCATGAAAACGAGGAGGTGGAGATGAATGAGAAGAATGACAACGCCAACTGTCTGAATGAAGAGCCTCTAATCACGGCAGATCAGGTATGTGGGTTTGAATGTTGTCTGTTGTTTGAATGGCAAAATGTTCTCAAATCCAGCAAGTAAATGCTAAACATGTGTTGGGTTTTAAAATGGGTTTGCTACTGAAACCTGGATCATGGCCCTTTCGTTCCTGATGAGAGCCAGGGGAAGAGGTTTTAGGATAGGTAGTGTTGTCTAAAGAGATGACTCTTTAGGAGATCATTGAAGGTAGAGAGGAATGGCCTGTTCTGACAGCATTTGGCTGCTCATTTGATCATTATGGTAACATAAATAAAAACCGCCTGGACAAAGACTACTTGTATAAATGGTTGGAAATGATGGACAAGAAGGAGCATAAGCCCTTATAACTGAGTTTAAATAGTTGAGTACAGACCTGGCTGTCACTTCATACGCAGCCTTTATGATTTAGACTTGATTTAGGCAGCCAACATAATTCAACAAGTAATGGAGTGGTTATTATTTATTAAACATTATACTGCTACATTTTGGACTATCTTTGTACACAATGTGTAGAGGGAGACCTGCTAGTGGAACTTTGCAGTGGTCAAGGTATCTCCACCAGAAGTTGGGTAATACAGCTCGACACAACTGAGACACTGATGCAGCCTCAGGGGACAAAAGATCCAACCATGAAACCTAAGTTTCTTGCATCCTTTGTTGGGTTAATAGTTGAACCGGTGATTTCTATGTAATTATTGTGCTGGACAGACAGAATGCTGGGGTGATCAACTGATCAATCTTAGAGAGGTTTAGTTGAAGATGGCATTCCTTCATCTATGCAGAAATATTGGTGAGACAATTGGTGCAGAGATGCCAGCTAAAAATTGTTTGGACATCTGGTGAGAAAGTAAGTACAGTTTGGTGTCAACCATATAAAAGTGATGTAAGAACCCATGTGACTAGCTGACCATCGAGGTGGTGTACACAGCAAAGAGAAGAGGTCCCAGTACTAAGCCTTGGAGTAACCAAGAAAAGAGGTTTTGGGATGTCAATGATTATCCTTCCCATAATTCTTTGAAAGAGCAGTCACAGAGGTTTTATTTAAACTAAGAGATTTACAATGTAAAAAAGGTGAAAAGGGGTCCAATAAAATGAGATCAGATAACTGAACCAAGATTCATGGGCAGCAATAATTGCTTTCTCTAAGATCATTGCTCATATCTTTTCTCTCTGGCATCAAGTTAACACACAATTGAATTCACTGGGCCAGCAAACTGGTAAAACCTATGCTTTTATAGGGACTGAATTTCTATCTAATTTCAAAACCTTGTAAAGACCATATTATGATTATTATTGTTATTATTATTATCATTATTATTATTTCCTGATTTTAAAACCTGAGAAGTGAGAGAGACTGAACTTTTTTTCATACAACTGTAGCCCTTAACATATTTAATGGCTCATGGCTTGTTCCTCTTCAGATCAATATCAACAAATATTCTATGAGCTCCTGAGTTGCTGCAGACATCAATAATGGATTTAACTATGATGTGTATCTTTGTACGTTAAGCTTTTGGTATTTTAGAGACTACTGACAAATGGTCAGTTGACTGAGTGGACATGAATCAGTGGGTAGAGCAGGTCATCTTCCAACCAGGTTGGTGATTTGATCCCCAGCACTGAACCCCTCAATATCTTGTTAAGCTCGTCAGTGGTAATATACAGTATACAAAGTGTACATGCAATCAGATGGGTTTTTATGATTTTGCCTTTACATACCACCATAATGGATTTGAAATAAAAACAAACAACATGTGATCAAATTGTAGAGTTTTGGCTTTAATTTAAGAATTTATGTGGATACTTCTGTCAGCAGATAGAACAAAAAACACCAGTGAGCCCATCCCACTGGCAGCGATACATGTCCATACCATAAAACTGCTTCTAACATTTTTGACACATGATGCAATTTGCTTTGGATCATGAGCTGTTTCTTTCCTTCTCCAGACTTTACTCTTTTCATCGTTTGCGTTTATCCTGGTTTCATCTGTCCAAAGAATCTGATGCTCAACTCTTTTATAGATGTTTCTTGGTAAAGTCCAACTGTCTTTCCTGTTCTCAAATGTTGTCTTGTTGTTAACCACCTGCATTTACATTCATGAAAGCGCCTCTTGATTTTAATTGTTGACAATGATACTTTTATCTTCTCCAGAGTATGCTTGACTTCTGTTTATGCATCCATTTTGTGACTTCAGCTGCATTCTGTGGTCTTTCTAGCCTTTTGATGTTGTTGAGCACAGCAGTGTTTTCTATGTAAGAACATGCCAATCTTTTGATTTGGCTACATCTAAAAGATTTTTACCTTTCATATATGTTTATATTTCTCTTTCTTATATCTGCTTCATTTGTCTTGAAGTCACAAGGATATGGATCACATCTGGACAATTCTTTTAAAATGAAGGTGGCTGTAATTCCTAAGAGAAATTACATATTTTTGTGAAAGATCTAAAATGAAACCTGAAAGTCTACATTTTGATCACATTTGAATAGTTTTATTTCAAATCCATTGTGGAGGCATATAAAGGCAATCTTCTAAAATGAATATATAGGTTTTCTTAAATATTTTAGGTGCTCAAAATGATTAGCCCCCACGTGATTTTTCCCTTGGAACATCAGCTGGCTTTAGGTCACTGCTGGGTCTTTCAACAAGACAATGACCATAGCATGCATGGAAATTTGTCCAGGAGGTTTTAAAGAACTCTAGAATCAAGGTCCTGGAGTTCAGATCTCAGTCCTGTTGAGAATCAGTTCAGGGAGCAAAGGCTAATGTCAATGCTCAGAAACCATTAATTTGGAGCAATGATCCACAGAAAATGGGCTAAGATCCCTGAAAAGACATGTACCAACTTAGTTACTTGCTAGACTATTGATTACTAATTGTTAGAGGGCTTTTTACCCTCCACCAAGGAGGTTATGGTTTCGGTGGCGTTGATCTGTCTGTCTGTCTGTCTGTGTACAAGATAAGTCAAAATGTTATGGATGGATTTTGATGAAATTTTTCAGGAGTTGTCAGAAATGTGAAAATGAAGAACTGATTTCATTTTGGCTGTGATCCGGAAGAAATTCTGGATTCTGGATCACTTTCAAATTTTCGATAACATTGCAGTCAATGGGGCCGAAAAATTTGTTTCTCAGTATCTCCGTTAATTATTGCCCAAAACTCATGAAATGATTTTGACAAAGGGAACTCTATCAAATTTCAAAGGCTGATCTGGATCTGATCCAGAACGCTGATTTTATCGCAATCTGTAAATCGCTATATGGGGGAATTGTTGCACTTGGCGGAGGTCTGCGCTCTCTGAGTGCTTTTCTAGTTCTGAATGTGGTGTTGAATTTTTTTCTTGTTTCATTTGAACATATCAGTAAAATATCTTTATTTAGTCTGGTAGGATTTTGTTTTTGTTCTTTTAAAAAAACAAACTGAAAACAGTTTTGTTGGAAAATCTATTATTTTGTTTGATTTCATAGAGGCCAATCATTTTGACCTTAATTGTACATATATAGGTAAACATGGATGAGAAACACCCTCTAAAATATGCTGTAGAACTTGTGCAAGGGTGAAAAGATTCTATGCTAGCGCATTATAGGTGTTTGTACTCACTTGCCTCCTGATTTCTTTCTTGTCTGCCCATTACCACATCTCTGCCTCTCATAGGTCATTGAAGAGATTGTTGAGATGATGGAGAACTCTCCGGATCCTGGTGAAACTGAGGAGGAGGATGAAGAGGAGAGCAGCCACTGCTCCTCCAGGACCAGTCCCTCCCTGCTGGAGGAGATCAGGCAATTGTCTCAGGCCTCCAACAACAACTGCTCTTTTGAAGGTAGACCTGCAGAGCATTCATGCACCTTTTATTTATTTCTTTAAAATGCAACTTAAAAAAGAAATACAACTCTGTACTAGTCTGTTGTGGTGAAGAGCTAGCACAGCTAAAAAGACAAGGTAACTTCTCACGATACAAGTTGATCTATGTTCCAACCCTCACCTGAGGGCATCTTCCTCTGTTTTCTTGCAGGCCTAGGCTTGATGCCCAGCTCAGCACTGGTGGAGCTGCTCCACAGGGTGGAGGTGGCCATCCGGGACTACTCAGAGGAGCTGGTCAACCAGCTGGCACGGCGTGATGAGCTGGAGTTTGAGAAAGAGATTAAGAACACATTCATCACAGCGCTGATGGAGGTGCAGAACAGGCAGAAGGAGCAACGAGAAAGCAGCAAACGTCGACGTCGGGACAAGGCCCTGAGCCTGCAGGGAGGGGTGACGCTGTCTGCTAATGGAGAGAACTCCACAGGCTCCATGGGCCGCTCAGAGAAGACTGCCACCATGCCTGTCAAGGTGAGAACTTTAACTACTGACTTGTGTCAGTTTTGCTGGAGGGTATAGTTTACACCAATCTCAAGAAAACGTATATATAATGTACATATGTATATGAATTATAAGTAGGGGAGAGTGAGGTAATGTGAGGTAGTTACTCCCCCCTGCCCTCTAAGCAAGCTAAATTGATGTGTCTATACAATTAACACATTTTTCTTTAATTTGGGATGTTTCCTAAGGACGGAAATGATCAGAATGTTTGCCAGACTAAAGACGGTGAAAATGGGATTGTTTTTATAAAAAGAGGTCAAGTGTCTCATTTTACCCCAGCTATGGGGTAAACTGAGACAAAGCCCAGATTACAAGGGGGGTAAAGCAAGCCACCCTGGGGTAAAGTGATCCACTTACTTTTTCCACCACTCTGGAGGTGTGCTGCTTCTTTGTTATAAATCTTAGGAGGCTTGACTTGTCAATATTTCGCTCCTTTGAAACACATCTTCACTTTCCATCTGTTCAATGGAGGTTCGGCCCCAGGTTGTCTTCCTGTTGTATTTCCTTGGCATGATGGATTTTTCATATTGTTTAAGACACAAAAAACAAAGCTTATTTTTTGTCTTACTTTGCCTCCAGGGGAAAAGTGAAGCAGTGTCTTACTTTAACCCTCCACCACATTTTTTTTTATTAAATGTATTTTTGTACAAAACACATGCTTACCACAGCACAGCGGAGTCAGGCTCTTCCTGGCCACGGTGAAAAGGATGAGCCTTGACAATCAGCCACTCAAATGACCACAGCTGCGTCCTGTTTCTTAGATACAGGGGGTGTCTCACATTACCCAGTGTCTCACAATACCCCATTCTCCCCTATTTATGATATTTACTAATGTTGGTGCAGCTACTATCTTGTTGTTCCAGTTGGACAAAGGTGCCAGAGCCAGTAGCTCTTCTCTTCCCTCCCTCTGACTGTAGCATTAATGGATCTAAGGTCCATTAGCCTCTAAAACATCTTCCAGGAAAGTCTGTGTCCAGTAACAGTTTAGTCTGCTCTGGTTCAGCAACTATTAATGGATTTTTCTTACATGAATGCAGCAACTGTGGTTTTATCTGTAAATGCCGGTGAGGCTCAGGTAATGTAACGCCATCAATGTAGATGTTTACTCCTTATACCACAGGTACCCAGCTCCAGTCCTCAAGGGCCGCTGTCCAGCATGTCTTTGATGTTTCCCTGCTTCAGCACACCTGATTCAAATGAATGTGTCATTAACTGACTTGAGCAGACCTGGATGACAAGCTGATTATGATTCATTCATTAGAATCAGGTGTGTTGTGTCAGGGAAACCTCTAAGACATCCAGGACAGCGGCCCTCGAGGACCGAGATTTGACACCCCTGCCTTATAATATGTACTGTTACGTGCAACCCAACACCCCTGTCCCTACAAGAAGTGCTTCAATAATTCAGATAGAACATGTACAAAAACTGAATGTATCTGGTGGTAATTCTGAGGAGTAATCAGCTGAGCGGTCTACATTGTGCATCTTTGAGTTTGATCCAATAACTGGGTTTATAGTTATATATATAAAGTTATAGTATGCCAACGTATGTGTAACTTGCAGCGATTCAGCATGGAGGGACTCTCCAACATCTTGCAGACGGGAATCCGACAGACTTTTGGAAGCTCAGGAAATGAGAAGCAGGTAAAGGTCAACGGTACCACCCTGGTGGTAACCTTTTACTGTTACTCAGGTTATATTGTCTTTATTTTTATTATACCTCCTAATTTCTGGTATGATGAGTAACCGTGACAAAAAAAAAAAAAGTTTATATTTGGGACGGGCTGATTGAGCTTAAGAAAGTAAAAAGGAGATGAAAAAAAAAACACAAATAAACAAATCAGACACATCCACATAGATATGTTGATCAATGGAACCTGAAAGGGTGGTTTGATCCGTGTTGGTTTAAAGTCAGATATTTATTTTTTTATTCATTTTTTTATTTTTTATTTATTTATTTATTTTTTATTTTTTTTTTTTATTTTTTTTTTTACAAATGTCTTAAATCCTGCCACAAGATACCACTGATCTACACTGGCCAGCCATCCTAATTATTTTCCTCTCAGCTTCAAAGATTTAGCCTTGTTCCTTTGTATTTGATTTTGATTTACAGGGATCGGTACCAGCAGAGACAGATGATTCCATTGGATAGACATACAAACAGCCAGAGAAACATGGCATGTAACACAGGCATACTAACTACAATAAAAAAACAAAGTCTTCCAGGGTTATCATGTTAAAATAATAACTGGAATTGAAATCAACCAAATTAATCCAAGATGGATTTATGGGGTGCATGCTGCAGGGGTCCAATCCTGAAGCCAAACCTGGGTTGAAGACTTGGCGCTGATTTCCTGGTCTTTAGGTTTTTGCCCATTGAGTCAGGCCTGTCCAATCTGAACAGGTTACACGAGGCAACCTTTGTGTGGACCCACCACCCACAAGAGGTCCTGTAGGGCTTTGGCATATTGTGGACTGGGTCAAGGCCTTAGAGGTCTAATCCCAGGTTGCTAAGAGTAGCAATGAGGACCTAGAACATCATTTCACTGGTGAGGAAGGAACTCAAACTACCTAGCTTCACTGAAGTCATCAGGGTGGCATTTTTCTTCAATGGTTTTTTTTTAATGCCCTGCTATGGACTAGTGACCTGTCCAGGTTGTACCCCTGCTTTTTTCCCAAAGAGCTGGGATAGACTCCAGCAGATCCCCGTGACCCTGCATAGGGTTAAGTGGGCATAGATAATGGATGGATGGATGGATGGATGGTTTTAAATGATTAACCTGCAACACATCCAGAGGACTCATCAGCTATGTCTGGCATCCCAAAAGTGCCTTCCTCTGCTTTGACCCCCTCTACATACCTCCTGCAGCTTTGGAGCCCAGGTGGGGTCCCTGCTTTTCACCTGTGGCCAGTGATTTGTCTTTGAGTGTCCTTAGATTGTGGCATCTAATGCCTACTTACCCAAGGAGCTTTGCTGCTGAAATGGCTACAAAGCCTCTGTACCCTATTTGGGCACACCTTCACTTTCCAGCCTCTGCTCCTCTGCTTCAGCTGTAAGATTGGAGTATGACAGCTTTTTACACTCAGGGGCTTCATTGGCTGCAACCTCTCAGAGGACTGTCAGCTCGGTGATGTAAGTGTGCTGGCACGAGTTGGATCAGAGGACCAGACCTAATTGTAGAGTGGTTGCTACGATCTCTGGAGGGAAAATGAGCCTGTGACATAGATCCACTCGCATGTCCCAGTGCCTGGCTGCACTCAGTGGCCCGCATCCATTAAATGTGAGCAGAACAGATTTGTGCCTAAATGTGATGTTTGGACTATAAAATGCTTGTTTAGTTATTAAAGGGTTATTAAGTGTCCTGAGACAGTGATTAATAACAAAGGAAATCAGCAAAATTGATAAATTGAAACAGGGAACCACCTGGTGTTCCGGAAACTGACTAACCGGCACAATCAGTCTCAGACTGGCTGTTGTTTTATGCCTGTGACCAGGTGTGGCGCTGTGGAGCAACAGAGAAGGAATGAGTCCGACTACAGACCTTGTCACTGAAAAAATATGTTACAAATGTGCAAAATAATGACAAACAACTTCTCTCATTAAAATGTATCAATCTATTAACACAAGTATTAAAGATGAACAAAATCACATGGATTGAGATTCTGATATTTATTAAGTTATATTCGCACTAAACTAAACATAAGCAGACAAAGCATGAAATTATATTATTTACATATATATATTGTATCTACTGTATGTATGATAGGAAACGCAGATGTGTGTTTATGTGTGTGTGTGAGAGACAAGATGGCGACCAGTCCTCGTGGTGGCTATGACACACTGAGATCAGCTGAAGGCCAAAAGATCCTAAGAAATCTGAGGCCTTATGGCCAAGATCCAATACAATTTGTGGTTAGCAAGATAAAAGAGAGAACAAAGAACAGAGATTAAAATCAAACAAAGCTATAGGCTTCTCTCTACCAACAACGGCTACTCTCTTTCACCAGAGATGCACCAATGTGAAGCCACCTTCACCATGCATGCTCTGATTATTGAACCGTTGTTTTCTGTGGTGAGAAATGCATCAAAGTGATCAAATATTACAGTGGGACCGATGGTCCAAATCTGAATGTGTGCTACCCAAATAAAATGAAATTTACAAAACAAATCCAAAATAAGCTCCGCACAGACGCAAAAGCCTCTTATGTGGATCACTCCAGAAGTGATGAAGGGAGTGTGGACCTCAGGAGGAGCACACTTGATTTATGTTGGGATGGATGGGGCAGGGATGAAACATTCATTCACTGCTGGTAATCCATCTTCAAGCGGGTCCCTTGTCCTCTCTGTCTGTCTCCTGGAAGTGGAAGATAAGGGAATGCAACGTCAATGGCAGCCAAGCTGTCCTTCCGGATTGTCTGAAGCCATTCATGCCATCGGGTATGGGTACGAGTGCCTTTTCTGCACATCGGTGCTTTGGCAGGTCATGCCATTAATGAATTGTGACCGGATGGGATGTGCTGGTATTGCTAGATGAGGCAGGCTCTCTGCTGGTGGTTGATCATGCTGTGGTTTGAGCTGGTAATTTTTGGCCTTTAAAGCTGGCAGGATCAGGACAGATGTTATGCCTTGGCATGAGAGGGTGTGAGAGAGAGATCTTGGGGAAGGTGCTGGCATTTATTGTCTACTGCTGGGTTTTGGGGTGCATCCCCAGTGAAAAACCAGTGACATTATTTTTACACCTGGTTGTTAAGTAATTAACCCTGCAAAGTTTGCTGGGGTTTTGAGTCATTTGTCTCCTTCTTTGTCCTTTTTGCATTGACGTATGGTGTGGCACAACATTGCCCCTTAGGTCCAAAGACTGGGATGCTGGTGGTACTCTTTGGAGTCACCCATGAATCAAAATATCTATGTGTTGCACCATCCAGTTGTACCTGGGACTAGAAAAACACTCAACACTTCAGACTGAACAGTTCATAGAAGCTAGATGCTTAGCATCTCGGCAGAGGATAACTAAAACCTACATATCTGTACACATTTCAGGTCACAACTTGCAACAAAAAAACAAAAAACATTCTAGTAATGTTGCTGTTGATCACCTGCTGATGAGTGGCGTCTGTGGCATCTCTTGAACCTCACGTTAGTGTCAGTGATGGAATGGGGTATTTGGAATGGGACTTCAAGCGACTGCTTATGGAGCTGCCGGGATTATTCGTGGCTTTGACTGAGTTTATGTCCAAAGAGCTGGGATTTACAGCTGAGCACATTAGAAATATGTGTTTCTCTGGCTGGAGTCTGACATGCGATCAACTCCTGTATTTCCAACAATTGCAAAGTTTATAATTATTTAAGTTATTTATCTCATCTGGGGACAGGCCAGTGGGACCAGCAATCATGCCCTGAATCTCAGTTAGTTTTGAGGAAGCTTTGGCTCCTTGTACCAGGGCACAACAGGGAAGAGACATGACAGGGAAGAGGAAAAAGATGGACTGGCGAGGGAAAAAGGGGAAAGACAGGACAATAAATCCTCATCAGAGCTGACGAGACACAGGCGTGAGCAATCAGGGGTGATGGGACCAAGGGGAGTTCAACAAAGCTAAACACACAAAGAAACAGGCTTCCAAAGTAAAACTGGAAGAAAAAAGTTAACAAAACAGGGCAGAAGGAACACAAGAAACAAGGAGAACTAAGAAAAACCTCAAGAAGCAGAAATCATTTCAATAACCAAGACTCAATCAACTAAATTGTCTTCACTAAAGATCTTAACCAGTTCAGTTCAAAATAAAAACCTAAAGCCACACGGCCCTTTCACGGATCAGCAAGGTTGGTTGTTACATATGAGTTTCCTCTTCCTCTCTATGATGAGACATATAAATGGTTTTACCCTCCAAGTTGAGATCGAAGCACACATTATATCATGTTTTAGCAGGCTATTTTAAACAAAGCTCTTGAGTTCATTGATGACTGAATTTATCAACTAACCCCAGCAATGTATTAACATGATTGTTTTTATCAAACCCTCTGAACTTTCATTTTGTTTCAGTATCTAAACACTGTTATTCCATATGAGAAGAAGGCCACTCCTCCATCTGTGGATGACCTGCAGATGCTCACAAATAGTAAGAATCCACACCAGCACTTTTTTTTTGGAATTCAAGTAATTATTGCTTCATATACAATTAATTAATTCAAACTTCCCTTGTTTTCTTTAACACAAAGTTCTCTTTGCCATGAAAGAAGACAGTGAGAAGGTGCCCACGCTGCTGACTGACTACATTTTGAAAGGTAAACACAATAACACAATTACAATTCTAAAAAAGTTGAAAAAAACATTTAAAATGTAGATCAAATATTTTATTCGCAACAGACAGAAAACATGTCAGATGTGGAAATGGGGAAATGTACCATCTTAAGAAAAAAAATAAGGTAATTGTGAATTTGATGGCAGTAACACACCTTAAAACTGGGAACCACACTCTTCCTTCTCCTGAAGTCCACTATGATCTCCTTCGTCTTTGTGCTGCAATGACGCTTTGGGAGAGGAACGCTGTCTCATTTGCGTCTTATATAGGAACTGCTCAATAGTCATGGATCTTCTTTGTGTTATTTTTCTTTTCATGGTGCTCCAAATGTTTTCATGTGGTGAAAAATCTGGACTGCAGGCAGACCAGTTCATCCCCCAGACTCTCTACTCTGAAGCCATTCTTTTGTAACGCATGCAGTATGCTGTTTAGCCTTGTCTTGCTGATAGACAAGGCTGTGCGTGTAGATGTGTTCTGGCGTGGTGACCAGTGACCTGGTCCTCTGACCATCTCACCTCAGTGCTGCTACCTGCATCTGTTTATTTAGCCATTTCATTCAGTCATTTGCGTGCTTTCCTCTCTGTCCTCCATCCTCTCTCTGTCCTGTCTCCTCTTTTTCTTTCTTTACTCGGCTTGACTTCGGCAGGAAGGTCCCCCATATGAGCCAGGTCCTGCTCAAGGTTTCCTCTCAACAGGGAGTTTTTCCTTGCCACTGTTTGGCTTAAAGGTTTATTTCTCCCACTGTGAGAGTTTTTTACTTGCCATTATCCTTGATTTGGATTTAATATTATAATTTTAGTTAATGAATATTTGCTCAGGGGTCATGCTCTGGGTCTCTGTAAAAGTGACAATTGGCATTGTAACAGATGCTATACAAATAAAATTGAATTGAATTGAATTGAATTGTGAAAAGTTAAACACTGTAGAAATCAATTCTAGAACATCATTTATTGTGCTAAGCTGATTTTTCTATTGTGTAACAGAGTTTTAGGAAAGGTTTTTGAGGAGGAATGTTCAGACAGACTTTCCAAATTAATTCAGTTATACTTGTGCCATTGAGTTTTTTTTTCCAGGTACCAAACTATAAAACTGGTTTTATTTGATATATAGTATATGTCACTAATAATTCCTTTCACTCTTAATTAATTTCCTTTTCAATAGAACAGTTTTGGCTTTGTTTGTATGAGCTGACATCTTCAGTATGTTCAGTAGCACCTCCATGAGGAACAATTGCTAAACTGTGGGTGTTTGTGCAAGGTCTAATCTCAGGAATGACTTGACAGATACAAACATGTCACTATTAACCTAATTAGTTATGTTCTTTCAGGTATTTATTTTTCACATTGCCTACTTTTCTGGTCTTATGCTGACAGTCTACTGCCTTGTTTGAGACATGTTGCTGCAATGAAATTTAAAATGAGCTAATATTTTTCTTTAAAAGATAAAATGTCTCAGTTTCAACATGTGACATGTTTTTGTGTTCCACTGTGAATAAAATATGGGCTTATTGAATTTGAAAAATCATTCTGGCAGTTTTTTGATTTGCTGTTTTAGTAAATCAGTGGAAACTTCTGTTAAACTCAGCTGCTGTTAAATGAACTTCCTGCTGCATGAAGACTGAATTGAGTCTGTTTTGTCTTTGTTTTCAGTACTGTGTCCTACCTAGAGCCCCCAGGTCAGGGACCACAGCGTGACGGAGGAACCCTAACTTCCTGGCCTCTGGTCCAGCTGCATGCCCCCTTGCCCCTCCATCTTCGACACGAATCCTTACCATCCTCATCATCATGCTCAAATCATCTACAGTTACTTCCTCCTGCTGAGCTAACTCCCTCCTGTCGCATCTGAGGCGGCCCGGTCCCAGTCTCCCTCTCAAGGACTTCACTAACGGAGCATGACATGTTAGCAACGACCACTTGACCACTCCGGCGAAGGACACATTGGTGTTACTGCCTTCTTGATTTTTTTTTTTTTTCAGCTCTCTTTTTTAGTTTCTTCTAACAGAACTTAAGCGTTGCTATCTCTTACTCATGGACTGGCCTCTGAACCTCTGGGTTCTGGTTCTGGTTCCGGTTTTGTTTGTTGTTGCATCCGGACTTGGTCATCCACGCTCACTTCTCTGTACTGTTTCCAGTAAAACCAGTGATTGTTTGAATACAAAAGCCATGCCCCTCCTTCTGCCGACTCAGTACTGTAGCTTCACACGAATGAGGACAAACTCACAACAATTACGGGTGCAGCGCAGCATCACAAAGCTTCTGTCTCCGTCTCAACATCCAGTGCTCTTCTGACTTCTTTTTGGTCAATTTTTTCATTTGTTTTTGAATATTTGATATAAACTCTAGCTGGTTTTCTACTTTCATTTCCTGTCATGAGAGCAGCAGGTTTCAGATCATTCCTCCCTGTACAGCCTCCTGTAGGCGTCCCATCAAGTTTTCCTTGTATATCACCCCTTCCCATCATTAGAGAGCTTGTTTCCATAATGACATGCGTATTTACATATTAACATACTTTTGACTTCCTTTGCTCATGTAGATGAATGTCACATCGTCAGATGCAAATTAATAAACATTTTACCCTCAAGGTGTGTGCAGGTGTTTTTTTTTTTTTTTGTCTTTACCTGCCACGTGTGTTGAGGAGTTTCATGAGTTAACTTCTGTATGAGAACTATTTCTGGTTCCTTCACTGAGATCTTACACATGTTTACTAGGATGTACAGTCATTTACAGTCATGGCTGAAAGTTTTGGCACCCTTGCACATAAAAACCAAACATCTCCAAATGCCTGTAAAATAAGTTGAAATTCTTCATTAAACTAATAATAACACAGAAACTTTGTTTTTTAATCATAACTTAATATTTCATTTTAAATAATATATTACACAGAAATCGCTGTGGCAAAAGTATTGACACCTTGAATTCAATATTTGGTAGCACATCCTTTGGAGAAAATGACTGCTGTCAAACTCTTCCTGTAGGTTTCAGTGAGATGCCTCCACCTCTCTACGGGCAGTTTGGCCCACTCTTCTTTTGTAAACTGCTCAAGTTGACCCAGATTAGAAGGGTGCCTTCTTCCAACTGCCATTTTCAGATCCCTCCACAGGTGTTCAATGGGACTGAGATCTGGACTCACTGCTGGCCACTTTAGAACAGTCCAGCGTTTTCTGTTGAACCATTCCTGGGTGCTTTTTGATGTGTGTTTTGGGTCGTTTTCCTGCTGGAACACCCATGATGTTAGACGAAGACCCAGCTTCATGACACTTGGTGAAACATTTCTCTCCAAAATACCTTGGTAATCGCCAGATTTCATAATGCCACGCACACATTCAAGGCACCCAGCACCAGAGGCTGCAAAACAACCCCAAAAGATCAGTGAACCTCCTCCATGTTTGACTGTAGGGAGGGTGTTCTTTTGCTTGAAGGCTTCATTTCTTTTCCTGTAAACAGAGTCTATGTGATTTACCAAAAAGCTCCAATTTGGTCTCATCTGTCCACAGGACTTTTTCCCAGAAGGATTTTGGCTTGTTCAGGTGTGTTTTGGCTAACTCTAGCCGGGTTTTCTTGTGTCTGTCTTCCAGTAGAGGCTTCCTTCTGGGTCTCCTACCATAAAGCCTCTTTCATTGAGCTGGCGACGGATGGTACGCGTTGAAATAATTGTACCTTGTGTCTGAAGGTCAGCTTGAATCTGTTTAGCAGTTGTCCGAGGTTCTTCTGCCACTATTCGAACAATCCTGCGCTGCATTCTTTCGTCCATAATTTTCTTGCAGCCACTTCTTGGAAGGTTGGCTACCGTACCATGAGCCTTAAACTTCTTTATAACATTTCACACAGTGGATACAGGAACATGAAGGTCTCTGGAGATGGACTTGTAGCCTTGAGATTGTCTATGCTTTGCTACAATCTTTTCTTTGACTTCCTCAGACAGTTCTCTGCTTTTCTTTCTTTTCTCCATGCTCAGTATGGTCATGCAGTGACTCACAACAGCAGAATGAAAGGGTTGCTCCTTTTAAACTGGTTGGATGACTGATTACTAGATTGCTGTCACCTGTAAACTCACCACAGGTGAGTTCAAGGTGAATCACCTGCTTGAAAATTCATTTATTCTTTGTAAATCTAAAAGGGTGTCAAAACTTTTGTCACAGCATTTTCTGTGTAATCTTTTATTTAAAATTTAATCTTAAGTTCTAATTAAAAAAAACAAAGTTCCTGTACTATTATTAGTTTAATAAAGAATTTGAGACACCAAATACTTTGGTCAATTTCAACTTATTTTGGTTGGGTCTTTATGTGCAAGGGTGCCAAAACTTTCAGCCATGATGGTACTTCTAAAGGACCTGGGAGCACAACTTCCATGCCAGACGTCCACTGGTCAGGGTGTTTTAGCTCTAAAATGGAGGATTTGGATGCATCACCACTGGGGGGCGGCCAAGCTCCATGATCAGCCTCAATATCCAGTATTTGGAAAGAATGAACCTGTGTTCATTTGAAGCCGGCTGAGGTTGCTCATGCTCATCTGGACAATAAAAGCAACATATGTTAAAAACTCACATAAAAAAAAAATCCAACACATTTAAATACTGACTTTTAGTTTAATTAAAAATATGATACAAGCCATTTCTAGAAACAAAAAAAATGACTCAGCTTTGTGACTCAGTTTGTCCACAGAAGCTTTCCAGCATCTTGGTTTCTTAGTCAGACAGTTTTGAGGAAAGATGATGAGCCTTTGAATAAATTCTTTTCATGTGCTGTTATGCTGCTGTATAAAAATAAAGGCTTGAACATGTCTGAATCTTTATAATGTACACTTTTAATGACACATTCACTTGTTAAAACACAGTCCTGTTAACTGTGATGACTCCTGCTCATCCATATAATATCTCATTCCTTCATGTATGAGTCCTATCAGCTTTAATCCACTTACATTTCAGAAAAACAGCTGTTTTAATTTTGGTGTCCTCAAACGTCATCAGGGTATCAATTGTTCATGTCAGACCGGAAGAAATTCTTCAACTTCTGTGTAAAGAAAACTGAAATCTGACTTTCAGTGTTGCAACAATCCAGCAGAAACATAACTGGCTTCTCTTCATCAAACCCAACAACACATTCATCAGAATTGGGGTTTGTCAAATTTAAAAGTGTCCAAAAAAAAGTAGAAAGAACCAAAAGAAAAAATAAAAGATAAAGTTTAAAGTTAGTGTAACCATTACAGAAAATTATATGACAAATTTCATTGTAAATGTGCTCAGATCAGGATATTGCTGAAAAGTCCCTCAATATTTATTTTATTTTTTTTAGGAAAATAGTAAATAAAACCCTAAATCAGAAGAAGTTGGGATAAAAAGAATTGATAATACTCTTATTTACAGACAGTATAAACTGAACTCTTTCTGTTAGCTTCATTTAATTTGTTGATATACACTATTTTTTACATTTCAAACCTGCAACACATTCCACAAAACATTGGTAATTTAGTGCTGGTAAGGAAGACTATGATGATGAATTTGGTCTAAAAGCAGTGTCCATGAAAGGCTGAGTATTTGAGAAGGAAAGAATGAACAGATGCCCCAAAAGAGAGCTGGGATAGTCTCCAGCAGAACCCTGAAGAGGAAGAAGTGGTCACAGATGATGGATGGATGCCTGCATCTTATAACTCTTGGCTTGAAGGCATCTGGGATGGAGCAACACACAGTGGAATCACGTACTGTATGGATGAGTACCACAAGGCTCTGTATGTGGATGTCTGCTTCTTTAATTCTACCTGTTCTCATTTGCCATTAGCATACATTTTTTTTGGGAAGAAACACTCCGGATCAACAAGGAAAAGGATCATCCAGACTGTTATCAGCAACAAGTCTAAAAGCCAGGCTTATTTCCATTTCTGTGATGGAAAGTTTTATATCAGGGTTCCCCAGTTGAGAATGTTGCAGATATTTGAAACCAGAAATGTAATGATGATTCCATATTGTATACCTAAAACACTGTTGTTTGCAGGAAGAATGGGACAAAAAAAAACAAAAAAAAACACCTAAAACTCTTCATCACTTGGTATCCTCAATGCTTTTAAGTGTTGTGAGAAGGAATAAAAACAAGTGGTAAAAGCTTTACACTTAATGTTTCTGGGAATGTGTTGTAGGTCTGAAAAGTAAAAAAGAGATGTATATGAACATTAAATATCTATTTTTTTTTTTTTTTTTTTTTACAAATAGTATGCACACAAACGTTAAAGTAGAATGGAAGAAACCCTTTCTACTTTCCCAACTTCTTGTGATTGGAGGTTGTAGTCTTTTAAAATCAGAATCCAGTGTTTGTTTAGTTTACAAGTATATAAAAAAAATAATATTAAACACAATATTATATCATTGTTTTAAATGAATCTTTTTTCTAAAATCTAAGGAAGAATAATATATGTTTTTAGTTTTCTCATATGGAGGAACCAAGCAGGCACCTTCAAGCGGTTTGTGCCAGGACTGAAGCCGCTGTTTCTGGTCCATCTCCTCTTCACGTTTCTGTCAGATGTTTGTCTGAAAGGCATCTAAGGGCCAGTCTGACCGAAGCAGCTGCCTTCACTTTTATTTCCTCTACACTGAGAAATAAGCTACAGCGTATGAAGAAAATATTTTACCATAAAAATGAGACACATCCTGTAAATCTTTGCTTCAGTCTCCAGTGCTGCAGGAGAACATGTAGTTGTGCCAGTATGATAAATTATGTCTGAGACATCCAATAAATATTATATTTACAGTTTTAATCCTGCAGGACACTTCTGTTTACAGTCATGTCCAAAAGCTAGTAACCCTTCTTTTAAAACTTTTTAACATAATATAAATCCTCTTGATCACAGTGGGTCTTAGTTTTACACAAATACAACCTTGAATAAACAACAACATATATCTTTTCTTTAAGCATTTAATAAAAATTAAGTTAGAAAAAAAAAGGTCCAAGTACCCTCTCACAGCTTCAATAGGATTTAAGAGTGTAGTCGGCAGCCAGGTGCATCAGCCCTTCATGAACATTTGTGAAGACTTCTATAAAAGGAGAAATTTGGGCAGTTTGCTGCTCTGGAGCTTTTAGGTATGTGCTGACACAATGCCAAGAGGGGAATGTATCAGCAAACTATTTGGAATTTAGCATTCTACAGTGTGAAAGACTATTCACAATTCACACCTCAAAAACATTTAAGACAGTTGCCAAACAACATTTTAACAGAAACACCTTACACCCACTGTCATGGTGGTGGAGGGGTAATCAATTTGGGATGGACACCTTATCAGACAGCTTGCAGTCAATGAGTGGACAATGATTCTTTCTGTATACCTGAGTATTCTAGAAACAAATTTGAAGATAACTGAAGTCCGGCTGAAACTGGGTCATGTGAAAAGACAATGATCATATGATCACCAGAATGGGTGAAAAATAAAGTAATCAAGGTTTTGTAAATTACCAAGTCAAAGTTCAGACCTCAGCCTTATTGAAATAGTATGATGGAACCTTAAGAGAGCTGTGCATAAGTGAATGTCCAAAAACCTCAATGAACTGAAGAAACAAAGAAGAATGGAGCAAAAGTCCTCCACAACCATGAGCTACTGATGAAGCTTATACAGGAAACAACTACTTCAAGTTATTTCTGCTAATGATCAATCTACAAGCTGTTTGAATCATGAGTGTACTTGGGTTTGTCAGCATATTTTTTAGATTTGGCTTAATTTTTCTTAAATGCATAATGATGACAAAAGTTGCATGTTGTTGTCCATTAAAGGTTGTATTTGTCTAATACTAAGACTCACTACAATCAGATGACTTTTATCATCTTTATACATAAAAGACAATATTAAAAGAGGAGGTACTAACTTTTACACATCTGTCATTATCACATAAAAGTTGGAATGCACAGGTAAATTTTACAGTGCAGTTCTGAGTAGTGCTCGAATATCATGACAAGTTCCTTGTTAATCTATGTTTAAGGAGCATTAAATGGACAATAACCATATTATTCTGAGGTTTTATACTTTATCACAAGGATACCTTATTTTTTTTTCTTTTTCATTTGTCTGTTGCAGAAATAAACTCTTTAATGACATGTCTTTCTCTGAATGGTGCTGGTTTGTGACATTTAAAGCTTTGCTTCAGGTAATTAAAAGGACAGATAGATGATGAGCAGCAGCCTGACATCACCCTGTTTTAATCAAATACTGTAAAACTAAGACTTATCAAAGAACAATCAGGCTCCTGTTTGAACCGCAGGAGGAAAACTTTAGAAGGTTTTACATTTATAAGCAGAAAGTAATATAAGAACATTAGAAATTCAATAAAAAAAAGTGGAAAAGAGGGTCCTGAAAATCATTTCCACATCATTTCAACATAAATAGTGAACAGAAAAATACTAATATTGAAATGAATAAACACATCATTTTAACTTGTGAAAGCACATTGAATTGAAAGGAAGTGACAGCAGATTTGTTCTTCTCCTTTTTTAAAATCATAACAAACCGAAACATTCCCTTTAAAACCCCCAATGGTGAGCCGACCCCACCCTCAACAAAGGTCTGATGGGACTGAGTGCCACACTGGCACCATCAGACCAGAGAGCCTGCTTGGTTCTGAGCAGGCACCATGATGGGTACGCCCCCCATGCGGCTGATGTTGGAGGCCGTGATGGTGGAGGAGGGCAGCGGTGGTGGGGGTGGCGCGGCCTGCAACTGCGGTGGTGGCGCCTGAGCCTGCGGCAGCTGGCTGTAGCGCTCCTGCACAGGCAGTGAGTCCCCGTTGGCCTCAGAGGACACTGATGCGCCACGGGGCAAGGTGCTGGCATTGTTGTAGCTGTAGTGGGTGGGAGTGGACGGCCCATGGTGGCGAGGTAGCCTGTAGCCCGCTGTGCTGCCCGTGGCTGTGATGATGGAAGGCGGTATCCGAGGTGGCGTGCTGGGGGTACCGCTGCAGTTGGTGATGGTTGGGTTCTCTGTGACGAGGACTGGAGCCAATGGAGGACAGCGTACCGTTCTTGGAGATGATGTCAGAACCCATGCCACTTTTTGCCCACGACACTCGCTTGGGAGCCTGAGCATCCTCCCTGGAGGTGATGGTGGAGGGGGACATGATGGCATAAAGACATTAAGAGGTAACGTAAAGACGCCATAAAGACCTGATGTATATCTGTTTATTAATACAATCTGCATCTCTATTCTGAAAGGCTACAAATGCAACAAAATGCTTGTCTAATAAGGCATCAAGTTTCAAAAGTCAGAATTCCTACAGTTTTTCCTGATTTTCTGAGAATTTTAGAGGGAATTTCTTTTGTTTTTTTTCAGCAAAAAATAAAAACATAAAAACAAAAAATTATTTTTTTTTAACTCAAACTTTTGTGAGTTTCTAAAGTCACAGTTGCTGAGTTTTTCTTGCATATTGTTTCTTTCATGTTTATCACTCATCTTTAGGAAAAAAACTCAGAAATTCTTGATTTATGAAGCTAGCAAACTTGTTGAGACAAAATAAAATAAAATTTGACTATGCATATTGACTATAAATTCCCAAATTTGAAGAAAAATAACCCACAGAAATTCTGCCTTTATAACCTTGTAAATCTGAGTTTCTAAATTCAGAATTCCTCAGCTTTTCAGGTTTTTTCTCAGTTATTACTTCTTTCAATTTTCTTGCAAATTTGTCAGAAATACCTCAGAAATTCTGACTTTATGAACATGCTCATTTTTCCACGTTTTCTCAAATTGCTGCTGATTTTGCCGACTTCTCTTGCAAATTTTCATTAAAAAACTAAAAACAAAACAAAAAAACCTGTTTTTTATAACAAAATTTTGATCCTATAAACAAATTCTTGAAAAAGCTTTTTCAAGTTTTCCTCAAAATTCTTTCTTACAATTTAATGATGAAAAATTCTAAATCTGACCTTACACATTGACAAGAAAGAAAAACTCTGACTTTATTTGGTAGTTTGTGATTTCAGAACTCATTGGCTTTCTCACATTTTTTCTTGCATTTTTCATTTCACAAATCTGTTAGAAAAACCCTTGAACATCTTACAGTCTGAGTTAATGTTTTTTCAGGCTTTTCAAATTATCTCATATTGTTTCTTATTTTTCTCGTTTTTCTTGTAATTATTTTCTTGCAAATTTGTCAAAAAAACATTGACATTATGACTTTATAAAATCAAAATTGTCTGAAAAAAAAAAAATCACATTTTTTTTTTTTAACTTTATTAAATTCTCTAATGGGCAAGAAAAAAAATGTGAAAATTCAACTTTCAAAAGTCAGAATTCCTAATTTCTTTCAGGTTTTCATTAATTATTTCTTTTTTTTTTTTTTTTGCAATTTTGCAAAGATCTGTGACAAAAATCACAAATTTTGACTTTATAAGCTTTCTAATTTATGATAAAGTGTTGTTATTGAGTTTAATCTTGCAGACTGTTTGCTTGTTCCTGTTGTCCTGAGTTTTCCTCAAAGAAAACTGTAACAAAAACTCAAAATCTAACAAATTTCTAATAATAAAAAAATAAAATTTGCAAACTTGTCAATTTGTAATTTTCTAAATTAATAATTCTTTAGCTTTGCAATTTCTTCTTCTTCTTCTTCTTCTTGTAAATTAGTAAGAAAAACCTCAGAATTTATAATTTCATAAACTCACACTTGTGAAAGTATAAATATTCCAGAGTTCTGAGTTTTACTCAGAATCTATTTGTCTGAAAACAATTCCTGTCCAAAGAAGAACAATAACTGGTTTGCATTAAGTGCTAAAGCCAGAATTGGTTGATTCTGCTGAAGAAGCTGCTTATTTTCCTAGTGATTTAAGTCTCTAGGTAAAATAATTCTAAACCACCTTGTATTAACAGTAAAAAGGGCTTCATATATAAATTCTGCTTGCAGTTATTTACTTGATTTCGTTGGCCATATCGTCCTCATTGTATCTCCGTCTCTTGAAAAGCACGAGGAACACGAGGCAGACAAAGAGAAGGAAGATGAAACCCAGTACCGAGCCCACTGTGGCACCAACGATCATTCCCACTTTGTTGGCTGGAAGCACACAAGCATCTGACATTAGCAAAGACCTTAAGCAGGACCTATACAGATTGTCAAGCTTCTACACAGCATAGTGGCACATTTGTGCGCTACGTACAGCTGACAATATCCAGATTGATGAAGCAGCTCATTGAACCGGCTGTATTGTTGGCTTTACACTCGTACTTCCCTGACATGCTACTGGTCAGGTTGGTCAGCTTCAGAGTTCCCGTCTGCTTGTCTGAAACCCAAAGAGAACCACGGTTAAACATGCATAAACATAACTTCATGAACAGAACACACCAACTTGACACTAAACTGTAAAATCGTGCAACAAATTTATCCACTTATCCATTGGTTTAAGACATTGAACATTATGGAAATAAAGGTCCCTCCACAGCATTTCAATCAGGTTGAGGTCTGGACTTGGACTGGATCACCTTGATTCTTTTCTTTTTCAGTCATTCTGATGTAGATTTACTGCTGTGTTTAGGATCACTGTTCTGTCACATTACTCAATTTGAGCCTTGCTTTAGCTATCAGACAGAAGTCCTCTTATTTGTCTCTAGGATAATCTCGGAGACAGAGGAATTCACGCAATAATTGTAGGGTGTTTAATAAGGTGCCCATCCCAAACCATTGCCCCTCCACCACCGTGGTCCACAGTGGGTATGAGGTGTTTGTTCTGAAATGCTGTGTTTGCTTTTCTCTAAACATGGTGCTGGGCACTAAGACCAAACTACTCTTTCTTGGTCTCATTTGTCCATGGGATATTGTTCCACAAGTCTTGCAGTTTTTTTTGAGTTTTCTGAACATCATTTGTGCTTTTTTTGAAGCCTCCCCAGTCATAATGATTCCCTTTGCAAAAATTCTCTCTTGTGAAATGGGTCTGGTACCTGTGTTATTGACAGCCATTTTTTCACGAGCGCAGAACATACTGAACCAAATGCAAGGGTGCGGGGACAGGCTTTTATGCAATAAGTCATCGCACAACTGTCCAAGAGTTGCTATTCAACCAAGAGGACTGACCAAAACATTGTATCAACATGAGTAACACGAGTCATTCACTGCTGTTCCTCCAGTTTTCACACTATCTATATTAGGGATGCAATGGTAATTTTCGGTAAAATACCGAACCGTTCGGTACGACCTGCACGGGACAATATGCTTTTATGTCCCGCGGGATTTATGTTCCAATAATTTTGCGTTGTATAGCATTGTCATTGTCATTGCATTGTCAGTCAAGCTGACCAAATTTTTGGTATTAGTTTTAATATTTTCATTTTGTTTTATTTTATTTTCTTTTGGGACTCACGTTAGTTTTGACCTTTTACCAAGCTATAGACTTGTATATGGCGAATTGATGTAAGCGTTATCGATTGATTGTGTTGACAGTAGAGGGGGGTGTTGGCGGAAGGGTGTAAAGCATAAATGTGTCCATGCTCACATACACTCACATGTACCAAGGAAACTGTCATCACCATTAACATCACCACTCTCCTTATCTTAATCCATCTCAAATCCTCCCACGGGTGAGAAGACACCAGCTAACTCTCATCACCCAGGACCAGACTGGCCCGAAAGGACCCTTGTCCCCCGACCCAAGAGGTCAAGGGGCAAACACCCCTGAGGCATACGTCCACTGACAGGGGGTTCAGGCAGGGCCATATTGGAAAATGTTCAGTTTTGATATCAAGGTTTCAAAAGGCTATAACTTTAAAGTGGTTTGAGATAAAGGCATACTGTAAATGAGAAATATCTTCAGTGTGAACCAAAATTTGGGATGGAAGTAGATTTGTCATCTAATTTGATTATTATGACATCACCCACCCAAACTTGCCCTGTAGTCCTCAATTTCAGATTTTTCCTCAAGCCCCATGCACAAGTGAAGTGACATGAAAGCTTTCATTTCAGGGACAATCACATCATACCAGTCATGAAATCTGGAGTTTGGTTTCAAAATTTCTCTTTCAAAGAACTGGTGGCCATATCTGTGTTTCATTGGTGATCAGGCTCGAGAATTCATCATTCAAAAGAAGAGAGATGAAATCAATGGGCTCAAAATTTGTCAAATTGTCTCCACAATAACCAACAGAGTCATCAAAATTTCAGATCCACTTTTGATAATCTTCCTCTTCTGTCAAGAACTCCCAGCCATCATCATCATTCTCATCGCAGCCGTCTTTTCCAGTGCGCCATTAGTGGTGTGTTTTTTCCCATGGCTTCTCCCTTGTCTGCCAGGACAACCACGGTTGTTTTCATCCCTGCTATATTTTTCCATATTTGCGGTGTTATGAGCCCCCCTGACACCTCAACCACATCTCCCTGCTTGGCGTTCGCAGAATGCTTCCACCCTAGCCACGCTGAGGTGAAGTATCCGATATACAATGTGCTGATTGTGGACTATGGCGTGTTGACTTTCCGTCACTACTAACATTGGTTTCTGCTTTACTGGACAGCTGCATCTCTTCCTTCTTGGAATTGGAGTTAGCCAGTACCTGACGAAGTACTTTGTCGATGGTAAACTGACCTCTCGGCATTGTGAGTAAATGAAAAACACTTTTGCTCTGCTCTGCTCTTGCTACGCTCAGCACTACTACCATTGCTTTGCCGCGCATCTCTGCGCCAGATGGTTACTCTTTTTAATCTAAAATTTTGAATTGCACCACTTCCAAAAATGATTCTCAGATTACAGGCACAGATGTCCACCGTGTCCTGGTGAAAAGTAGTAACAAGATTCGGTGCGCCACATTTATAGATACAGCCTGTTTTATTCAGCAATGTTGCAATTTTGCGACTTTGGCGCTTAAAGGGTTAATGATGTCAATAACTGCATAACCATCAAAACCAAGTTATATTCAGTTTCAAGAACAACATTAACAATTCAGTCTGTAAAAAACAAATTCTGGACTGCAACAAAACTTTCGAGCCCCTTTTTTCGGCACGGTCTTCCATTTTACATTAGATTCTGCTCCCATGCGTTCACTGTGACGCTCCATTCGCTTACTGGTTACTTCGGTGCAGCTCCATCTAGCGACGCAGATGTGTTATGACAATAGAAAAGTCTAAACCTCATTTGTAAGACGACCCCCATTTTTGAGAATATGATTTCTAGAATAAAATATCGTCCTTTATTTGGGCCAATACGGTAATTTGCACTTATTTATCTCTGATGAAATGGACTCAACTGGGAGACTAACACTGAGGAGTCAAGACTGCAGTTCAGACTCAGATTACGTGGCAACAGTGTTGTAGCCGAATCACCAAACTTTGTCTTGTGTTCCGAATGACACACAGACTTCAGGCACTTTGCCATGAGTGAGTGATTCCCATGAAATATTGAGGTCAAACTGGTGTTTCTGGCCAAAAACATTTAGTGAATTACTTGAGTAGCTCACAGTATATTCTCTGTCACCTGAATTATTTCTATTTTATCTGAAATGTTTGTCAGAAAATGTTTACATTGGAAATTTCAACACTTTTAAGCTTAAGTTCAACAAATGCAGAATGCTTTAAAAGTTAGTGAATAACTATTTTAAATAAAAGGGATTTTGTTGACCCCAATAATCATAAATACGATATTTTTTAGCAGCCCTAGTGTGCACCTCTTTAAATGACAGCTTGACAGCCTGAAGACTAGGGCCACGATCGTACACTTCCCTTACCCGTTAACACTAGCCACTACCCACAAATTTCAGGTATAGGAACCTCTACTAACCGCTAATGCAATCTTCCGCTCACTAAAGCCACTACTCATTGTGCCGACTCCCTTACTCAACCATTATGCCAACTCCCTTACTCACTCAGTATCTTGGGATCGTGGGTTTAGGGTTGCGGGTAGCGGGTGGTCGGACCACATGTCGGCGCTTACAAGAGCGTGTCCAGATGGCATCAATGCACGTCCACCTGGTCATGTGTGGATGTGCACAAACGGCTCTACCTCTCGAATTAAGTCTTGTATAAAAAGTGTGCTTTGGCTTCAGTTGAACCCCTGAGAAAATGGCAGAGATTGACTTAAACAGCTTGCTCGCCAGTTAAACAATAGATGACCAGAGCGTGTTTACTGGGAGGGCACCAACTATCTGGGAGTTTCAGGTAGCCGATAGGAATTGTCTGTGTAAAAATATTTATATGTATATATCAGTGCAGAGGAGGAGGAGGAAGGAAGAGGAGGAATTTCTACAGCAGAGTCCCAGAAGAGCTGCGCACGAGAGCTGCTCCGATCTGGATGAAAAGATGCTCCATAGCAGTTTGCGGGTATCGCAACCTGCTCTTAAAGGCAATGGCTACTGACGCACTGATTGGTTTAACAGGTGGAACATCCTAACTAGTCCCATGCTTAATGTAGCGGGTCGCAGGTGGGATCGCGGGTTTAACAAGGGTGGAAGATTGCGTTCTTTGCGGAGGAATGTCCCTCCTGCTACCCGCTATCCCTTAATAGCGGCTTTAGCAGATCTGGCGGTAGATTGGGCCCTAGGTATATAACAGCTTAAGACAGTTTTGAACTTTTGAAAGTCTGGAAAATCATAATATGTAAGTAAAAACTCTTTGTGTGCAAACTGAACTCACTGTGCATGGGTGAAAAGAAGACCTCAGAGGTGGGACTGGTTTTCTTCCACTGGTACTCTGGGATGGGTTTCCCAGCATTGGACTTGCAGCTCAGAGTCACATTTCCTTTCAGCACCGGCTTACCTGACAGAGAGCACTTGGGCATGGCGGGAGGGACTGAGGGGAAAACAGGTTAGACTTGTGATGTGCTGGCTCATGGTGCACAATTTGTGTAATTGTGGTGAAGTTAGGTATGGTTGTTCCCACCCTGAACATCTAGATGGAGCTCGCCATTGGGTGCATCATTAGGGAAGACGACCTGGCAGAGGTAGCGCCCAGAGTCAGACTCTTGGGTGTTGTTGATGTACAATGACACGTCTGGTGAGGGCATCGCATTCAAAAAACCAACACGGCCCTTAAACTGGTCACCAACAGTTATGGAGCCTTTGGTGTAGGAGATGATCTGGACAGATGGAAGTCACAGAAAGTCATGCAGAAATTCACAGTGCTTCAAATACATGATTTTTTTTCTCCAGTTAAACAAGAAGTATTTGCACACAATTTGTGCATGAAAGAAGCAGTAGTTTTATTGATAACCATGTCAATTTGATTGCTTGGCAGTTTTCCTGGGTCAAAAACATCAAAGAGATTTGTAATCCCTACATCTCTGGCCCACAAAATTGAAAATGTTTGGCATTTCTCAAATGCATTGCTGAGTTACATGAATTCAATTTGTTTCTGCTGATAAAGTCTTCAGACACAATCCTTCACTGCTCTTTTTTTTTTACCCTTTGCCATTAGTATGGCGTTTATAAAGATGTTCTGTCACTCTTAAGGCTGGATTTTAACATTGTTCAAACAAAGCAGAAACTGCTCCATGAAACAAAGCAGAAATGAAAAATACAGTAGTTAGCATGAATTTCTATGTTTGAATTTGAGCAATGATAGTAATGATAATAATTTCAATCTAAGGGGAGTAATGTCATCCTAAACACAACATATCTGTGGCAATTAAACCTAGAAATGACAGAAAATATTGTTGTTTCTCCCATAGAAAAAAACACCTCAACAAAAGTTGTGTTTGCTACCCCAAATCAGAAAAGACTGAGTGTAGCGAACGCTGAAACATAAACCTTTTTTTTGTGTGTATTTATTTATTTTTATATTTAATATTTATTTCATATTTTCTGGAAATATTTTGATTTGGAAATATTTTGATTATTTTCTGCATACTTGGTATATACTGAATAATTGTTTAATTAACGTCACGTGACCACGTCATCACTTAAGTCATTACATGGTCTCGTGCTTTTGGTCAGTGTGTGCAAGCATTACATGGAAAGACGAAGGACTAAAATAACGAAGAAATGACCTTTAGCAACTCCTAACCTTCTGGTTGGAAGGGCACACGGTATGGACATTTGATTGAAGTTCTTTGTATATGTGTAAGATATGTTTTTGCATTAATATTTATGTAATAAGTTTAAGCTAAGCAATTAATAGAAACATGACGGTTTCACTGATGAATGTTTGCCACCGTGTATTTCATTGCAGTGTTCACGGTGGTCTTGGGCGTTTGTATTGCAGAAAATCCTGTAATAAACGTTTGAACCATCTGTCGGAGCGTTGCGCTTTTATCCATCCAGTAAAGAAAAGTTGGGAGCAGCTACACTGAGGCAATGCAATAAATAAAGGAATTACTTTACAAAAGCTGTCATTCTTACATTTACTTTGACTTCCATTTATTCACAAGTGGGTTTCAGATTCACTCCATCCCAGCCAACATTTGTACAAGATACAAACAGGCTGAAAAATAGAGCCAAGCATGTAATTGTCTGCTGGTGCCTTAACGGACTCCACTTTTTGTTTGTTTATGGTTGGCCTAAGTGGGAGTCAAAGAAGACATCTACTGTGGGTCCATGCTCAATCATTGAGCCAAGACAATGGAAAAGGATGAAATTCCCTCTCTGGGTTGGATAAGGCGCTTCCTTAGGTGGAGGAGTCTCAGTATGCCCTACTCTTTTTTCATGGTTTAAATGTATGGTTTCATATGATTAAGGCCAAAATTATTAACCCCCCCAAGCAGGGCAGGAATTTCACGGTGGCCATGGCGGCCATGGCCGTCGTAGCCCTTCTTCTTGGCCGTAATGCCCTTCTGAAAATTGGTTGCTGGTTGGAAATGGAATAGGAAAAATTTTCAGGTCTGCTATGTATTACTTAAAAGTTGTTAAAAGAAAGCTTTTACCACTTTGTAATGTTGTCATAAATCTCCATTTATGGTTAAAATAGTTGATTGTACAATATTTGTAACTTTGTAGCAGAAACAAACACATTTTCATAGCCTGGTTCAAAAAAAATGGTTTTGATCTCTATAGATGCATTTCACATACATAAAGACTGGTAATGGAGTGAATTTTTTTGCACCTTATAAGGTAAAATTATATAAAACCCCAAATTTAAGCATAATGGTGTCTTTGAGTAGTCATTGACGGTGGTTATAGCCAATGGCTAGTTCTCATCTCTTTAACTCTCCTTACCAAAACTCTGCTCCAGATTCATGAACGTTGTGTAAAACTCTGATTTTGATTTTGTGTCCCTGCTGTGGGACCACCATTTAAAGGAGGATTAAAAGTGCAGCCAACTGAGTGATTCATGTGATCTTGAAGCGTTCAGCTAAACTCGCAATCTAACAAATCCAGCCGAGGAGGAATCCAGCCAGCCAGATAGTATCATAGGTTAACATAAGCTAAGCCAACTAAGCTAAAATTGTTAACATATGACAACTAGGTGGGTGTGTTCCACCTGGATTCCAGATCTGCTTGTTCCACCCAGCCTTAGCACACCTGATTCACATGAATGGATCATCATCAGCTTGTCATCCAGGTCTGCACAGGTCCATTAACGATCCATTCATTTGAATCAGGTGTGCTGAAGCAGGGAAAGATCTAAGATATGCAGGGCAGTGGCCCTTGAGGACTGGAGTTTGACACCCCTGCTTTAGACCAGGGGTGGGCAAATCCAGTCCTGGAGGGCCGGTGTCCAGCAAGTCTTAAATGTTTCCCTCCTTCAGCACACCTGATTCAAATGAATGGATCATTAACAGACCTTGATGACAAGCTGATGGTGATCCATTCATTTGAATCAGGTGTGCTGAAGCAGGGAAAGATCTAAGATATGCAGGGCAGTGGCCCTCCAGGACTGGATTTGCCCACCCTTGCTTTAGACCATTATTTGAGTGGTGTCAGTTCCTACTGATATGGCGCCATCTCAGGGAGACGTCTTGTCCAGTTATTTTTATACAGTCTATGTTTGTCATTCCTTCTTTTCCATATCATCCTAATTTGTTCTGATTTAGAGTTGTAGATCTGTTGGAAGTGTCTTCCTTACCAGCTTGGTGGTGTTGGTAACAAAGTTCCAGAGGACGGTGCTGGCGCTCATGTCACTTCCACTGGCTGTGTTATACATAGCTATCATGTCAACCCTGTCACCCTTAATCACCGTCATACTGGTCTTGGGCATGTCGATTTTGGCCCACACACCTGGAAGAGAGAAAGCAGGAAGGGATAAAAGAGTGTCATCAATATTCTGATCTGGCCTTCTCTGCACATAAAACAGTATTAGGAACAGACAGAAAGACTGAAGGACACCAACCAGGTGAACAGAAACTTTTGTACTTTGAAGCCAGCTGTTGTTGTTTCAATGTAATATTCATCCTCTGACAATCAACAGTTAATCCTCTGACCTTTACCAGGTCAGAGTAATGAAGATGAATTTTCCAATTTTAGAGTGTATATGTGTTTGCATTCATGTATTGAAATCCTAAACACTAAAAATCTATCGAGAACATCTCACCATTTATTTCACCAAGACTAATTTTACTATTATGTAACAGGGAGTTTTTAGGATATTGATGAGGAATGTTTAAATTGACTTTCAAAATGGACTACTTTAGTACATTTAGTCATACCTGTGTTATTGAGGTTTTTCCAGGTACCAAACTATAAAACTGATTTTGATTCAATATACGTGCCACAAAATGTAATCATTCTTTTCACATAGAACTGTTTTGGGTTAGTCCAAATCAGCAGACCTCTTCAGTATGTGTGCTAGTGGCTCCATGAGGAACAATTACTGAGCTGTGGGTGGGTGGTGACTGGAACCTCTTTGGAATCTTAACAGCCAAAAGAATCAATGGGGCAGTTCACAAATCCATCTCACCTCAGGTATTAACCAAACAGAATGAAGAAAAGATTGTATGTTTCCTCACGAAGGCACTTGGTACAACCTTGGTACATTTCTACCGTTAACAGAAACAACTCAAGAGAGCAAAATTAATTTTGATTTGTCACAGAGACTTGGTATTTGGCGCTAGTGGATTTTTTTTCAGTTCATACAGGCTGGGTTACTCGAGAGAGGTAAAGATATTGGCAGTGGCAGCCAATGTCAGGACTCGGGGCAGTTTAATTAATTATATATTAATGTGGCGTGTTTGTAATGAAACAATCGTGTTGCCGTAGTGTGTTGTTACCGGTTTGTCCGGCAGCTGTAAAGCACAACGGATCACCAACATGACAACGTTGGATGAGAGAACTTATTTACGACACATCCTGACCGATGTAGGCTATTAGCATTAGCAGTTGCTATCAATAGCATAAGTATCCACAACAAAAAATAACGACGTGACTTTATTGTTGTTTACATCACGTAGCCTATGTAGCAACTGAACCGGGTAGAAAAAGACAACTTTAGGTAAGAAAATCAAGTTTTATTCAACGCTAGGCAACTTTTAACATGAGCAACTGTTTTGGCTGTATTGTCTCGGTTCTATTCAGGTAACTCGGTTCGGTTCGTGGTTGGAAACTAAAGACTCGGGTTGGGTCGGTCGCAGGTCCAGTTATTCCGGGTCCATTCGGGTTCAGACTCCCGGACTTATGATAATAGCTCGGGTCGGGTTGCTTTCGGATCAAATTTTCACAGGTCCATTCAGGTTCAGGTCCATGAAATGGGACCCATGAAGACCTCTAGTCCAGACCTTTCACCAACAGAAAATATTTAATGCATCATAAAACTAAAAATCAGGCAACGAAGGCCCAGGACTGTTGAACTTTGCATCAGACAAGAATGCAATAACAGTCCTCTCTCAAAACCTGCAACAGCAACTTGTCTCCTCACTTCTCAGACATTTACAAACAGTTGTTAAAAGAAGAGGGGATGCTACACAATAGCGAACATCAGCCTGTTCCAACTTTTTTGAGATGTGGTGCTGCCATCAAAATCCTAATGAGCTAATATTTTCCATGAGATGGTAAGATGTCTCAGTTTCAACATCTGTTGTCAACAGATATTCTTTATGTTTTACTGGAAATAAAATGGGTTAAAGAGAATTGCAAATCACTGCATTCAGTTCTTATTGATATTTTACAGTTCAATCTTTTCTTGGAATTTGGGTTGTATGATCAATTAAAACCCACCTGACTTAAAAAAAAATTATCCACCTATTCTTCCAAGAACCTGTAAGGACAGATGAACTTCAGTGACATGGAGTCCTGCTTTCAGCTATAGTGCTTAGCTATTGTGGAAATGAAATAGCAGCAAATGTTGTGTCCATACAAGACTTTGCAGCAGCAATCCAGACATCATTTCATTGGGGAAAAAGGGGCCAAAGCCTCAGCTCCTCATTAGTGTTGATGGTTCTTTGTGGTTTAGTCTGATCAATTTGGAGTATTTTTTTTTTTTATGAAAATCTTGCCAAGTGCTGCTTTAAGAAGATTTCCTGACAGAAATCCTCCCTGATTCCAACAAGCGTGCAGCATGCTGCAGTAAAACAATGAATGAGTACAGTGAGGGATGAAAAATTGAGGGAAAACAGAGAAATGAACAAGGCAACAGGGATCACACTCGTAATGTAAATTCTTCATTCCACATTTGATCAGTGAGCCTCAATCTTTCCCCCTGTGGCAGGTCTGAAATCCACTCTGCAGGCTTCACAATGACTGTTTTTTAAATATTTCATGTTGACTGATGGCTGGGCAGACGGGAGAAGGTTTGCTGAAGAGACTAATGAGGTTGGGTTGGTTTTTACTTGAGATAATGGGAAAAATTCACTAAATAAGATATACCAAAAAGTCTAACAAATAGCTAGAAGATCTATTATTTGGAGGAGAGGACATGTTTTCCACAAAGATTCTCTATGTTGAGTTCACAATGAAGAAAGGTACATTTGGAGACATGATTACAGGCTGCAGTTGAAAATGTACTTTGTTTGTAGTAACAATCAGACCAAGTGATCCCCTATACAAAATGCAGGCGGCTCTATAAAACTACTTATTTTCGATTACCTAAACCTATTGCAATATAAATAAAGATGACATTGAAATAAGATGAAAAGAAATTAGTTCTTTTAACTTGGCTGGCTTATTTTATGCGCAATTATGATGCTAATACTAATGTTCATTCAAATGTGACTACCAAAATGGCATATGACATAAGTGCTGCCAGAGATGAAACAAGGACGAGCAGAGCTGCACTGGGACCTGCACTTGCTGGGTCTGATGCTTGCAGGCCGAGGCCGGTAAGGTCACAGCCCAGCTCTGGAAACAGTTTTTTTTGGATGTCTTTGGCTATTGGTCTGGTTGGTCAATTTGGAAGGCTCCTGAATTTATCTGAGGTATATGTCGCTAAGTGAGAGGACCCAGCTGGTGTGCTCTGGCTAGCCATGGCTGGCAGCCTTCGCCTGGTGTTGAAGATATTTGCTTTGCTAAATTTTGACTCTGAACTTTTCTGGCCAACCTAAACTGGTTGCAGCAGTCACTTAGAACAGTTAACAGTACAACAAGCCATATTGTCTTTAAAATAAGAATAATTATGCTCTATTAAGTCTAAGTTCAGAAGTCAAGATGGTGCTAAAAAGTTCAAGTGACGTGAGTTAGCCATGATGTATAGCCAGCCTTCAATTAAAAGACCACGCTTCCAGCTATGCATAAAATTGTGGCTTTTTAAAATTTGACTCAAGGATGTATATAAAAATTCACCACAATACAGTTGTATTGTAAAAAAAATCTGGCTATGGAGACTAAGACTCTTTTTTGAACCAGAATATAAATATTGTTATTTTTTCCTGTAAAGTTAGACATTTAACATGGAGGTCAATGGAGATTGACTCACTCTTGGTCATTCAAAAAAGATACTTCTGCATTGACTTCAGCTCTGAAAATCAGAGGTTATTTAAAATCAACCAAATATCGGAGAATATTGCCCTCAAGTAGAAATATATCTCCATTCTGACAGGAAAAAAAATATTCAATTCCATTCAATTTTATTTGAATTCAATTTTATTTGCATAGCGTCATTTTATTTGCATGACCCCCAAGCATATATCATTAACTAAAATTATAATATTAAATCCAAATCAAGGATAATGGCAAGTAAAAAACTCCCACAGCAGGAGAAAAAAAACTTTGAACCAAACAGTGGAAAACTCCACTTTAAGAGGAAGAAACCTTGAGCAGGACTTGGCTCATATGGGAGAACCTTCCTGCCGAAGGTCAGTCAGCCGTGTAAAGAAAGAAAAAGAGAGCGGAGACAGGACCGAGAGGGGATGGAGGATAAAAACAAAGAAAATTAAAGCTGCAAGCAGCGTTTATCGAGCCCTCGCACCCATGGCCACCGTCCCCCAGGTGTCCACCACCTTCCCAAGCCAGTCGGGAATCAAGACAATACATCGATAATTCCATTTGGTCATAAAATGGAAATGTTGCTGCTCAGCTTGAATCCAAAGGTATGAAAACAAAAAACTGGCCTGGAATCCACTCAGATCTGAGTTCAAACCTGCCATATCAAGGCTGTAACTGTTACAGCTTTCTATAATCTTTAGCAAATATAAAGAGTCTGATCTCTTTCATCCAGAGCAGATTTACAGAAACTTATCCAGCCTTCATCTCTTGCAAACTTGACTACCATAATGATCTTTTGTCTGATTAGACAGCTTCAGCTCATGATGAACCCTGTTGCCAGAGTTCTAACAAGAACCAGGAAAACTGAACACATTACTGCTGTTACCTCAAACTCATCATTCCACAAAATTTGGATGACGAATAAGGACTTTTTTCAGTATGAGCTGTAGGAATCCAAGGCTGATCTGATAAATCACAGATAGGATACAAAACACACTAAATGTGACCAAGATCATGGTCCTTTGATGAGACAGTAGCACTGTCCAAGATTGTCAGATACACTTGTTCAGAGTAAACAAATCATCAAATATATTAATGTTCAAGCAGATTGGATAATGCATGTGTAATTCAGAACAACTTTTCCATTCATGGAAAGAAATCTGTTTAGTAAAGCCTATGGTTATTCTAGACAATAGTGTGTTAAGGCCAATAGTCACAGCTACAGTTACAGGAATGGGTGAAATCAAGACCAGAGCAGGCTGGTCTGAAACACAGCCTCATCATAGCTAGGCTGCTATAGGTCTACTCTGCAGGGAGACACCAACATGATCCGCTGACTGGTCTCCTCAACTTTTCTCTCCCCAATTTTACTTCTTATTCAGCTGTATCAATAGGTACTTAATTAACTAATATTGCAAATAAATGTTGGTTGTTCACTGCAAAGCATTTCCATCAAGAAAACAACTGAAACATTGGATAAAAAAGTTGTGACAATGAAATTAGGCCATTTTCTTATCTACAAAAGAAAAAAAAATAAACAATCTTTCTGAAAACAGTGTCAGAGTCAAGGATGACACAAGATAGTGAAGGAGTCAGAGTAGAACTGATGGAACAGGAAATTAGTTGGCACTGAAAATCTTCTGAAACTACTGAAACCATCTTCAGATAGTCTTCATCTAACTATAGATGAGTCATTAGGATAGTCTTAGAACTTCTTGTCATTGATGACAATCATTGGCTGTGAGTTTCTGTAATTGCTGATCACATAATGACAGGAAAGACTTGTTTAACTCTACTGGGCTCACTGTAGATAAAACCAAACAGACCCCCCTGCCCCCGCCTCTGCCCTTACGCTCCAGCGAGGGGTGGAGTGGGTCGGTCACTTCCTGTTTGTTATCAGTTACTTTGAGTCAACTGTTATTGCAGAGATTAACAGTAAAAGGAAAGTATCTTTGGCAAGTGAAGTTTCTATCAATATCTTCTACATCTGAATTCTTGAATAGAAGATAAAAAGTTTCTGAAAAACATCAAGAAAAGTGTGGGAGAGAGAAGACGGCAGGGACAAGGAGGAGTAATAGGATAATCTGATCAGGAGTGAGGGGCTGGGTGGAGACACGGTACGGTCTCGTGGAGACAAACCACTGAAGCAGCGCCCCAGTAGAATTCCCAGCAGAATTTGAACTGGTGGTTCCTCTGTCATTACTGAGAACAGGAATGTCGATGCCAGCCCTTCAGATCACATCATAACTTGGGGGGGGGGGGGGGGGGGGGCATTGTCACCTGCTGTGTTCACATCTCTGATGGTTTAATTTGTGGTCTCAGACATTCACACTGACTTCCATCCCTCCCACCAAATCCAAATATTTCAATTTGGATAATGCTCAGTTCAACATCCTGCATCTCTGATGGTATGGGGTGCATTAGTGTTGTTGTTGTTGTTTGTTCTGTTTTTTTTGACTGTCTGACTGTCTGAACAGCTCAAATGACATGAAATTAGATATTTTTCACATCAGATCTGGGTCACTTCCATATGTGGTCATAAATCAGATATGTATGTGATGTTTTCTAATGCGACTTCACTGTGTACTCTCAGGACGCATTTCACCTGTCTTTTACCCTATTCACACTGGACTAATATCACCAGGGAACCTGCGGTAATACGTAATAACTGCAGAGGATGTCTTTGATATTCATCAAGTGCGAATGCTCCTTTTCTGCGATCTGTACAGTAGAAATTCCACCTATTTCAGTCAATGCAGAGGTCTTAGGATAATTTTAATTAGGGATGCACGATAACTGTTTTTTTAAACCGATACCGATAACCGATAACTTTCAGCTCCTAAAGGCCGATACCGATACCCGATAACACAAACATATACCTAAGATCATTGTATCAATACTATGAACAAAACCAAAAACAGTTTTGACTCTTTAAATGAACAGATATTTATTTTTTACAGTGAAAAACTATTGGAAAGCCTCTCAAACATTTTCATAAAGCTATCAAAGAAACCTATTTGATATTTCACATTAACTTAAATAAGGTAAATAAGGTTACTGACTGATATAAAAATAAAGGCTCCTTGAACTGATGGAAATACATGCATCAGAATTACAAACTGAAAAAATGCATTCCTAAATGACAATAAAATATAATGCACAGGTCATAATGTACTGACACAAGTTAGACTTGTCAGTGTACATAAACTGAAAAAGTGGACTCCATAGTAATAAAGAAATTATGTTTAAAAGGATTTTGGCTTGTGGTTCCATTCAAATGAATGCCTTTAATTAAAGTAAATGAGGTTTAGTAGTTTTTTTTTTTTTTTTTAATCTCATGGAAGCTTTAGATGAGAGGAGAGGAGAGGAGCGAAAGGGGTTGACTTGCTGCTGACGTTTGCTAACGTTAGCTCACGTTAGCGAGATTTCAAAACTCCATGAAGCGACGGTTATGTTTCAGGTGGCTGATCAGGTTTGACGTATTAAAGCTTGTGCTATTTTTCCCTCCTTCGCTTGGAGCATTGGTCGCAAATAACCAGCGAACTATCTTCCTCTGAAACTTTAACGAAGTTCTACACCATCGCCGCCATGTTTGTTTGTTTTTATCAGCGCACTGAATGCTGCATTCAAAGTGTAACATAAATTCCTCCGTTCCCTCGTTTGCTAGTCGTTCTTTTGGCCTTTTCTATTTTTTCTATTTTTTATGTGTAACGTGGGAAAATACTGCGAATATCAATTAAAGTCAGCAACTACCAAAATGATGACCGAGTTAACAAGTTGTTTTCTGGCATGAAGGGGTATTCTTGATTTTCCTTACTGAGAAATCGTTTTTCTGATTATGCCGACGTCACTTGAACATAACATTCACTGCCGGTCATTCAAGGCTCAGAGGGAGCGAGGCACTGCCATGTTGACAAAAAATATATATATGTTATCAGGGCTATTCGTCATGATATCAGACTTATCGGGATGACGTCATAATTTCTTGTTATCGGGCCAAGTTATCGTGCATCCCTAGTTTTAATCCTGAGTGAATGCACATCTCAGTAATTTAGTGATTTGTGGCGGGAGTCTCATTAAAAAAAAAAAAAAAAAAACCTCTAGCCGTCTTTTCTGCCTTGTTCCTGCCGTAATTATGTAGTCAAGCATTAAGATGACTACTTAAGCTTTGGCCCATCTGTTGACACCTGAAAAGTTTAACTTTCATCAACTTCAGATGGGACCAATGCTTTCACAGTGGATCCACAATTCAGTTCAGCAACACTTGGCGTCATGTCATTTTAAATGAACAGAAGCAGCAACGCTGTTCGGTCTTCCAACACGTATGTGTGAGTGAGGGGTATGGGATTAAAAAACATTATTATGAAGACATTTGATTTGACAAAATATATGAAATTAGAAGACCTAAGAAAAAAATTTCAACTTAAACTCTAAAGTAGGGGTGCTAAATATAGCACCCCTACTTGTCAAATGCTTTCAAATTTGATCAATACTTTCCACATGTCTTTATGAACAAGCCTATAAAGCTTCATGAACATCGGTCAGACCCTTTTGTAGATATTGGCTGCTGGAATTTGATTGGCTCTTAAGCAGTAGCACCCTTTGCTGCATGTCTTCCTGACTTTCTCTGCCCTGGTTTCCTGTTCACTACAATTAAAGGCCCCAAGTGTCCCAAAATAAAAATAGGATAGTTTTCAGATGTCTTCCAAGTTTTGCCAAAATTGGATGAATGGCCTCATTTTCTCCACTTTTTGAATGTGGCAGGAAATTTTTTGGCAACCAGAGTCCAGCATGCCAGGGTCCATGCCTTCTGTTGCCACCAAAAACACTTTGCCCCAAACCCATATGCCCACAGCAGGGCAAATTCATGGAGCTTTTTCAAGATGAGTCTGGTAACGCACCAGCAACCAGGGGCTTGCTGATGAGCCACTCCCTCAGACCTGACTCCAGGGTGGGGCCCCAGTGAATCAAGTCCAGGCTTGGGACATCGAGCCCTTGATTTATTTGTCACCATGTGAATCTCTTGAATCGCTCTTACTCTGGCCTGTCCCCTAGGACCACTTCTCTGGGGAGAGCCTACCAGGGCAACATCGCCCCTGGTAGGATCCTGGAATCACTTGGGCACACGAAGGAGTAGAGCCACGGCTCTTCCACATTAAGAGAAGCTATTTGAAGTTAGGATGCCTCCTGGTTGCCCCCCTGAGGAGGTGTTTTAGGCATGTCCAATTGAAAGAAGGTGTTGAGGTAGACCAAGGACACGCTGGAGAGTACAGTTTTTGGTTGGCCTCGGAATGCCTTGGTGTCCACCTGGAATAGCTGTTGGAGGTGGCCAGGGAGAGGGAGGTCTGGACCTTGGATGGATGGATGAAGGGAACATTTTACAGGGTGGAAATGGGTGGGAAACTGGATAGGTTTGATTCGGGAACTTTGAAGGAATGAGAGGAAATTTCAGATGTAGTCCATACAGTTCTCAAGATACGAACCTAAACATACAAGTTCTGACAAGGTAGTTATAATTGTCAGTGATCTATTGGGCATCCTGGATTTATGTGCCAGCTTTGTTGTCAGTAGGATGTAAAGTTTTTTAGCTTTCTGTACAGAAAAAGTAGGGAGAAAAAAAAAAAAAAGTCCTCACAAATACAACAAGGTTTAAGCAGCTTCTCTGCTTGGATTTCCAATTAGTCAAAGTCCAGATACCCACATTTGAGAAACCATTAACAGATCACAATAGCAGGACATCCATCTATCAACCTATTATCTATAACCGTTTAGTCCTATTCACGCTCACAGGGATTTGCTGGAGCCTATCCCAGCTCTCTTGGGGCGAAAGGCAGGGGTACAACCTGAACAGGTTGCCAGTACATTGTAGGGTCACATGTAGACAAACAAACGTACACTCACAATCACTCCAACAGGCAACAGGCAGGTCTTTGGATTATGGGAGGAAGCTGGAGTACCCAGAGAAAACCCACACAAGCATGGGGAAACATGCTAAACTCCACACAGAAAAGACACCTGCTGAGAATTTAAATGTTTTTTTTTCTTTTCTTTTTTTTTAGAAATAACCCAGCATTAAACTCATTAAAGTGAGGATCAGTGCTAACTGGAGATACTGCTCTGAGTCTGGTCCTCACAAAGATAGAAGCTTTTCACACAGCGCTCAGAACAGATACCAGAGCTCATCATCTGATAAACTCTGGTACTGTGTGTGTGTGTGCGTGTGTGTGTGTGCGTGTGTGTGTGTGTGAGAGAGAGAGAGAGAGAGAGCGATAATTAAAGCAGATACAGAGCTGCTGCATTAAGGAATGTGTCATCCTTGTCCTCCAGCTGCATAGCTACCACCCGCTCATCAACTGGGAACACTGGGAAAGGAGGATGAGATGAGGAGCAAAGAAGCTCGGATAATGTAGTTGGAGAGGGGAGGCCAGTCACGCCCCCCCCCCCCCCCCCCCCCCCCCACCCCCACCCACCCCCACCCCACCCCACCCCACCCCACCCCCCCCAAAAAAAAAGCTGAAAATGTGTCCTGGGACATATACTGAACGATGTAGTGATTAATCATCTGACTTAATTATAGAACAGAGAAGCAACATCATCTTGACAGTCAAACAGGATCTATGGAAGTATATGAACCTCTTAGAATGAAATGGTTTTCTGAAAGAATTTGCTATAAAATGCAAACTGATTTTTGTCACAGTAGCAGACAAACAGAATGTGCTTAAACTGATAAGACACAAACTATTTATAATCTCTTCTTTATCAAACACACCCCGTTGAACCCCCTTTGGCAGCAATGACTTGAAAAAGCTCTTTCAGTATTTCTGGATAAGAGCTGCACATCATTCAGAACTAATAAAGGACCATTTCTCATTCCACAACTGCTGCAGCTCAAACACATTTTTAGGATTTCTGGTGTGAACAGCTTACTTCCATGCGGTTAAGGTCTGGGTTCTGACTGGACCACTCCAGAAGGTGGATTATCAAATCTTCTGTTTTAAAAAACAATAACTCTACCTGCGCAATTCCATACCAGTTTCAGAAAAAAACATTTTTAAAAAAGTTCTAATAATTTCACTCTAAGACTAGAGAAAACTTTGTCAATAAAGATAAAAATCTTTACTTCAGTGGTTTAACAAACATTATTTGAAAGGTTTTCACAGCTCTCACACACACGCACACACACACTTCCTCTGTATTGTGTGGATGATGGCGGGAGGAAAAAGCTGGGCATCCCGATAGCGCTTTCATTCCAGGATTAGTAAGCAGAGCTACAGAGAAGTCCTGCAGTGAAGGTCAGACAGGAAGAGGTTCCTCTGACCGCTCCCAATTATGAAAACCCACTCACTAACCTTTACTGATGTGTGGCAATTTGAGCTGAAAGTTTAAATTACTCAATACGCCAAACTAACAACAGGCTGCTGGGAATGATGAGAATAATGAGAATATGGACAAATGTCTCTCTCTGTCTTTTTGTATTTGAAGCACTGCTGGTTCTGTCTGATCCAGTCATAATTTTTCAGCTGATTCAACATGCTGATGTACCTTTTGCAAGATACTGTAAATTTATTGCACGCACATGATTGGTTCAGAGCTCTTCTCATTGTTATTGTGGGTGGCTGTAGCTCACTATAAGGTTGGCGGTTCGATCCCGGCTCCAACTGTCCACATGTCAAAGTGTCCCTGGGCAAGACACTGAACCCTCACTTGCCCCCGGTGGGCCTGGCAGTGCCTTGCATGGCAGCAGCCGCCCACTGGTGTATGAATGTGTGTGTGTATGGGTGAATGGGAGGCCAATGTAAAGTGCTTTGGGGACACCATGATGTCTAGAAAGCGATATATAAGTGCAGGCCAACAACTGTTTTGTTTGCAAAAACATAGATGGAATGGATTCTACATTGTGACTGAGTTTCAAAGAATTAAAATAATAGTAAACTGTCCTATTCTCAGTTTTGAGGCTGTCTAGCTGTCACTTTATGCTATGCATGGTTAATAATAAGTAAACCAAAGTTTTAAACAACAGTCCGACCAGGAGCTTCCAGAAATTTATTCATTTTTCCCCAAAACTGACTTTCTGGTCATGGATTATTTGCATCTATAGATTGGTACACTGAACTCCAGGCACATATCAACCCAAGCCATGCCTCTATCCCCTAGTGCGGGGGTCACGCAACGGATCCGGACCGGGAGATGGTTCTGTCCGGACCCGTGACCAATGCCAAAAATAAGTACTGTAGTGTCATTTTCACAGACTGGTTTTGAACAACCGTGGATATTTACAGTGGGCGTTGCTACTACAGTTAATACGGTAATCTAGCTGGTAGTCAGAGATGTAGCTTGGAAAAGCGTGTTTGTTGTTGGCAACGGAGCCACACATGGCTGAAGTCCGTCTCTGACATCGCATCAACTAGAATACAGTGGCCACATGCAAATTCTCTGTGCAAATCAAGATTATATTCCCAGAATTCCTTATATAGAGGGATGGCTTTGTGTGTGCAATCGAACCAGCAATAATACTATGGCTGTAATTTTTCAGCAGTGAACTCCACATCAAGACCAAATTCTGCTGAGGCCAAGTAAATCCACACACAGAAACCTGCTTGTACAAAGCATGTACTTTATCTGTCATACAAGCCCTCTTACCTGAAAGGAATCTAGAGCAGCAGGCCCGTCCTCAGATCTCATCTTACTAGACCTCTCTAAAGCTTTTGACACGATATCATGATATCTTATTATCTGAACTCTCTGAGATGGGAAACTCAGATATGATTGACTTTTGGTTTGGATCTCTGTACTGTTTTAAAGTATCAAGGCAGATACAATCACAGCAACCTGTCATCTAAATACTGGGGTGCCCCAACACTCAGTACTGGGAACCTTTCTCTTTGTGATATAACACCTTCTTGGTTCTGGTCAGCCAATCACACAGCTTCTCATATCACCGTTATTCAGATGATCTACAACTGTACCTTTTATTCTCACCAGGTGGCCAAACAGTTTTAGCTCGAATCTCAGTAAATCTCAATAATGGTTCCATGTGGACAAAGTCATGCTACATTTAGCTAAATTTCTGTAAGACTGAATTACACTGCATAACTTGATGGCCAACCCTGATTTACTGTCTATATCCGATTTCTTTTATTTAAAAACTTCCGTCTTTTTTTACAACAGTCTGCACACACACACACAATTACCAGCCCTCTCGACAGTCTAATCCAGGGGTGTCAAACTCAATTGCACAGGGGGCCAAAATTCAAAACACGCTTCAGGTCGCGGGCCGAACAGGATAAACATTTATTGAACACACTAAAACGAAATGTTTTTTGGAACATAAAACAGACAGAAATATTATTCTGTAATAAACTGAAATCCTAAATAACTTATATTTAATATTTTGCTCTCCCTAAAAATATCTTGTTAAATGATACAGATTAGAAATATGAGCAACTTAACATTAAAATAACATTAAAATTCCTTTGCTCCTTATGTCAATGTATATAAAAAATAAACTTTTAAATATCCCACAAGATTTTGGTCTCCTTAAAAATATCTCCTGTCAAAATGATACAAGTTAGAAATATAAACTTGCTAGAAAACCTGGAAATATACATAAAATGTGTGCTTTTCAGCAATAACAATTCAAATCATTCACTTTTCTTTGCTCTTATGACATCTGATTGAATTGTTTCTCCCATAAAAGCAGCTTCACTGCGTCATACATGTCAGTGATCATGTGGTGACGTTCCTGGAGCTGCAGATTTAAGGCGTTAAGATGAGCTGTTATGTCAGCCAGGAATGCCAACTCACACTACCACTTTTCATCCCTCCAAACGGAGGAGTCTTTTCCTTTACTGTCCATGAACTGACAGATTTCGTTGCTGAGCTCAAAAACTCTGTTGAGAACTTTCCCCCGACTGAGCCAACACACCTCTGTATGATAAGGAATGTCGGCAAACTCTGAATCTATCTCCCGCATAAAGAAATGAAACTGCCAGTGATTTAACGCTTTAGCTCGGATAAAGTTTACGGTTTTGTTACAGTGCTGATTACATGGGCAATTTTCGGGACTTTGCCACATAGAGCTTCCTGGTGTCTGATGCAGTGATGTGTTGTTAACTCACCAGGACAGTTCTCCTCCTGCATCTTTACTTGCATCCTTCCCACTAGTTGACTTTTTTACTGCACATAGCCGGTGCTCCATCTGTTGTAAGTCCAATAAGTTTGTCCCAGGGCAGTTTCATGTCTGTTACACTTTGACATACGTTTTCAAAAATGTCTTTTCCAGTTGTTGTCCCGTGCATCGATTTATTGTCCATTACTTCTTCTGTTACTTGCAAATTGGAGTCCACTCCGCGGATGAAGCTTGAAACTAGACTTGATTGACGCGGGAAGTGTGCGCAAGGCCACTGAAGCATTGCATTTTGGGATCTGTAGTTCTGTGCCGTATTGTTTTAATCAGCGCTTCATATCAACGGGCCATTAATAACGATAATGTAAAATGATCTCGCGGGCCGGATATGATTATACAGCGGGCCGGATGTGGCCCGCGGGCCTTGAGTTTGACACATCTGGTCTAATCGAACTTATTTCATTGTGACCTGAGACTGTCAGAGAGGACTAAAATCACCAACAGCGAAACACGAAAGGGCCAAGACACAAGACAATGATGGATGTGGTGTTTGTGTTTGTGTGGTGTGGTGTGGTGTATGTGATGTTTAATGGAACCCACCTCCATCCACACCTGAGCCAAAGCAGCCCAGCAGACAGACCAAAAAGCTGTGATGGTGACCTCAAACATTTGCTCAGAAACAACTGGTGACCACAACCAGTACTTCAGGCTGAATCAATATTAGTGCTTGTGTGTTCGGTAGTATAATGCAGCAGACTTCCACCAGTCCACTGGATTTCCCCTCTACAAGAACCATCCAGCCCAGCCCAGACAGCCACAGGTACAGCGAAGGCAAGAAGCCCAACACACAAGAGAAAGGGAGGAGCCCAGAGCAGCACCACAAAAGCTCCCCACAAGCTGTGGCAGTCACTACATCTCATGGGGATCCATCCACCCTGTCATGCGCAAAGTTTGCTCTGCTCGTATTTTACGTACAAATCCATTCTGCTCACATTTCATGAATGGAAGCGCAACGAACAGATGGAATAGAAGAAATTACTGAATATTTATTAAGGTTGTTAATTTCTTTGTATTTCAACTTCAGACTCTTTCATTTTATGCATCCACAGAAGTCACACCTGATCACTGTGCGTAGTGACCAAAGGGATGAGATTGGCAAGTGACCCAGTTACCCAAGGTAGGACCCAGTCAACAAATTATCAACATAAAAATCATCAGAAAGATGTTGGAAACCTAGGTGTCATGACTAAAGACCAGTTTGATGAGGCAAAATTTGGTGGTACATCTGGTGCTTAATCAATGCCACTGGCTACCTGAATCAAATTCAAATCAGTCATGAAGAGACAACCAGATCTGTACCCAGAGCATCAGCCCTCAGTAATCAGGGCTGATGCTCACCCTTGTCCATCATTTGGCACTGATCACTGTCGTGGGTTCTTTCTCTAAAAGAAACAAAAATAACAGGCATAGCCAAAAAACTTCTGGTGGTGCAGTGTTTACTGCTGTAATCCCCAAAGTGCAGGACACAAAATGACAAAACAAAAGAAAACTACAAGAAATAATAATAATAATAATAATAATAATAATAATAATAATAATAATAATAATAATAATAATATAATAACAAAAATAAACTTTAACTAATCACAGCTGGTTCCTCAGTATCTTAGAAGGGAAAAAAGAAACGTTAACATTTGTTTGGTATGGAGAAGGTATGAACCATGGCGATTCCAGTCACCAAAAAGACTCACTAACAATTTTGGGGGTACCCATTTTTAAACGATAAGCCCCTCCCATTGGGTGTTACATTCTAATTAACAAATGAATTTACATTTCCAGTAATTGAAGTGCTGATTACTAAAACCCCACAAGTTACATAAGTCACAAGTGTGACTAATGGGGTTTCAGTAATAGGTGCTTCAATTATCAATAACTATGTATTTCATAACCTTCTACAATTACAACAGTTAGAACTAACTATTGTCAAGGAGGTACTTCTGCCATGAAACATCCCCCCGCAAAAAATGAAATAAACCATATGTAGCTCATGTGACCACGCAGTATTAAATCAATGAAGACGAGGTGCACTGTTTTCCCACCCAGTTTCAAGTGGGTGGGACATACAGGGATTGAGACGGAGCGCACCTTCGCAGACAAGTGACTCGTGTTAATATTTACGTATAGAGTTAACTGTAGCGCGGCCAAGTGTGCACCCCTGAATGTGCTACAGAAATGGAGTAAGGACTGGTGAGTTTTACGAACTTTAATATACAAGGACATGAGGTGTGGTTGGTTGAGGTGTGTAGGTGCGCCACCTATCATGACATTTGTGTGTGTGCTGCCATGAGTTAATGACGGAGTTAATTCCGATTTAATTCCATCACACCCATCCTTGTCTTTACTGCACAAGTCAATCTAACTTCAGACTGTTCTTATTTCTGATTCCACAAGGACAGAACAAGCCTCTTAATGCTGTTTAGTGTGGGTTCACCACTCTCCTAACAATTTCCAAAGACTCATCCTTATAAACATTTTCTTTCCTAACACCTTAAAATTCACAAGACTCATAATTGACATTCAATTTGCACTTTTGCACCTGCTCTACTTTAACTCTGTCATTTAAATAGATAAGCATTGTATTGACAGTCATGAAGCTTGAATACTCTTCTTTAATTCCAAGCCACTTTGGCTAAAAGCACCTGATAAATGTCTGAATGTAAATGTAAATATGTGAGAAGAAAATTCAGTGTTGAGTTGTAGCTCTGATGCAACAAACTAAGAGCTGTTAATTCCCCAATCAGACAGGTGCATACTGAACTACCAGGAGACCGAATAAATAGATTTACAAAAGTGGACAAATGTGTTAGTGCCATTCAATAGAAGAAGAAAAAGAGCCCACAACTTTCTCTGAAATAACCAATGTCACGGTGACAAAGGCTGGCTTTATATGAATTCAGAGCACAGCAAGAGTCAAAAAGAGACCTGAACCAAAGATGAACTCTGGAACATTGAGGGATGAAAATATCTTGTTTTCATGGGCTTAATCAAGGTCAATCTAAACAAATGTAGGAGTACGGGGCAACATTTCCTGCATCTATATTGAAATCAGAGAAGCTAGAGTCTGCTGACTTCTGCATCAAAGTGTGAATCTCATCAGAGAAAATGACAACATGTCAGACAGTCACAGCACAAACACATGATTTATCTGAGAAGATCAATCTGGAGAATACAGAGATGACAGGTGATGTGAACTTCTCAGGACTCTGCTGGATGCTGGTGAATTAAATCTGAGGTTATTCTACACCATCTCTCCTCTTTAAAAAGAAGATCCACCTGACAGGAATGCTTCAAGTCAGACAGAAAACATTTGTGTTGTCATAGAAACCCCCAAGTTTTCAATCATGAAGCAGTCATCATTTCAGGCAACATCATTTCTCCTTAATCTATTTATCTTTTTTTCTCCTAGATCAATTATCTTTTTTGGACTTGAGCGACCACACGTAATGCATGTACTAAAGTTGCCATGGTAACAGTAAACAGAATAGTGTTCTGCTTCACATTAGGCGATCATGTCATTGTCGCTCTTCTGCCGCTCTTCTTCCTCTGCACATTGGAGGGACAGCGGTGGAAGTGGTTTCCAGCTTCAGGTACCTGGGCGTACACATCAGCGTGGCTTTCAAAGCCTCTTTTTCATCTTGCTGCACCAGCTTTTACCAACGTTGTACCTGAACGCGTTCATTGAACGAAAGTTCACAAACTAGTTCATATTTTTCACGAACGTGAACTGAGCACGTTCTCTTTCCCCTTCAGGAGGGTGGGGCGTGAACCAGTTCATTTAGGCAGTTGTGAACGAACGCTCTTTCAAAGTTCACGCACGATCAGAACCATGCCAGGTTTCCAGCGAAACCCCATTTAAAATACACTACAAACGAGCCTGATATGTATCTGCTGAAAGCAATCAAACATGGCAACCCGGGCTGTCGCTTCTGTCACGCTAACAACTGCGTCATCAAACGTTTAAAACGATCATGAAGGAAGATGAAAGCTGCAGTCACCCAGAGCCGGAGGAGCGGCCCCGACTGCCGGGGGGGATTGAAATATTGAAATGGGGGAAAAAACATTTGCACCTTAAGTACCTGTTTTTGTCTTATAATAAAGACCATTTGGCTCTCTTCATTAGAGCTGAGCAATTTTATCGATTCGATATATATATTGATATTTTATTTCCCCAGGGAGTCAGCGAGTATAAATCCAGCACCTGCATGCTTAAAAGCAGATGTGTGGGAGCATTTCGGGTTTAAAAAGAAAAAGATGAATATCGCGATATATATCGTATCATGAAGCCAAATATCATGTATCATATCATATCGTGAGATTAGTGTATCGCTACAGCCCTACTCTTCATATCTAAAAACCATGCTGTACATGCCCTTGACAGAGGTATTGAAGGAAAGAGGAATTGAAGACTCTGAACCCAGTCAGTCATCCATCTTATCCTGACACAAAGACTGATAACATAGAGGGTCGAGGGGCTGGACGGAGGCAGAAGAGGTCTGCCATGAAGCAAACATGCTAATATGACATGAAATGTGGTGATTAAAACAACAAATTAGTGGATTTTAAAGATAAGGCTGTCACTGGTATTTCCCACAAATAGAAACAACAATGAGCCCATGCTGTAAACTGAGAACTTCCCAACACAGAGCCTGAGAAACATAAGGGACTGGATTAGATTACATTCTCAGAAAGTGAAGTGGCTTTCAATGAACATGTCACAACACCGAGTCATACCACCACCACCCAACTCTCAGAGCTGAGTTCTTTAAATAGAAAGCTTAGCCTTTTACATCTTTAGCCTGAACTGACTGGAAGAAAGCATCAATGCCATTACAATGATGGCAGTTGGAACAATGACGTGGCCTGGTGGTCTCCAGAGATAAGTGTGGTCTCTTTGTTGTGCTTACTCTGAATCTCCTTTATTATAGACACAATTTGCATATTTCAAAGGTTAAGATACAAAGTTCAATGGGATCACTTGATCACTTAAACATAAAAAAAGAAACAAAAAAAACAGCAAAAAAATAAACTTTCATTTTCAAATGACAAAATCCTATATTAGATAAGATTAGATTAGATTAGGTTACGTGGCCTAATCTCTGCTTTCTATAATACTGCAACTGTCCACAGATTTATTCCCTCTCAAACTTCTCTCTGTGATATTCTTTCTGAATAATGCCTTGACAACAGTGTCTCATCAAACATTTGTTTTACAGTTTTACATCCTGTATTTAATGTGAAAGGTAAAACAAGCAAATACAAGTGGATACATTTTGTTTTCTCACAGCTTCACTGAAACAACCATCAACTCCCTCTGAAAATCATATCAAACTCAGTCATTCCAGGCCACGACTGGCTCTGAGTTGGCCTGGAAGGGTCAACAGGAAACTTATCTAAGCAGCAGGCAGCAGCTGTTTTCACTGACGGCCGAAAGGCTGCTACCTGGGCTACCCCATGGACATCTTCTAAATCACCAGCCATTCGTCCTGGCAGAAGCCAGAATAGTCCAGCTCCTCAACACAAACTATCCTTCCAGGTTAATCTGAACCTTTTCAGATTGAATGAAGGCTGATTTATACTTCCGTGTCAAAGTGATGTCGTAGCTACACTGTAGGTGTGAACCCTACGCTGTACAGCAGAGTTTGACGTGCACCTCTCTCCAAATGTAACTGCGTCACCTCGACATGGGCCAGAAGAAACATGATTGATCGATTTGTTCTTCTTCATTTTCAAGTCAGGCAAACAATAGTTTGTTGTAATGTATCTAAAAATGACTCATCATCAAATAGGGCCAATTCACGTAAAATATACTTAATTTGCTCTGTTGCAATGTCCGAGCTACATACAAGAATTAAACAAAGGGAAATTCACCACTGAAAGCTACAACGCTGCACAAAGAAACCACACTGCTGTCTAGTGCTTGCTGGTGTAATAAGAGAGCAATGCAAACAATAACATGCAGCTATGCATGCCAGAGACAGCATAGAGGCTGTGCATTGCCTACATGTGTAGCTGCTACACAGAAGCATAAATCAGCCTCAACTTTGCCCGGACTTCGACTGGGACCACGCTCTGACGGAGCACCCAGTTGACCTCATTTCAGCTCCAGCACTACTCGTTTTAGTAGCAACATCTGAAATGAGGATGGATGTACATATTTGACAAATATGAATGTAAGGTAACGTTAGTTACTAGTTAGCATGTGCTAAGTTGAGCTGAAATAACAAACTGTCGGAAAATAAGCATGAGTGGGCATGTTCCACTTTGGTCTCCAGACCTGCTCATTCTGCCCATTTTTGGATTAACTGAGTGTGGTCATCTCATAACAATAGGGCACTGTCCAGAGGTCCCACTGTCCAGCCAATGAAGATGGAAACTAAATAATGATGGATGCCCTTAATGTTCATCAGTTTGGATTCATTTCAGAAACAGTTGAGGGTTTTCTTTTTTTGTGTGTGTGCAAGGGTCCAAATCAATTTGTCCACAGCTGTTTCAACATAACTGTCCATGTTTAAGTTCTGTAACAAACTCATAAAGCTGTAAAACACATCCCCATACCACACAGAGACGCCCCCTGCATCCTCTGATAAATAACATCCTGTCTGTTTCTCTTATAGAAAACTACCAATGCCAATTATCCAGCACAGAGTCCCAGAGTGAGCGTGAGTGGGCGGAGCCATAAAAAATAAACAAAGGAGCCCTCAGAGGCGGGAAGTGACGGCCAAAGTTCACTGTCCCCACAGGAAATGCTAATTTTGTTCCTTGGTCTTGGATATCCCACCCTCCCCCTTCCTCCTTCTTTAGCCACAGCTCAGCTGAAATGTATTCTTGTGTTTGGTCCTCTGGCTCTGACAGAGCTAGAGGATCAAATAAAGAAGAAGAACCCACCTGAAGAGGCCATAAAAGGATCATGGATTTGGATGTTTGTATGTGTTTGAAGACAAACAGAGACACAGTCCCTCAAGAAGTTATCTGACATCCACTGTTCTGTTTAATGAAACCACATGCCCATATCAGTGTCTTAGGTTGGTCTTAGTGTATGTTTTGTCTTCACTTTATATTAGAAATGTAGCAAACTAGCCCAGCTGTAGCCGGTTAAAAACACGTGTTTAGGAAACAAAAGACCTGGCCAGGTAAACAAAATGGCCGAGTGGGATATGTAGTCTTTCTTCTTTTTCAGGCTATGCCAACAGCGGATTAGATCAGAAGACGATGACGTGATGACAACGGATTGCACGAACGAACGGAGGACCGGACTGGCCAATGGGAGAGCCAAGTCTAAACCGCAGGCTCCTCCCCATCTAGTGATGCAACATTTTTGTATTAATTGTTCTGTGTGATATAAACTAAGAGGTAATGTTTTCAATGCTTCCAACACCACAATTTTAATAATGGTATTGATAACAATTTCAATACCACTAGTCCACTAGTTCTGGACCCACTCATCAATGGATAATTTAGAGAAACACAAATCTGATGACTCTTGAGTCTCTGAACTGAAGGAAATATTCACAGGCAAACACCAGATTTCTCAGTGTCTGCTGTCTGAAGGGTCAGGAATGATGGCTGAACAAAAACATTTAAACTCAATTGTATAGTAGGCCACCACTGCAGAACCACAAAGTTAAGATGCAGGCTGAATCCGGAGATCATTCCCTTCCAGCGAGGAGCTGTCTTTTTTTTTGTGTGTTCCTTCACCTTCTACAGCTGTATCAGCTGGATTAAAGTGCTATTTTTAAGTGGATATAATTGTGGCTTTGGAAGTGACAGTTAAAAGCTGAAGGAGAAATTTGTAATCTGAGAACATATGCAGAAGGAAGTCAAAAGGAAAACCTGCCCTGACATGATCCAAGATGACAGGATTTGGCGTCAGTTTCATCTTTAAAACACAACTCAACTGACTTCATTATGACCAGTGCCGACAATAATTATTTGCAGTTTCGTAAATATCATAAATCCAGATTATACTCACAGCAGAACATAGAAACTATTTTCCACTTTCATTACAAATATAAGCTCATTTTAAATTTGATGACAGCAACACATCTCAAAAAAGTTAATGCATGGGCAACAAAAGAATGGAAAGTAAGGGGTGATAAAAAGAAAAACCTGTAGCTTTTTCTTCCCTAAATAAATGAAGTCAACAATTTAAAAACTGACTTTTTGTGTTTACTCAGATTATTGAATATGTTGAGATTTGTTTGAACTAAGACTTCTAATTGTGGCAAAAAAGGAAAAACATAAATCTGTAAGGGGGCAAATACTGTTTCACAGCACTGTATATGTGTTCTGTTGGCTATTAGAGTAATTTGTCCTTTGTGGTCAATAAAGGTACAAGGAACTGTGAACCTGATATTTAATACAAAATATTAAATAATTCTGCACCAGCAGGCAATAATCAACTGTGCACCAGAATTCAAATTTCAAATAGAACAGAATCAAATTTAAATCAAATTAAATATAGCAACTGAGCATACAAGGAAACAAAAAGTGTGTGTGTGTGTGTGTCATAGACCAGCAATACAACTAAAATGAACAGATCAGCTCAGAGATTGATTTTTGAGATGGCTGATTGACATATTTTTTAAATATCAGGACCAATATCTGATCCAAAATCAAATCGGTGCATCCCTAGAATTATATGACAGAAAAAATATGACAAAAAAGATCCATGACTGTTGACCAGCTCCAATCCTAAAGGATATGACATTTCTCTCCTAAAACTTCATCAACTACCTCCCAGACAAATATGGACTGCTGCTAAATGAAGAGGAGAAGCTACACAATAGTGTATATCACCCTGAACTACATTTTTAAAGATGCATTGTTGCCATCAAATTCAAAATGAGCTATATTTCATAATACAGTTAAATGTGTCACTTTCAAAATCTGATGTTTTCAATGATCTATTGTGAAGAAAATATTGATCTATAAGATGTATTAATCTGCTGAGTGGTGTCTTCCACTGATCTTCTCCATTTCCTTCTCTTTCCTACTCCCTTCTTTCTCCTCCAGCACATTCCATAATTAATTAGGAGCAACTTGTTACTGTAACCATGCTCCATTTTATTTCCTGTAGTTTGTTGTGCTGTTTTGCCCCCCCTTTTTTTCTCTTTTCTTTCTGTATGTTTGCAGGCCAGAGTTTCCTGAGTTGCATGCTGACTTGCAGTTCCATCCTCTGGCCATCCCAGTGTTTACTTCCACCCATGTGTGTAGATGTGTCGGGGTGCTGGCTGATGTGGTGACCGGTGACCTGGTCCTCTGACCATCTCGCCTCAGTGCTGCTACCTGCCATCTGTTTATGTTTATGTAGTCATTATATTCAGTCATTTGTGTGCTCTCCTCTCTCTGTCCTACCATTCCTCTTTCTGTCCTGTCCTCCCCTCTTTTTTTCTTTCTTTACCCAGCTGGCCTTCGGCAGGAAGGTCCCCCATATGAGCCAGGTCCTGCTCAAGGTTTCCTCTTGAAAGTGGAGTTTTTCCTTGCCACTGTTTGGCTTAAAGTTTTTTTTTCTCCCACTGTGGTAGTTTTTTACTTGCCAATATCTTTGTTTAGTATTTAATATTATAATTTTAGTTAATGATATCTGCTTGGCGGTCATGCTCTGGGTCTCTGTAAAGTGCCTGGAGACAATTGACATTCTAACAGATGCTATACAAATAAAATTGAATTGAATTGAATTTTATTCTATTTCTATTTACATTTGACACAGTGTCCACTTTTTTTGGTGGAATTTGGGTTGTACAAGATTATGGATTTTAATTACAGCTTGTATATAATGCCAAAAGAAAAAAAAGACATAAAAAAAACACATACAAACACATACAAGAAAGTTGTAAAATAGCAGAATAATATTTCTTTTCCATTTTTCTGGTAATACATGGATATTTTTTTACAAGCATTACAAGGCTGTAACATTCCATTTTCAACCTAAAAGTCTTGTCAGGAAATCCAGAATCAGAACTCCAGCCTAAGTACACTCGTTTTTCTTTCTGGATCATCACTTGATATTCAATTGATATCACTGTATCCTGGAGATTTAGGGAGCTGTCTCAAGTAATTATGGCCATGAAATATGAAGCTAGACTGTCAGGAGCTGGAAATACCCTTTGTGCTCCAGAGACTGGCTTCAGGAACGTGTTGTGGCTCCTCTGTCGAATGAGTCCTAGACTAAGTAATGCAGAACAATAATAGCAATCGTGACACATAATTACATGGTGGTGTTTAGCCGCTTGGGATCCACAGGGGGTTCCAGGTCAGTATGGCTATAAGGAGCCTTTGTGAATACATTACAGAACAATCTCCAGAGACAAGAAACTGTTATTATACTGTAACTATTGTTGTTTGTGGATACACTATAATTATCACACTGCAACCCCTACTACTGACAGAAATCCAGACTTTACCACAAAAACACATTTAAAAAAGCATAATTGATTGGATGATAGAGAATTAATGCTATCTTCTGTTGCTGATCAATACATGTGGAACAAAAGGCATGCAAGAAAGTCTTTGAGGAGCACAGATGGACAGAGAATCTCCTCTTTGTTAACAGATGTCTGTGAAACTAATTGAAATAATTAAAACAATGTTCCTTAAATTAAGATTTGGAAAGGATTTGCAGATTTTCCATTTCGCAATCCAGAACATCATTAAATAATTCCAGTAATCTGGAGGAAATTCAGGGTTTAAAGGACAAGGGAGCAGTTCTAAAGTGGGCAACCATAAACTCTCTCTCTCTGTGTGTGTGTGAAAGCGTTAGTAAACAATACAATATAGAGATACTGTACATTCACAAATGACACTTAAAACTTTACAGTGCAAAAAAAAAAAAAGCCTTTTGTTAATCTTGTCCACAAGCAACTTCTCTGGACTCAAAGGCATCTGGGATGGATCATCACACACTGGAAACAAGTATTGTACTAAGTAAGGAGTACCACAAGGCTCTGTTTGAGGACCTTGACTTCTTTGATGCTACACTGCTCCTAATAAGTGTCATCTTCTGTTAATAAATCCAGTTTATGCAGATGACAGCCTTACTTTTGGTCCTGAGACATTTTTTTTTTTTTAAAGAACTGGACACCTTGTACTCAAGACCAAAGAGGTAAAGCAACCAGTACAAAGGCCAGGCTCTGGAATAGTTTTGGGTTGTGTTGGTGTTCTTGGCAAAGCTATCTTCCACTTTTGTGATGGGAGTGACACTAACAAAAGTACTGGGATTGTAGAGCAACATATGCTGTGTTCAAGACCACAATTTTTCAAGGTACTTCCATTGCTTTATATCTACTGTTGTATTTGATTGTTCAGCACGTTGTGACTGCTGTCTGGGAAAAGGTGCTGTATATATAAATGTTACAACTTAAAACCACATTCTAGACACATTACAAAGACATGACAGAGAAGGAAGAGGGTACAGCAACTGCACTGACCTGTCCACAGTAAAGAATGTTGGAGAAAAATGAGACAACAATCCTGTGTTGTTGTACACGTTAGAAAAGATAAGATATTCCTTTATTAGTCCCACAGTGGGGAAATTCAGTTTTGCAGCAACAGGGACAATAAAAGTAGAAGAAAAGATGTTCATATACTCACATTTTGTGTTAGTATGCAGGGTAATTAACTTTCCAAGTTAAACATGAATAAAAAAATAAAAATAACAAGTAGCTATGGAGCCTCGTTTGGGTCATAATTCAATGAATAAATGAGTCTATTATTATGAAATACAGGCGTTTATTATTATGAAATACGTATCCATTATTATGAAATGTTTCCCATTATTATGAAATACATGTTTATTATTATGAAATATTTCCCATTATTATGAAATATATGTGTATTATTATGAAACATTTCCCATTATTATGAAAAAAATGTAATTATTATGAAATTTATTTTTTTATTATTATTTAATCTTAGTTTAATGCATAATAGTTTATTTCAGAATAGCTTTTTTATCTCAGAATGAATTTTTACATAATTACTTCCTTTTTCATAAGAATGAGCTTTTACATAATGGCTTCGTTTTTCATAAGAATGAGCTTTTACATAATAATGACATTTTGCCACTGGGCGGGACCAGTGGTTGACCTGCATGCTCATTGGCTGATCTTTCTTCATTCAACGCTCTGACATCGACTAGTTTTGGCCGTGAGGTCCCGTTAGCAGCGGGCCGTGGCGTCATCAAGGTGCGCACCTAGTCCGATTGTAGCTATGGAACCTTGGACTGAGCTACGGGAAACCTTGAAGAGGTTACCAGACAATATCGAAAATGATAATTTATCAGGCGATACTATTTTGACCAAATTTGACGATTCACTATTCTGTTGCTTATGCCTGAATGAAAGAGCAGCCAAAAACATTAATGGCTCTGCCCTCTCTGCTGTGATTGACACACAGATCATTCTTATGAAAAACAAAGCCATTATTATGTAAAAGCTCATTCTTATAAAAAACGAAACCATTATCATAATAATGGGAAATATTTCATAATAATAAACATGCATTTTATAATAATGGGAAATATTTCATGATAATAAACATGCATTTCATAACAATGGGAAATATTTCATATTATGAAATATGTCATAATAAACATGCATTTCATAATAATGGGCAATATTTCATAATAATAAACGCCTGTATTTCATAATAATAGACTCATTTATTCATTGAATTATGACCCAAACGGGGCTCCATAAGTAGCAACCATATTATATACGCATGTAATAAATATGTATCTGTATCTACAGTGAGTTTACAGTTACACAATGATTGCACTTGGAGGTATTGGACATGGTGGACATGAATTGCACAGTATATCAATGTTAATATGTGGATGCAGGAAGAATGGGACAAAAAAACCAAACACTTGAAACTCTCATCATTTAGTGTTGTCAATGCCAGAACACCTCTGCAGTGTTGTGAGAATGAACTGAAACCTCACAAACTACTAAAAGCATTAATGTTCCTGTTTTTTTCTGTTTGTTTTTTGATCATTTATTTTTTGTTTTCTTTTTGGAAAGTGTTGCAGCTCTGAAATGTAAAAACCGGCATATACAGCAAATTCAATGAAGTTGATAAGAACACTCATGAAATATCTCCTGTTCATACAGTATGTAGAGAAAAAAAGTCAAAGGATATGGAAAGAATCATTGCTTTTCGCCCATTTCTATTTTGAAGTTGTACATTGTCAGTCACAAAATATGATTGTCTAGTAGACTTAGTGAAAGTTCATAAAAAAATAATATAAATTAGTGTTTGGTTTGAAGCATCATTCCACTGTTTATAAAGGAAAGAGGACCCTAAACAAGATGAAACAGTATAGAAATCGGGGACTGGTTATTTCAAGTTTAATTTTGCAGAGAACAACACTTTGGGCATGTAGGTATCGGTATTATATCTCCTCCTCTCATCTCTGCTGCTCTCAAATCTGTTAGATGTAAAAGCAGCAAGGACTCCTCACTAAGCCCCAACGCTCCTTGTCTCACCAGTGTTCAAAGGCAGAGCTCCCTAAAGAGACGTGAACATCTGGAGCTGAGGAGGAGGGAAGGCAGCAGCAGACGGACTGGGAAACAGAACATCACCTCCACCAGCTAACTCATGGAACTAAAGAAACTCTGCTGTAAATCAAAGTGTCTGACAGTAAACATGTCACTGATGGAACTCAAATGGCGGTGAGGAATATCAGTGTCTGTGTTGTCAAGTGTCATCATTCACCAGGCAGTCTGCCAGTTTGTCATCAGGGGATGAGCCTTTGATAAGATGAAATGAGATTAAATCAAGGAATGTTTTCTCTGAAATAGGAAAGAATATCCAGTGATATAAAAAGTATGAGCAAAAAACAACAGTAACAAGATTAGAAGACTACAACGTTGCAAACGTTGGGAAATTTCCACAGAAATCAAGAGAAATATGTGTGAATTAATGGGAATAAACTAAACTAAACTAAAACTAATAAACTAAACTAAAAATAATAATAATGTAAATTAAGTTGAATGTACAGTATATTCATCCATAACATGCACAGGTGAGTTCTAGAATTCTCCAAACATCACCAGGCCAACTCAGTTAGTATCCAAGTAGAACAAAGTTCAGAAAGCATATCTGATTTTCTGGCTACCTAGCTACAGTATTTAAATTTTTTTGTGTTTATTAGTTAAACTTTACTACGTTACAGATTAAATATTTAAAATTGTAATATCAACAAACCTTACTTGACAGAGTAAATTTGTTTGATGTATGATATTAAAGTTTAAAGCAGAACAAAATAACTTTATCATCACAAAATAGGTTCAGCTGAGGTTCCAGAAGCATTTCTCGCATACTAAAGATTTTTAAAATTTCTTTCATCCTTGACACTCCATACTACATTTTGACAACATTGGCTAAGAGAGCTAGTGATTAGCTGCCTCTTCACTACTTACCAAGTAGTTAATTATATTAAACTGATGATGCTGTAAATAACACTAACAATACTCTCAAATAATCTCAAACCAACAAGTGTACGTAATCTGTAATGCTGCTAAGTGCTTAATGCAACTGCCCACATGGTGATGGCAGCAACTTTTACTACGTGTGGTAGCAGCTAGCCTCTTGTGTGTACTCGGTAGATGATTAAATAAGAACTGAAGATGATGTCAGTAGAACCTACAGCCTCCAGATGATTTTTGATCACTGCTGTGCCACTGTGGTAGGCCAGATTGCAACTTTACAAATACCCAGATATCAAAATTGAAAACATGATAACCACCTAATGAACAAATATTCCAGATATCCAAAATATTCAAGTTCAGCACTAAAAATGTATTAGAAAGTCTTGTAAATTTCAATACAATTTTTTTCAATTCCCATGTAAAGTTTTCAAACTGGGATATTTACAGATTTTCACAGTTTGGTTTCCCATGCAATAAATAGAAAGTTGCAGAGAATTTACCAGAGATTCCTAATCCTTTTGCAACCGTGAAACACCGTGAAAAGGTTCCTTTTTCTAGATCATAACATCTTCAGTCTGCTGTAGTCAAGTCATATACCTCCCCATTAAAACACCCTCACTTAGACAGTTGTTTGATCCAGTTCTGTCGCAGGAGTTCAAACCCCCACAATGCTCGTCTCCAGGAAAGAGCCGTCATTTTCTAAATCGAGCCATTATGCTCCCTTGCAGCCAGCTCCATTACCCAGAATCCCTCAGGACAATGAACAATGGTCTGCAGCTCCAGTTACCATCCACCTGTACACCTGAATGAAAGGCACACTCTCCCTCTGAGTTCAGATCCACTCAGCAGGATTCAGTTCAGAAAGGATATGCATGGTTCCAGCTAAATGAGCAATTCAACTCAACTGACTCTGAGTTCAGTTTCCTTGCTGCACCTTCACAGTCCATCATCAGCAAAAATATTAGTCACTTTTCCCACACATTCCTCTTCACTAAACCTCAACATTGCTTGTTTATTTTCATCTCCACATTGCTGCTACAGAAGAGGTTGTTGTTCATTAAAAAAAAAAACAAAAAAAAAGCCTTGTATCTTTTGAGGAAAGCAGAAAGTATTTATTCTGGTGTCTAGCAGTTGTCAGTGGATTGATTTTTGAGGGCTGGACTTGATGCTGGATGGAGTGGAGAGTATCAACAGGAAAGTGGACTGTACTGGAAGGCCTTATCTGGGGCCACCAGGCTACTCTGACGGGAAGTTTAATGTCAGGAGAGTAAAGAGGAAGTAGAAGAGGAAGTAATGTGGAAAAGCATGTATACCCAGTCAAGCACAGACACACATCTAAAGACCAACACACAAGCAAATAACAGACTGACAACTCACATCTCTCTCTCTCTGGTCTGTCATTTTGAGTTTTTATTCCCTCCATCTCCTAATTCTCTTTCCTACACTCTCTCTTTCTAGTTCCCTTCTGTCTTCATCAGAAAGTTTTAAATTTCATTGGAAAAGAAACAGGAAAACAAAAGTGCTCAGGGTGACGTTAATGTCAAAGCAAATAAAGTTAGCACAGGTTTGAGTCACATATTAAAGAAGCCATGTTATGTAAGTGATGATCACGTTCACAATCAAAAAGTAGAACCTAGTTCAGTCTGGACACAGCAGCCTTCATCCAAATTGGTCAGTTAAAATCTTGATGAAGCCATGCTGAAAGATCTTTTGTATCAAGAAAATTGCCAACTTTTTACTCTCTAAGAGTGATTTATGCTTCCACATTCCAATCATATAGAGTTGATATAAATGGCAACAGCACCATGTGGTGTATACTGCAAAGAGAAGTAATCCCAACATCAAGTTTTGTGACATCCCTGTGGAGGGTCTGCGGGATGGGGACACGTGTCGTTGTTGTGACATGTTGAAAGAATGTCCAGTGAGATAAAATTAACCAAAGGTTTCACTTTACATGAGATATCAACCTCAAAGAACAAGGAAAATGGGATGAGGTTTATGGTGCCAAAAGCTTCTAAATCGATTGAGGTAAGAACTAAACATGGAGCTGCAACTTTAGCGGTACTCAGGGCTCCAGTCTGGTGCAGCTTAAGGAGGTATTGCTGAGAGAGAGAGAGAGAGAGAGAGAGAGAGAGAGAGAGAGAGAGAGAGAGAGAGAGAGAGAGAGAGAGAGAGATTTTATTTAGCGAGGTTAACTCAGTCACGTTCCTCTGGTTCCACTCAAACAAGCAGCTGAAAACTGCAACAGCTCATATGAGATCAGCTACTAGGAAGCGCTGTTTCAAATATAATATCGCTTGTAAGTTTCACTCCTCTGTTTATCTACTGACTTATGTTACGCTACAGTGCATCTAAATTAGAATTTTAATAAAACTCTAACTTATATCTCAGGGCAACATTTCAGCAATTAGTTCTGCTTCAGTGCATTGTGTAGTGTCAGCCTTTCACCAAGTCACTCTGAAACATGATCTGAATGACCAACATTGTCCACGCAACTGTTTTCCACAGTCGTGTGCAAAAGTTAGAAACTCCCGGCTTTTAATCCTGAGTTTTTTTGTTTTGTTTTGTTTTGTTTTGTTTTACTTTATTTTACATGAAAACATAATAAAGATCATTTGATCATGGAGAGTCTCAAATAACAACACACACACACACAAAAGTGATACCAAAATGAAGCTATAAATAAGTACACGTACTTAAATTGAAGCCAGGTGCTGCTATTTATCTTTCCTTGATAACTTGATCATCACCAGGTGTGCAGATTTCTATAAAAGCTGACATTTTGGCAATTTCCTGGTCTTAAGCATTAGGCATGTTACCACAATGCCAAGAGAGAAAAACAGCAGCAATGGTAGAATAGAATAAAATAGCAACTGCTCCTACAGATCAAGAAAGGGTTATAAAACAATTTCCAAACAAGTTGGAGTTCAAAGCTGGGTGAGAAGGATTAGATGAGTAGAAAACATTTAAGATTGGCAGGTCCATGTTCCCAAGAGTGGACGTCCCAGCAAATTTACCTCAACATCAGTCAACGCCTATCTTTCCTACATTTTTTTTACTTCTTGACCTGATCTTTGTTAAATATATAATGACCTGTTGTCCATCTGAAGTTGTATTTGCATAATTCTAACACCTAGTACGATCAAATGTGTTTTTTTTTAATTACCACAAAGGAATTAAGAGAGGGGGTACTAACACATGATTGTTTGTTTGAATTATAGCGTATTATAGTGTATAATGCAACCTAATGATGCGTGATTTTCTCATTTGAAGGTAATGAGTTTCTGTGCCCTTTACAGATGAAAACTTACTTCCCTTTAGAGAGACATTTCAGTAAATGCATTTCCTATCAAAGTGTCCTACAGAAAATTAATAAGTGAAGTGACACAGCTGAGTTTTGTGCAGATGAGCTTTGAAGCTCAGTTACAGCTCTGTTTGCAACTCATCTTTAATCACACATGGCCTCACAACACTTCAAGTTTTCATGGAAGGTTCAGCTGAAGAGAATATTGTACACTACAAGGTTTCACAGCATCTGGAAAAAGTCCGTGCACATATGTAGACAGCCGTGTGCATTTACAAACATGTCACTCACAGTGTGGAATAATGCATGTACTCTGATCATTGGAGCAGATCCCAGTCTCCTGAGTGGCCTCACAGTGCAGGCTTCCACCTCACTCTGGAGATAGGACCAGTTAATGGAACCCACTGGGGCCACTAACTCAATTTCCATAGCCCAGTGACAAAGTTTTGGAGGGGTGGGGGAGTGAAAAATAAAGGAGGGGTTGGAGTCAAAACCACAACAGCAGAGTTTGTGCTGACATCGCAGGAGGGACAATGATGCCTGACAGTGCCGTGTGATGAAAATAACAACCACCATGTATAATGCAGGATGCTCTACCTTCCACTGAGCCAAGCACTCTGGACTCTCCAGGATGATGCTGTCCCATCCTAAAAGCCAAACGGGTTCTTAGTTCCTGCTTCTTTCTGCAACAATTGTCCAACAACAGCTCAGATCTGCAGGGATCAGGAACTTTAATCATGTGATAGGTGGTGGTCATGGAGATATCGCTCTGTTGCCTGAGAAGTGAGTTCACACATGATCTGTCCAGCGGGCTCTGGGGCAGGGCAGGAATTACTTTGACTGTTAGATAAACAAATCATCAACAAGAACAGGAACTGGAAGCTTGGCATCACAGCAACAAGATATAATTGAGCCTTTGCTTAAAACTAACCACTGGTCTGCAGGTCCAAGCAATTAGGCCTATCATCCATCCATTTCCTACACCCGCTTCAATCCTTTTTATGGTCACAGGGGTCTGCTGAAGTCTTTCCACGCTGGACAGATCACCAACTGACTAAGTCACAAACTTGGTCAGTATAGGAAGGGAGATCTCATTTAAATTAATTCATAATTGTTTTCCAGTGAAAACATTTTTAACGAAGAAGTATAAATTGATTCTAAATTTATATTTTGTAAAAGCAATGGAGAAACTTTAATTCTCTTATATGCTGATATGATTTTTCTTCACTTAAAATGTGTGAAGAAATTCCTTAATGCACAACAATGTGTTCTTTGGTGGAGAAATGCGACAACAAAAATATAGAAATGCTGTATATTCCTGTTGTTAATTTATTCACAATCTATAAGAGATTCCATACCTACAACTCCAAATACCAAACTTCAATGCTGTTAGCTTCATTTAGCATTTAAATAGCAATAATGAACCTTTAAATTAGCTATCAAAACTGTGTCTGACATTGAAAAACTTCCTTAAACCCTCAAGCATAAATGTTTATTCCAATACCTTAACAGCTGCCTTTCCTTATTGTTTTTCTGCTGATAACTTGATCATTTTTATACCATGTCAATGAATTACATTCAATTTAAATAAAGAAGGCCTAGTTTGCTCAAGTAACGAATTCTATCACTGGAGAAACACCAAGGGTCCAACCTGCCTGAAACACTCCTGCCGTCCACCCATCACAAAGTCCTTAAAGAGAGAGCTGCTTCATACAAAACATAGTTCAAAAATGAGGTATGACAATGTGAAAAAAAATGGACATGAACGGAACTTCACAAACAGTAGGCCAACGCCCTCATCACTGAACTTTCTGTAATCACCTTGGTAAGCTTAGCAGTTTCTAATCATCTCAACAACAGGAAGAATACTGAAAAGAAATATACAAAGCCAAATATCTGAGATCAATAAAATATCAAGCCTTCATAAAATGACTAAATTGACTGTATACAATGATCATCATAATGCAGAATTACAATTTGTCAGAAAAAGTTTAATGCGAGCTAATAAAAATAAGGTAATATACTCAAAGATCATGAATAACTGTTAATTAAATGCATTTCTGTCTGGAATGACAGCTGACTGGATAAATCTCTATGGTAATTTATCCAATCCCGCTTTTGTCCAGCCAACTGGAACATAAATTCAGCTAGGATAAATGGCTTAACCCCTTATCTTGATTCGACATGTTACTGTAAAGGAGTGTCCCTATATCCCCAGATATTCAACTGTTGGCTCAGAGTTAGAATTACTCAATTCTGCTCAATTCGACTCAGAAGTAATGTCTGATATAAAAAAAATTTAAAAAAAAGACAGGAAAATGAAACTAAGTTATCTTTGGTCACATTCTGAGCATTAACATGAACTTTCAGTTAGGTAGGTAGTTAGGATAACTGTTTTTTAAAATCAATACCGGATAACCGATAAGTTTCAGTTCTTAAAGGCCAATACTGATAACTGATAACACACACATATACCTAAGATCATTACATCAATACTATTAACAAAACCAAAAACAGTTTTGACTCTTTAAATGTACACATATTTATTTTGTCCAATGAAAAACTATTGGCAAGCCTCTCAAATGTTTTCATAAAGCTATCGAACAAACCTATTCGATATCTCACATCACCTTAAATCTTGTGCATTACTTACTGATATGAAAAAATAAAGGCTTCTTGAACTGATGGAAATGCATGCATTAGAACTACAAACTGAAAAAGTGCATTCCAGAAGTTTACAAAAAGTAAATATACATAGAAAATTAATGCACTGGCACAAGTTAGATTCAAACATTTCTATGTAAACAAACAAAAAGTGCAGTCCGTAGTAATGAAAAATTACATTTAAAGGATTTTGGGTTGTGGTTCCATTTAAATGAATACCTTCAATTAAAGTAAATGAGGTTCAGTAGTTTTTTTTTGTTTTTTTTCTCATGGAAGCTTTAGATGAGAGAGTGAGAGGAGGGGGGGAGGGGAGGGGACTTGCTGCTGGCTTGCTCACGGTAGCTTCTTTAGCAGCCCGGCATCCTCAATTTCAAAACTCCATCGAAGCGATGGATGGTTTTCCCCTCCTTGTAGAATTCGCTTGGAACATTTGTCACAAATAACCAGCAAACTATCTACTTCGGAAAACTTTAACGAAGTTCCATACAATCGCCGCCATCTTGTTTGTTTTCATCAGCACGCTGTGCTCATGCTGCATTCAAGGTGTAACGTGAATTCCCACGTTCCCTCATTTGCTAGTCGTTCTTTCGGCCTTTTCTATTTTTCTTTATTTTTTATGTGTAACATGTGGGAAAATACTGCAAATATCAATTCAAGTCAGTAACTCCCAAAATTATGACCGAGTTAACAAGTTGTTTTCTGGCATGATGGGGTATTCTTGATTTTTTATTGAGCAATCATTTTTCTGATTATGCCGCCGTCATTTGAACATAACACTCTCAGGCGGTCATTCAGGTCTCAGTGGGAGCGAGGGACTTCCGTGTATACAAAAATACATGTGTTATCGGGGCTATTCATCATGATATCGGGCTTATTGGAATGACATCATAATTTCCTGTTATTGGCCCGACAATTATCGACCCAATAATTATCGTAGACCCCTACTCTCAGCAAATGCACTCGATGTCTCAGCATCTGTTGTGAGCATGGCTATCTCTGAGTTGACAGTTCACTCAATGAATGGCATATTCTATTTACCATTAGAAGCTGCCTACCTTTGAAAAAATTCATAGAAATACAAACCAAATAAAAAAAGTTGTGACGATGTAGAAAATTCAAACATTCATTGTGTCATTGCTGATTACAGCTGGACCTTTCTGGAGCTTCATAGATGCCTGAGTGGCTGGCTCTAATCAGGTTTCATCCAGACCACACTGCTCAATTCAGTTTTTACCTGGATGGTAATTCCTGCTATCCCAGACCACTTATTGTTCAAGGTCTTAATAAAAAGGGAAAATTTTAAAAGATTTCTAAGAAAGGACTTATTTTGGGAGGAAATTTTTCATTTCCAGCCTGGAAGTAAGTGTCATTCTGGAAGTAATTCAGAGGAAAAAAGTGAACATGTTTCAGTTTTTAGTGTGATCATTTGTCATTGCAGTGTGAACCAACTATTCATTCTAATTTCAGATTAAACAAATTAAGACTTCCTGGATTGTGTGAGTTTATAAGTGAGTTGTGTGAGTTTGTCAGAAGACAGTGGAAAATCCCCAAAATCTTACTAAAGCACTAAGTCACATGAGTAAATGCCTTATTCAGCCTTCCCAGCAGTGTATTTAGTCATATTCCTGGTAAAATTACTAATTACTTTTGAAAATAACTGTGGATTCATTTTTCTCTTTATATCAACCATCCAATTAATGAGACAGAGTGAAAACTGAAGGCAAAATGTCCAACAGGGTTTTGTGAGTAGGAGAAATAGCAGATAGAGATCATGTTCATCAAAAGCGATTTAAGTGTGGTCCAAATACCATTTTACAGGGTCCAGGAGCTTCAGCAGAAGATGACAATGAATAATCAGAGCCTCAGTACTTTGTAAAATACATTTGTAAAATACTGCAACTGTATGTCTCAGTTCAGCTGTTAGTAAACACAAAAAAACCAAATATTCAAACTGTGTAAATGAAAGTCAGATGTCCACCTACTGAGTGCAATATCCAGATGTCCCAATATTCTGGTCCTTCTGAATATCAGTTTATTGACTCCAGAGTGTTGTTTAGGGATTACAGGCAAACATCTAGAGCTTCAGTCAGGAGGTGGTGGCTGCTATGATATACACATAACACATTATAAATTATGGCAGCATACTGCAACTGTTTCAATGAACAATAAACAATAAACAATAAACAAATGCACTTATACTGAATACAGCTAGTTAAACTACACCGCACATCTTGTCCAGTGCAAAAATGGACTGCATAGCTTCAAAAAAAAAGAAACGTTTCTCCTTGTCTCTCTCAAAGTGTGGCCAGAACAGGTAGTGGGTGTGGGGTTGATGATCTCACAACTTTTTCACCACATTGTGTTGGCAAAATGTAGCATTTCTTGTCAGGAGCACCCCCCTCCCCCCCAGCCCTGTCAAGGCAGCACCACCAACTTTTCAACTGCCAGATAGCTCTACAACTGCCCCTGTACGGCAATGGCCATTATTGTATCTGCACTATAAGTCTGTGGGTTGGTGAGGGTGATTAACAGCTTTGTCTTCAATGGATAACCACTGTCACCTGATGGGCAACAGAATAGTTATGCATCTAATTAGCTTTCAAAGGTGGATTTTACAATTATTTCAATTCTAAACGCATCACTCACCAGAAACCACCCAACTACCTTGGAACTTCAACCCCACCATACTGTTTGTAGGATATATGAGTAATGGGTTGATCCAGGACATCTTGAGTCAACATTAGTCAGGTGCATTTGTGCATCACATATCATATCAAGTGCTGCCATTGTCATAGACTATGGATTGCATCATTTTGCACATGATTTGATATTATTTGAGTAACTATTGAGAAATTATTACCATAAGGCTCATGTGTCTACATTAAATAAATTATTTAATGACTAAAAAATTGGTCATGTTTTTTATATAACATCTATTCAGCACCATGTATATTGTGAATCACAATCCAAAATCTAAGAACCAGAGCCCTGAGTTAGAGAAGGAAAGAAGGAAAGCAACCGTTAAACTAAAAATATATACACTTATACTAAATAGAAAATTTAAGAATAGTGCTGCTCACGGTGGCATCTTCGTGCAGTAGCGCCATCATTTATGCTAGCTTTGTGCATCTATTTGAGTTTTTTTTTCCAACACATCCTTCTTTACTGGCAACATTTTTTTCAATTATTATTTTTTATTCCAGTTTAACTGCTGTGCTGCTTGAGCGATTTTCTTTGTTACTTTCTTTGCTACTACTAAATTGGACAGTATTGAAGCACTGACTAGGACAAATCTGGTTTTTCATGCTTTTTATTGAGACATGGCTGCAGGAGCATATTCCCAACTCTCACATCTCACTGTCTGGTTTTCAGACAATATGGCCAGACAGAGACAGAGATTTGAAGAGGAGTGGCAAAAACAACAGTGGTGGAATTGTAGTATTTGCCAACAAGAAATGGTGCAATCCAGGAAAAGCTAATGTTAAACATCATTTCTGCCCTTGGATACTGATGCTCCGAGTTTCTGTCTACCAAGAAAGTTCAGCCACTCAGACCTCCAGCCTTCACTTTACCCACAGCTTCCCTGTCGCATTTCAATGGTCTCATCTTCCACCTCAGTCATGGATCTTCCTGCTGGTCCATCACTGTCGCTAACTACATCAGCAGATGTCGGGGGCCCCGTCCACCTCCCCCTCCCATCTGTCTGTCTCTAGCAGTCATGTGAAGAGGCAGCTGGAGAGACTGAACCGGAACAAGGCTGCAGGTCCAGATGCTGTGGAAGACATCCTGCCTTGCTCCAGTACCAAAAAGAATTCATCCATCTTCTCCTAATATATCTTCTGACTATATAGACATTTGGGATGTTACCCTAACATCCCACATTATGAAAGTCCTTTTATTGGTCCACTTGAAGAAGCAAACAAGCACTTGTTGAAAATACCATCATTCACCTGCTACGACAAACTTAGTCATCTGGACAAAACAGGCAGCACTGTGAGGATCATGTTCTTTGATTTCTCCAGTGCATTTAACACCATCCAACCTGCTTTACTATATAAGAAGTCACAGGTGGGTACCTCCATTACTGGATTACTGAACACCTGAAAAACAGACCATTGTTTGTGAGGCTGAATAGCTGTGCATCTGATCAGGTGGTCAGAGGCACATGAGCACCACAGGAGACTGTACTCGCACTGCTCCTCTTCACACTGTACACCTCAGACTTCCAGTTCAAGTAGGAGTGCTGTGCAGATGTTTCGATAAAACTCCCACCATGTCAGCTTTATCAATAACTTTGATGTTTTCTGGGAGAGACGACACCTCTTTGGGCCTGACGGGCTCCATCTCAACAGGGCAGGTGCCCGCAAGCTCTCAGCCAACCTGGCATACAGCGTTCAACATGGGATTTTCCCCAAACCCGCACCAGTTGCTCTGTCCGTCACCGATTGATGTCCCCCAGGTCCATGCTCCGATCCACTCAGTCTCACCTCTGACCTCCATACACACAACACTGGACTTGGTCCTCAAATTTACACCAACACCTTTTCCATTCCAGTAATTATTACACTACATCAACACATCAGACACCGTCATACTCACTCTGTGAACATTCATAATCTTAGGCCACTCACAAAACACTCATAACCCACCTTCATGATCAACAAGCCACTTGTCACCATCAATGTGGCGCTCTCTTTTAAATAGGGATGATTGATCATTAAGAATTTGGTCAAAGAAATTAATTTTCGTCGATGAATCGAATGTTTTTTTTTTTTTTTAAACAATCCGAATGTAGGTTATCAGTGCACGTCCTCAAACAATGCGATGCATTTCGCTGTGCCACCGATAGAAATTTGGCAACAGGGGGCAACATTTCACCATCACCCTACCCTGGCTTGCCTCAGTTATTACATGCGAGCTTCTGTAGGTCATCGCCTAATCATGAAGAGGTCGCGGTGAAGTGTGGCCTGGGACCATTTTCGTTTAGAAATTGACCAAGTGTACTGCAATCACTGCAATGCAAATTACAAATACAATTAATCGACAACGACAATGATGTATCACTTGAACAACGCGCATCCAAGCCTTGTAAAGGACGGTGGAGGCGGTTCATCATCAGCCTAGCCTAGCCTAGCCTCAACTCGGTGTTAGCACGGACCAGAAGGAGCTGCAGGGCACATCGAGCACACAACAAGCGCATCTTTTTAAGAAACAAAAAGCCTGTAATACTGGCGCCTTGATATAAATTGTCATTGTTAAGTAGTCTCCTCGATATCTCTTCTTTTATTATCGTTGTTTTTTTTAAAGAAAAGAAACAGGAAATGTCACTTTATTCTCGACCACGAATATCCGGGCCACTGAACACATCTGGGCATGCGCGGGCCATAGCAACCAGGCCAAAGGGGAAAACAAACGTCACGCCGATATGAAGAAATAATTTTCAATATAAAAATGTTAATGATTAATCGATTATTAATCATTAATTCTCCCGACGATCGACGAATAAATTTTCACCGAATGCCCATCCCTACTTTTAAACAGAACTTTTTTAATGAATGATGTGATTTTAGACAATAAGTTAGACTGTCTTCTTTTAACTGAGACATGGCTTGGCACTGATGCATCTGCCAGCACCCTGGCTCAGGTGCTGGTCCCCCTGATGGTAAGGCCTGTGGCTCCTCCCAGTGTGGACGGCCCCAAAGGTGGTGTTTCCTTGATCCTCAGTGCCATGTCATGTCTCCCTATTGGGTGTGATTGGCATGTCCTTGCATGAAAAGCGCTCTACAAGTAATGATTGATTGATTGATTGATTGATTGATTGATTGATTGATTGATTGATTGATTAAAAGATAAATGCACTTACACTGAATACAACCAACTAAACTATACAGCACATCACATATTCCTTGTCCTACTGGACTTGGACTGCAGAGCACTACAAGATTATATTTTAGCTTTTACCCATTTTCAATCTTAAACCAACAAGAGCCAAGTCTATATCATGTTCAGTGCTACTAAGGGTTCACTGTGACTGTTAACGCCAAGTGTGCTAGCAGCTAGCTGCTCATTTATTCCACTGATACTATGTTTTAACCATAGTATTATTTCCAGATTTTAACAATGCAATAAAAATGATAAAAATGATTTTAAAAAAAGCATGAAAAAAATATCTGGATTGGATACCAAAATTTAAAAACTGTGTGTATCTAATGTAAAAATATCCACATATGCAGGTTGAGCACAACAAACTGTGAAATGCAATGAGATGACAGAAAGAGTTCCTCCAGAAGAAAACAGATGCGTTTGTTTGTCTGTGTATCTGACCTCTAACACTCCATGTTTTCAGTATGACCTTGTTACTCATGTTTCTCTCTCTCTCTCACACACACACACACACACACACCGCTGCCTGGTCGAGTACTTTGGCTTGGTCCGCCTTTCAGATTAAAGCTACCCGGCTAATTTGTTGCTGTGTCGCAATTCCTCTATAATCCGACTCTAATCCTCACCGACTCGATTAAACGTCCAAATCTCCAGCTCGGTATCTGCCTGTTTGTCACCATTTTCATATGCTCCCTCTCCTCCATCTTCTCCCCACTCCCTCTCCCTCTCCATCCCCTCCACCTCTTAAGAAGCCTTTCATTGTGTTCATTGTAGATCAAATGTCAAACATGTTTCTGCCAAGACACCTCCTGAAGTTTTACATTTCTGTCCCTTCAGCCAAGCCAAGATGTGTCTATTAGCAGCGAGGATACTGTATTTTCATTGCAATATTCCAGACTTTAGCACTTCTTCCATCATGAAAACTTTTGAAAACAAGCAATTCATGTAAGACACCTATTAACAACAGTTCTTTGTATTGGCCATGAAAATAAAATAAAATAAAAAATTAACAAAACACAGATGAAGGAATTGACAACGAAGTTTATCAAGAACTATTTCTCCTCATGATTTTTTCTTGCAGCATGAGAGCAACCAGGAAAACGCTCTTCCCTTTTGTCCTCATAACCCTCAGAACTATTCAGTTCAACAAGCTTGCTTCCTTTATGTAGCTCAGACATGGTAATGAAGAAAATGAAGAATATATTATGTGAGCTGGAGTTGATAAACGTTGACCAACTGTAATTCCTCAAGGAGTTGCAACAATCCCTCTTTCTACTCAGCTTGCAAACAAAGTAGTATTAAAAGAAGTTTCACAGGAGAAATGATTGAGGAGACCAATTAGCGCCAACCCGACGCATTGTAACATTTCTGGAGAAATGCACATCAAGGATACGATAAAGATTGCAGCATAGTATTCCCCCCATGGCGGGGATACGTCAACAGAAGCATAAACAACGCTTAAGATTGAGACCTCATCCATGATCTGTGATCCCTCAGACGACACGGCACCGAGAATCACCATTCATCAATAGCTGATATAACCACGTGAATGAGGGATTACTGCAGAGACCTTCACCAACACTAGAATATAGAGCTACACTCACAAATGACACTTAAAAACTTTACTCTGCAAAAAAGAAGCCTTATTTTGTTGCATTTTCATCTGACATGACGTTGTATTTTAGATTTATCTGTATTGATGCATGTTGGCATCAAAGTGAAAACTAATCTTAAACACGTTTGCAGTGCAGCTCTGAACACACTCCATTCATCCAACCCTGATAAGAAGATGAAGGAGCCATCCATGAAAGATAGGGATCAGCTCTGCACATGTGTATCTCCTGTGTTATGTGAAGTCCTTGACAAGTGCAAATAACAACATCCTTCCAGTCTTATCACATGTTCCTTCTGTGCAGCTGCTGCTCTAAACTTTGCTGGTGAAACAATTCTTTGATGAAGGACAACCATCTCTCTGGATGAAACCACCTGGACTTCCTTCCTTACTTTGATTTGCAGCTTTGTATTTAGTGGAGCTCCATGTTTTAGGTCGTGATCCACCCACTTCCTGTACAAGCTTCATCCTTTTCAGGGCCAGAGAGGCCTGGAGCCCATATTAGTGGTTTTTGGGAGTCTGACAGGGCACATACTGAACAGGTCCATCACAAGGTCACATAAACATTTCAGATATTCATCGCTGAATTAGAGAGAGTACAACTGGATCCACCCCTACTTTAAAAGTATGTGTTTAAAAGGTTCCTGGACTTTTTGTTGAGATATTAAAGAGATTACATCATTAAAATTTTGATGAAACAACAAGACTTGGAGTGCAAGTTCAGAGTTCTGAATATGAAACAGTGAACTGGCTGCAAAGGAGAAACTGTGATATATTCTGCAAAAATGACGCAAAACCTTTTTCTGTACCACAGCACTGACGGATACATTTTTGTCCCGTTTTGTTCTCTGCTCTGACAAGCAGGCCTGTCATCTCTGACTGACATGGAAAAAAAAATTGAAAAGCTGTTTATTTTGACATGCCATGTCTGGCTTCATCATGTGGACTGTAATGATCAACAAAACTGTTGCAGCCAGTGCAGCCAGCAAATCATGAACAGCTCAAGACAGTGAGTGAAAGAGGTGGAATGAGAGAGAGGAAGAAGGAAAAAAAATAATTTCTCACTCGACAGCTTGGTTCTATTCATTTTTACCAGTTTCTGAGGTTCAAGGGAGTCCTGATTGGCAGTCAGGAGGGCGATGAGACAGAAACAAGCAATCCTGTGCAGATTTTTTTTAGCTCTTTTTTAACATAACTATAAAGTTATGTTCATGATGATTACAACGGTGGGGGAGGAGGGGGGACTATAGACTCAGAAGAGTGATTTCTGATCACCCGAGGCTCTCGATGTGAATTAAAATGAGTGAACAAGTGGATGGAGGATGTGGGGACTCTGGATGTGGAGCTGCCAGCATGAAAGCAGTACGATCCAGGGAGGTGGTGGGAACACCGTGGAAACCATGTCGAGGTGTGCAATAATATTAATGAGAATTCAGACCACAAAACAGTGTAAAAAATGTGCTTCATCAAAATGAGGATTCTGGTTTTATGAGCATAGGTATAGGATTTTTCTCAGCACCAGCAAAACCACTGATGTTTCATCTGCTTCTCCTTTACTACTGCATACAGGAATTGAACTTTCTTGGGGAAGATGAAATGGGGCATTAAGGGTCAACAGTCAGATTTAAATAACATAAATCCACATAAACAATCCTCAGTGTGAAAATAACAGCAAAAAAAAAAAAAAGAAAAGAAAAAGAGCACTTTGCCTAATTACTCTTAATGTTTGTAGTTAATGGGCTTTCACAGATGGCTGGCCTCAGGAAATCAGTGAACATAATGACCGATCACTAATGATCGCTCCAAACATCAATGATACTACTCAGCTGAGAGGCTCTCTGTCTGTTGGTGCTTTCTATTAAAAAAAGGTTGATAAGTCTGTGACATCAGAGGAATCTGTCACTCTGTGATTCATGTGGTGAGCATTTTTAAATTCCTCGTTGTGAAACACAGTCAGCAATAAGCCAGACTGCCTCAAACCCGAACTTAATCCTGATAGATCCTGTTTAGCATTCAGTTGAGATTTCCACCTCTTCAAATACATGAGCGGGGGAGATTAAACGAGCTCCGAGTAGCTCTGCTGTACAGTACTTTAGAGATCCTGTACAGTAGTGCTGCAGACATACCAGAAGAATGATAAATTATGGAGGCGCAGGCTGACTTTTTTTTTTCTTTTTCTGGAGGCAGGAGACACAGAAAGGCAATGACATTTAAAGGGAGGGCGGCATTCAACAACGCATTCCTACACAGTTCATATTTCCTTTGTGCTTTCCTGTCTCCTCGTTACACATCAGTCATATACTCTATCATTGTTCTTGGCCAAAGAATCAGAAAAAAGCTTAGACCTGACATTCACTGCATTTCAACAGGCCATATAGCATGAGTGACTCTCACAATAACCAAATGTTGAATGTGCAGACAGCTGGAACAGAGTAAGAGGGGTGGAGGATCAGGGGAATTGACAACCCAGGACCCAAAGGCTGGGTGGGGAGAGCTAAAAAAAAAAAAAATGATGGTGAGAGAGAGGAAAAAATACAAAATAAATTTCTCTCCTTACCAATTAATGTTAAACACATTTTCTAAAACACACTTGTACCTCTAAGCCATTGAAATGAGATTTGCAGCCTTGTATCATATTATATTTATTTTAAAATATAATCTCATAGTAAAATAATCAACTTTGGGACAATATTTACCACATTTCCCAGTTAGCTAGTGGGTTAGCATGTGTTGCATAAAGGGATTCATTAAAATCCATAATTAAATTGTCAGCTTTGTGCTTCCTCTAAAACTGAGATGCGATGGCTTAAATTCAGCAATGTATTTAATGTGACGTGACATCATTTGCTATGATTTTACAAGTATGTAACGTCAAATAAGAACTGAAAGTAATAAGTCCAATTTCAAAGTCACAGCATCAAGTACAGCTGAATTAGATTAAAAACATATGCTGCCTGTAAGTGTAATTTTAGCACAGAAGAACTTTTTGCAGTTTTTAGCTCAGTGCGTCTTGGAGGCAAGGTGGGTCAGTGTAACGATGCGGCCCTGTACTCTGCATGCATCTGTTACTAAACAGGACAGAGAAACAAAACAAGAGGGAAAACTAGAGGGCAATAAAAAAGGTCACCTGACCAGGTAAAGTCAAATTTTTAGTTAAATATCAGAGTTTTTCACGTGTAATGTCATGTTGTGAAGTGAACAGACTTGTAAGAGACCACCAGGACGGGAGACCACAGTTAGTTTGGGTAGTTTCTGCCAACAGCAAGGACAGGAGAAGACACTTCATAAAGACTGTCAAATATTCCTACAAATGAAACTAAAACTGATATTTAAAAATACAATAAAAGTCCCTTGTACCACTTTAAAGGGCAGTATTGTACATTTTAGGCAAAAGAACTGGACTCTTCTTTTTATTGTTACTATTTTTTTTAAATGTATAATTTTCTTGCATTGATGCCTTTTGGACGCGCTCTTGTACGCGCCAAGATGCGCCTTGCGCTTGAAGAAAAGTTTGCGGGTTTCCGCAAATTGCCTTCAGTTCTGTTATATCGCGCATTTAAAGTGAATTCGGTTTTTAATCTCCAATTCCACAATTCCGAGATCGCGCATTTCATAGGGCCCTATTTAACGTTAGCTGTAGCGAACAGCAATAACTTTGTTATACCGCAAAGTATGAAAACGATTGAAACCATAATTCACCAAATTAAATCCACTAGTAAATGTAGGTCGGAAATGTGAACGTATGCTCATCTGCCTTATCTCGACCCCCCACACCCCCCCCATCCCAAAAAAAATAAAACTCCTCGGATCTACACGATTCACGTAGGTCACCCTGTTTGACTTCAAAACAGCGAATTTCGCAGAATGGTGAGGGATTTTCATGCCTGACAAATGGTCAAGAATGGCCCACTGTCAGTATTATTTGATACACATGATACTGAATGTATCACCAAGTTTTGGAATCTTGTTATTGGCTGCAACAAGTTGTGAACATGAAAATACTGTTGCCATCTGCCGTTGTCAGTTTTCCCCATCAACAATACAAGAAAAACTCCATACTATCCTACGGCATCAATTTAATTGCCTAACATACCTGGTATTATTTTCTCTGGTGTGACTACAACAAAAGTAAAACAAACAGTGTTGTCATTGTTGTATACCTATACAATGTTCTAACACTGGTTGCATTTTCAACTCTGGATCTGTATTCTGGCTCCCAGTGGAGACCTCCAACATCACATGTACTGTCTGTGTACTACTGAAGCAACCTAGGGTCCGATCTTCCACCAAACCTCCTAAAGCCGCTATTAAGGAATAGCAGGTAGCGGGAGTGGCATTCCCCCGCAAAGAACGCAATCTTCCACCTCCCTAAACCCGCGATCTTACCTGTGCTAACCGCTATATTATGCATGGGAGTGGTTAGGGCGTTCCACCTGTTAAACCAATCAGTGCGTCAGTAGCCATTGCCTTCAAAAGCAACCCGCTACCCGCTACCCGCAAACCGCTATGGAGCGTCTTTTCATCCAGATCCGAGCAGCTCTCATGTGCAGCTCGTCTGGGACTCTGCTGCAGAGCTTCCTCCTCTTCCTTCCTCCTCCTCCTCTGCACTAATGTATACATAAAAATATTTTTACACAGACAATTCCTAACACGGCCAGGCAGAGCCGCGGGAACATATTCTCAGCAGGGGGTGCTCGGAGTTGCAGACAGCTGATGTGCCTTTTAAAATACTGCAGAACGAATCATTGGATGTGCATTTAAAGATCACGAACAATTAATGTTCCTGTCCCTTCTCAGCCACTGCTGACACATACTCTGACCTCAAAGGAATAAAAACGACTGCAAGGAATACGTGACGTGTAATCGAGAGGTAGAGCCGTTTGTGCACGTCCACATGTGACCACCTGGTCACATGTGGACGTGTGGACGTCAAAAATGTGGACGTCATTTATGCCATTTGTATGCGCTCTTTTACGCGCCGACATGCGGGTTGCGCTTTCCGCAAACTCTGTATCTTGTGATCGCAGGTAGCGGGTAGCCTGACCACTCACTATCCTAAACCCGCGAACGCAAGATACAGAGTTTGCGGAAAGCGCAAGAGACACGCCCACTGCCACTCCTACAATGTGAGTAAGGGAGTCGGCATAGCGGATAGCGGCTTTAAGGAAACGGAAGATTGTATTAGCGGTTAGCAGAGGTTCTTAAACCCGCAATTTGCGGGTAGCGGCTAGCAGGAGGTGTACGATCGGGGCCCAAAAGCCTAAGGCGCTGCAACAGCTGGTTACAGATCTTTTTCAAGTAAAAATATTTTTGGCCAGAGTAATTTTAGAAATTAGAATTAACCTGCCAAATTTAATGGACATCCATGACCATTACCCTTTATCACAAGAGGAGAAAATACGAGTTTCTCATGACAGTCATTTCATAATTGAGTTTTATCGACAAATTGAAATATCACCAAAACTGTAAGGGAACCATGGTTAGTGATGCAGACTGAAGCTGATGTTGTGGCTTCTCTGTTAGTTCACAACAAAGTCTGGTCTACTTTCACAGTGGTTTGTAGAGACAAAAGACACAAATCAGTGGATAATGACTTCAGATCAGAAAACACAAGCGTGTGTCATCAGAGGAAACAAATGATGTTGTTCCACAAGAGCAGATGGCTCTGATTGGTGTCTATTAGTGTAACAGAGCTTGTTAAAAGCACTTAATTTGATGTCAGCAAGGATGTTTTCTCTTGCTGTTGGGCCGTTGTCACTTGGAGTGAAAATTAAGAGAAATAAAAATAAAATTATGACTGTACTGGAGGACATTCCTTAGTATAGTGAATAAAAAAACATCATATTAGCTGCATACTAAAACATCTTTCAAAGGGGCTGCAGTACAGGGGAGAGAACGATACTGGAGATGTTTTTAATAAAAAAGCAATTAGATGAGGAAGTCTTGCACCTCTGAGACATTATCACACATAATGATGTCAGCAGAGCTCTCCAGAGTGTAGTTTATGTGACCAAAAAATAGATAATTACATATATATCTCCCTGGGGAGGAGAGGGGAGGCCTAAAGAAAAAAGGTGGAGGGACGTATGACAAAAGAATGAAGAGTACAGATGTTAAAAAGTGAAGCTGAGGAGTGAATACAAAGTAAGGAACTACACGAAAAAAATACACACAAAACAAAGCCCTCATCCCCACTGGACTGATGCTGATGAGATGTTGGATCTGAGGCCCCAAGAGACGAGGAGGATGAAGGCAAAGAAGAGGAGGAGGTGGACTGGACAACAAGATGACAAGAAAATGGCCAAAGAGGGAAGGGAGGGGAGGCAGAAGTAATCTTGTTGATAAAAGTGCATCTCCTACATGGGGACATGTATGTGAGCGGATAAAAATAATAAAATAAAGAGACCCATTCCAAACAGATAATTTGCTTTTACTTGCCAGCAACAACAAAGCCATTAGTGATGACATAGTCGAGCAGAAGAATATTTATGAAGCTCCCGCTGAGACAACAGGAGGTCCTGACCCCAGAAGAGCGGACAACACCCAGCCAGATAATGTGATGGAAAGAACTGCCTAGAAAACATCAACACTACTGCTTCACACATTTCTTCTGTTTCATTTCCACCTGAGATCCCTGCTCTGTAATACCTAGACCCCTATGTGATTTATAGTGCAACACTTTGTGTTAAATATTGGAAAATTATTTTGGTTTTAATCTGGATCAACAGTAGATGGAGATACAATGGACTGAGAGAGAAGAACCGGTGTTTGATCATGACTGTGCAGAGGGAGAGGAATTCTGATCAATTCATGATTATATGTGGTCTTGAAATATAGTGTGTGTGTGTGTGGGGGGGGGGGGGGGGGCATCTTTTAGCATAATCTCAATTTAAACAGTGAGATTTAACACTGATTCTCTTTAATTTCCAATGTATTCTTCAATCACAAGTAGAGATCATTTCTAGAGTCTTCAACCTGACACCAGAATAGATTAGAAGAGTTTTTTGAAAAGCGATTTTCATGCCACTTTTTCTTCATAGTGCCCGGCACCATGTAGGAAATTGGTGGAACAATCAGGGCTTGGAAGCCAGCTGGAACAAGCCCAGCTTAGTTCAGTCACAGTTAGCTATTTTAGCTTTTACTTTACATTCATCAACTCATATCAAATTTGTCCAAACATCCTTATTTCAGGTGTCGCTACCAAAACAAGCTTCTTGACATGAGCTATGCTAGGATTGCTCTATTGCTCTGCTTAGCAGCTGCCTTGGAAACTCAGTTGGCGAAGGACACCTGCTGCAGTCGGGCAAGTCAACCCAAATACGTGCTATAAAAGTTCTGACTGTTTGCACCACGACTTTTTGTTTTGAACTGACTGACAGTAATTCCCAGGTCCTGAAATGATCAGACATGGACCCCACTTTCTTCAGCCAAAAGTCATGCTGGAGGGGCTGCAGAACTGTCGGTGAACATCCACAACAGGACTTGCCGTTGTAAATGTCGTTTTGGTGGCAACATCTGAAATAACTGCTACATTTAGCTGACAATTGATTAGCACTAGCTGCCGGCTGCAGAGCTGTGCCTCAATCTTGTATCCTTCCAAGCCAACTCATAGCCAGTCACGATGGTCTGTTAGTACAATTAATAGCACATCAAAACATATTCTCTTTATGTAATATCCTTGTTGGTGAAGGATATGAGGACACAGGAATGTTGGTTTCTTGACTTTTTACTGAACAGGTTTAATCATCACAACTACAGAAACATTGAGCTGAACTAAACTGACGGGCACCTGTACTTCTCTACTTCTACGCCCCCTAGGTTAGTCACTAAGAAGGTATGGTTCCCTCTTGTGGACATATTTGGAAACACAATCCATTTAATACACTTTAAAATAAGAATTATGCTCTGTTGGGTATTTATTCACAGCTCATCCAGCCAGTTTCTCTTTATTTGTCCAGCATCATATTGTAATCATTCCAGAATATTCCAAGTATTTAGCCAACTATATATCTGTGGGTGTTTTGAATTAATGTGAAACAGCAAAGCTTTTAAATGAACCAGCATAAGACCAACATAAGAAAATCATTCCCTCTGTTGAGGAGATCAGCAAAGTTTACACTGTTGTAACTATCACGTCTCACCACCTGGTAAAAGGTAATTTTAAAATGAGGTAAATTACACACCTGACCAGTTAGTTGCAAAAAAAAAAAAGACCAAATAAGAATCTTTTTTATGGATATGGTTGCATTTGTTGATGATCAATTAATCAAGTGCAACTAGATTAGAAGTACCTGGAAGCTACTCAGTGTCTTGTTTCCTGTGGAACCTGTAAGTAAGGTTAAGTTAAGGTAAGCCTGTAAGTAGTTTTTCACACACACTATTTTTGGAATAGTTTTCAATAAATAAAGACCAGTTTGTTATTTATTCTTGATTCATTTCTTAAATGTTAAAATCTTGTAAATCCAGATAATTTTTTTTTCCAAAAAATCTTTTCTTTTCCACAATACATTCAACTTTAGAGTTGTCTGACTCTTCAGTAGAATTTGATGCCTGATTCGATGAAATCTGATTAAAGGGGACGTTGGAGCTGCAGAAACATTTTTTAAGAAAAAGTGAATATTTTCTCTTAAAAGTTTGTATGTAAAAGCTATTAGCCCAGTTTTGATACTTCCAGGGAAATGTAGAGTAAAATAAATCTTTAGATGAGGGAGGATTATGAAAAGTCAAACATCAAATACACCTCTAAGAGAACACACAGAACATCATTCAATATGTGAAGGGAGAAATGACTCCCTGAGCAGTGTTTGAAGGAGAGAAGAGGCATAAACCGTACTTTACGGTGTTTCAGACAGCGTCTCTTCAGTTGTTCTACTGGCAGAGGACATCACTGCAGCCTCTGATGCCCTGAAGGCTTCAGCTTAATGTGCGGCGGTAATGACTTTTTCCACGCTGCTGCCAGCATCACCTCTTACTTCATTTCTCCATTACTCCATCTGGCTTCCACTGGCCCGCTGTAATTAGACTTCTGATAATGTCAGAGAAATATTTCCTGCTGGAAGGGTTTTCTCCGATTTCCCAATTCTGTTTTTATTAAATATAATCTGTGGCTTGTTAGGCTTCAGGAAAAACAAGCTGTGGTGTCAGAGTACATCAGTAGATGTCTTAAGCTAATCAGAGAGGTCATGATTGCTTCAGTCCTGAGCAGGTTTTAATGAATCTTTATCAGTGAAAGTGGCAGTGCTTTGTCAGTCTTCTGAGAGTTTCGTGCTGTTACAGATCCACTTTCCTTTAGAAAAGATAAATATACACTACAAGTGAAAAGTTTTACTTTAGTGGACAGCCATTATCAAAGGCAACATAATTACAGTACAAAAAAACAGGTCTCCATAGCTAGATTTCATATCCATGTAAACTACATGGAGATTAATTTTTATGTAAAACTATATTAAACCAAAAATCTGTATGCATGTGTTTTTTTTTTTTTTGGAGTGCTCAATTACTATCTATGGTGTCAAATACCCAGCTGTCATCCCTTGAGCTACTTGGTACTTTCAGTGAACTTAATTCCTAAAGCTGTAAATAAAGACTTAACAGTGCATAATTCTTATTTTAAAGATAATATGGCTTCACAGTGATGTTAATTTTACTAACAGACCACTACGACTGGCTCTTCCACCTGAACCACCTTCTGGCCTTGGCCTGGACTCTTCCAGGTAAACTATTTGGACTACCAGCCAACAATCAGCTAGATAAATCTGAACCTCCACCAGGACTCGAGCTTCACCAGGATCCTGGCTGAGGATGCTGCCCAAGCAGAAGGGTCGACCGTTGGTTAACCCAGTGGAAGAGAGGCCTGGCAGAGTCTTTTCACTTCCAATAACCCTCATTTCAGATGTTGTTTCTTTTGCGACATCTGAAACAAGGATGGATGGAGAGATTTGATCCAAATGGATTCAGTGTATGTTATAATTAGCATATTATCTCGGCATGAGCTAAACTAGTCTACAATACCTAGCCTATAGTGACTGAGATCCAACCAGTTGCTGAGCTTGTTCATTTTTACCCATTTGCTCATTTTTGGATTCACTTAGGTTAAGCAAAATCATCTCCTGCCTCATGGTGTCAAACATACCCCTATTAAGATGGTCTTCAAGTGGTTCATGGTTTTCACTAGATGAGCAATAATATGTCAGTATCAATATATTTTTATTTTTACATATTTTTTTGTCAAAGGTTATGTTTACCTTTCATAATCAGGGTGCAGAGATATTCAGAATAAATGTAAAAACAGATAAGGTGGAGATTTCTTCATGTGAACCATCATTTATCATTTATTATTTATCAGAGGATTTTAACGCAGTTTATTGCATTGTTACTCTAATAGGTCACTGTGGATACAGCAGGTTTTTTTCTGTGTGTACCCAAAAACAACAGACTCATCCACAAAAACACCCTGAAATATTTTGCTCTGAAGACACCTCAGTCTGGAGTTATTTCTACCGTCTTCAACATCCTGTTGAAGCTGCTCAGTTCTGTTTGATTTTAAAGCTAACCTTGTGCAGCCTCAGGAGAGCAACAGAAGATGTGTTCTGGTATGGAAGAAAAATAAAAATACTTTCAGCTTCTTACACAACCATCATCTAATAAGTGTTGAAAGGAGCTCCTTGGGCAGAGGTTTAGAAAATTTCCTCAACTCTTGTGGGACTGCAGTCATCAGACATTGAGGTAGAAGTGATATTACTGGCTGAAGGTGTTGCCTGCTTGGAGCAAATGCAGCTTGAATCTGGTGAATCCTGACAGATATTGCTACCAGACCTCAGCAACCATATATCCCACTGACCTGCCTCTCCAAAAGGGGGGGGGGGGGGGGGGGGGGGGGGGGGGGGGGGGGGAGAGAGGTAGATAAAGCTGTGGACAGACGGGAATTGAGGGCAGGGGTTTAGACAAGATCAGTGGTGGTACATTTTTCTTGTTCAGAGGAACTCGGATGGGGGTGGGGCATTGATTTAATCTTTGCTTTCTTCTTCAACTCAGAACAGCTCAGAACCACTCTGTCCTTCTAGATTACCCTTTCCCCTACTACCTTATCCCGCATTTCTGACTCTGAATACTGATTAATGAGATTCACAAAGAAAAACAAGAGAAAAAATAAAACAAAAATATATATATCTATCTATCTAGATAAATAGATAGATATAAGGGCTGGGCAACAATTAAAATATTTAATCGTGATTGCATGATGTCCCTGATTAATCACGATTAATCACATTGTATACGCAAAATCAAATAATGAATTCAAAAGTAGTGTGAGTGCATTTTTATTTTAATGTTATGCTGCCATATGAATGAAAGTGCATAACATTTGTTCAAACACTTTTAACATCAGCACTTGTCAGTAACACATATTTAGTGTAAATCTCATCTTAAAAAATGTAAAATAAAATAAACCTTATTGCCACTGCCAGGGCATTAATGTCATCCTGTTTTTTATGAAAAATAAAGTCTACCAACAAAATCCTGAGCCACAATCAGAACATTAAAACAGGCCATTTTTGAGGTAACAGCAGAAACTTTTAACGGGGAGTTCAACTTGGTGGCAGTGGCTACAAATAACCTTGTTTCTGTCGAATCTGCCTTCTGGGAGAACTTTAAAATGAAAATGTCCACGTTAAAGTTCTGTAACTTTACCGCTCTCCATGTCTGTTTTAGCTTTTCCACGTGTTTTTCCATCAATTCTCTTCCGGTTCTGCAGCAGCCAGTAACAGACTTTTCAAAACAAAAGCATGTGAGCAACATGCGTTAATCCGGGATAAAATAAATGTCGGTGTAGTGGCAATCAAGCTACCAAAAAAAAAAGCCACTATGAAGGAACTCGGAAGTTTTTTGTAATGCGTGTTGGTACATAAAACAAGGTTGCTTACTGATCAAAAATGTAACATTTTATTTAATGCAAACAAATATAAAAACACCTACAAAAAGACTAGTGAGAAAAAGATAAAAACCAAACTCCTACAAAAATATGTTTACCCGAAAACTCATTCATACACACCAAGACCAAGCCTATGCACCCAAGCACCGTTAAAAAAAACTGTGTTGCTTCCCTGAACCTAGTTCCCTGTCTTGTCTGACTTATACATATATACATATATACATATATGTATATATATATATCAGACCTGGAATCCATTTAAAGAAAAAAAGAACGAAGCCTTAACAAGGTTTATCGAGGGTGCTGCATTCTGACATCTCAATGTGCGATTGCAGAGCACCTGACAAACCACCAGTGTATTTTAAAAAATGGTAGAAATGTAATTCATTTATTTTAATACAGTGGTACCTTTACTTACAAACGTCTCTACATATGGAACCTTCAGGTTACGACACGTCTCAACGAGTAAATATTGCCTCTTTGTTACGAAAGATATTTCAGGACACGGACGGAAAAAATACAGTACGCGCTGCTGCTTGCAGCTCCCAGAGTTCACCGTAAACATACTTGTAGCTGCTCTGCCTAGCATCTTGCTGGCATCCCATTGACATTTTGGGAAAATTCCATGAAGTTTTGGAATTCGTTGAAAAGAATCACCCAGAAAAAGTGTTCACTAGTCAGGCTATCGCTCATTATGATGATGTTTGCCTTGCACAATTTCGAAGGATTGTTAAAAGCCGGCAAAAGCAAATGTCCTTGGATTGGTTCTTTACAAAACGTCAGGCAAAAACCACTGCTGAAGAGAGAAAAGGTTACAATGATAGCAGTTAAAAGGTAAATAAACATAATTTTTATTCTTTACTTTATTCTTTGTCTTTTATTATCTACAACTCTCATTTTATGTTAATTGTGCAGTAATCTAATGGTAACATGTATTTGTTACATGTTTTGATGCATTTTTATGATATTATAAAAAAGAAAATGTATGTCTGAATTTTGAGGGGCCTTGGAACGGATTAGAGCATTTACATGGAAAACGCGTCTCTACTTACAGAATTTTCAGGTTACAAAACTACTTCCAGAACCAATTAATTTTGTACAACAGAGGTACCACTGTACTTGACTTTTTTTTTCTACTTTCATAGGAAAATGTTCTTTTGGAGTGATCAGTTGCCCTGGCAACTCCAGACTGTCTGGTGGCAGTTTGGAGTTGCCTAAATCAAGACCAACCCTACACCCTTGTGGTTTGGGGTTGCTCAAACCTCACTTCCACTTCTGTGATGGAATAATGAATGCAAAAAACTACACAGAGATTATAAAGCAACATATGATATCTTCAAGGCCACATCTATTCCAGGGACACCCATGCATTTTCAACAAGACAATGTAAAACCACATTCTGGACCCACTATAAAGAGATGACTGAGGAAGAAGAGCCACTGGGGGGTACTGGACTGGTCTGCCTCCTAACCCGAGCTGTCCCCAGTAAGGAATGTTGGAAAACAATGACACCATACTGTTGTAGACATTAAGCCATGTTTGCAGGAAGAATGGGACAAGAATAACCACTTAAACTCTTCATCTCTTGGTATCTTCACTGACAAAATACTTTTTAAGTGTTGTGAGAAGGAATGGAAACAAAGTGATGAGTTTCTGTAATGTGTTGAAAGTCTGACATAAAAATAGATGCAACAACAAACTTTTAAAAATGAACTTAATGAGAGGAAAAAAAGAACATGAAATATTTTACTTTCCTACAATGTTTGTTTGTAATTATTGCTATCATTTCTGATGAGAGCCTTTCCACAGCAACAGTCAAATGTAAAAGGTCCAGACTGGCTTGAAAAAACACTTGATGAAGCTCCTGCAGCTCATTTTAGTGTAAACAGTCATTAACCATTGTGCGTCTGAAGCTCAGCTTCAGCTGTGTCATAGGAAACCCTGAATTAAGGGATTGACACTGCAGACTGCACTGTTGACGTCACTGTTGCATTGTGAGACAGGGCCAAAGGAAACCAACTCAGGCTTCTATAAATAATCCATATTGATGATTTTTTTTTTTTTTTTACATATGTAGTTGCTTGCTGAGGCTAAATTTATATAAATTGCCAAAAGCAGACATTAGCTGAGAATAACTGTTTATGTACACATAATACTCAAAACTGTCCCCTCTACTGTCCTCAAGAGATTTTTATCTCGAGTTGCAGCCATCTCTTTTGGCACCAGTCATTCAATTGTGTAAAATACCAACAACTGTAAACACAACTCCCATGAACGGCCTTTCACTCCACGTCAGAAAGGATGAAGGGGAGGGACACAGATGACAGGACAGAAGGAAAAAGAAGAAATGAAGCCATTTGGTTGTCTGTGCCTTTAAGAAGCCACAGGACAGAGCTGTATGTTGGGAAAGTCAGCCAGTCCTTTTCTCATGACCCCTGAGAGGAGGTCTTCTTCCTTCTGGGTTCCATGATAGAGACGAGAGGACACAGAAGAATCTGGAAAATGACAGCAGTTGCATCAGGACATCAGGTCTGTCTGTGTTCACCTGAACGTCACCATCTCAACGCTGAGAGAACAGATTCCTCCGTTCAAGTGTCAGCAGCACATCCCCACATCTGTCAGAAGCATGTCACACATCACACAGCTTTCCCACACTTTATCCCACGTTGAGACTAAAAATATGAATGTTTGTGTATATTCAAAAATAGGAGCAAGAAAGTGAATATGGGGCAACTAATCAAAGCTCCAACAGTTGGGCTAAAAACAACCTTTCGAGGTCAAAGCAGCCCTTCAAAAGACTAGTTAACACCGCTCCACATATTTTATTTCTCCCATTAGTCCCGTCAAGGAGAAATTCTTTAAAGTGGCCATACTCAGCTTTTCTGTGTTCTCTAACTTAACTATGGTGTTGTTATGATGATTTATCATCTTTGATGGCACTGAAGTCTTAAAAAAACAAAACAGAACAAAAAACACTATGTAAATATATGTTGTATGTACAACGTTTTCCAGTTTTCAAGATGACAAGAACACATCCAGGAGCACTTCAGAGATCATTTAAAAAGTGAAAGTTTATGACTGTGCGGTGTGATGGATCTAGTAGTACTTTATACTTAGTATTTTGCTTTTATTTCAAAAATGTGGGGAAAATAAACGTTTTTTAAGGGAAAGTTGGATGACTCAGTGGTCTGGTCTACAGTCTGGTTTTGTGAAGCAGCAATGGAGTGACTGTATTCTTTTTTTGGTGACCCCTAAAATAAGAAGTGTATGATTGTTTTGCAAGGATGAGGGTGTGTTTTCCATACCTTTCTTCTAGGATCAATCCCAATTTTTTGAAATCAGGGAAGCCAATGTCAATTTATGATGCTCATGATTTTTTGTTTATAGCTTAAATGTTGGGCCGATGTCCTGTGATGGACTGGTGACCCATCCAGGGTGTATTCCTGCCTTTTGCCTGAAGAGAGCTGGGATAGGCTCCAGCAGATGCTCGTGACACTTTGGATATAGATCATGGAGGGATGGATTAATGGATCTTTTTCCTCCCCATACAATAAGGTATAACAGTTTAAAAATAACAAATGATGCAAAGATTAATTTTAATTTAATAAATATTTAATAAAAGTCCAAGTCTCTAAACATTTTGCAGAGCACACCCATTTTTAAATAAGAATAATATATAAATGAAATATTAAATAAACATGAATCCATGGAGACCATGGCTGAACAAGTCACAGGATGTTATCACATATTTCAACCACATTCAACAAGGGTTTCATTTCAGTTGAAAAGCACATTTTCTTTGATGCAACTCATTCTTTGTATAAGGATAACAACAGAAAAGACAAGACATGGTAAGATATATGTCTTTAAACACACTGATTACTGTGTGATTCTCACATGATCTCAAAACATCCTGGAAAACTTGTAATATCACAAATCCAACCAAACAGGTTGTGCTAGAAAGCTCTCCGTTTGTGAGATATGGGAGCTGAGACTGTGCTGAGGACAAAGCAGAACCATGGCAAAGCTGGACTGTTGAGCACATTTTATTTGACAGCACTCAGCCTTTTCAAACCCATAATTCTTGAAAAAAGAACATACGGCGAGATATACGTCTTGAAATGAGCAGACTCCTGCACAACCATCATGTGATCTTGAAATCTTTGGGTAAACTTGTAATCTCTCAGAAATTCAGCCGAGCAGGCAGTGCTTGCTGGCACTCTGCTGCATATGCCTGTGACCACTGAGCAAAGCTGCTGCAAAACTGGACGACAGCGCTTTCCACACTCTCCAGGACCTCAGCATGAAGCTAAAAGTCAGTGCACTACAAGACCATGAGCATGGACCACCAGAAAAATAAAAATGAACTCACTTTAGGCTATCTCATTCAAAAGATTATCATGCTAGGACAGCCTCAGTTGTTGGTAACTATGAAGTCAAAAGTAGTTTGGCATTTTACCACATTTTTCACATATTGACCTATCAAGATACAGAACAACAGAAATGTAAATGGTGAGAAACTGAAAGACAGCCTAATCGATGATGGCACACAGTAGTAGGTAACATAGAAACTATTAACTGAACAGATGTCCAGCAGGAATTTCTCTTGTTGGTGGTTCATCATGCTGTATGGAAGGATCTGAGTTGTTCAATTCACTTACAGGTTTACAAATATGAAAAAAATTAATTATAATATCATGTTAATATATAGAAAATATGTCTGTGCATCTATGAACCATCAGATCCACCCATCTGCAAGTCTCCAGAAATCCAACCAACCAATGCTTGTTTTCATGAACAATCTCTAATTGTAACTCTTGGTCTTTGTCGTTCAGACATAATTTGAGGAATTTTAGAGTTATTCTGGGTACAAAACTACTTTCGAGGTCGCAAAGATTAAATGTTGTATAAATGTTACACCTAGAGAACTAAAATTAGATTTAAGTATCAAAGGCTTTGTCGAAAATGATATTTCCAGTTGGACTAACTCTACAAAGAGGTTCAAAATTAAAAAAAAAATTACCAGAAAGAGGAAAGAGACAAAAAGATGTTCAATAAAAAAGGAGACTCAAACCAAAACAACTAAAAGGGAGTGACAGCTCTCTGTCGAGCCGTCTCTATGGGCCTGAACCTGAACTAATCCTCCCTCAGGTCCATGTTCTCCTGGTCCATGTACCAGAGGGTGTAAACACGTCGGATTACAAGAGGTCTTGGCGCAGTTTCACGGACCAATGATTGGACACCAAACCGCATCTCAGGAGAGGGAAAACTACATGGTTTTATGTTTCTGTCATTATGTACTGATAAATCCTTCAATCTCTCTCCTCAAATAAAAATTGTGTCAGTTGTTGAGGACACGTACATGAGGACTGAAGGCTTCAAATGGCTGTAATCCAGCTCAGAGAGGAGAAGGGCTTTGCGCTCAGTCATTTGGTGTTGTTCAGTGGAAAAGGCAATTTAAGATAAGGCTAGATGGACTGCCTCTCATCACTCCCATTTTTGTGGTCTTAAAAAAAAATACAAAGTGTCACCATCATAACAATGGAAAGTTGAACTGGAAACTAATCAATGCTGCTTTATTTCTAGACACATAGTGAACCAGTATGCTTTATTTCAACGTCTTCTCTCTAAAGATATTCCCTAATACACTTACTGACTGCTATAAACCTCTGAGAATCGGCAGAGAGAATCAGCGCAGCCACCAAACCTCCCGCTGGAGCCTTTGAAGCTCGAGCGGAGTGACCTTGTTAAATAAGTAAAATCCATCGTGGATCCACCTGGAAAACAAATGAAGATGTTCCTTTTCCAGGTGCCACGTCCAGAATACAGGAGTAATTGTGCAGCAGTCCGCGGGGAGATAAGGCCTGACTTCTACATCGCTGCTGTAAACAACCGGCTTTTGATAAGCGCCACTGCGCTTCAAGATTACTGTGTTCATGTAAATGCTCCACAAAGACACAGAGTCCATGCCCAAACCAGCTAAAAAGTGGAACTCGGCAGTGCAAAGATGACAGACATATTGTGTGTGTGTGGGTGTGGGTGTGGAGGGGGTGTTGGGGATCAAATCACTTTTTCCATGGTGGATACATTTTATGTTTGCATATCTGTAGCGACAGAAAAAATAACTCAAAAACACAAGCCTGTCATTTAGTTCAAGTCTGAAAATGAACCAGTCAGTGAGTGCCCTCCAAAGCCAGCTGTTATGAACAGAGGCTTAAAGCCATGGTTGAAAAAGGTGTTGTTATGCTTTATATCTGTGGGATTTTGCCCAAAACATGTCACAGATGTTTCATTTTTCAGATATTTCATGTCTTATATGTAACATCAACTTCCAATCAAACGTCCAAGCTTTTATCTTAACCAAACAAAAGTCAAACTCAGAACACACCACCTCATAATGGCGAAGTGAACTCATGATAGGAAAAAAGTTAAACTCTCCTCACTTCCTCCAGAATGAACGACAGAATGAACTCATTTAAAGAGCTGAAATAAAGTGATAATCAGACTAAGAGCTCATTGAACCTCTGTTAATGCAACCAAATTAGCTGACCCATACATGGCAGCACAGAGATAATCTTAATGGGTTCGTGAGACTGAGATGCACAGCACTGTGTAGTGTCAAATGAAAGACTTGATGAAGAAAAAGAACAATGTATTCACCAGAAGACAGTGTTCTGGGCCAAAGAGGAAACCTGGGAGCTGATTTGTGCGCACTAATTTTATAATGAAAGCAACCAGGCTACCCATAAAAATTGAAAGACAGTGAAAATAATAACGCTTTTTTTTCCCTTGTTTCTAATTGGGGTGACAGGGTTCAGAGTGATACGGATGGACCAATCAGCTGGCTGGTGATCAGAACTGGCTGATTTTTGTCGAGCCTGTCCTCACCAGTAACAACCAGTATTAGCTACTGAAACTGGCCAAAACTAGCTGATTTTTTTCTGTTCAGAATATGCCTCAAATGCACAGCCTTAAATTGTTTTATTTTATCTATTGTTAATTACTTATTCATTTATAAGTAATAAAAAGTAAATATACAATCTGCAAGGTAAAAACAAAAAACATTTGAGACAATCATGTAAAGCAGCATTATCCTGTTGAGCATGCTCAATGTTATGAAGCTAACAACGGCTAACTAACTTCCATATCAGCTGCTCCCTGATAGGGGTCACCACAGCAGTGATCAGCGTTAGAACCGGATGCCCTTCCTGACAATACCAGGATTCAAACCTGGGACCTCTTATATGGTGGGCGACAACGCTACCACTAAGCCACCAGGGAGGCAAAACTAAAAATAATGTCAGCAGCTCTTTCTTGATCAGTTTAATGTATCCATTTGATTACAGTTTTAATAAAGACAATGAGAACATCAGAACATTGGTGCCTGCAGGGCAGACCTTCAAGAAAATCTGAAATTTGAAAAGCCAAAGAAAATTGGAATCAGTGCACCTTGAGATCAGTCTTTGAGAAAAAAGTCGCAATATTAAGAGGATAATATTACAGTTGTAAGAGAATAAAATTTTATTTTTTCTGACAAAAAGTGGTTAATTGTAAAGTTGTAGAGTCCTAATTTTATAAGAATAAATACTTTAAGAAAGACATTTTAATATTACTGCTAATAATATTAACAATAATAATGTCATAATTGTACAAGAATAAAGTTGAAAGTTTTATTAGAAAAAAGTTACATTAATCAAGAAAAGTCATAATTTTCCAATAAAAATGTTGTAATTTACAAGTTTAAAGTCATACTTTATCAAGTAAAGGTGTAATTTTCATATTACAATTTTTTTTTCATAATATGAAGACCTGTCATAAAGGTACAGGTAAACAGTTTTCATATTAAATGTTTATGATTTGCTTTCTTGTAAAATTACAACTTTATTTGTTGTAATGTTATATTTTTAATTTGATTCTATTTTAATTTGACATTTGTTTTTCCTTGAACATGGCTAAAATATTATATCGCACATTACAAATCAGAAGACTGCATAAAACTTTCACCTTATTTCACACCTGAACCTGACTGAACAGTGATGACTCTGTCAGAAAATCAAATTGTCCAATCAGAGAGCGGGTGATGCCCTCAGCTTCTGCTGCTTTATGACTTGGCAACAAAAAGAAACTGTTTAACGTCCTCAGTCTGTGTTAAAAGTTCAGTTGGTTAGACTGACTCTGATGATGTTTTACAAGTGTATCTTTCATATATCTGCTGACTCTGTTGTTCAGATAGCCTTGATATCGCAACCAGCAGCTTCTGATAAAATTTGTGGTCTTTTCCTGTTTGTGGGAGGATGTTTGCTCACTTCCTCCTCCACGCTCATCCTCATCAGTTTTCCTGTTACCACAAGCTGCTATTCATCAGTGCTTCCTCTATGAATCTCAGCCGCTCGGTATTTTCAGGATACACCTGCAGGCTGTTTGACAGCGAGTCAGACGCCGAGGTCAAGGACGGGTGCTGCCATCTTATAGTCCAGTGACACTGAATCACAGACGGCCGTTAAAGCTCCAGATCGTTCGGTAGGAGATACCGCTTGCAATCATTCCCTGAACTGCCTTAAACCATAGTGTCAGAAGGGTTCTGGGCAGTAAAAGCATATTTTTCTCAGGTAGTACTCCTCTGTCAGGGGGGAAAATGAGCCCGTGTCCGCTCATGTAATTGTTTTGGCAACAAATTCAGGAAAAGGGTGGCACTCCCACTTGTTTCCATGCTACAGAGTGTACATGAAAATCACCAGACTGACTGGGAGCAAACAGTAAATCACCTGAAGCACATAGAATGCTCTAATTTAAATGTATTTATGTAGGAAAGCTGAATGTTAGAAATATTCACTCACAGGATTGCAACTCTGGTAATAATGAGAGTTATTTGGAGAAAACAGACAGCAATACACCATGCACATGAAAAAAACAGTAAGAAAATCTTCAGTATGGACCTTAAAATGACTTCCAATCACATCTCAAGGGTGAACCAAATCTCCTCCAGAGAGACACAAAACTATGCAAAAGTACCAGAAAGAACATTTTCCAAATAGTGGAGTAGCTGTGCCCCAGTTTCTAAGTAGAAGACAAGTAGGATGCATGTAGCGCACAACTCTGAGTGAAAGTAGGAGTTTAATACGGCGCTGAAGAGACTGAGCCAATGTTGCAGCAGATATAAAGGGATTATTCCTCCCTGGGAGACATAATCAGTATGTAACTCACTTGTTTCAAATCCTGTGAAAAACTAACAGGTGTTTGAGCCTTAAATCCGACCCTCCTGGGACTCAGAGCCTCCACAATCAGATGTGCCTGGCATTTATTTATTAGTCATTTACATCTGATTCGGGACCACGTATACATCCTCTGTATTAAAGAATGGAGATCCACTGGAAACACTTACAGACTATTGCTGTCCTGGATTTGCAAATCTACTGGATGAAAATCTGTTTTTTTTTTTTTCTGTCAAAAATCAGCTTGAGTGCTTGGTGGATGTCACTTTGGGACACATCACAGAACATTTTCAGACTCATTGGCATCAGTTTGAAGAATGTCTCACATGTTATGGAAGATTTATAGAAGAAAATTAAATGAACCTGAAACACTCATGAATAAATGAAATGAGAGGATATCCATCTGTGACTAACCTGAGAGTTCCCACAGGAGGGTGAATGAGAACACAATGAGTTTCCCCACACTGGAATGGACCTTCATGTTGCCTCTAACTGTTTCTGTCCCTCTCCAGGTGTTTTATCTGACCTCAGGTGAGGGTCCTCGGGTCTGTCAGGTGGTTGTTCCTCCAGTAAGGTAAGGGCCACTTCAGGTGAGGACGTGCTGTCTGCAGCAACAGTAAAGTGAAGAGGAAATTGAACCGCAACCTTCGACACTAAAGCTCCTCCGCGACTCTTCTCCTCCTCCTCCTCTTTACGTGCGACTCTCTCTGGTTCCCTCCAGCGAGTAAAACTACGAAACTGGTCATCTCGAGTCGCTTCCTTTGCGGGGAAGAGCGGGGGAGGGCGGGGGAGGGACACTCTGGAAGAGGAGAGGGAGCCGGGACACCTTGTCAAAGTCCGTTACGCAGTTAGCGTCTCTATCAAAGCAAACATCCGCATACATGCTTCAAAATAAAACGGTTCCGAACAAACACAGCGACTGAAAGAGTTGATTAGAAGTCTTAAAGCTTTTATTTTGAAGGAAAAATCAACGCTATCCGTTCTTTCCATTCTTAATCAGGTTAGCTTAGCACAGCTGCACCTGTTATTCGGTACAGCGTAAAGCGCATGTGGAAAACAAAATGCTCGTGCACAGCTCACAGTTTTCAGTTACATTCATTTAATTAAAGAATATGTTACAGACAGGCAGAGACTTGTAACTGCGCAAACAGCAAAAAAACAAAAAAACAGAACACACAAAAAAAGAGGGAAAGATCATTTACAATAATCAGTACTCCCTTTATTTAATCCATGGTTTTTGTGTGCCTTTGTTTAAAGGATCGTATGGGGATATGAGTATTGGGCAAATGCAATGTCAGATGGATAACAACATATAGCTTTTTTTCACTGTGCAAATATTTATTTAATCAAAAATAAAAGTAAAAAGAATCATGGCTACCTTATTTTAACAGGGTAAGTTCTAGCCAGGTGTTGCTACTCATCTACTGATAATTAGCAGGTGTGCAGAGCTCTACAAAAGCAGAAATTGATCTGGAAAACTTCAGATGTGTGTTAACACATTGTCAAAATTTATCCCAAGATCAGAACTTACAAGCCATCCATTATCTATACCCGCTTAATCCTCTGCGGGGTCACGGGGATCTGCTGGAGTTTATCCCAGCTCTCTTCAGGGTGAAAGGCAGGGGTTCCAACCCTGACAGGTCGCCAGTCCATCGCAGGGCCACATATAGACAAACAACCACACACTCACAATCAGTCCTACAGGCAATTTAGAACCACCAATTAACCTGACATGCATGTCTTTGGACTGTGGGAGGAAGCTGGAGTACCCGGAGGAAACCCACGCAAGCACGGGGAGAACATGCAAACTCCACACAGAAAGGCTCCTGCTGAGGTCCAAAACCAAAAACCTTGCTGTGAGGCAACAGTGGTAACCACTAAGCCACCGTGTTGCCCAGACCTCACAATGCTCAGAGAAATACCAAGAAAAGAAAAAAAAAAAACTGGCATGGCCTGAATTGAATATATAAATGGCAAAAATAGGTGTTTTACAAAACTTCCCGGTTTCTAATACCCTGAAAAAGCTTTTTCAATACTAAGTCTGTTTTAAATCCCTCCCAACCAAAGCTCGTCCTGTTCTATCATGTATGAACAGGTGTGGATGTGAAAGCAGATCAGGTTGGACTCAGCTTGACATGAATTCCCAAGGTGAGCTCAAAAAAGAAAAAAGAACTGACCTGTGCTAGCTAAAATAGTCAGTCCTTCTGTATTTCATTTTCTAAAGTTGGTCCCTTGCCTCAGCAACAAGGATGAGGTTAATGCAGGAGGACTGTTCAATTGTGGGAGGTGTACAAGGGTGATTCTGTGATTAAATCCAAAGAAACACTTTTAATCTGTGTAGGGATGATGTCTAATGTGTTGTTAAAAACTGCTTTTGCCTCCTTCTGAAATCTGAATCATTCAGGCAAAAACTGGAAAAACATGCCTATTTTTATTCAGTAGCAAGAGTCATTTGAGTTGGACAAAGAGGTTAAAACCGTGCCCTGGGTGTTCTGGGACCAAGACTGGCAAACAACACAGATATATCATTCATCCATCCATCCATCCATCCATACATGCATGCATTTTGTACACCTGCTTCATCCTATTCAGGCCAGTAGGGTTATGGGAGTCCAGTTCAGCTGTTGAGATGAAACGTTCTGTGGTCAAACTGTGAACAAGCCTGACACCTGAGGCCAACAACCTCCCCTGTCCTCTGTACAGTGACATAACAAAATATTTCCCTTTTTTTAATATAAAATTTTGTTTTGCTTTTTTTTTTTTAATCTGAAAACTGAAAACCCTCCATGTTTCTTTCATCTCCATGTCTAATTTTAAACAATCCTTCTGATGCAACACACATGATCTCATCAGGTGAAAAAATGAGAACATAATTAAGACTGTAATGTACAGTTTATGATGCACACATGCTATTTGTGGCTGGATTATATTTAGTCACTTTATTTTCTTGACATCTTGAGATTTTGATTTTTTTTTTTTCATATGTCATGGCTGTCACCATGACAACGGGAAAGGAGCAGCTAAAGCAGGGCTGTCCAAGCTTGGTCCTCAAGGGCCGCTGTCCTGCATGTCTTAGATGTTTCTCTTCTTCAGTGCCAGTACTCTCTGGCAGTAATTTTTTTTTTTTTTAGTGCTAAAGTGTGAGTGATGGTAAATGTGTCCTTCACCAGTTCTCTTTGTTGAATCTAACATGCTTTATTAACTCCAAAATCTTGGTTCTGTCAGAGAGGACTCCACTGACAGTGGAGTACAAAAGAACAGATAAAGATACTAAACAAGAACACATAAAACAGACAGTGATGGTGCGGTGTGTGTAATATGCATAGTGTAGTATGTGTGAGTTGTGTGGTGTGGTGCATATAGATGAATGTGTGGTGGTTTGAGTTATGATGGTGTTTGTGACTGTGTTTGTCTCCAGTATCCTCCCCAGAGATAAAGCAGTCCAGCAGCCAGACACAGAACAGTGGGCAGTGATGTTGGCCTCCGACACCTCTTCAGCACCGACCAGTGACCACAACCATATAAGCGGCCGCCTATACCGCCTATGCCAAGAGCCGGCCCTAGCCCTAACATCCCACATCATGTAAATCCTGGAGAAACTTTTACTGGCCCACCTGAATAAGCAAACAAGCACCTTCTAGGACCCACTGCAGTAGGGTTATCATAGTGGGGTGGGAGTTGAAGACACCGTCATACACCTGCTTTAACAAACCCACAGTCATCTGGACAAAGCAGGCAGCAATCTGAGGATCATGTTCTTTGATTACTCTAGTGCATTTAACACCATCCAGCCCACTTTATACGAAAGAAACTCCAGAAGACACAAGCTGATACCTCCATAGATTACGGACTAACGGACCATAGTTTGTGTGACTAAATGGTTCTGTGTCTGATCACGTGGTCAGAGGCACCGGAGCAGCACAGGGGACTGTACTCTCACCACTCCTCTTCACTCTGTACACCTCAGACTTCCAGTACAAATTGAAGTCCTTGTCATCTAGAAAAATACTCAGATGACTCTGCAGTTGCGGGGTGTATCAGTGGTGGACAAGAGACTGAGTATCACTTTATGGTGTGGTGTGGGAACAATCATCTCATCTTAAATGTCAACAAGAAAAAAGTGGATGACTGTGGATTTTAGGAGGACCAGGAACAAGTCAAATAGCATTTCCATCACGGGAGAAGAAGTGAGGTGGTGGAGTATAAATACCTGTGTTCCGCTGGCCAACAGACGGGACTGGAGACGCAACACTGATGCTGTTTATAAGATGGGACAGAGCAGACTTTACTCCTTAAGGAATCTTAGCAAGGGCGCAGATGGCACTGGGGACGAGGGGACATGTCCCCCCCAGATTTATATTGATCCCTATCTGTCTCCCCCACCACCGTTGTCCGTATGCATGCATACGTTGCACCAAACCTTGTGTTGTGTGAAAAATGCTTGTTTTGTAATGTTGAGTAGCTAGTCATTTGGACTTACCTGAAGTAGGTTAAATGTAAAATAACAGCATTCTGTTGGTGTATATCTTTTAATGTTGTTATTTTTATAATGAATTTTTAGTAAGCAATAATTGTTAACTGAAATTATTAGATTTAAGATGTTAACATTGTCCTCCTGGCCTGCAGGCAATCACTGGGGGGTCAACAATGAAAAAAAAAAAACAAAAACAATTACAGTTCTTTTTCAAAAACCGAGCAATGTATATATCATCCATCTATTGCTTGTTAACTTTCCCCAATGTTCCATATTCACCGAGACAGTCTTGACAAACTGGACAGAAAAAATATTGCCCAGCAATATGTTCAGGTAAATGAAAGGAGGAGAGATGTTTTGGGGACCTATTGAGTCTGCTTATAGATGGTAAATGTGTTTGGCTGCAGAGGGATTTTTGTTTTCTGATCAGTTTTGTTTATTGGAAAAAAAATACTTATTTTTATAGTATGAATCTGTAGCACGGTGGCTTGGTGGTCAGCACTGTTGCCTCACAGCTAGAAGGTTCCTGGTTCAAATCTCAGCAAGGACTTTTCTGTGTGGAGTTTGCATGTTCTCCCCGTGCTTGCGTGAGTTTCCTCCGGGTACTCCGGCTTCCTCCCCCAGTCCAAAGACATCCATGTGACTGTGTGTGGTTGTTTGTCTACATGTGGCCCTGTGATGGACTGGTGACCTGTCCAGGGTGAACCCCTGCCTCTTGCCCAAAGAGAGCTGGGATAGACTCCAGCAGATCCCAGTGACCCTGCAGAGGATTAAACGGGCATCTGTGATGGATGGATGATATGAATCTGTTGTTCAAGTGCTTACACTTCTGTTTTCATACATATTGTAATGTTTCTAATCATTTAAATGAAGGCACGTGTGTGAATCATTTCAATTTTAATTTGTAATACAATTCTGGACATTCCCTTTTTGTTAGAAGTTACAGTTAAAGTTTCTGTAATAAGATTCTTTATCCTGGAGAAGACATCAAGTTGACAAATAAGACAAATAACAAGTTGATCATGTAAGGCGAGTGTTAACTAGATAGGCCTTTGTCTACCAATATTAATTCAGTTAGAAAACTCACACTTCTAATGACAGCTCAGTCCCCCCAGTTTAAAAGTCCAATCTACGCACCCCTGAATCTTAGGTCATTCAGTGTTTGCAGCGGGATGTTGCATATCTTCTATAAATCTGTTGTGGAGAGTGCAATCTCCCCACAACAGAACCCTCTGTAGTCATCTGTTGGTGGAGCAGCATCAGAACCAGTAACTTAAAGAAACTGAACACACTGATAAAGAAGGCTGGCTCTGTTCTGGAGTCTCTGTCAGAGGTTTCTTCAGATCCGTTGCAACACAGACCGCTACAGGAGATCCTTCCTGCCCACAGCAGTGACCATCTACAATGAATCTCTGAAGAGACTTGAATCATGACAGTAACTGCAATAGTTTAATTTTCCTTTGGGATCAATAAAGTATTTTTTAATTTAATTTAATTTAATTTTTGGACCAATAGCTGCCAGTTTCTCAGAAAGTTATCTCCGTTTTTTTTTTTTTTTTTTTATTATTATTATTTAACTTCTCAAGATATCAGTAAATTGTTTTAGTCCAGGACAACAATCAGATTTCTTGAGCTGCACAAATCCAGCAGACTTTTCAGGCAAACTGGTTCTGGTCCTCACATCCAAGCAGAGCACCTCCCTGTTCAGATTTACTTGTAAGGAATTTGTGTTTTATTAAATAAAACACACTGCTGCTTTCTGAGGGTACATGTTTCTTTATAAAGATTATCAGTCCAGAAGCACTCCCTGCTCTCGTAAACTGTACTATTTTTTTTTCAGGCATTTCTTTAACTTACCAACTCTACCAGGTGAAGTTTTTTAATATGGAGTTTTGTCGCCACCTCGTGGCCAGATTGAGGAATGACAGCTTTAGATTCAACCGACATTCATTCAGCTATTGCTCTCATTCACTGTTATTTAAATATACCAGTAGTTTCTCTAACCCCCAAACACCTGTGACCTTTTATTTATTTAAAAAACAAAAATAATAAAAAGAATACAAAATGATAAAAAAGAAAAACTATGTTGGTATAAGCCACAGTGAGAAAACAGCTGCCGATGTGAGGAAAGCTGCCATCCACAGGCTGTGAGCTGAACACACTGCTCAGTTGTAAATGGAACATAAAAATGTTCAGTCATGGTTTTACTTCAGACATCCCAGAGTATGTATTTTAAGAGTTTAATAGAACATATGATACATATGATTCCTCATAGGACATACACTATATTGCCAAAAGTATTTGCTCACCCATCCAAATGATCAGAACCAGGTGTTCCAATCACTTCCATGACCACAGGTGTATAAAATTAAGCATGTAGGCCTGCAGACTGTTTCTACAAACATTTATGAAAGAATGGTTGCTCTCAGGAGCTCAGTGAATTCCAGCGTGGAACTGTGATAGGACGACACCTGTGAAACAAATCCAGTCATGAAATTTCCTCACTCCTAAATATTCCACAGTCAACTGATAGCTGTATTATAAGGAAATGGAAGTGTTTGAGAACGACAGCAACTCAGCCATGAAGTAGTAGGACAAGTAAACTGATGGAGCGGGGTCAATGGATGCTGAACTGCATAGTGCGAAGAGTAGGCATACCGCGATTTTTGAAAAAAATCGATATAAATCGATTTTTTAAAATAGGATTTGATAAAGCCATGAATTGCGATGTGCCCTTCCAGGCCAGCAGAGGCAGAATATAACTCGACTTTGATGGTCATGCAGTTATTGACATAATTAATGCAGTTATTGAACTACATGGTTGTTGCTTAGTCTCAGATTTATGAGAAAATAAGAGAATAATGTTTATTAAATAGTACTATACCATGTTTTAAATAACATGGAAACCTGACACGTACCTTACTGTAGTGTGACTATCAAGACCCAAATAGTCACCAAGAAAGGATTGCGGGATCTGTCTGACGTGCTTCTCCAAATTAGAAAAAAACCATTAAGCTGTATGTAATTTGATGCCGTTTATTGTGAGGCTTTTACAGGCGTGCTTTCAAACTGGACTTGATGATTTACAATTAAATAGCGGTCAACAGAAAATATCAGCACCGTGCCTCCTCTCTCCTAGTTCAAACCAAGTTTCACAGGTGCAGGTGATATTCATGAGACAATCATCCAGCTCCAGTGACACACCCACACACATTCAGCTCCACCCACACACACAGTGACAAATGAGAAGCACTTTCCTGCCTCAACATTCCGGCCCCTAATTATTATACCAAACAACAGCAATACAGTCAAATGCAGATAAGTGCAACAAGATGAGCACACATTTTTTCTTTTTACAATGTGAGAAAAGTTCAATTTCAATGTCCTTGAATAAACAGGTTCTTCAAGTGGCTTCAAGTGTCTCTAAGCCGGAGGTTCCATAAATTACAAAGCCTAGCTAGGATAAGGTCTGTCACAAGTCTCATATTCAAAGTCAAGGCATGTCAAACAAGTCATATCAACAGGTAATCCATCAGGTGTCCTCAGCTGCCAGAAGTAGACAAACCTTTGTGACAGGTCTGTCCAAACAGCTTGTTTTTGTCTTGATCTTGACTTGATGAACAAGACCTCTTCTATCTTGAACCGTTTTGACAACTCTACCCATGATCCAAGAATTGCGGGGAGCAGAGTCATCCACAACAAGTACAATGTCTCCTGCAATGAAGTTGCGTTGAATTCTGTTCCATTTTTGACGCTCATGAAGCTGTGGGTAATGGTGTCCACCACCTGCTGACTGAGGGAGTCACTGTTATCCAATGCACACCTTCACAGAGCAAAGTTAGGGCAGCTCTGTGATGAAGTTGCTTCAAAGAGATGGACACACATCCTGTACTCCTCCATGGATTGAGAGAAATCCCTGCTGGGCCACCAGAGGAACTTTAGTACATTGCATCATCAGCCGATACAGGCATCTGATGATACATGGCCTCAATATCTGCCATCGGAACAATGGATTCTTTCCTGAACCTGGTGATGACTCCAATTGATGAGCCGGTAAGATCGGGTCTCTGCAGCAGCTGTGTGTTCAGTGACATGCCCTGGAATGATGCAGCACAGTCAAACACCACTCTGATTTTCTTCTTCTGTGGAAGGTATACACCATGGTGTGGGATGTACCAAGTTCTTCCATGACTGCATGCTAATTCTTCAGCTGGTACCTTTTCCACATACCCACAAGAAATTATGCTGTCCATGAAGGTGGTGTAATCTGCATGAAACACAGCATCTTTCTGGAACCTTCTCATCAGATTTACGGCGCGTTGCTCTGCTAGCTTGCGATTGTCAGGCATGCACACACCTCTGTTCTTTAGAAGGCCAAACCAATGGTGTAGTGATCCATCCACCAGCTCAACAGTGTTTTCCATCATTTCCAAAAACAGGCAGTCTTCTCTTGATGGACCCAGTTGCTACCTCCTGGCTGCATTCAGGGAAGTCTAGTTGAAATTGTTGCTTCCACAGGTTCATCCAACCTCACCACATAAATGCCATTAACAGCAATACAGAGTTGCTCCATGTCTGCTGCACTGATTATTGGCCCATTAATAGTCCATCCCAACATTGTTTGAACAGCGTATGGTCCTCCATTTTCACTTGGAATCACCTTTTTTTGGTTCCAAGGCGTTCAAGTTCAAGGTGCATTCAAGCCAATCAAAAGCTCAATATCAGCATCAATTTCAGGTAGATGTACTCCTTGCAAATATGGCCATCTAACCAGATCTTGCTCAGTTGGTATGTTGCTCCTGCACACAGGCATTTTCTTATGTGTAACAACATCTGGCAAGTCACAGTAAAAGTCACTTTTCAGTCCAGCTACCTCAAAATCAAAAACAATGCAACATTCTACAAGTTTTTCCTGGCCCATAGTGCGTAAAATAATTTTTGTTCCTCTTCCTGCCACATTCAACTTATTGTTTTGAAGTCATAAACTGGTTTTAGAGCACCATCTGTGGGCAGAAAACCTTGAAGGATTATTCCAAGATGACAATCTGCTCATGTAGCAGGGGTGGCTCTAACATTTTTGGGGCAGACAAGCAAGGGGGCTTAATAGAGTCATATTAATATACATCCGCATCCGGTTTGATGTAAAATTACATATTTCATGGGTTCTGGGCACTGTTGTGCAAATATGGGCTCAATAGCGCCTCCCGCTTCACGTTTATTTACAAGGCCTAGTGTAAGGTTTCATCTACAAGGTTAAACATTGTGTGCCTGATGGATCTAACTAAAACCTACCAAAAAGTCTTGGTACCATGCTCTAACACCACAAAAATGTCCTGTATTTTCAATTGAATGTGAATTTTTATGAGTATTTTGGTAATTTCCAGGAGTCATATGTAAACAAACACCAAACACCAAAACATTTGGTCAAATTCTCCTCACTTTTTTTGTGTGCAATCTACATACGTTCCCCAAGCTAAACTGCAAAATGTACTTCTTTGTACCAGATTATCACCACACATTGTGGTGATGTGGTCACATTGTGGTCTCAACATCTCAACATCAGTGTGTGACTTCACAAATGTGCTTCTGGAAGAATGGTCAAATATACCCATAAACACACTCCTAAACCTTGTGGACAGCCTTGCCAGAAGAGTTGAAGCTGTTCTAGCTGCAAAGGGTGGACCCACATCATATTGAGTAGGAATGAGATGAACTAAAGCTCATATAATAATAATAATAATAATAATAATAATACTACATTTTATTTCTAAAGCGCTTTTCAAAAAACTCAAAGACGCTTTACAGAGCTTAAAAACAAAGACAAATAAAACAAGCAAATGAAACTAAGACATCATATAAAAACGTGACATTAGTTACACATTAAAAGCAGTTATAAAAAGATGGGTTTTGATGAGTGACTAAGGTTGATAGGTTGATATTAAAGGTTGATAGGTTGGTGCAGGCTGTTATGTGTTTGGGGAGTGAGTTCCAGAGGGAGGGAGCGGCTATGGAGAAGGCTCTGTCGCCCCAGGTTCGGTGCTTGGTTCTGAGTGGTATGGACAGGAGGTTGGCGTCAGAAGAACGGAGGGAACGGGAGGGAGTGTAGTGGTGGAGCAGGTCATTGAGGTAGGACGGGGCCTGGTTGTGAAGGGCTTTGTGAGTGAGGAGAAGGATTTTAAAGTGGATGCGTTGTGGGACAGGGAGCCAGTGGAGGTTCTGGAGGACGGGGGTGATGTGGTCACGGGAGCAGGGTGTGAGTGAGCAGACGGGCGGCAGAGTTCTGGATGTATTGTAGTTTATTGAGGATTGTGGATGGTAAACCGTAAAGAAGGCTATTGCAGTAATCAAGTCTGGAAGTGATAAAAGAATGGATCAAGATTTCAGCAGTGGAGAAGGACAGTGAACGGGCTGAGGCGTGCAATGTTTTTGAGATGGAAGAAGGCCGTCCTGGTGATGTTATTGATGTGGTGTTCGAAGGTGAGGTGACTATCGAAGATGACGCCGAGGTTACGAATGTGAGGGGAGGGGGAGAGGGTGGAGTTATCAATGTTGATGGTGAAGTTATGGGTGGTGTTGGTGAGGGATTTGGGACCGATGATGATGATGTCTGATTTGTCGCAGTTGAGGTTGAGAAAGTTTATTTGCATCCAGGATTTAATTTCACTGAGGCAGTTGGTAAGGGTGGTCAGTGTAGCAGGGGTGGTCAAGGTTGTGGAGATGTACAGTTGGATGTCATCAGCATAACAGTGAAAATGGAGTCCATGGCAGCGTATGATGTTGCCGAGGGGAAGCAGGTAAAGGATGAAGAGGAGGGGACCAAGCACCAAGCCCTGGGGGACGCCTTGGGACAGAGGGGCAGGAGGGGAAGTGCAGTTGTTGATGTAGATGAACTGTTGTCGGTTAGTGAGGTAGGATCTGAACCAGGAGAGGGGAGTGCCGGTGATGTTGATGATGGATTTGAGGCGGGAGAGGAGGATAGAGTGGTTGACGGTGTCGAAGGCTGCAGTGAGGTCGAGAAGGATGAGGATGTTGAGGTGGCCGGAGTCTGAGGAGAGGAGGAGGTCGTTGGTGACTTTCAGTAGAGCTGTTTCAGTGCTGTGTCGTGAGGGGAAGCCGGATTGAAAAGGTTCATACAGGTTATTGGAGGTGAGGTGGGTTTTTAGTTGAGAGGCGACTGCACGTTCCAGTATTTTTGACAGTAGTGAGAGATTGGAAATTGGCCGGAAATTTGACATGTCGTCAGGGTTGAGTCCAGGTTTCTTGAGGATGGGGGTGATGGCAGCCATTTTAAGTGTTTGGGGAACTGAACCGGAGCTGAGGAAGGAGTTGATGATGCGCAGGATGAGTGGAGAGATTACTGGGAAACAGTCCTTAACCAATTTGGATGGGATGGGATCCAGAACACAGGTGGTGCTTTTCATTCCGGCTATGAGTTCAGATAACTGTGTTGGGAATAGAGGGGAGAACTGAGACAAGATGTGGGTGATGCAGGGGGGAGAGACAGGTGTGGCGGTGGGGAAGGCAGGCGAGGTGGTCAGGTTGCTGTAAATGTTGTCAATTTTGTTCTGGAAGTATGAAAGGAAGGCGTTGCATTTATCAACTGTGAAGGAGGTGGAGATGTTGTCACTGGGTATGTGAGTCAAGGCAGGTGAGCGAATACTTTTGGCAATAAAGTGTATCTTGAATGTTTTCAATGTGTGATTAATCTTTCTCACTGAAGAACTGTGGTGGAAAATAATTGTATTTTTTGTACAATTATTGTATCCGTAACAAGAACATTGAACTCCAAATTGCCTGCACCCTACTTCAACAAGAAATTGCTATTTAACCCTCTGCCAATCTGGGCCTCTTGCATTTCCAGGTCAAAGTATTTTGTCTACTTCCTTTCATATGCCCCTTCAACAGCCTCTTCTTCCCATAGTAACGATAGTTCCACAGTTACCATCTCGGCTGTTGTGTACCACAGGGCCATCTCAGGCCAGAGTGTTGTGGCCACAATATCTGTGAGGGAACACAAGCCTTTTGTCAAGATATACCATCATTTTCCAGTCTTGTACCAGCTTGTAATATGCTCGTGTTCTTCTCTGTTGAATATTAACAAAATTAAGTTGATGAGAAAATACACCTGCTTTTTTATGATGTGGGGTTGTAGATGTTGAGATTTGTTGCTGAAAGTTTTCTGGCATAGAAAGTCAGAAAGATTCATCATCTGGAAAACATGAAAGGACAGTGTGATCAAATTCTTGGTATCAGCAGGATTTTCAGCCAATCTATCATAAAATAAATTGACATTTGTCCCATATTTCATTGTTGGGGCATTTGTCCTGAACACTGAGGAAACAGTATGATTCACCTGTGGACATTTCAGATTTATTAAATCTTTCAATCTGACAGATTCTGGATAAATACTCAACATAAAAGTCAGACACTCTTTGTTAAGAGGCAACACCAGTGGCTGCCACATTTGTTTTACAAACATGTAAACATACAAGACTCTGAAACAATCACATACAAGACATGGTGTCAACCAAGAGAATATAAAATATTCATCTTCATATACCCCAACAAATGAACATTGTGAGTTTGTAAAGGCTGGAATGCTCAAGAACATCAATATTCATAAATATATTTATATATTATAGATATATGTGATAGAATTCATTTACATATTCATACCCAACATTTCATTCCTGCGCAGTCCTCTCCTGGCTCATTGCACATAACCTCAGAGATCAGTTTTGTTTTTTTTAACTGGCCCAGACTGAGTCTCTCACTGATTCTCTGCAGAAGAGTAACTTGAGTAACCTGACAGTGAGATCAGTGTTGGACTGATTTCCTGCATTTGAACTGCTTAAAGGTGTACATTAACTCATCACTACAGTCTGTGGAGGCTATGATACCCACAACCCTCATGGCTGCAGCAAGAGATGCTCTGAAGTCTTGGTCACCAATGCACTGTCCTATTATTATTTTGTATTTCTTTTTATTATTGTTGCACTGTTTGTCACATGCAAAAGTTACCACCACCGTCAATCCGATGTTCTGTGTGTGCATGTAGTTAGTATTTTTTTTTTTTTAAATCATCTTATTGTAAAGGGTTTGAGTATTAGACAAAGTCAACCTCACCATATCATAATTTGTTTCGCAAAGTAAAGCAAAAAAAAAAAAAAAAAAATCATGTGGGCAATAATCGTCAATGATCATGTGGGTATCTCATTACTGCGTCCACTGGATTTAAGAGGGTAAGTTGCAGTCAGGCGCTACTAATCATTAACACTTAATGAACTGATTGTCAGTATAAGTGCAAACCTCTGTAAAAACTGTTCTGGCTATTTGCAGGTGCGGAGCTTTCTGATGTGTGTTAACACAATGCCAATAGAAGAAAGACATCAGCAATGGTCTTAGAGAAGCAATTGTTGCTTTGGATTAATAAAGAAAGGGTTATACAACCATTTCCAAGTATATTTGGAGTTTAATCTTCTTCAGTGAGAAGATAATTCTTAAGTATTAAACATTCAAGACAGTTTCAAGACAAGACCATTCTCTCAGGAATGGATGTCCCAGCTAAGTATCCTCAAGGTCAGACCGTACAATGCTCAGAGAAATGCAAAAAAAAAAAAAAAAAAAGAAAAAAAAAAACCAAGAGCTACATGTCAGAGCCTACAGGCCTTGCTGCAGTATATTAAATGTTAAATTCCATGACAGTAGTTAGAAGAAGACTAAATAAGTATAGTTTGTTTAGAGGAGTTGCTGGGAGAAAGCCTCAACTGTCTAAAACAGGGGTCTTCAACTCCAATCCTCGAGAGCCACAACCCTGCATGTCTTAAATGTTTCCCTGCTTCAGTGCACCTGATTCATTTGAATGGATCACTAACAGAGTTGTGCAGACCTGGAGGACAAGCTGATGATGATCCTTTAATTTGAATCAGGTGCGCTGAAGCAGGGAAACATCTAAGACAGTGGCCCCCAACCTTTTTTTGCGCCACGGACTGGTTTAACGTGAGGCTAATATTTTCACGGACCGGTCTGTAAAATGTGTCGCAGATAAATGCAACAAAATAAAATGGTACAACCAGGCATAAAATCTGTGTTATTTTCTAAAGATGATGATAAACGTAAATCAGCTGTGTGTTCATGTGCAACTTTATTAGAAGTGTCCACGTAATATCGGTAACATCCTCTCTACGCAAAGACACTTTCTGAAGATGTTTGTTTTTTACTTATTTTGACAGTTTGGTTTAAATATATCACGTGACCGAGACATGGGTCTGAAAGTCTTGTCATATATCAAGAGTAAGTCATAAATGGAAGTAATGGAGAGAATCTGGTAATTTTTCAAAATAAAACATCATTTGGACTCAGATAATAAATAAACGGTAATAATGGAAGTTATTTATTTTTTTCTCTGCGGCCCGGTACCAAATGACCCACGGACCGGAACGCGGTCCCCGACCAGGGTTGGGGACCAGTTTTTCTAAGACATGCGGGGTTGGGGCTCTCGAGGACTGTTGAAGACCCTTTCTAAAAGATCATGGAAGCAAAAGTGAGGTTCACAACCCACACAGCATTTCAGTAGAAACACCTCAAATACACTGCAAAGCAGTGTGGAGGATCTGGACACTTTGCCGTGAGTGGAACATGAACTCCTCTGTAGACCAGAATATTCTAGAGACAAATGTGAGAACGTCTGTCTGACAGTAGGATAATGATCCCAAACACAACTGCAAATCTACGTCAGAACGGATGAAAAAGAGAAGAATAATAGTTTTGGGATGAACCAGTTTAACTCCAGACCTCAACCTGATTGAAATGCTATGGTGGAACTTCGGAGAGTTTTGGATAAATCTTTTCTTTTCAGTTGTTCCATTCAGGGGCTGCTACAGCAAGCTGGATGTACAAGCTGTTGAATCATGGGGGTATTTAGTATTGCTCACATGATTTTCTGTTCTTTTTTACTTTATCTGTGTTAAATAAATAAAGGCACAGTGAAAAATGTTATGTTGTTGCTCATATGAGGTCATTTGTCAAAGACACGCTATGATGAGATGCATTTATATATATATATATATATATATATATATATATATACATATACATACATACACACACACACACACACACACACACACGCATACAAAATGTTGGATTAAAAGTAGCAATACTAACTTTTGCCTGAATAATTTAAATGCTATTAAATTTCTGGAACTGAGAATTCCTTGCAGATATCATGCAATTCTAGTAAATACTATTCTCTTTTTTTTTTTTTTTTTAATAAATTTTCCTTAGATAAATGTGTGTTTACATGGAGCACCTGATTCACAGCTGTGGATATAACAACAATTTTCCTTTGGTCCGTAGTTAATATTAAAGCATCTCTTGCTGCTGGCCAATCACATGTGCAAACATAAGGCCTGGGTCACTTTACACTCTGAACATTCAGAATTCAGATCCAGACCTCAACAGTCAAAATGAAGGCAGTTTTCAAATAAATAAAAGCTCTGGTCGCCTTGCTGCCTCGTCTGCTATGTCCTCTTGAGGTAGACAGATGCTTACTGCAGTTGTCACCATACCAATCCCAAAGTCCCTGATGATGCAGTTTTCATCAGCACTGAACAAGCAGCAGAACCTTCATAGTGCACGCTAGTTTAAATAAAAAGGACTTAATGTGTGATGCAACTCTGAAACTGTTTAACTACAGTTCTTCAATTTCTATGGAATACATTTAAAATAGTCCAGCAGTATTGTTTTGAAGATTGAAGAAACGCCAAATTAATTATCAGACTGAGAGTTGAAATGGCTGGAAAATCTGATTAGAATTACTTTTTCTTCCCCAAACATTTTCTTCCTAAACGGTGCAGGATTACATTATTTGCCGCACTGAAAACAATCAAAGAAGCTTGCGTTTGGAGAACAACTTAAGTCTGTTATTGTTTTAGTAAATTCTGGTGGGCAGCTTCAACAAGTGATCAATATTTAATAGTTATAATGATTTATTGAACAGATGGTGGCTGTATTGTTCAGTAATAAATAAATGTAATCGTTAGCTTCAGTCTTGAAAATGTGCCAGACTGACGTATACTCTCATTTCTTACAGACAGAAGTGGTCAACTTTCATTTAGCTGCTGCCTAAATTAATTTATTATACAACCACGAATCAGAAAAAGCTGAGTCAATATAGAAATTTTTAAAGAAAAAGCTATTCTTACACATACTTTTGAGCTTTATGTGTTTACAGACAGTATGAACCCAAGACATTACATCTTTTTTTCTTGTCATTTAATTTGTTAATATAGATCCCTTTTCACATTTCAGACCTTCAAAACATTCCAAAAAAAGTTGGTGATTTTGTGTTAGGAGGGAGGTGAAAGGAAAAAAAAGATACTGATGTCATTTCAAACAGCTAATGTCAAGAGGTGATTGCAATGATAATTTGGTCTAAAAGCAGTATCCATTAAAAGGATGAGTCTTTTAGGAGAAAAGATCAGCTAACGGCCCAGCCTTTTACTTGGCGTCTGTAGAAACGTATTGTGCTAACTGAAGAGTACCACAAGGCTCTGTATGAGGACCTCCACTTCTTTAATTCTAGGTGTTGGCTTAATCTTAATGTACATAATACAAATATCAGCTTATATGCAGATGACACTGATTTATGTTCTGAATCAGTCTAATGATGATTTTGCCCTTTGAAGAGTCTTTGAAGAGCAAAGTTGGACAAAGGATCTCTATTTTCCATGTTATGCAACAAAATCGTGTTCCTCCTCTTGTGATAAGCTCTTCCAAGAAGAATGGTAATATATGTCCAGAATTTGACAAGTCAATATCTGTTTTTGTAACCACTTTTGCAGTTATTATAATCATTACTAGAAAAAAAATATAGATGTCTGCAATGAATAGGAGAAACCCAAGTAATGCAAAAATGGTATCCAATGGGTGGCAGCACTGATCAAAGCTGGTCGTTAGCGCTACATTTGGATCTTTTGCATGACTTGTAAGCCTCTGGTTTTGAAGTGAATATCCAAACTCCACTGATTCAGAAGATGCCAATTTAGTGCAAGGGTAAGGACAAAACAGGTAAGAATATTAACGTGGTGAACCTCACGAGACATTCCAGGCTATGTTCCCGTCAATTTAGCAAAGAACAGATCAACACTGACTGCGAGACAAATAGTGATCCTGTCTATTTTGCCTGAAATAACTGGAGAAAGCCATAGCAGAGAGGAATGTGCATCTGGACAGCCATGAATGAATGTGAGTTCAGCCCCTTTTCACATGGTAGTTTGTTACTCCAATTGACCTGAAGTAATTGGTTTACATGTGGAGCCAAAAACAGCAGCCATGATGTGGTAACATTTGAGAGCAGTTGCCTGTAAATGCCACATAAATGTAATTATAAAAATCACAACATAATTTAATTACTAATAAATTGCACCCCAAAAAAAGAGATGGAAAAAAAAAACAATATTAGTATATTCATAAAAGTTGTTCATCATTGATGATTGTGCTTTTATAATCACTAAAGGAAGATGTGTTCCATAATCTCTTTGTTGATTTGAAAATTTATTAGTTACCATGCAACACTACGGCATTAATTCATACATTTCCATGGCGTTTAGAGGTGATTGCTCTCAAATGTTCATTACCACTTTGGTGACACTCTTGACACACATCTGAGAGATTTGTGGGAGGTCACTGTTCATGATTTCACAAGGGACCAACAAGTTCAAAACTTTAGGGTGACTAAAGGTTTTGACCAGCTATCAGCCAGTTAACTCCTCTTTTTAATGTGCTGCATCATGTCCAAGGGAGTCAATTCTTACAGGAATGAAAACTGAACTCTTTTTGGTTCATGGTGACCTGGAGATGAGAAAATGGTGTCTATTATTGGGTTTTGAAATCGTCATAAACCACCTCAAGCTCTTTTGCGAAATTGATGTTTCCATTAAGCATATTTTCAACTAAGATTCCAGTTTGCACGGTATCAAGGCTGATGCAAACACACCTGCATTTGAAGCAGATTCTATGGTCAGATGATATAACATTTCAGATCTTTTTTTAAGAAAAAGTGGGTGCTGTAAACTCTGGACAAAAAAGAAAAAAGAAACATCCAGACTGTTATCATCTCCAAGTCTAAAGTCAGGTTCTGTGATGGTATGAGGTTGTATCAGTGTCTTTGTCAAAGCTCATTTCCACATCTGTGATGTCTATTAATGCAGAAAAGTAAACTGAGATTTTAGAGCAACATAATCTGCCACATCATTTCCAGGGACATCTAAGCATTTTACAAAGACATGGCTGCGGAAGTAGAGCGCATGACAACTGGACTGGTCTGCTTGGGATAGGTCTGGACTCCACACAGATAATGTTGGAGAATTTTAAAACCAAAAATGTTACAATGACGACAGCCTTGCACTGTGGTACAACTTAAGATGTGTCTTCAGGAAGAATGGGGCAAATTAACACCTGAAAAATCAATCAAAATTATCAATGCCACGATGCCTATTACCAGCTGGATCAAGGAATGACAACATTACAACTTTTTTGTAATGTGTTGAAATAAAGTATGAAATATAAAATGAAATTAAGTTAATGAGAAAAAAGCATGAAACATCTTGAGTTCATACCATCTGTAAAGATATAAAAGTCAAAGTAAGAATCATTGCATTAGCATACTGTCCCAGCTTTTTCTGGTTTAGGGTAGTATTTAAGTTCATTCAAAATCCTACACACCGAGTGGTAGTTATGAAGTTTCTTGGTGGTTGTATTTTAAAGAATAACCCACAGCCGTTTCGAGGCACTCCACCAGGGAGCCTGCTGACAGGAAGTCCAGCTCCACCTCAATGAACTTAATGTAAATAGCAAAACGCTGTGGCGAGTCTTCGCTATCACTGCCCTGACAGTTTTTCCGCAGGAAACACGTCACCCTGGAGGGTTCCCAGGGAACGTAGAGTTTCCCAGAACCCTGAAAGTGCTGGAGCAGGTACTGCTGAATGGTCCTGTCCTCTGCTATGCCTAAGTAGCAGTATGTGACTTTATTCCTGGTCGTGTCATCCTGCCCAGCTCCTTCTACATCAGACGGTATCTGAGATCCATTTTCTGATTTACAGTGAGGTAAGCTGTGATCCTCGCTCTCAGCATCGGTATAGGCCAACGCCTCATAACCAACAGCATACAGTCCGTAAGTCTTGGGGATGTCCCCAGGTAGGAGGTAGTGGGAATTGGTCTTGCTGCCCATTGCTCTGGATAGTGAAACTGGAACCCAGTCCACATCCATATGCAGCTCGAGGCAGCGTGCCTCACTAATGGTAATGTCCAGGTACTTGTAGTAGACGTTCTTCCAGTTCATCTTCTGAACTTTGGTCATGATGATCCGGCCCTCCGGCTTCTCTGGGTTGAAGTACTCACGAAGCCTCTTTCCCAGTGGCACCTGGGAGCTGATTTCAGCATAGTGGTAACGCACATCCTCGCGCCACCGTGTGTTAAAGCCCACTCCGAAGATGGCCAACTTGTTGGAGAGGTGCAGCCGTGAGAATTCAGTCCATGTCTGGAAGTGTTCCCACTTCAGCTGCACAGACTCCAGTATACGGATCACAGTCTGCATCGCATCCTTTTTTCTGCACACAGGAAGAGACAAAGTTATACGTCATATGTAGTTCAAAAGTGCTTCATAGCAGCAACCAGTGGCAGAGTCCAATGACTAGCTGTCGACCAAATGATGCACAGGTATTTGGTTAGCTTAGTTGATTTTCTTGTTTAATGCAAATTTATCTGGTGTGCTACAATTTTTTTTACCCCGTACAGTTGTCATGGAGGTAGAATCTAGGCATTGATGGAAAGAAAAAAAAAAAAAAAAACATGTTTGTACCAGGTAATGGTTGCCACTTGGTGGTACCCTAGTTTATACAGTCAAGGACCATTTCTCAATATGCATACTTGTCTGTATTTGGAGGCATCAAGAATGCCTCCAGTGTAGACTTCTGTAGACCTGAGATGACAAAGTATCCCAGAATGCATTTTGCATCAACCAGCTGCAGTAATGAATGAGGAACTAATGATTGAGTAAAAGAGCTTTATAATTTGCTGTTTTGTAGCAAACTGTAATCTTAAGATGTTTTCATTTGAGAATATAGTTCTTCTAACTTCAAATTTGTGGTTAATTGATCAGGCTAGAGCCTATTTAAAAAAATCATCTGACGTTGTCAGACTTTCTTACTTTTCACCTCCACCAAACTATAAACACAGCTGGGACAAAAAAAAAAAAAAAAAAAAAAAAAAAAAAAAAAAAAGCATAAAATCCATTAAAAAAAATCATTTAAAATAACGGTTAGAGGCTGTTTTGTCAGAAAAGTCAATGGTCCATTCAGAGTCACAGTGAACTTAAGTGTTTATTTTATCCTCAACTAAATTGTAGATGTTTATAAATACGTGTTAGCCTTCTAGCTGAGCTGCGATCAAGCTGTTCCAATTGCAGGAAGCTGGACTGCGTCCTTTCATCCTCAGGATGTCATACTTGGCAAGTACAACTCGGGACTTGCAGGGGTGTCAACGGGAAATTGGAAAAAACTCTGAAGTGGTTCGTGAAGCCGGGGGGGGGCTCGAGAAAATTTTGAGCACTCTCAGGGTGCTTTAGGAGGCATTCTGAGCACAGCATTGTGTATTTGGGAAGCATCACCAAGGAACATTAAGTTGTCCATATTGTTACTTTGAATGCCACATAATCAGATTCAACATCATATTTAATAAATGATTCATTTATTTAATAAAGCTTTCCCTCAACAGAAAAAAAGATAAAAATGGCACAAAGTTGAATTATTCCTGCTAATGTGAGAATACACTGAGCATAAGGCTGAGGTTAGATATCAAAAATAAAAGTAGTTGTTATGAAACAATTAAGTGGCCTATTAAAGGCAAAAATTCAGAATGACTAGTGATTCAAGTCACTCGTGAACTTCAACAGTAAGACATCATAGGAAATAGCATGTTAAAGCCAGCCATAAAATTGTACTTTGTATTCATAATCTTTTACGGTTGTAACTCTGAATCATATTCTCACAGACAAAATACAAGCCAAAATACAGATGAACTGCTTTATGACTTTACCCATATGGGAATTTTTTTTTTAATTTGTGCACAACTTTAGATGAATATGCACGAATGCTAATGTTTTTGACCGCTTACTCCATACTGACCACTGGAGGGAGTTTTGGAGAGAGATAACACTCATTTACATTATTATCATCCATATGCCATGAAAACACGTCTTATAAAGACAAAAGGAGGAGAGTTCTGTTCTGGTTGACTCACTGGGTTTGTTCTGACAGCTCCGCTTGAATCTGTACAGCTCTGTTTTTGGGCAATTGGATTTCTTCTAGAAGAAAAAGCAAATACAGATATGAGTTCAAACCCATTTTCCTCTGTGACTGTCATCTGTCTGCTAACAGCTCACCAGTATCCATGTCTCCCTCTTGAAAAGCTGAGTCCAGGACCTGGTTGCACCAGTCCTCCTGGGAGAAGTCCTCCAGCGTGCTGCCATCCGACTCCATGTCCTGGTAGAGTCCGCTGCTGTTGATCAGAACTGGGGCACAGCTCTGGGAGTCCCAGCCTCCCTGACCAAACACCTTCTCCAGCTGCTCGATGGTGTAGCTGCTCTTCCTTTTACCGATGCCATGTTCCTTCACACGGCTGTAGCAACGTCTGAGTGTCTTTTTTTTTGATGGAGAATAGATACATTTTTCTCAGCTGATTGCCTAACATTACTGGACATTCTACAATGTGGTGTCAAATGGACAGAATGAATCCCTAAAGTTTTGACTAGATTTTTAGATTGTTACACATGAATATAGATATCAAAACTGACTGACTGAAGAATGTTCAGTACCATATTCAGTAAAGTTTTGTTATTAAGGCATTAAGACCTCCAAAACCTCATCAGCTCTCGAGCTGATGGACCATCAGCGCTCATTTACCAGCTGAGGACAGCCTCGTTTTAGTGAGTCGTTTCAGAATCTTCTCCGTATATTCACAGTGGTTTAAAATGAAACAGAAGGTTTTTATTGATTTCTATTTAGGTTTAAGGACATAATAGAAGTCCTGAGTAAATCAGTGTCATTAAAGCATGTAAACCACTTAGAATGTACCATTTTTCTGAAATAGTATGCCATAAAATGTTATCTGATCTTCTTCAAAGTTACATTAGTAAACATTAATGAACACCACAAGAAATTCCAGGGTATTTTCCTGATATTTCAACAAGGAAAAGATAAGCAATTTCAGCTAGATGAGTGGTGATCCTGTCTACTTTGCCAGGAAATGTCTGGAGGAAGCCACTAGTATGGGGAAGACCAGAAAGGCACATATCTACAAAACCCCAGATGAGTGCGAGTACAGCCCCCTTATACATCATAATCTGTAGTACTCAGGTAGGATCTATTCAATCTAAACCAATGCAAAACCAGTGCAGGCAAGGGGCATGTTCATACCATCAGTGTGGTTTTACTAATGGTATGATCACCTGTGATTAATATCTCTTTGCTTCTCCTACATCTGATTATTGAAAACGCTTCTGGTGGGCTACATACGGCCAGAAAAGCCAGTGGAAAGTCTGTTAGAAACAGGTGGGTCTCCAGATGGATTGAATGAATAAGTGAATGAGCGGAGTGAATCTGTGGCTTCAACAATTTCTTAATCTTTAAAAAAAAGGGAAATATTTTGACAAAATTGTAAGCTTGTTTGGAACCACCTAAATCTGATAATCTATCATTCAGTGATCCAGATTTTCAAGGTACCATTACATCACAGATCCAAAGTGGAATAGAATTATCCAGCTTCCCTTCATTTATTTACACCAAATTTCACAATTTGCTGTACCTCAAGTGGACAAGGAAAGGTTCTTTGAATGATCTCAGAAGGTGCATACCCTGCAGAAGAGCAGGGTGGAGTAGAAGCTCTGAGTGCCCACTAAAACCAGCTGCTATGAATGGCCCAGTAAAGATAAAGGCTGAACAGCGAGCTCTTTTACTGCATAACTGTGGTATTTTGACCAAAATATGTCTTGGACTTTCCATTAAGATTTCAGGAAACTTTATCAACCATTTAAAAATGTATATAATATGTCCCCTTTAATGCTTGTTGGCATTTGCAGGCAGTGAAAATAGATTAAGGTATGTTTCTGTAAGGAATCTAGAATGTTGTTGCGATGCTGCATTAATGTTTGTCAACATAAACTGATGTATAACCATAAAATCGTTTATCTCAAACATTATAAACAGCCTGAACTCGTTTGAGTGTGATCTCCAGCTCAACTGAACTGTCATTAGCTCCAGCTCAGAGTTAACTGCAGGGTCTGGATGAAGCAGCAGGAACCAGCTGCTCTCCTCTCACTGCTCGGCTTACCTTCATCCTCTCCCTGCATTGGGACGGTGTTCTCTCGTATCCCAGCTCCGACAGGGCTCTGGACACGCGCTCGTACATGGCAGGACCGGGGGCCTTCCCGGAGAACACAGTTCCCGCCACCTCCAACTGCTGCATCCGTGCCTCCGCCAGCCTCTCGTTGCCCCACACCGCGATGAGGGCGTTCGTTTCGGAGGGCGTCCAGGACATGCCCCGGCAGGCGGTGAAGCTGCTGGAGGAGGAGGCCACCGGTCGGCCCGCGCTCCCGGAGCCCCCGGAGCCCACATTCAGAGGGGAGAAGCGGTTCGGTGTGGAGGGGTTGGAGTGGTACTGGTTGCTGTCGCTGTAGTCCTCTGACTCCGGGGACGGAACCTCGGTTTTCGGGATCTTTAACGGCGTCGTTATCTCTGGAGACTGCTCTGCGTTACTGGGCGCCGCCATCTTGCCTCTGTTGCTAAGGAGAGGGGAGGGAAGGTGGCGTCACGGGTGTCACGTGAGACCAATTTTATACCATCGACGCAAGCCGCACGGGGATAAACACGGCAATTCCCGTTGGAGTTAAGAAGCATTAATAAACATCAAAGTGTTAAAAAGGGACACATTTTGAATAAAATACTGTTTTTTGTCTTGGAGAGCCTTTATTTGGTGTCTTAAGAGACCACCAAATAAGTAAATATAACACAACGCAACCCTGTCACTAAGGTTTGATATCCTGACTTTAAGAATCTTTCAGTGACCTGTTTAGGTTTGCTGGGTACTGTGACATCACAGACCCAGTCTGGTAGAATTATTCAGAATCCCCAAAATTCTCTCCACTCCACATTTTTCCTGTGTTTGTCTGCACTACTTGGTAGGAGCCAAACACCAGTTAATCAAAAAATAGGCAATTGAAGGCTGCCCACCTGACTTTGGATACCATCGGGGTGACAAAACTCAGTCCTTCAAGGACCACTGCCTGTGTGTCTTAGATGTTATCCTGACACAGCACACCTGATTCAAATGAGTGGTTCATCATCAGCTTGTCATCCAGGGCTGCACAAGTTAGTTAACGAACCATTCATTTGAATCAGGTGTGCTTAAGCAGGGAAACATCAAAGACTTACAGGATAGCGGCCCTTGAAGGACTGGAGCTGGGCATCCCTGGTCTACATCCACCTTCCTAGTCTGAGACTAAACTGGTAATGGAGAAAATAGCAATTCCTTGACTAACCAAGGAAAAAATGTTTTCTGTGGGCATCCCACAGAAATCTCACCGAAAAATTATGGGGCTTGCCATAAAACAACCCACACAGGCCCAGTGTGGGTTTGCCCATGTCAATCAATCAATCAAACTTTATTTATATAGCACTTTTCATACACATAAAATGCAACACAAAGTGCTTCACTAAATAAAATCAGACATAAAACAGGAACAAAAACACATAATAAAACCCGTCACTCTCACCCCCACACATACAACTGCACACATACCAAGCACACACACACACACACACACACACACAGCACAAAGTAACAAGTTTAAACCAGTTTTAACCAGTGACCAGAGTCTGGTGTGGATGAATTTGACTGGCTTGCAGAGTCCTGACCAAAACCTGATAGAACACCTTTGGGATGAATTAGGGCAGAGATCGAGAACCAGACCCTCTGGGCCAACATCAGTGTGTGACCTCAGAAATGCACTTCTGGAAAAACGGTGAAAAATCCCCATAAACGCACTTCCCAGAAGAGCTGAAGCTGTTAAAGCTGCAAAAGGTGGACCCACATCCAGGGCCGTCGCAAGGGGGGGCGAAGGGGGCGGTCGCCCAGGGCCCCGCGCTATGAGGGGCCTCACACTTGACCAATGAGTTTTGTTTATCTAATAATTTTATGTGGTCATTAGAAGGCTTTTTCTTACTGTTTCTTACTTTCCATTGTTTATTATTATTATTATTATTATTATTATTATTATCTGATGTTGCTACTAACACTACAAACAGGTTGCAATTTGTCCTCGCTCCGACGGAGCACATGAAAATAGGTTATCCTGAAAAGGGCCTCGCATCTCAAGTCTGCCCCGGGCCCCGCCCCCCCCTTGCGACGGCCCTGCCCACATCATATTGATTAGGAATGGGATGAACTAAAGCTCATATGTGAGTTAAGGCAGGTGTCTGAATACTTTTGGCAATATAGTGTGTTTGTTTTTATGCTGATAACCGTCTGTGAATGTGACATGAGAAAGGCTTGGTTAAGAGTGTCAAAAACGTATTTTGATGTATGTGATTACCTCTAGAAATAAAGGAGTATGAGCTGGATTGCACTGTTTGGCTTAAAGTTTTTTTTTTCTCCCTAGGTGGGAGTTTTTTTTTAACCTGCCATTATCCTTGTTTAGGATTCAATGTTATTTTTTAGTTAATGATATTTGCTCGAGGGTCATGCTCTGGGTCTCTGTAAAGCCCCTAGAGCAGTTATTCCCAAAGTGTGGGCCACAGCCCCCTGGTGGGCCGTTTCGGTATTGCAAATGGGCCGTGAGAGGTCATTCAAATTAAACAAATGTTTTAAATCCTCAATCTTTTTTAATATGTTTTTAATTAATGTAAAATATTAATGACATGATTTAAAAACATTAAGTAGTAACAAAACAAACCAGTTAAGTGTTATTCTATCATCATCTTAATGCGGCAAGTGTCATCTTATTTGTTGACCCCTTACATTAATGTCAGAACATAGCTTCTAGTCTTGTATGTTGATCACATTTGTGATAAAAGGTTTAGGTGGGCTGCGGAGATTATTCACATTTCAAATTGGGCCTTGATATTCTGAAGTTTGGGAATGGCTAGAGACAATTGACATTGTAACAGACGCTATACAAATAAAACTGAACTGAATTAGGAATGAGATGAACTAAAGCTCATATGTGAGTCAAGGCAGGTGTCCAAATACTTTTGGCGACATAGTGTATGTTTTCATGCTGACCACCGTCTGTGAATGTGGCATGAGAAAGGCTGGTTAACAGTGTCAAACACGTATTTTGATGTATGCAATTAACTGTAAAAAAAAAAAGGAGTATGAGCTGGAGCAGATGGCCAGCAGCAAAGTAATGTCTTCTCACCATTCATCTTTCTATACTGCTCACACTTCCAGTATCAGTCATCATCTTCACAACTAATTCAGTCTAATAAGTAATAAGTAACTAATAAGTCAGGTGTGTGGGGTAGAACGGTGTTCAGTACATCAGTCCTCAACTGCGCTGCAGACACCCCTGGTGTTGACATAGCACCAAATGACAGTCCTCCCTCTGGCATTGTCACAAAACCATCTACGATGCTTCGTAGATGGGAGTCACCAACGATGAAGACAAACTGCAAAACACACAAATATTCTGCAGTTAACAACAGAACTTATTCCTGACTTTTCACATTTTACTGGGAAACTGCTCAATAACAATACCTTCTTGTTGGGACATCAACAATACTTATTTGGAGTACAAAATCATAAAACTACCTGACCCCAAGATTTGTAGTACTGTGGTACTCATGTGCACGAAATGCATCTCTGGGTACTCCCTGTGCCAGGGTCTGAGCATGGCAGAAACCCTCTCCACGAGGCTCCTAAATAAGCGTCAGAAACATATAAACTACACAAACAACACACAAAAGAAAATTGTGATGGCAGGACATCATCAAGCATAACTAACTTTCTACAGTAATTAATTAAACTTAAATATTGTGATGGTGAATTAATGAGAGAGAAACTTCAATTTAAGTTTGATAGAAATCTGCATTAAAAGGATTAATCCGATTTAAAGCTGTATTTCTTTATAACTCTGAAGATGGAGGTCATGCTGCACATGTCATGTTTGTACCTGGGGAGGTGAAGAGCAGAACAGGCCTGGGATCTTTATCCAGATGTTTCCCAACTGTGGAGATGTTTGGACTTTGGGGATCTGTAACAATGTTTTCACATATTAGTTATAAAATAAGAACTTTTATTAGAGCATCACATGAAGTAAAATAAATATTTGTCAATGTTGCCTCTTTTCTTATTAATAAAGACAGATAAAGTCAGAATGTAATTAAAGAGAACCACTGTCAACATTAGTGAGGATGTACCTTTCTAGCTGGACAACGTGTGGGGTCATCCATGAAGAACCACCGTGTACTCGTCGGTGGAGTCTTGTTGGCCACAGGAGAGAAGGATTCGGCTTCCTTGACTCTCCAGACACGTCTCACTGGTGATGGTGTCTGTTGACACAAATTAGATATTAGGATCTCATGACATCTGTGACCTTTTTATATCAGCTTAAATATGACAAAGATAAATTTCCATGATGTTTGTTTCACAACTGAAAGTTGGTAATAACAGAAGTTCATCAATTCTTCATAGAAACCTTTAAGCAGGCAGATGCATTTGTGTAATCCTGAATAGAGTAGGTATAAATTTAACATGCTTAACTGTCTGGGAAGAGGAGGGGTGGGTTGAGGGTGGTACATACCTGTTCAGATGGAGAGCCAGCTGGCTGTTGGCAAAGGAGACGAGCCACAACTGCATCGGCCAAGTCCAGTTTTCTCCAGCGTAACTTCTGTGCCTGGGACCTCTCATCATCTTCACAACTAATTCAACAGCATCATCTTCAGTCTTAGACTTCTTCAGTTGGTTCATAAGTTTAACACACACAACTACTAATGTTTGATCCTAACAGATAAAAAAAATACCTTCTAAAATTAGCATTTTAAGTGTCTTCATTACTGATTTCATTCAGAGGTTAAAGCATTATTGAAAGAAAATGCAGAGACTCACTGAACCAAGAGGGGGACCTCCTCCTGGACGGCCATGGCTGGGGCTGGGGTTGGGGTGTCCTGCCAAGCTGCAGCGGCAGCAGGAACCCCCTGGGGACTGGCAGCCTGTTGGGTCACCCCGGAGTGACTGCCTCTCCTTCTCTGAGGCGACCTCTCCATCGCCACGGAGGCCAGCTCCGCCAAAAAGCGGGCTGGGCCAACCTCTGAGCCCCAGCCAGCCTGCTGGAGGCTCTTGGGCCCCCGCAGGGCCAGTCGGGTGCCCCGGAAAGGTGAGAGTGGAATCATTTTGTGCTTATGACCGATTTCGCCCAAATATAGGACGACTCTAATAATAAGATGACCCCTATTTTTCAAATATCATTGTGGGAAAATAAAAATATAAAGAAGACAATAAGGTTATTCATAAAACAACTTTATATTGTACAATTATTATAGAAACAAATTACTCAGAGATAACATTCTGCTGTATTGTTAAACATTTTTATGATTTCATCTTTTTTAGGAAGTATGGTACCATACTGAAGGTAAGGTACATGTCAGGTTTCCATGTTATTTAAGATCAAGGTATAGTACTATTTAATGGACTTTATTCTCTTAAATCTGAGACTATGACTCAGTGAATCAGCAACAACCATGTAGTTCAATAACTGCATTAATGATGTCAATAACTGCAGAACCATCAAAGTCCTGTTATATTGAATTGAATTGAATTGAATTGAAAATATTTTAATAATCCCCGAGGGAAATTGGCTCGTTGCAGCAGATACAAAAATATACATAAATAGACAGGACAATAAATAGACATTAAATAGGAAATAAATAGACAAAAAACAGTGTGCAGAAACAGAACAATAAATAGACTAAAAACAGTGTGCAAAACAAGACACTAAATAAAAAGTAAGTAGACAAAAACAGTGTGCAAAACAGACAAAAACAGTGTGCAAAACCAGTAATAATAAAACTGTAATAATGTAATAAAGTGATATACATATACATATACAACAGGGGTCTCAAACTCATTCCTGAAAGGGCCGTGTGGCTGCAGGTTTTTGTTCCAACCATGCAGAAACACAGCTGAGTTGTTTCACTCAATCAACTGGACTGGTTCAGACCTTCAGTGAAGACAACTAGTTGATTGACTAAAAGAACTCAGCTGTGTTTCTGCATGGTTGGAACAAAAACCTGCAGCCACACGGCCCTTTCAGGAATGAGTTTGAGACCCCTGATATACAATATACATATTCGGATTCAAGAACAACATTAGTAATTCAGTCTTTAAATAACAAATTCTGGACTGTAACAAAACTGTCTAACCCTTTTGAATTTCGCATGCTTCCTCCATTTATCATCAGATCTGCTCCATGCTTCACTGTGATGCTTCATTCTTACTGGTTACTTCAGTGCGGCTCCATCTAGCGGCGCAGATGTGTAATGACAATAGAAAAGTCTAGACATCGATGAAAGACGACTCTCCTTTTTGAGAATATGATTTCTAGAATAAAATCCTAAATGCGGGCCAAAACGGTAATTGATATAATCATAAACACCTACAAATTCTGTTGTTTTACCAACTAATAAAGTTTCATAAGTGTATAATAGACTAATTAAGTCTTAAAATAACTGTGAGGTGTACAAGCTGAAAGTTGAATAGATGAGGAGGGGATTCAGCTGTCAAATCAGAAAGTGACATGTTTGATGAGCCGTTATCCTTTTTAGCAGTCAAAATTCAAGATATTTAAGATCATTGTTATATGTTTCAGGACCTGCAGAAAAGCAAACCACAGGGGCAGGAGCATCACAGCATCTATCAGGGAGGGTTCCATTTTCCACAGATCTCACGTTCCCTTACAATCATGAATGGAGAATTATGCACAGGTTTGTTAGTGTTGATTTTGATATCTTTAAGTTTCTTTTATCATTTTCTTCAGATTCGTTAAAGACATGTTAAACCCGCTCTTGTTTGTTTGTAGTTACTCTGCAAGGAGCAGTAGTTGTGATGTTTGGTGTATTTTGTGTCAGTTTGTCACAGGGTTTGAGAAGAAGACAGGTAGACATGCTGGAAGATGGAATAACTGGGAGCAGTAAATCACTGACCAGGGTCACTACTCTCTTACGGAAAATCTGTGCTCGGGCAATGAGGCGACTAGAGAGACGAAGGAAAATGTGAATTGGAGGAAGAGGAGCTTTTGTCACAATAGATGAGAGCAAATTCACACACAAAAGAAAGGTAAAGTCTGTTTCTAAGTAATTAATTAAGTAAAGTTGTTATATAGTTGTTTTGGTAAGGTACATTCCATATGATAATTTGTTTTTTGGGCAAATTTCAGGTGGAAAGATCCAGAGATGGTTTAATTTATTTTTTATATATTATGTTTAATATATTGTTTTATCTGAATAGACCACCACTGAGTCCTGACCTAGACTATCTTAAGTATTATCTTAAGTATTTAATTAAATTTAAAAATGTATACACTCACTTTAATTTTGGAAGCTGTTCCGGACTGTTTCTAAAGTTTTGTTAGACATACTGTGATACTATGATACTATGTGATAATAAGTGACACTGGTCATTGTTAATTATCTGAGAACAGTGGCAGTATTTACTCATCACTCTGAGATTATCACACAGTCACTCTGTGTGTATTTGCACACAAATAGGACTGCATTGGTAAAATTGTCTTTAAACATCACATGGACGAAAAACAAAAGTACCACTGAATCAACTTTGCTTTCACACCTTGACTGTAAAATTAACATTCACAGATTAATTTGTGATATTTTATATTAAATTTGCATTTTGCATATTTTTCAGTTTGGACGTGGACGACGTGGACTCACCTGGAAAAGACGGTCTTGGGTTTTTGGACTTTTAGAAGTGAAGCACTCCTGGAGGCATCCTGTCTTAAAGCTTGTTAAAAATCGATCCAGAATGCGATTGCTTCCGTTAATAAGAAAATATATTACTTGCCAAGTAAATTATTAGATTTTCCTCAGTAATACAGTATAATTTATGTGGCAGTAGTTTGTGTTCTGAATGCACAGCAAACAACATGATCACGTGCAAAGTATGTGATAATAACTTGGTAAAACCATGGAAACAAACCACTCTTTCTTTTACAGTACAGTTCCACCTTTATTTCAGGGTAACTACTCTGTAAAACTCCGGAGATATGGAAGTTTTTGCCAGATCTCATGTTCAAAATTACACGCTGATGATGGTAGAGGATAATAATCTACAATTACCAGGAAAGTGGTAATACCATGGAACCAAACCACGCTTCCTTTTACAGTACAGTTCCACCTTTATTACGGGGTAATTCACAAGGTTTTACCTGGTAATGTTACCTGGTGATTATAAAGTAATTACTTAGTAAATGTTACAACTTATCCGGTTAATACTAGGTAATTACCTGGTAAATATCATAGTCATTAGTACCCTCACTGTCACTACACAGGTCGACTGGTAATACATAATCCATAATTCTTGGATAAATTCCTGGTAGTTTTCAGTATATATCTAGCAAATATCAAGTAAATAGACTTGTATTTACCGGGTAAATATTAGGTAACTACCAGGCAAATAAGGGGTAGTTACCAGGCAAATATGTAATAATTCTTGGGTAAATACCTGGTAATTACCAGGTAAATATTTTCAACGACCGGGTTTAAAATCTACAACATACAATTACTGTGTATCTACCAGGTAATTATTGGGTAAATGTCTGGCAATAGTCAGAAATATATCTTGCAAATACTGGGTATTTACATGGTAATACTTAGTAATTACATGGGGAAAGTACTTGGTAATTACATTTCATTACCTGATTATTACTTCGTAAATACAGTTTATTACCAGATTATTACCTGATAAATACCTGGTTAATACCAGACTGTAAAAGGAAGCATTACCAAAAAAGGTTTTTCCTAATTTCTCCGCTACCGCTGGCCATGCCTGCTTGTTTTTTTTTGTGTTTTGTTTTGTTTTTTCTGCATCTATGAGCTGCAGCCAACCGGCCAAAGTGTGATAGGTTGGTCACTGTGAGTGAGCGGAGGCGAGTGGACATTGACATGCAGTGTCGGGCCTGTTCCCTAAAAGGCACGCACGCTCACGTGCAAGTCGAATGCAAAGTTATTGGAACATAAATACCACGGGACATAAAAACGTAATGTCCAGTGTAGGTCGTACCGAACAGTTCGGTATTTTACTGAGTACCGTTGCATCCCTAATGTGTGTGTATATATATATATATATATATATATATATATATATATATATATATATATATATATATATATATATATATATATATATATATATATATATATATATATATATATATATATATATATATATATATATATATATATATATATATATATATATAAGGCTGGGCAAGTTAACGCGTTATTATCACGTTAACGCATTAATTTATTAACCCCGACATTTATTTTATCACGCGTCAATGCATGTTGCTCACATGCTTTTGTTTTGAAAAGTTACTGGCTGCTGTGAAACCGGAAGAGAATTAGCAGGTAAACAAGGAAAAGCTAAAACAGACATGGAGAGTGGTAAAAATCTGTGAACTTTACAGTTTGGGTAGCAACTCATGTAGCAATATTAACAGTTCTATCTAAAAAAAAAAAAAAATTCTGCACTGCTACAAAAACTTTCGCATCATTCCTCCGTGTTACATCAGATCTGCTCCATGTGTACACTGTTGTGCTATTCTCTTACTGGTTACTTCAGTGCGGCTCTATCTTGTGGCCCAGATGTGTAATGACAATGGAAAGTCCAGTCCTCGATTATAAAACAAATTCAGTTCTGTGGCCCGTTTTTTAATTTCGTATTTTTGATCTAAGTCTAAAATTGAAATATAAAAAAAACAGGCGTTTTTTCATTTTTTTTGTGTAAGATTAAAAAATGAAAAACATAATAAAATGTCACTTTTTAATTTTTGATTGACAATTGAAAATGGAAAGAATGAATGATACACAGATTGGTAAAGTTACTGAACTGAAGTTACACTAACATGGACATTTTCATTTTAAAGTTCTCCCAGATGGAGGATTTGACAGAAACAAGGTTATTTGTAACAACTGCCAAGTTGAAATTAAGTTTCTGCTGTTACCTCAGAAATTACCTGTTTTAATGTTATGATTGTGGCACAGGATTTTGTTGGTAGACTTTTTTTTATTTGTCATAAAAAAACAGGATGACATTAATGCCCTGGCAGTGGCAATAAGCTTTATTTTATTTTACATTTTTTAAGATGAGATTTACACTAAATATGTGTTACTGACAAATACTGATATTAAAAGTGTTTGAACAACAAATGTTATGACACTTTAGTTCATATGGCAGCAGAACATTTCAATAAAAGTGCATTTTACACTATTTTTGAATTTATTATTTGATTTTGTGTATACAATGCGATTAATCGTGATTAATCAAGGAAATAATGCGATTAATCAGGATTAAAAATTTTAGTCATCGGGGCTATCGCTCACTATGTTGATGTTTGCCTTGCACATTTTCGAAGGATTGTTAAAAGCCGAAAACAAAACAAAACGTCCTTGGATCGGTTCTTTACAAAACATCAGGCAAAAACCACTGCTGAGAGAGAACATGAACCAAAGAAGGCAAAATGTGACAACGATAGCCGTTAAAAGGTAAATGAACATAATTTTTATTCTTCACTTTATTCTTTGTTTTTTATTATCTACAACTCTCGTATTATGTTTATTGTACAGTGATCTAATGATCACATGCATTTGTTACATGTTTTGATGCATTTTTATGATTTATTAGAAAAAAATATGTCAGAATTTTGGCATTTTGACATTTCACACTGTGGAAACCTGTATTGCGGTCAGATGAATCAGTGTTCCAAATTCTTTTTAGGCCAGAATGGGCCTAAAAAGATAAAAATACATCTGAAACTCTTCATCACTTCGTCTCCTCAATGCCAGAACATCCTCTCAGTTTGAAAAATGGAAACAATACCAAGTGGTCTAGAATGTATAAATCGATGTATATTAAGAAATTAAATTATGTTGATATCAACAGGAATGTATGTATTGTTTTTTTTTTTTTTTAGCATTTCCCATTGACCTCAGCTGATTCTGATTTGGGATTATAAACTCTGTGATGATATAAAACCCATTAAAATTGTTAGCAAATGAAAAAATAAAATCACAAGCTCATACAGTTTTTATTCTTGCATTCAAATGTTTACTAGCTATAAAATTAGATCCAAGAATCATTCAACTGTGACCATCAGACTGTGAATCAGTTTAGTCCTGAAACTATCTTCAAACTCAGTAGTAATCCAAGCTCCTTTACAGAAAATATGACAAACTAAATGTCATACTTTTCTGACATGTTTGGATGAGAGAATTGAGCAGTATAAACATCAAGTGTCTGGTGTGAGTCTGCTCTTGAAATATGGAAAGTGGCACATTGAGGACATCTACACTGTGTTCAGTCTGTATGGAGGTAGACAAGGAAAGGACTTTGACTTCATCCAGTTTAAACACTTACAAATATAAAAAAAAATTTCAGCGGAGTCATGGAAACAGACATTTTCAATTTTCCTACAAACAGGCATACCTTATGAGAAGTTACAGGATACTTAAGCATTAGCAGTTTATCTGCTTTCAAAGAGAATGAAGCTGACATGCACCCATGTTGTCCAAGTTCAGCCTGGTTTGCACTTTTGACTTCATGTCATTCAGTTCACTCCTTAAACACCACCTTCATCACACTGAGTCATAAACAACACTGGAGGGCAATCATTCCTGCACTCTTAGCATGAAGCACAGATCCTCCAAGTGTCTAGTGAATATGAAGAATACAGGTCAAGTATGATTTCAATCATAACTGGTTGTTCATCAGCCCCGTCTTTGGAAAGGGTCTGGTTGTGTGTGGATGTTTTCTCTCTCTGTTACACAGTCTGGAAGGCCTTGGTCTGGGCAGGGGTCATTCTCGCAGTAGTCCCCATGTGTGTCGGGTTTCCAGGGTTCATCTTCAGGGAAGGGTTAGGCTTGGAGTTGGAAGCTGAAGTGGAGATCAGGGTAGAAGGTGATCCCAGAGTCTTGGGAACAACCTCATTGCAGCCAGATTTAGACTTAGGAAAGGTGGAAACATGGCAGCTTTGCTTGGCAGATGTCGCAGCAGGAGGACAGGCTCGTGGGCCACAGGATGCCATGGTGGCCACCATAGACTGAGTGGAAGAGGTACCTGAACGAGAGCTGCCAGAACGGGATGAGGAAAGGGAACTGAGCGTCATCAGTTTGGCTTTGGGAGCGTCTGCGTCCTCCCTGAAATGAGCACATGGTGACATGATTTCACAGTGTCCTTGTCTTTGACATTTAAAATAATAATAATAATAATAATAATAATAGATTCAATTTATATAGCGCCTTTCAGAACACCCAAGGACGCTTTACAGAGTAGTAACACACAGAACAGAGGACAAAGACAAAGGACAACAACACATGCTACGGGAAAAACTCAGCCTAGCTAATCGAGACCAAATGCCAGAGTGAACAGATGTTTTTTGAGTGATGCTTTGAATGAGTCCAGGGTTGCAGCATGGCGTATGTCAGAGGGAAGAGAGTTCCAGAGAGTGGGGGCAGCCACACTGAAAGCTCTGTCCCCAAAGGTGCGTCGGTTGGTGCGAGGGACAGCAAGCAGTCCCATCCTGGTGGACCGAAGGTTCCTCGATGGAGTGTGGTAGTGAAGGAGGTCTGATAGATACGGGCGGCCAGGGAGTGGAGGGATTTGTAAGTGAGGAGGAGGAGTTTGTAGGAGATCCGGAATGTGACAGGGAGCCAGTGGAGGTGCATGAGAGTGGGGGTGATGTGCTGCCAGGGCTTGGAATGGGTGAGCACCCTGGCAGCTGAGTTTTGGACATATTGGAGCCTGTTCAGGGTCTTACTGGTCTTACTTATGACTTTTGACTGGATGAGTGAAACTATTTATACATTTCGTCTCATACAGTATTGCCAGGATGTATGTGCTCTCCTCTCTCTGTCCTATCTTCTTTCTCTTTATTCCTTTACATGGCTGGCCTTAGGCAGGAAGGTCCCCCCATATGAGCCAGGTCCTGCTTGAGGTTTCTTCCTCTTAAAGTGGAGTTTGTCTTTGCCACTGTTTGGCTTAAATGTTTTTTTCTGTTTTTTTTTTTTTACTTGCCATTTTCTTTGATTAGGATTTAATATTCTAATTTTAGTCAATGATATTGGCTTGGGGGTCATGCTCTGAGTCTCTGTAAAGCACTGAGAGACAATTTGCATAAAACTGAACTGACCTGAACTGAAATGAAATGCAACACTATGTAACTTTTTCCACCTCAAAATTAAAGTTTCAAAATCATTTGGACTTTGCATTGACTTATATTAGGGTGAATGGGACTCACTACTATTCTCAAACATAATGGCAGAGGTCCGGAAGAAACCAAAGAGGACCAGGTCAGAGGATAAAAAATAGAAAATATGTTTTTTGTTGTCTGGATGCTGAGCGGTGGAAAAATGGAAAACAATGAGTTGACTGTTTTTTTTTTGGCACTAGTGGCCTTTATTCACAGTAGAGAGAGAGACAGGAAGGGGTCAGAGAGAACGGGGAAGACACGCAGCAAATGGTCGACAAGCCCGGAGTTGAACTCACGACCAGCCGCAGGAGGACTGTAGCCTCTGTATATGAGCCGCCTGCCCTAACCACTGTGCCACCGGGGCGGCCCAGTTGACTGGTTTTTACTCCTTGATGAGAACTAACAGGATAAAGAAATGTGATGAAAGATCAGGGCTGAATTCATTATCTTCTTGCTGAACAAGTCAGTAATGTCTAATTATTGGTATCTCTGGCTAGCTGTGTGTTGTCTCTGTGGTTTCTTGTTTTAATGTGGTAATAAAGTTGTCCACTTTTTAATGTCATCCTTGCCCATTATCACACTCAGCCTTATGTTCAGATGTCTAATTGTAATGTTTTCCACTGAAACTAGTGTTTCAGTGGAAACCTACCATTTAGATGATGGTTGAATCCTGACGTTGATTCAACGTAAAAATACACTACAATGTGCCTGCAGACTACCATTTAGATAATGGTTGAATCAACGTTGTCAGTGACCTCAACGTTGAAGAAGGGTGGAATTCCTTTGCGCTTTCAACGTTGAATCAATATCACTTTTGACACTCTTTCAACGTTGATTCAATGTCAGTTTGCTATCTGGGACATCAATGCAGTAAATCTAAAACCAGAGATTTTCAGTGACTAGTAGAAAGACACAGTGAGTAGAAAAGCACAGTGAGCATCCAAGTTCACAACTAAAAAAAAAAACCCTGTCTGAAAAGGCCTTTATTTTTTACATCATGCATACTTGTACCGTATATATTTACAAATGTTTTCATGTCAGTTGAAGAATTCAGGGAGTGCTCATGATGACCAAAGATTTCTTTCTCTTATCTACCTGATTTCATTGGGAGTTTCTTCTTCATCGTATTTCTTCACCTGCTTTTTGTAGAAAACCAACCAGATGATGAGTATGATGAGAAGTACACCACAGAACACTCCGACAACTGGGCCAAGTACCTCACCCATTCCCCCGACATCTACAAACCACAAAAAAAGAAAAAAATACATTGAACTTGCATCAGAAAGAACGTGCTGACACTAAACCTCACAATTATTAGCTCCAACTTGTGTCCAAAGAAATGATGTGGTGCAGCATGGAAGTGATGATGATCCATCACTTCCAGAAAGATGAAATTTAGGCTCATATATCCTAAATGCAGCTAACCTCATATAACCTTTGGTATTTTTCTGACCTCATATGACCTGCGCATCAGCTATGTTCATGTGCTATTATAAAACTGAAGATCATCCTGTTCTCACAGACAGCTGCAAGGTCAATAGATACAAAACTAACAAAACATAGAATAAGCCACTCTTTGTTAAATCCTACTCCCTGTTGAAGACTATCAGTAATACAACATGACCATATAGGGACTTCTGGTGATGCTGCTTAAAGGGGTCTGTCGCTCTGTCTTGGGCAGAGAGAAATCTTTTAAATTCTCTCTCAATGCGCATGATATTTTTTACTGACTTGACTTAATAAAAAAAATTGTGAATGCAGTTGTTATCTTTGTCATTCTACTTGGATTCTTCTTCAGATAATTTTCCACGACAGGAGGTCCACTCACGGTCCATCTCCACTTTCAGCATGCAGCTCTCTTCTCCAACATCATTGCTGGCTGTGCATTTGTAGACTCCACTGTTGTCTTGGGTCAAATTCCTCAACATCACAGTTTCTGGGTGTTTCAGATCTGCAGAAACATAAGACTCGATTCAGCTCTGAATTCTTGTCTTTTGCAGTGGTTCAAATTAGACTGGATTCGGAAACAGATATGCAGTCTCAACGGAACATCCTTGGTTAGATATTGGGAAAATAATAGAAATAAAAAAACAACTATTTAATTTACTTTCCGTACCCAACAGACCTGGTATTGAGTCTCGATGAGCTATACTGCCAGTTTACCTTCACATACAGCGCTTTATGTTCGTTAATGGACTTTTCTTGCTTCTCCTTCCATTGTCTCCAGCTTTTGGTTTCGCCACTCCTTCACCTTAACACTGTGTCTGGTCGTGTTGTTATTTGAACCTCTGCTGAGCTCACATGCTTTGGATTTCTCTCTACTTTGATACAGTTGTAGTCAAGTAGGCGATAAACAGATTCACTGTTTTCAACTGTATAAACAAAAACTTGGTTTTCTTTAAAAAAAAAAAAAAATGGTTAATTAGAATTTACTTATTATCTATTAAGGTATCCAAGACCAAGACTATGAATATGGTTAGTATGGATATAAACATTTTCTGGTTTAGTATGGGCTGAGCCCCACCTCAGCAGCATCTTTTAAGAGGTTAAAATGTTTGTACTGCCACTGTGGAGTCTGTTATAGGTCATTGTTTCAGATGTTCTTTGTATTGAAGTTGGGTATGTATGTATTAGGAACAGAGGAAAAGACAGAACCTCTGATCAGCCTGTTCTCCAGCAGCATCATGTATTACCGGATCTTCGGGTTCTCGAGGGATCATTATCATTGTTTGCACAGATTTAAGCCCCATTCACAAAGCCAGTTTGTTCCACCACTGTAATGATTTTCTTTTTGACTCACTGCGCTGTGTGAATGACACTGGGGGTTAAGTGGCATAAACATTTAGTGCCATGGTTGTGCAATCTGGACAGTAGTGACAAAGATGTAATGGGAGCTAAATGAGTGCAGTGTAAATTGACAATGTGGAAAGAGAACTCGAAAACTAGAGAGGATGAAATTAGTCTGTCCACTTGACTGAGTTCAGATAAAAAAATTTAAAAAAAGCACTGGGCTGCGTAACAGTGGTGTCCCCGAGAAAAATAAAGAAAAAAAAAAATCAAAACGTGGCACGAAAATAAAAAATGCAGCAAAAACCAGAAAAAAATAGTGGTTGAAAGATTTTCAACCACAATTGAGAGGCCTGTGTGTTTACTTGGGTATAACCAGGTAGAAATTTTATTTTCAGTGCCATGTTTTGTTCAGCATCAAATGAAAAGGCAGCCAGTGACCAGACGCATTAAGGACTTGTTGATGACAACGGATGTGGATAGTGTCAGATTCCTGCATCATAATCTGACATGCTGGATTAACTGCAATCCTCTCCTAAACCAAAATAAGTCATTCTATATAAATGGATCTTATGAATGTAACTTTACAGGTAAAAACAAACCTCAATACTTATGAAGCATAAACCCAGTGAAATGGATGAGGAACTTAAATACAGCAGTGATTAACAGAAAACAAGAAAATGAGGAGTTCCCTTGGACCACAGGAACTTTTATACAGTAGTTTTTAAGGCTACTGGAGGTTTTCTCTAATCAGTTTTTTTTCAACACTGCAGGAAAAAAGGCTAGTCATAGTTTTAAGAAGTCTCAACTTAGAGTAGGAACATCCAGGCTGAGGGGAACGTTCTGTTTCACTGTTATCCATATAAACCAAATTTCTCAACTTTAGCCTCTAAAAAAAATGAATCAAACAACACAGAAGTGGAGCAAGTCTGAAGCTCAGGGCTCATGGAGTCTGGACAGGAAGGAGGAATTACTACGTTATTGTCAGTTCTTCTTTATTGTCATTGCACAAAGTACAATAAAATTTACTGTGCATCATGGATAAAAACAGCAAAATAAAAACAGGAATAAAATAAATAGAACATTCTACCACCACACCCAGTCTCACTCCACCCACACACAAACTAATATTGCACAAAACCCACATTCATTGCCAGCATTGTCCTGGACATTCACAGGTTAGGTCCAGCCACTGATGCTGAGCCTGACTGATGACAGTTGTTCTATCACTGATTATATTCAAGTGTCACACAAATCTGAGGAAAACTTTTAAAATGTTGCTGACCAGATAATAGACATCTAACAAGTTTACATATGACCAGGTGACACTATAGACCTTTTCGGGCCAGCCCCCCGGAAGTACCCCGTCCGCCATTGCTGGAGGGTGCTACAGAGCGACACAGAGCGACGATTTCACAGATTTCGCAGATTAACCAGTGTTTTTGTCTTTCTACAAATATATATTTTTATAATGTCGAGTCGGTCGAGTGGGAATACATGTTCCGCCATAAACTGTGCCAACAATGGCGTGAAAATTCAACAATGGAAGAAGAAAGTATGTGAAATACACAAGCCTTTACTGCACGAAGACTGCCTTGTTTGCAGAACAAGAAGTTAGGAAGACGTGGGTGAAAAATATCAACAGAAAGGACTTTGTTCCAAATGAATACAGCCAGGTGAGTTTTCGTTAACATTCAATCTCGTACTACTTATAGTCTCGCTGAGAGTCCCGGACGATTCTGGCCGAAAGAACAGCAGTATGAGGCTACTGTAGCCCTCGGCACTAGCACAAGCCTATAAATGAATGAATGAATGAATGAATGAATGAGTGACTTAGGAGAATGATAAAATAAATTAAATATAACATTAACACATAGCCTAATTTACCGCTAGCGTTAACGTTACAGTAGCATAATCTTTATGGCTTGTTGACGTTAGTTATAACCAGCGTTGCAGCGTTCCACAGTTTTTAGTGTTTGATTATGGGAATAGATCATGCTATTTCCATAACCAATCATTAAAAACAGCGATAAACTACCTTCATCTGTAACTGGAGGCCACTGCCTAACATCCTCAATCCAAGACATGTCTGCGTTATCCGTAACAAATGCTCCACGCTGCTGTGTTTGGGTTAGTTGGTGGAGCACCGCACACTCCAGTTATGGCGGGGCCACTAGGGGGCGCATGTTCACAATTTTCAAGTCGAAAAGGTGTATAGACCAAGATCCTTATTCTTCTATTTTAATTTTCTTTTTCTTTTCTTTTTTTGGGGGGGTGGGGCTTTTATATTGAAGCCTTATTCCTTAACTTTGTTACTGTATCAGTGAACAAACTTCTGTTATAAGTGATGGGCAGACACTGAACTACATGTAAACATTTATTGCATATATGCATCATACACTTAATGCAGTCATACGCCTCTTTCCTGGTTGACCACTTGTAGATCTTTTTAGCACAAGTACATCCACCGTTCACACATGTTAACTCTCTGTACAGGTAACCAGTATAGTCAGCTGAGGGTAAGTTGGACACTGGAATACCAGCTGATTGACAGAAGTATATGATCAGACTTACCTATCAGGGCCAGTGGAGGCAGCTTGCCAACATACTGGTCCTTTCCCTGTAGCCTCTCCCATTTGTAGTGGATGGGCTCTGAGCCATCAGCAGAGCTGCAGCTCATCTTCAAATCACCACCCTCAATAACTCTACCTTCCATCCAGCATCGAGGCTTAGACAGCTTCACTGTGGACAGAAATCAGATCTAAACACAGACATACTGACATCTTTCCATTCTGTTCTGTATTGCATGAATGACATATTCTATTCAGGGCAGTTAGGGCCATGGACTGAAGCAGAGGGACATGCTAGTATAGATTCTAGGATGCAGAGATCCTAAACACTTGAACAGAAGGAAACTGGACTTGGAGTTGGTTCTTGGAGAAGTTTCAGCCCTCAACCGAAAAGCTGAAGAGCTGTTTAACTGAACTGAAGAAACCTCTCAGGATAAGCCACAGAAGAGAAACATGTCATCAAAGAAGCTCGTGCCAACCATCTTGTCCTCATATCTACAGACGCGAATCTCAGTAAGTGCAACTTCATAAAAATCATCAGAATTATTGCCACATGGGCCGCTGGGTAGCTCAGCGGTTTAGGTAGGTGGCTCATGTACAGAAGCTGCAGTCCTTGTGCAGGCCTGCAGCACTTCACTGCATGTCTTCCCTGGTTTCTGTTTGCCTCAATTTCTTGTTGCTCTTCACCGTAAATAAAGGCCACAAGTGCTAAAAGAAAATCTAAAAAAAAAGAATGACCTCCTCAGTTCTTAAAGGAGATGATGAAAGAAGCATTGAATCTCCTCTCCTGTTCATTTATAGAATTCATTAATTAGCTCTTGTCATGGCTGCCACTTAGATTGTGCAGGCATTGGTACTCGTCCAGTCAGAAGTACAGGCACGCTCAGGAGAACTGGTCCTGTCAGCACTGACAGTGAGTGGGCAGAGATGGTGAAATAGGTTGATAGCAAAACCAAGGACCAACTGAAGATGGCACAAGAACAAGCTAGTTTGTTTACAGAATAATTATATAGTAAGCAGGCGGTAGGGCTGCTGATAGAGAGCTAGCAACTAGAGGATCCCAGCAGGGATCTGCAAGTCCTTGTTTCAAGTCTGCCACCACTCGTTTCAGTAGCAACACAGTAGATACACTAGATTTGATCAAAATGTATGTAAATTCATATTAGTTATGATCGTGGGTTCACCTAAGCTAAGCCAGCCAAGCTAAAATAGCTCTGCTCCTTCCACCCTTTTGCAACATGGTACTGTGCTGTATGAGGAAAAAAAGTTTCAAAATCACTTTGCAGAAAACCTGTGGGTAATGCCATGGAGGGTTTGTCCGGTGATGATTATACAGATTATGCTCCCACTTCGTACATCAACATAATCATAAACCTGTGGAGGCTGTGGATAAATAGTTCAGTGTTCAAAAGAGATTTGAGCCATGCATGAGGAGAGGTTCAGTTTAGAAGCCAAAAGGCTTATTTTATTTGACGTCACACATCGTTTTTAAACGTACAGCTCTTGAAAGAACAAGACATGGTGAGATACAGTTCCTTGCGAAAGTATTTGGACCCCCTTGAACTTTTCAACCTTTTGCCACATTTCAGGCTTCAAACATAAAGATATAACATTTTAATTTTTTGTCAAGAATCAACAACAAGTGGGACACAATTGTGAAGTGCAATGAAATTTATTGGATATTTCAAACTTTTTTAACAAATAAAAAACTGAAAAGTGGGGCATGCAATATTATTCGGCCCCCTTGCGTTAATACTTTGTAGCTCCACGATTTGCTGTAATTACAGCTGAAAGTCTCTTGGGGTTTGTCTCTATCACTTTTGCACATCGAGAGACTAAATTCTTGCCCATTCTTCCTGGAAAACAGCTGAAGCTCAGTGAGGTTGGATGGAGAGCGTTTGTGAACAGAAGTCTTCAGCTCTTTCCACAGATTCTGGATTGGATTCAGGTCTGGACTTTGACTTGGCCGTTCTAACACCTGTATATGTTTATTTGTGAACCATTCCATTGTAGATTTGGCTTTATGTTTTGGATCATTGTCCTGTTGGAAGATAAATCTCCGCCCCAGTCTCAGGTCTTTTAGACTCCAACAGGTTTTCTTCCAGAATGGTCCTGTATTTGGCTCCATCCATCTTCCCATCAATTTTAACTATCTTCCCTGTCCCTGCTGAAGAAAAGCAGGCCCAAACCATGATGCTGCCACCACCATGTTTGACAGTGGGGATGGTGTGTTCAGGGTGATGAGCTGTGTTGCTTTTACGCCAAACATATCATTTGCATTGTGGCAAAAAAGTTTGATTTTGGTTTAATCTGACCAGGGCACCTTCTTCCACATGTTTGGTGTGTCTCCCAGGTGGCTTGTGACAAACTTTAAATTATACTTTTTATGGATATCTTTGAGAAATGGCTTTCTTCTTGCCACTCTTCCATAAAGGCCAGATTTGTGCAGTGTACGACTAATTGTTGTCCTATGGACAGACTCTCCCACCTCAGCTGTAGATCTCTGCAGTTCATCCAGAGTGATCATGGGCCTCTTGGCTGCATCTCTGATCAGTCTTCTCCTTGTTCCAGATGAAAGTTTAGCCACACCTGCCTGGTGTGTTTCTTGGTCTTCATGATGCCCTCTGAGCTTTAAACAGAACCCTGAGACTATCACAGAGCAGGTGCATTTATACGGAGACCTTGATTACACACAGGTGGATTCTATTGATCATCATCAGTCATTTAGGACAACATTGGATCATTCAGGGATCCTCACTGAACTTCTGGAGTCAGTTTGCTGCACTGAAAGTAAAGGGGCCGAATAATATTGCACGCCCCACTTATCAGTTTTTTATTTGTTAAAAAAGTTTAAAATATCCAATAAGTTTCATTCCTCTTCACAATTGTGTCCCAGTTGTTGGTTGATTTTTGACAAGAAAATTAAAATTTTATATCTTTATGTTTGAAGCCTGAAATGTAGCTAAAGGTTGAAAAGTTCAAGGGGGCAGATTACTTTCGCAAGGCAATGTATCTTTAAATGAACAGACAACTGCGCAACTGCTGTGTGATCACCTGGACACAGAGGTGAAAAAGGGGGATTGGAACAGGTAAACCAGACACATGGAGGAAGTCCAACAATTAACAGAAATTTTCTTAAGCAAAAAATGTTTTTTCATGAAAAACTCATCCATATACAATGAGTTCTCCATGTTGATAAAACAGTGGAAAACTGTAATATTCCACAACACGGGAGGCTGTGATAAGCATTGTCATGTGCAATAGTTCTGGGAAAAATGCAATTAACATCCAGAAGGATTGTTGTGATGATTTTTATTATTTCTTTTATTTATTATTATTCATTTTATTTCTTTTACTGATTGTTGGGACCATATAAAATTTGCACTTGGTGTTGTTGTACAAGTTACAGTGACAATAAAGAAATTCTGATTCGGGTCTCAAAACCTTCTGGTAAACTCATACTTTCCTGAATCTGATGCTGCCTCTTTGGCAGCATTTGAAAGCACTCTGCTTTTAAAAATTTGTCCTGTCGGACTCGTGATTTTGCTGAGGATAGACCAAAACTGGTCCAAAAACTGACAATGGCCATTTTGTGGTCTGTGGCGCTTGAGTTTGAGACTGACTGCAACAGCTCTCAGTTAAATGTCAAGACGAGCTGATTCTACTCTACAGGAAGCTGCAGATCACTATCACTGCACCTGTGTAGTCAGAAATAATGAAAAACCCAGAACTGAAGGTCCATCACAGCCTCCAGGACACAGCAGAAGCATCCATGTTGAGTCACCTGGAAGGAGATGTAGTTACTGGATATAACTAGTTCTCTCAGTACACTGAGGTTAAACACACGACTATTGGAGATGCAAAAGTATTTCATCAGGTTGGTTTGGTGCGTGTAATGCAGTTGAAAAATCACATTTAAATATGCTAATTTTGGGGTAAAATCAGTGAACCACAGTGGAGCGAACAGAGCCTACCCAGGACTATGAGGTGTACGGTGCTCCAGTGGTACCGAGCTCCCATCTTGACTTTGCAGCTGTACTCTCCTGAGTCCATCAGTGACAAATCCCTGATCCTCAGAGAAGCATCTCCTTTAAAATACTCTCCAGCAAATGATAACCGGCCAAGCTCGGCTTTATTCGGGTTGAAAACCCGTCCAGCGAAGTAGGTGATCACCTGGAGGCAGGGGTGAAGCAGGGGGATTGGAACAGGTAAACCAGACACATGGAGGAAGTCCAACAAGGAACAGAAATGCTCTGAAGCAAAAAATGACAGTCTATGTTTTTCATGAAAAACCAATCCATATAAAATGTGTTTTCAATGTGATAAACCAGTGGGATTCTGTAATATTCCATAACACAGGAGGCTCCTCCTATTTGTAATTTCTTCTTGCAGCAGACATACAGTATCTGATCGATCAGAGGTGATGAAGGTCTCATGAAGTTTGAATTGATACATTTAGGTATGCATGGATTTCTCTCTTAAGAGACCAACCCAAGGCCAGCAGAATCTGGCTCTTCATTGTGAAGTAACTGGAGCTCCGTTCTCGACTAGAAACACTTGACGTCTATGACTGAAAAATTAGGGTAAGTGTAATGTATAGGGGAAGATGCTCTGTGGAGCAGTGATCACGTGTTTCTGGTTTAGAGCTGAAGCAGGGGGATTTGGAACAGGTAAACCAGACACATGTATAAGAAGAACTGGACAAATTCCCTATGACATCACCAATAGGTTTTTAAGGAGTGGTTTCCTCAGAAACCTGCACAGCCCCCTGCTGGTAGGAACTGACTTTGCCAAACCCTGATTAATCTAAAAATGGGAAAATAGTTGGAGTGAGTAGGGCTAAAAGCCATTAAATTATCTGTTGTTCATGAGTTATTCATTCCTTCAGCCATTCATTTTTACATTTGAGACAAAAATCACCCGAAAGAAAGTTCAAAGTAAATGTAGTTTCAGTCTGAATCTTTCAGTCTGGCAGTTTTTAGTCATGAGATCAGCGTCTCCTCAGTTTGGATTTGTTCATGAATGCTGTCATGGTGAATTTAACCTGTGGGAGGTGGAGAAACTCACCACTTTCTGTCTGTTTGTGGGCTTTAGAAGCAGCCACTCAATGTCCAGCATGGGGTCATCACCCACCCAGAACTGGTGGTGGCAGGGCAATGTGGCATTGTCCCCAACTACCTTCTTCACCTGGGTTTGAGCCCCCGTCATCAGCACCCCCAGCAACACTGCAGAGACACAGATCATGTCTATCAACATTCAGAGAATCACAGTCTGGAGATAAATGGGTCTGTAAAACTTAATTAAAATTGTTTTATAATGTTGATTTTAATGGAAAGCACTTTGGTCACCTTGTGTGTTGTGAAGGGCTCAACAAATAAAAGTTGATTGATTGATTGAACAATGTCTCTGTAATGTAAGAGAAAAGCATGCAATCAATAAACAGTGACTTATATCAATTTTATATTATATAAGTCACTGTTTTTGTCTTAAATTATATTATAACTAATATAATTTTTTTTTTAGGTTCAGAAGACTCTTTTCGGGTCAGGAAACAAGTTATTTTTCATTTTTGTAATTATGTATTTGTATGTGTGTATCATTGTTGTTTGAAATTGTAAAAATGGTACATTTTTTAATCTTATGGAAACAAAAATAAAAAGTAATTGGTCAGAGACCGAGAGCATGATCCCAGAGCAAATATCATTAACTATAAGTAATATTAGTAAATCTTTATTAAAGAAACAATGGCAAATAAAAAAAAATACCCAGCTGGAAGAAAAACCTATAAGCCAAACAGTTTTTACACAAGCTGTTTACCAATATTTGTTAAAAATCTCCAGAGATATCATCTACAGACACAGCATTTATCACCTCCTCCCTCTATGACTTTACAAGTTTTTGGGCCTTCAGGTGTAATTCTTTCTACCTGGATGAAGGATGAAGCCTTGTTGGTAGATGAAAACCAACAAAAGAAATGATTTTCCCTCAGCTCAGATCAGGTCTTCATATGGGATGGATACTCTAACCTTTACTGAGATTCTGAAACCTTCCATTTGTTCATCTGTAGTCAATGGAAGTTTGCAGAAAACAAACATTCAATTCAGTTTTATTTGTATAGACCTTTTGCAGTCACGTGACACGCGCCTTGACGACAGAGCACAGTCGCCATATTGGAGTGAAAACAACAACAAGCTATGGCTTAAGAGATCACATAGTCTTTGTGCAGGTTACGTGGAATATCATGACCAGTCATCTGATAGTGCTGTCAGACCATGTTCAAAGTCTGATTGGGTCAGGAAAGGAATGATACCGGGAGGAATTGCCGATTTCAGGCCTAGAACACGACCTGTACCTACTGCCAGCTGCCCTGTTCTGCCCATCTGCCCAGGTAAAGAAACTCCCCGACCTCGAGTACCCGGACATATATAATTATTTGATAAACGAGTCATCAGCGTACACCAAAGAAACTCTCAAGGCCTATAAAAGCTTGGAATCCTACAAATATTTCAGACTCCGACCCACTCGTGGGTTTGACACAAGGAAATAGTGGCGACCGGAGAGAAAAAGTCGAATATGTAACGAGCATTTTGTTGGAGGTGTGTGCTTTCATCTGTTTCAACTGATTAACTATTTATAACATTTGGATGATCTTTATTTAAAAGACTTATGTTATTTTGTAAATAATTCTGCATGATCGGCTGGGGACTGAGTGAGCGGTAATAGGTAGTCATTGGTAGTCATTCAAGTCATTGTTCCTTCCACTCTTCTACAGTTTTCCACCACATTTTCTCTGCTGAAAGGCTAAAGTTGCTCCTCCTTTTTCTTTGGTGGTAGGATGTTGTCTCTGCACCTTTACTGTGCAGGTTGCTCCTCCTCTTGTGAGGAGGGGGTTAAAATTTATTGAAAAATAATCTTGATGTAGTCAGATTTCTGCTGGACAGACTAAAACTTGTTTATGGTCAATAATTAGACTTTTTTTTATAGTAAAGATTTTAAGGAAAAAGTCTAATGTAATCTCTATTATCTTTGAAACAGGCTGCGAGCAACCATGAGTAATCATTAGTACATTGAAAGGAGACTGAATTCGTTGTGTTGTGTGTTTGTGTTTTCTCGGGGGTCATGCTCTGGCTCTCTGGAAAGCACCTAGAGACAATTTGTACTGTAATAGACACTATGTAAATTAAATAAAATTGAAATGAATTGAACTGAATTGAGCTCTGTGATGGACTGGCGACCTGTCCAGGCTGTACTCCTGCCTTTCACCCGAAGAGAGCTGGGATAAGCTCCAGCAGATCCCTGTGACCCTGTATAGGACTAAACGAGAATGGATGGATGGATGGATGGATGGATGGATGGATGGATGAACTGAATTGAACAACAGCCAGTTAAGCAAATGAAATCACAAGAGCATGGGGTAGTGGGTAGAGTTACTTGTCCTCTAAACAGAAGTCAGTGGATTGAGTTCTAGTGTGTTGAAATGTAAAATACTATGTTGCCCCCATGTGATAATTGTTGCTATACAAAGTTAATATATAACACAAGCAAATTGGTAAATGAGAAACATAGTGATTAAAACTGAGTCCAGCTGTTTTTTTTTTTTTCAGTGCTGTGTTTTATTTAGCTAACTGCATGAAGAAGTACTGACAGGTATAAACATTAGGGATGCAACGGTACTCGGTAAAATACAGGACCGTTCGGTACAACCTGCACAGGACAATACGCTTTTATGTCTTGCGGGATTTATGTTCCAATAATTTTTCATTGGACTTGCACGTGAGCGTGCGTGCCTTTTAAGCAACAGCCCCGCCACTGCATGCCAATGTGCACTCGCCTCTGCTCACTCAAAGTGACCAACCTATCACGCTTTGGCCGGTTGCCTGCAGCTCATTGACACAGGAAATGGGGGAAAAAAAAAACAAGCAGGCAAGGCCAGAGGTAGCGGAGAAATTAGGAGAAAACTTTAAATCGCCGATGTGGGAGCATTTTGGTTTTGCTGTTGAATACACCGGCGAGGAAGTGAAAACAGTTAACAGAAACTTCACAGTCTTTAAATGCTGCTTGAGACATGTCCCGTACTCAAACGGAAACATAAGCCATATGGACAAGCATCTCCAGCGTAATCATCCTGATATTACGCTTTCCGTACACCCAGGAAAGGTAACGGCAGCAAAACATATGAGGATGAAGAAGTTGGCTAAAATAATCAACGAAACAAACAAGAAACCACTAGGCCGACTGTAGACCCACACTGATTATCTCCTCACAAGTTGGTGTCAATCCAGTTACACAATTTAAACCAACAATATTAAACTTCAGAGCAGTCTGGAGCACTCCATCTGATCTTGGTCCACCTAAGGAGGAGGAGTTTTCTCTGCTGTAGCTCTGACACTCTGTCAGCATGAATAATGCTGATGAAGAGTCACCACGATGGTGCTCAGGGAGTCATGTGGAGCAGCAGGATGGGGGATTCATGAGCAATGTGACATGAAGGGGAACAAACATGAAGAGACGGGTGTCTTCTCACAACATCTTAATGATGTTCTTCTGTCTCACTGCCATCAGGAAGGCCTCAGCATTACATTTATTGCCAGGAGTTATAAACCACTCCATTTTTGAGGGGGGGGCAGGCCCAGATGTAATAAACATCAAAGTAAAGGTCTGTTTCTACTCTGCATCATTTCCTTTTGAGCTCTCAGTGTCTGAAAGGTTTTCAACATGATCTGAATATCATATCAGCCTTCTTCCAGAAAGTCTATTATGTTAACTATTGTATTTTCAGGAAAGAAATTATTCAGATAATACCATTCACCTTATTTCACTAAGACACACAGACAAAGTAAAGTTAATTTACTGCACTGCATCCCTCCTTACAGAAGGACAGGATGTCAGTGCTGACATGAATGCATCGTCTTATTTTAAGAAAATAACTGTCAGAACTGACTGGTCCCCTCATCAGCGGTCCTCAGAAACTGCCGACGGCTCTGCAGCGATCTGGATCAGCATTAATGAGTAGGACAGTGAATTCCCAGGAGCCATCAACATGATTTCTGCCTTTCATGAACATTTATTCCACACGGCTCCATTTCAGGAGCGGACAAACTCCTGCAACAAAGTACTATACAGTACAGAGTACGACAGTTTACGGAGTACTACATACTACAGAGTACTGCACACTAAAGAGTACAAAGTATTACTTAGAGCTACACCACTGCAGCATCTGCAGAAAACACATCATGAAACTTAATCAATACCACAGCCTTGATAAACAATCCAGCTGCTTCCTGTCCTCAGATCAGTCAGAAACTCTCAGGAGTTTTGCAGTGTCATTTCCATGGATTAAACTGATATGTATTATGTCAGAGCTCTGTGGTTTTAGGGTTTCAACACATATGTGTACATAGACTAGAACATTTGACTGACATTATGTGACAAACCGTGAATAAAACAAGGCGACACGTCCCTCTGGTCTGCACACCAATCAGTCACGCTGGACACCACTGCAGGGAGTCAAACTGGAGAAAATCTGTCTCAGATATCTCGGGAGGTTGTTGCAAAAATGGCATTACACGAATAAAATTCAAATGAAAATAGATTAATTGAGTTGAGTTGAACTGAGCTAAAATAAACCTCTAAGTGACCTCTATCTTGCAGGCTTGAAAATCCCTCATCTTTTGGCGAAATTTGCCGTTTTGAAGTCAAAAAGGGTGACCTACGTGAATCTGATTTCAAGCAAACTACGTTATCAAATGCTATTATAAAGGTTTCATACCCCATTTGAGCTGGACTGTCATGGTAAGCTCATTCACTTTTATATTTCAAAGGCGATTGAAACGGATTTTTTTTTTTCTTTTTTTCTGTCTTGATGCTGTTCTGTTTTGTTGTGTTTGAGGCCATTGTTTATGGCATGCGAGGTTCTGAATATGTGGTTTGAAGTCAATGTTAGAAGAAGGTATTGCACACCTTGTTTGTCTTTTTATGTTTTCCTTTTCTTTTACACTTTATATATTGGGCCATGTATATTGTACAGGGGTCTTTACTTCTCTCAAGTACATGTTGCAGGAGGGTGGCTGGTTTCTGGGTCGGACAGATTAAAGGATATGCAGGAGGGCGGAATTGCCGGCTTGTTGACAACATCGAAGAGGTCGTTCCTACTATGACTACATGCAGTGATAAGGTATCTGGGGGCGGGATCAGAGTTGTTAGCTGGAATGTGAGAGGGCTTAACCATCCACTTAAGTGCAATAAGGTTTTCCTCCATCTAAATAAATTAAAGGGTGACATAATGTACCTTCAGGAAATACTTACTGAAAAAGGACCAGAACAGAATTAAAAGAGCAGGCTTTACACCAAATTTATCATTCCTCTTAATTGTAAAGCTAGAGGTGTAGCAATAATTTTAAACTGATCGGTACAATTTAAAGAACTTAATACAATTGAAGACAAAGACGGATGTTATATAATTGGTACAAGGAACCCTAGGTAACACACCGTTAATATTAGCAAATATTTATGCCCCTAATTGGGATAACAGACACTTCTTTCAAAATCTATTCTCACTCCTTCCTGAGCTTGACAGGTACAATTTGATACTTGGGGGGGATTTCAATCGTGTTCTGCATCCAACACTAGACCGTTCTCATCCAAGTAACAACACTGGCACTTCATTAAATAACTCTGCTCAATGTATTAATGCATTTCTGCAGACCTATGGGATGGTGGAATCCTTGGAGGTTTGAGCACCCAGCATCGAAAACAGTTCTCCTTTTTTTCGGCACCACATCAATCATATTCCAGAACTGATTAATTTGTACTGGATCGTAGACTTCTCCCCTTCTTAATTTCAACAGACTACGAAACGATAGTAATTTCAGACCACGGCCTGTCACAAAGAGCCGTGAGAGAGTTGGCTGGGTACGTAATTCATCTATTTGTATCAGGCATGGACTCCTCCAATTTAAAGTCCTGCACAGACTCCACCTATCAAATAGCAGGCTTGCCAAAATGTTTTCAGGACCCAGTGAAAACTGTCCTAGGTGTAAATGTGACCCTGGCACCCTTAGCCATATGTTTTGGGGCTGTCCAAGGCTGAAAGTCTTTTGGGAGGGGATTTTTGACAGCCACATTGCAGTACCACACTGCAGTGTGGAAAATAACAATTCAACCAAACCCTGTCACAGCCTTATTTGGTGTAGTGCCACTAGACTATGAGATTTCAGCCGCCCATGCCATGGCAGTGGCCTTTGCTACACTTCTAGCACGACAGACTATCTTGCTTAAGTGGAAGAAGTCGGTACCCCCTTCTCATAGGCGGTGGGTGATGGACATAGTGGCTCATCTCAGAGTGGGACAACTAAGATATGTAACTCAAGGCTCAGAGAGAAAATTCAAAAAGCTGTGCCAAACGTTTCTATTTTATGTTGAGAAGCTCCATGTCAAATAAGTATTGTCAATGGCCCTGCTTTTTTTTTTTTTTTTTTTTTTTTTTTTGGGGGGGGGGGGGGGGTTGCTGCTGTCATTGCTTTGCGTTGTCAGAATGTCTGCGGTTTTTTCTTATTGTCATTAACGCAAATATTTTGGGTAATCTAATGTCCATTTTCATTATTATTTTTTTCTATTTATCAATTTTTTTTTTTTTTTTTTTTTTTTTTTTTTTTTACAAATTTTATAGTGTGTGTGCAAAGTATTTTAGTTGTTAGATGTTCTTGCGCTGTGTGTGTAGCTGTATATGTTATAAAATCCAATAAAAATATTCAAAATAATAAAGGTTTAAGAACCACTGCCCTAACCCCATTTTGCACAGTGTACCTGAAGTATTTCCTCCGCACACCCTGCATACATATATATATATATATATATATATATATATATATATATATATATATATATATATGTGTGTGTATATAAAGAAATACGTACGTATTGGCCGTTAACTGGGGGTGGGAACTTGCTGTTCCACAATTTAATAAGTACTGACATTTGAAGGAAAAGACATTTTAAAATATTAAGCCCCTTTCAGACTCCCATCAATACTGCAACATGATAAATAAATAAAGCTCCTCCCTGCAAGATGAGGAGAAAAGGAAGTTCAGATTAATTTACTGAATGTTAAACATGACACAGCTGGCGGATTTACTCTGAGATCTGCTTACATTTACATCAACACAAAAACAAAATGAACAGTTAGTGCTAAACGACTGCTGAAACCGAGCTCATTAAGTATCCTGTTTCTAGTTTGGACTGCTCGGATTCTTCCAGAAGTCTCCAGTCCTCCTGTAAGATGGAAGAGAAGGAGAGAGGAGGAAACAGAAAATGTCACAGTGGTTACTGTCACTGTTAAGGATGAAGATGTGTTTGGTAAGGCGAAGGACCCCCTCCCCCACCTCACCACACTCAGCTAATTAAAACTCAGTGAGTTCCACTGCATCCTTGTGTACATCAACTCCCACCTCACACAGCCCCAGGACACAGTCATGGTCTTACATCACAGCTTTTTAACTTGACATGACCAACACAGCAGTGGAGACTGATATTCCTGAGAGGTGGCTTTTTTTTCCACAGAGAGTGTACTTTTGTCTCTGAAACATTTCTTCTCTGAATTGTCAGGGGAAATGTAAGATCCCTGGTAAATAAATGCAATTCTGATGAGGCCACAGCAGGAATATCAAGACTGCAGTATCCTGTGTTGGACAGAAACATGTGCAGGAACGTATAGTGGACTCCAACAGGCCTCTATCCAGGTGTCAGACTTCTGTGAGGACAGAGACTGCTGAAAGAGTGATAATAGTAAAGGAGGAGGAACTGCAGTATTTTTAACAATAAATGGTGGAATCCTGGACCAGTTACAAAAGGGGAGCTTCTCTGCGCCTCAATATTTAGCTGTTGGCTCTGATTTAAATGTTCATGTTGGTTATTGAGAGAGTTCGCCTGTGTTCCACGCAGATGCTACCTGTGATGATGTCACCTCACTTGTTGCTAGGCAATGAACACAATACCCCAATTTGCTGATGATGAACTCCGGTGATTTCACACCTCTCTTTCTGATAGACTTTAGTCATTTCAGCAGTATTTCACCTCATGTCAATTTTTTCATTTTCCTTTTTATTTATTCTTAAATTTCACTACAACAATATAATTGAGATCAGTTCAACCATGTTACAGTCCTTTATCCTTTATCCAATCAGCAGTCTACACTGTCATTATGTTAACATCTGGTATCAGCTCAGTTAACTCAAAAAAACAATAAAGTGGACTACAATGAAAAACCTCTGAACATCTTCCTGCTGTCCTCTAAGCTTCGTGTCCCTTCAGTTTAATAACTATGTTGATCTCCTGATAAGTTCCAGATACTATATAACTAAACAGCCTCATCTTTGGCTCTAAAAATATCACAAATGTGCTTCTACATGCCATTACTGTGAATTCAGGACGATCCTGCATTAACATTAAGAAGTACAACCAGTTTGAGCTTCGCTCCTCCATTTTCAGATGTAGAGGAATGATGGCGTTTCATCTAATTTCAGTCAGGCCAAGGAGACACATTCTTTGATTTCAGTAGCAGGAGGCTTAATGGAAGTGAGAAGGCCACTGTAACAGCAATGAGACATCAGTTCTGTCAAACAGCAGAGCTGTAGCTGATTCTGAAATCATCAGATGTCAGACAACTTCCTTCAACTACAAACTTACTGCAACAGACCTGACAAACAAGACTGGATTCGACACAGAAACAGAGACCATCTGAATTTTTGAGAGCTTGTCCTGCTGTAGCTCCAAACACCTGATAGGACGCCTGAATCCTGTCTGAGGCCACTGCTTTTACAACTTTGCTGTTTGAACCGGTGCTGTACTTAATTTCTTTGTCTAAAGTTTACACCACTAACTTGGATAAAACAAACAACATTTTCACCATTGCTTTCTCATCTCCTCCTCACACACGGGAGAGGTTGCGTTCTTCCACATCCTACAGGACGACAGCGCTCTGACAGCATTTTCCTGTCTGAGTGTCACCTGTCAAATGTTGTTTCTCTAGAAGTCAGTGCAGAGGCGGACAGGAGGGGGGTGACAGGGAACGAGGGGGGAGGCTGCTGCCAGATCTGAGGTCAGACTGGTCCCACCCTGACCTCTGCAGACTCTTCCACCTCCATGTACAGAGGCTCTTCTGTTCTACTCTGTTACCAGATCAGATGGAGATTAAGTGATATCAATAATTCTTAAGCTATTATTAATAATAAATCTTTATTGTTCACAAATGTGTGAATTTATCTTCAGCTTTGCATGTAGTATAAACACACAAACAGCAGCATAAATATAGTTCCCATATGAGTTTCAGTGTTATTGCATTTGATATAAATTACTTCTTAAAGATTTCCTTGGGAACTGTAGCAGCTCTATAGCATCTTTCTGAGGTCAGTCATTGACAAAAAAGTGACCAGAATCTGACATAATTTGTTGTTGTTGTTTTTTGCCTTATCTGTGTTTTATATACATCTTCTATGTGTTTTTTTCTCCTTCTCAATAATTCTACTGGCCATGTCCACTGTTCTAGTCTGTTTTGTTTTTTTTCCCAGGTTGCCATACCATCAATAAAGTACATCTATCCATTGATCACCTCTGTGAGGAAGGGGAATCCCCCACAGGAACAATGTCAGAAAGATACCAAGACTAAAATCAGAGATAAAACAATCGGACCAAGGAGACCAACATAAGAGAGGCTGGAGACAATAGCATGGTCTCCTCAACATCCTGGTTCAGACAAACTGTAACATCCATCCATCCCGGGGAAATCTGCTGGTTTTCAATAGACTTGATAAGTTGTGTTGTGTAATTTCATAATAGTTTACCAATAATTAGTGAGTTCTGGTGAGCCAATTATACAACACTTAACAAACACTTGACTGGACAATCGGACAGAGATTTAATCTCCATTGTATCCAGCAGAGATGGTCAGGTACTCACAGCAGCATACAAGGCTACCGCTGCTAGCACAAGACAGTGAACCGAGGACACGCAGTCATTTTAACCACTTGTTATCAGTATATTTGAGCCTTGGGCTACATTCTTCTAAGCCAGCCTAAGAAAACCCCGCTATGGCGCATGACGGATATCCACATAGATTAGATATTCTACGATATAAAGAGACAAGTCACAGCAACCTGATGCCATTTTCAACCAACAATTGGAAGTTCTGTGTACAAAACACATGACTACATCTGTACAGCCTATTAAACTGACATGATCCAAGAAGTAGGGAAATCTGCAGTTCCTCTACTGACCACTAGGGGTGGGCTCCAAAAGCAAGTCAATCTCCATTGACCTCTATGTTAAAATGTCAATTCATACAGCAGAAATAAATGTATTTACAGTCTGATTAAAAATAAATTAATAGAAAAAAATGTTAAATTTCCCATCCATGACAACTGTATGGGGGTGAATTTTTATATACTTTATCAGATAAAATTATATAAAATCACAAATTTATGTGAAATTAGTAGCATAGTCTTTTTTTTGAGTGACAGTTGGAATACAGTATTTGTCGTCTAAATGACTCACTGTCACGTTAGGTATTTTCAGTGAACTTGACTTCTGAACTGTGAATAAACAGACCTCTGTGTTGGCCTGGCAGGGACAACGTTTAGTGTAGCAGCAGGCAACAACTACCTTCACCCACAGCTGAAGGTTTCTACCAGTTGTAACCAGGAAATTATGTCAAGCTTGTTGGCCACCAGCCCTGTCAGCAGGAGAAACAGCATGCTCCTTCAACTGAACTACTGTCCAGAAACCTCAGAACCCATGCTCATACAGAACCGTTCTAAAGCCCTTGTCTTGTTGCTTTCATCAAACTCTCAATAACTAGTCATAATTTCAGAGGAGAGTTGGTTAAATGCTTGGCCAGTTATTGTCCATTTCTTAACAATCAGCATCATCCAAAGAAAATTCATATTGGCTGACCTCTTGATAAAATAAATCCATATAATGAGCTTTATTCATGAAATGTGAGCAGAACAAATTTGCGTGCAAACTGTAAGCAGAGCGAAATTTCCGCGTTTCAGCATTCACAAAAATGTTAGAAGTTTTAAACTTTCCGTGGGTTCGAATGAAATCTATGTCAGCCTCCGACCGTGTGTAAGGCTTGTGTAAATGAGGAGTGCCTCATAAATATTGCGGTCATTATCAGACTTTACAATGACTTTTTTGATGACTCATTTGGACTGTTATTTTTCACAATATGCAAATACCTTTAAAGCAATGTTTTGAGAGGATAAAAACAAATATAACACATTCATCTTAATCAATGCTCATTTTGCATATTTAAGCTTCAGGTTGTCATTTTTTAAATATCAGTGGGTTGATTAAATGGACTTGATATGCTGACAGACACCCATGTGGTGTCTCATGCTGTTATATAGTGCACCAGTGGTGTCATGATGGTGAGGTGGTTGAGCTCGGAGGCAAGCGGCAGAGATCCCTGATGCACCTGAGCTCCTGCAAAACCAGGTCACTACACCCCAGATGAAGAGATTTGGGCACCAGCAACTTATGAATGATTTTAAAGTGAGTGACTCACCCAGCACTGGAAGGCTACTTAAACATTGGAAGTAATTTGCAGAAGGTAAAAAAAAAAACAAAACATGGAGCTACAAGCCATCCTTTCTTCAAATGTGAGTTAAAAGCAACACAATACTTAGCTGCCACAGTGATAGCAATTTAAAACATAATATAACAAGTACAAGCCTGCCGGTAGAGCTGCTGTTGGCTCCTGTGGAGGCATGTGTCTGTCCCCGTGATTTCTGATAACAAGATGTCTCCAGTTACAGAGACAATGCGCTCATTTGCAACAGAAAGTTTATTTTGGGTTGTAAACGCCCTGCATTTATTTTCTTGGACAAAAGACACAGAACTACTTGCATTAGTCGCCACTTTCCAGCCCTGTGCCCCGTTGGTCCCGGTCGCACCCACAGCCTATACTGACGGGACAAAATAAAACATCGTTTCTTTGCTCCATTTCTGTTAAAATGACCTTTCTCATATCAGAAAAAAAGGACTCTTTTTGAACGTGTGCCATGGTCACAGACAGACCCGCAGATTGAGGAGTCGCATTCACACCTCCTTAAATGGTGGTTCCTGGGTGGGATTTTATGGAGCCCCGTTTGGGTCATAATTCAATAAATAAATTAGTCTATTATTATGAAATACAGGCGTTTATTATTATGAAATATTTCCCATTATTATGAAATGCATGTTTATTATTATTAAATATTTCTCATTATTATGAAATGCATGTTTATTATTATGAAATATTTCCCATTATTATGATAATGGTTTCGTTTTTCATAAGAATGAGCTTTTACATAATAATGGCTTTGTTTTTCATAAGAATGATTTGTGTGTCAATCACAGCAGAGAGGGCGGAGCCATTTATGTGATTGGCTGCTCTTTCCTTCAGGCAGAAGCAACAGAATAGTGAATCGTCAAATTGGGTCAAAATAGTATCACCTGATAAATTATTATTTTAGATATTGTCTGCTAACCTGGTCAAGGTTTCCCATAGCTCAGTCCAAGCTGCCATAGCTACAATCGGACTAGGAGCGCACCTTGATGACGCCACGGCCCGCTGCTAACGGGACCTCACGGCCAAAACTAGTCGATGTCAGAGCGTAGAATGGAGAAGGATCAGCCAATGAGCGTGCAGGTCAACCACTGGTCCCGCCCACTGGCAAAATGTCATTATTATGTAAAAGCTCATTCTTATGAAAAAGGAAGCAATTATGTAAAAACTCATTCTTAAATTAAAAAAAAAAAAGCCATTCTGAAATAAACTATTCTGCATTAAACTAAGATTAAATAATAATAAAAATATATTTCATAATAATTACATTTTTTCATAATAATGGGAAATATTTAATAATAATACACATGTATTTCATAATAATGGGAAATATTTAATAATAATAAACATGTATTTCATAATAATGGGAAACATTTCATAATAATGGATATGTATTTTATAATAATAAACGCCTGTATTTCATAATAATAGACTCATTTATTCATTGAATTATGACCCAAACGGGGCTCCATAGGATGTATCCTGATCGATGAGCAGCATGAGCGCGCTGACAGTCTGGGATGGATTGACGTTCACGAGCAAACACGCCTTCTTACGATCCGGTCTGAGTTAGTTAGTTAGTTAGTTAGTTAGTTAGTTAGTTCGGCGTGAATTAGAAAGACTTCATAAACGAGCCCCAGTGTACAGAACCAAAGAACTCTATAATAAGTAAGTATTTAGTACGATCTCCCTCAGAACCATGAACTAATTTAACTTTTATGATTCAAAAAGTGCCAGGTTCCTGGATTTATTGTCATGGCCAGGAGGCCGCATGACATTTATGGTTTGGATTGCAAAGAGTCTGGAAAATAAATACGGAGGTCATTAAAGTGTTGATAATAAATAAACAAATTAAAAAAAAAACAAGACTGGAGTTGTTCAAGACTTTGCCACAGTTCTGAAATTATTTTCTATTTAATACAGTACCAATCATAATTTTTCTTCTGTGTAATAAAATGAAATAAAATAATGAAAATGAAGATGTAACTCTATAATGTGTAGAGTGACCTTATTCTGTTCCGCTGCGTGTTGTCATGGCGACTAGTCTTCAGTAAAACTCACCCAGACCTGGAATGATGAGAGGAGCAGACATCCCAGCATCCAGACACCGACTCCTGCAGGATCTTTGGGTCGTTGGGAGGAGACGATCCGGACAGATGGAGGATGGAAGGTGTTGTGCTGAGAAGCACGTGCCTGCCGAGAAACGCGTCCCCCTCCGCGGGAGCGCGCATCGCCAGAACTATCCCACATTCTTCCGCCTCTCTCCTCTTTTTTGATGGCAAAAGGTCGGAAGTACCGAAATTATAAAACTGGCACACCTGTGAAACTGAAGACTTATGTTTTAAATCAGTGTGTTTTTTTGTACAGCGTTTCATAGATGTATTATATAAAGTGTTTCAATCCGCCACCTGTTTTGTTCCCTTTGTTTATGAAGATGAAGATATCACTTATTATAACGTGACAATCTTATAGCCTAGTCTTCATAATCTCTTCTCCTATTATTTTATTATTATATTATAGTAGTAATATTCCCCAGTAAGAGCCATGATAAGAGCTTTTAGAGAAAATCTGAAAGGTGGCTACGAACCTTCTTTACTGAGTAAATTGCCTATTGAATATATAAGAATTTAAAAATCCTCCTGAAACTATGATATTTGATCCCATTAGCTAATCTTCAAGGACAATTTTGCACTTTTGGGTTCGATGTTAATTTAACCCAGGTGGGTAAATTATGGGGTTACATCATTTATTCCAAGACTGTTTCTAGGACATGACTAGTAGGGGATGTATTTTTTATTAGACTCTTGCTGAAAATTGCATCCCCCATTGCAGATAGCTCAGGTGAGTGCGACATCCATGAAATTCATAGTGTTTCAATTCAAAAAGGAGAAAATTTTGAGGTAGTTATAACATTTGATTCCAGACTGTCTCATGTCCAGCAGGGGATGCGCTGTTTGGCAGAATCTTGCCAAAAATTTAATTCAATTCAATTTTATTTGCATAGTGTCTATTAGAATGTAAACTGTCTCTAGGCATTTTACAGAGACCCAGAGCATGACCCCCGAGCAAATATCATTAACTAAAATTATAATATTAAATCCTAATCAAAGAAAATGGCAAGTAAAAAATAACTCCTACAGCGGGAGAAAAAAAAAACTCTTTAAGCCAAACAGTGGCAAGGAAAAACTCTACTTTGAAGAAGAAACCTTGAGCAGGACCTGACTCATATGGGGGGTCCTTCCTGCAGAAGGCCAGCTGGATAAAGAAAGAAAAAGAGGGGAGATGAGACAGAGAGAGGATGGAGGACAGAGAGAGGAGAGCACATACATCCTGGCAACACTACACTAGACAAAATGTATAGATAGTTATTATCCATTAGCTTCAGCACTAATAATTCTAGCACATATTGTCATAGTGTGTGGAGGTGGGGTGGATGGTGGTGAGGCAGACCCAACAAAGACAGAAGAGGATCGAGGTTCCACACAAAAATGCATTTAATAAAGATCATCAAAAAGACAACTAAAAAAACAAACACAAAAAAGGTAAATCCACAAGTGGGGAGACGACACAGGAGGAACAGGAACCAAATCAAGCCAGGAACGGACGAAAGAACTCATGGGGTGGCAGCAGACCAGGGAAACAGTACAATCTGGCAAAATAACAGGGGCGGACAAGACTTAAACACACAAAGGAACAAACAAGAGGGGGGTTGCAAACACTCAGGGTAATCACAGAGGGAAGTAAAGTGGAAAACCACGAGGACAAGACAAACCTTCAAAGTTAAACAGGAACACGGTAGAATAGAGACAGCGGAACAAGACCAGACACTAACAAGGCTCAGAAACAGGGAAAAACACTGAAAACAAACCTTCCCCAGTCCACACCACAACACGTACATTCTGACTGGTTCATTGGTAGTACATGAAATCACATATACACACCCAGGTGGAGGTAACTGCAAGTCAGCATGTAACTCGGGAAACTGGCCTGCAAATAGACACTGGGTCTGAGGTGTTGCTGATGTGAAGATTAAAATCACCAACTATTAAAATCCTGTTGTACTTCGCATGAATGATGGTTAAAAGCTCAGAGAATTGGCTGATAAAAACAGTGGAGTACTGTGGTGGTCTGGAGACAGTTATGCCAAGAATAGGATGGCTGCTAAAAACAAAGGCGTTCGTTTGTGCGTCTTGCCCTCAGTTGTGTTCAGTAACTGAATAGCATGCTCTGTTGGGTTGAAATCAGGCCACTGACTTTGCTAATGAATAATATTCCATTCTGTCCCTTAAAAGAAAAAAAAAAATCCAGAGTATGTTTATGGTCATTGTACATCTGCACTGTGAAGCTCCATCCCATCCGTTTTGTCTAGTTCACCATGTTTGACACATAACACAGGCTGCTTTGTATCATGAGCTGCTCCTTTCCTCTTATACAAGTTCATCTTGGGAGGATTTTTAGATGCTTGCTGGTAAACCCTAATTTGCTGCTCCTGAATGTTCCCAATGCTTTGAACCTTGTGAAAATATTCATGAAGGTGTCTTGAGAGTACGTCTACCTTCTCCAGAGTATTCCTAACATCTGCTGATGTAAAGTTTTTCTTCACAAATGACAAGATCTTGTGGTCATCCCCTTCTCGTCTTCTGAGGCCCTCTACTACTTCATGTTGAACACAAAGATGTCTTTCTTTTTGAGAAATGACGGCCTCCTTCAGTTACATTGAGATCTCCTTGGAGTTCACGCCTCAAATTTAACAGCTGCCAAATACAGACTCAATAGCTGATATCAAGTCAACCTTTTATCGACTTCATTTGTCTTAAAGCAGTGGCCCCCAACCTTTTTTTGCACCACGGACTGGTCTGTAAAATGTGTTGCAGATAAATACAACATAACAAAATGGTACGACCTGTATAATATCTGTGGTATTTTCTAAATATAAACGTAAATCCACTGTGTGTTCATGTGCAACTTTATTAGAAGCGTCCTTGTAACAACACATTGGTAACATCTTCTGCGCAAAGACACTTTCTGAAGACCTTTGTTTTTTACTTATTTTGCCAACTTGGGGGTTTAAACGTATCACGTGACCGAGACACGGGTCTTGAAGTCTTGTCATGTGTCAAGGGTAAGTCATAGACGGATGTAATGGAGAGAATCAGGTCATTTTTCAAAAATAAAACCTCATTTAGACTCGGATAATAAGTCAAACGGTAATAAGGGAAATTTTTTTTTTTTTTCCTCTGTGGCCCGGTACCAAATGACCCACCGACCAGAACCGGGGGACCAGGGTTTGGGGACCCCTGACTTAAAGTAACAAAACCACACATGGACAATTACCTTTTAAATTAATTGTCCAAATACTTTTGAAACTCTTGAAAATTGAGTTGTTTTTTTTTTTTTGTTTGTTTTTTACAGAGCCATTTTAACCAAACTGTCACTGTCCAAATACTTCTGGACCAACTAAATACATACATTCAAATTTATTTAAACTTTCTCATCCCCAGTTTGAACTTCAACTGCTCGTAATCAATGTCAGCATGAATAAACGTCCTGCTTCCATTGATTGGCTGATCGCATATTTAAGTCAACAAGTAGCTTATTTTTACAGAAGCATATGAAAACAATGAGTTCAGTTGATTATAAAAAAAGTTTAAATAAAAACAAAACCATAAAAATGTCACGTTCAAAAGTTTTTTTAATTCTTTGATAAATAAATTTGCCTGAACAGTTCTTAGATACTTGCTACCTGCGATGAAACCTGCATAAACCTTCAAACAATACTCAAACCAAGGGTTGCTGAAGTTAAATCCAAACACAACCTAAAATCTATTACAACAATCTCTCCGTCTTATATTTTCTTCGGAAAATGCAGGAAGGAACAAATGAACTGTTTTGTTCTTCCTCATAGCATCACTTCTTGCTAACTCTTATTGCTGCCTCCATTTTCTACAATTTTGCGCTTTTTCTCATCGAGTGAAGATTTGAAGATGTTGGCTCTGTAGAACTGCAGCTCTTTAATGCTCTCCTTGATGTCATCCAAAGCTCTGGAAGAAACAAAATACAGATTTACAGAAAAAAATCAGGTTGACAGATCATCTCAGACGAATGTTTAGCTTTACAAACCCAAGAATTCAACTTTGTAGGATGTCTGCGTGGTTTCTTATTTACTGTAATGACAACCTATCGCTTTGAGGTCTAGAGGTCATGGGAACCTGTTGTCCAGAGTATGCAGAGTAAACGTCAATTAATGATTTTATGTTCTGGCCATGATCCTCTGATCTAACTGGGTTCCTCCTGTGCGTCTCCACCAGGGGGCACCGGCAGAGTTGTTATCTCAAATGTTTGGTCTCGCACACTCTTATCATATTTTCAATAACTGTCAAGTTGTTGTTCCTGTTGCATCGCCTGCTGAGGTGGAGGTCTGACACCTTTTGCATGCAAATGGAGAATAAATTCATTGTATTCCAGTTATAGCCAAGTCTTGTTATTCAAGTTTATTCTTGGTCTTACTCGGGATCCTTTAGTCTTCTAGAGCAGTGGCCCCCAACCTTTTTTGCACCACGAACTGGTTGAATGTCAGGCAAGATTTTCACGGACCGGTCTGTAAAATGTGTCGCAGATAAATACAACAAAATAAAATGATACGACCGGCATAAAATCTGTGGTATTTTCTAAAAATTATAATAAACGTAAATCAGCTGTGTATTCATGTGCAACTTTATTTGAAGCATCCTTGTCTGCGCAAAGACACTTTCTGAAGACCTTTGTTTTTTTTACTTATTTTGCCAACTTGGGGGTTTAAACGTATCACGTGACCGAGACACGGGTCTTGAAGTCTTGTCATGTGTCAAGAGTAAGTCATAGACAGATGTAATGGAGAGAATCAGGTCATTTTTCAAAATAAAACCTCATTTAGACTCGGATAATAAATCAAACTGTAATAATGGAAGTTATTTATTTTTTCTCTGTGGCCTGGTACCAAATGACCCATGGACTGGAACCGGGGGACCGGAGGTTGGGGACCCCTGGTCTAGTGGCTAAAACAGAGATTTTAAAATCTGACACATTTACCTGTGGGTAGCTTTCTTGTGAGGCACCATCTTGTATTCCTCAGGAAACCACCGCCTAAAAATGTTTGCAACATTAGCAAACTCACACTGATCTTTAACTGAGAAGACAACAGCAGGACAGCTTTAAACTCTGTTGTTGGACCAGAGATCTAAAAGTACTTGGATCCATTAATTATATAAAATAGTTTTTAAGAAGAACACAGATGAGGAGGTATCCACGTAGATACTGACCTGCTGAGCTCCTTGATGGTGCTGACATCGATGATCCTGTAGTGAAGGTGGTACATGAACTGGGGCATGTATTTGTCCAGGAACCTCTTATCCGCATGAACTGAATTTCCTGGAAGACAATCAAGTACAAGACACAACTGTTACTGCCCCAACAAGTCAAACCCAGCTGCAACAAAACAGCAGAAGGCTGCACAGTGTTAAAGTTATGAATAAGGCGGTTAAAATTTTTAATCATGATTAATCGCATGATTTCCCTGATTAATCACGATTAATCGCATTACGGATATACGGAAAATCAAATAATGAACTCAAAAGTAGTGTAAAGTGCACTTTTATTTAAATGTTCTGCTGCCATATGAACTAAACAACTAAAGGTACATTTGTTTGGACAAACATAACGATAACCACAAAGATTGCTCATAAGAGTTTTATTTAAGAGCTGATATCTTACCATTTTCCATGGTTTTCTTGATTATAACCTAAATCACTTAAGTTTTTACATCAATAGCTATGGCGTTGTACTGCCAAAAACACTGCTTTTATGCATTCAGTGTTTTCTTTTCTGTCTGTTTTAGTCACATGATGATGTTTAGTGGTACCAGGTATTAAAATGAACAAGAAAGTGAAGAAAAAATGGTGGTCTAATAATTTTTTCCATGACTGTATGAAAAATAATTCAAGACATTGTATATAAATGTGTATTGTATTACTTTTCTTGAATAAAATATATGGTTAAAAAAAAAAGTCTCAACAGGTTTTGAGCGATTCCTTTTTTTGATTCCTTTTTTCCCCAACTGAAAATGGAAAGAACAAATGATACACAGATTCTTTTTCATTCCTGATTTTGTTGTAGGTCTTCTTTTTTTTTTTTTATAGATCACTATGAATGTACAGCTGGAAAGTGGATAAGGTCTTCCTGTGTGTCTTTATACCACCACCTCTGTGTGAAAGTGGCTACAGGAGATCAAATGAGTGAAGATCATGTGAGGAAGAACACAAACTCACCAGCCAGAGGACATTGTCCAGGGGGGGTGTGCTGTCGGACAAATGACAGGAACTCGTACTCCGCCTGTTCGAGAGTGATTTTACTGTCTCGAACTGCCTGAGTCAGTCCTGACTGAAAAAGAACAAAACACAACCATTCTCAATCAATTAATCCAGATGATAGCTTTGGAGAGACCTGTCCTTAAAAGGTAGAATATTACTATCGAAAGCAGAAGGCATATCTAGACTAACTTATGCTGCTATATTTTGGATGTTGATAACATCTGTAAAGATATTGACAAAATGCTTTATAATTTTGTTTGGAAAAACAAAAACACATTATATTAGAAAATCTGTTATTAGGGGTGTAACGGTACATGTATTTGTATTGAACCGTTTCGGTATGGGTAGGTCGGTTCGGGACGGGGGCGTACCGAACGAGTTTCCACACGGACATATTAAGTAGAGGACCGCACGTTGTGGAGCAGAGCGCTGCAGCCACACATGCACAGTTGTGCGCACACCCAGTGTTGCCAATTTAGCGACTGTTGCTATATCTAGCGACTTTCCAGACCCCCCCCCAGCGACTTAATTTGTAAAAAGCGACTAGCGACAAATCTAGCTACTTTTTCTGGTGATTTTGAGACTCACGCGCACTCAAACCGCTAGGTTTGAAGCCATCACTTGGCTGCTGTCTGCCTCGCGAGCCGCGCTTCTCTCCCTCTCTCTCTCTCTCTGTTGGGCTCAGTGCACAGCCAGCGCGAGTTTCTGTGTGTGGACTGGGCGCGTGTCACCACATACACAGGCGAGGCGACGGGGGTGCACACAAATACCCTAATCAGTGGTAGAGAACGCTGGCTTCAAACACATGATAAAGGTAATTGAGCCCGGATATCAATTACCTTCTCGTCCACATTTTAGCCAGAAAATCATACCGGGACTTTATGAACGAATAAAAAGATTAGTTTTTAAAGAAACACCCTGAGCCTTATTCATGTTATTTAATCTGACCAACAACTTGAAACTGTTCAGTGTTGCAACTGTTCAATTTTGCACATCAGATGGATTATTTTTTTAAGCAAAAGTCTGAGCCAATGTTATTTTTATTTTGTTTTTCAAAATATCTACATTTTAGAATATTGTATTTATATTTTTGAGCATAATTCTAGCTTTGTATAGGCTAATGTTCCTATTGTTAAAAAGCACAAAAGTGTGTTATAAACAACTAGTACATTTATATTTTGCATTTATGTTTCTTACTGTACCGAAAATGAACCAAACCGTGACCTCAAAACCGAGGTACGTACCGAAGAGAGAGTTTTGTGTACTGTTACACCCCTATCTGTTATGATGAATAATTATAAAAATGGTGGTCTCAATTTCCTGGACTTTACCACTCTTAGTAATACCTTCAAAATAAAATGGATCAGAAACCATTTACAGGAACCTACCTCCATATGGAGGTAGGTTCCTGTAAATACGCTTTGAATTCATCGTACTGTTTCTTTTTTCTGCGATGATTTCTTTTCTCGGCAGTGAGGGCCGAGGTAAAGGCCCAGCTGTAGTGCTCACGGTTTGCCACTGCTGTAAATATTTCTAATTCTGTGTGTTGAGTGTATGTATTCAGTTCTATTCAAAGTGTCGGTTTTGACTCTGCCTGCCACCCACCCCAGTTTCACCTGTTGTAAAACAGGTGACAGAAGCGTGTCAACATGGCAGCTCACCTTCCCATGATGCTCTTTGCACCAATCAGACATGCTGTCCAGCAGCTCATCTGGCTGACTGATGATCAGATTGGGTCCCTGAACACAGCACAGGTGAGTTATTCCAGAGGACAGACAAGTGAGTTTACCTGTGTTTACCTCCACATTACCTCAGCCACCACCTTCAGGTTGGAGTCTGTGATGATGCATGCCATCTCAATGATTTGGTCTTTCTCAATGTCCAGACCAGTCATCTGAGAACAAAAGAATCACACAAACGCACATCTGTAATCTGAGAATAACTTAAACACACAGATGTTCATTTCAAAGACAGAGATGCACATTTATAAACGCAGATGTTTAGTACAAACACATTTTTCATCTGTGTTTCAGTCCCTGGAAGAACTTCAGAACTCATTTCATTCAGAAGTCTCAACCAGGTCACCAATCTGTTCCTCTATGATCTGAATAAAAAAGACATCAGACTCAACTGTTAGTCTCCCCCCGATGATGTTTCAGAGAATTATCAGCCTATAGTTGAGACTAGATTATTGTAATGTGTTATTAACAGGATGCAAAGTCATTCTCTGACGGGAATCAGCACATCCCCGCTGTGTTAGCCTCCCTCCACTGGCTCTTATAAAACTTTGAATAATACCATGAATTCCCAATAGAGCTCTCCGGTTTCAGAGGGCAGGTTTAATTGTAGTTCCTAAAATATCTATATAAGTAAATTGGGGGGATATTATGAAACCAGCTATCAGTTTGGCTGAAGGAGGCAGACACCACCTCCACCTTTGAAAATCCAATTAAAAACCTTCCTTTTTTAGTAAAGCCTACAGTTAGTCTGAACCATAGTGTTCTGGGGCCAGTAGTCATAGCTACTGTTATAGGATTCGCTGAAGGCAAGACGAGAGCACAAACATCTTAAAGGTTAGCATCTTCTTAGCCATGCAGCTGCAGGCGGACACCATGATCCACAGAACAGTGCCCCTCACCCCTCCTCTCTCCAGTCCTTTCCTCTTCTCCTCTCTTTTCCTTCAGACCAACCCACAGTTGTTAATTGTGAGCATTTTGTATCGTTAACTATGTACTCCATTATCCTCGTATTTTTGTGCTGTTCTGTCCCGAGTGATGATTCAATGAACTGCAGTCTGTCCTATTAAGGTGGTTTCAGTAAGTACTGAGGAAGCTGCTCCATCAGCCTCTGAATCACCAAGTCTTCCTGCTTAACACTGCTGTTAGTAAAGTGGCAGCCCCTTCACTATGAACAGACCCACTAAACATGTATAGTACTGAAAGACTTCAGTGTGAAATAAAGACAAATTTATAAATTATTTATGTGTTATGACGCATTGTGTTTCAGCCATTGTGACTTAGCAGAAGATCAGATCAGATTTTTGTGGATAATTAATGCATAAAACCAGTTAATTTAAAGGGATTCACATGAGGCAGGTGTCCAGGGTAGTTTTAGGTAGTTTAAGGTAGAACCCACTACTGGCAAGTTTGGAATAATCTGTATTAGCCACCGCTAAAGAATAACTAGCCACTTAACAGACAGGCACATCAGCAGACAGCCCCACATGACGACGCTTCCTCCTGGGTCCTACCTGCTGACCTCAGTGTGCTTACAGGAACGTTTTAAAAGAGGGAAGAAATGTTTTAACTTCAAAAGGGAAAGATTTAGCCTTAAAGGAATGTTTTAAATGAGTCCTAGCTGAGCAATTAACTCATTCACTGCCACTTGACATCTATAGATGTCAATTGTGCAAAATATGTTTTTGAACAGGCGTTGCTAGGAAACACTCTGGCGGAGCTTCTCAATAAATATCAGAGTTCAAAGCATCGTAGTTAGTGTTTAGATCCAGCCAGATGGCAGCGTCCACACTTCCTATGAAGTCTGCTACGATGCAGATTTGTCTGAGGAGAAGATGGCGCAGCGTGGTATCAAGGAGTACAAGCAGCTCACACTCAAACAGTGTGTCGGTAGTTCGAGGAGTGAACGGAAAAAAGATGATGGAGGTGATGGAGATCATGGAAGGAGGATCGGAAGCGAAGGAGAGGAGTGAAAGCCGCAGGACGAACCAACCAGGTCCAAGCGGAGTTCAGGCCGTGCTCACAGCAGACTTTGTCCATGTTGCCCAAGCCCGGAGAAAGTTCCGACGAATTTAGTGAACTCGACGGAGATTCGTCGGACGAATGGCTGCCGGTTGGATCGGCTGAAAGCAGCAGAGACTTGTCCCCAGAAAGGCCAGAGAGAGGTACGTATAAACGCCATCTTCTCCCACCAGTTCATTGAACTGGAATATCTAGTTGTGCCAAATCTAGTTATTACTTTTCACCAGGAGATGGTGGACATTTGTGTCTGTAATCTAAGAACCATTTTTGGTGGTGGCGTTATTCAAAATTTTAGCGTAAAATGAGTTTGTAAAACACCCTCCGAAACAGAGACGCACGGCGCAGCAGAGGGAGGAATGCAGGGCGTTGAGCAGAGCAGAGCGAATTAGTCTTTTTTCTTTTTCTTTTTTTTTTTTTTTCATTTACTCACGATGCTGAGAGGTTGGTTTACCATCCACGAGTACTTTGTCAGGTTCTGGCTATCTCCGATTCAGAGGAGGAAGACATGCAGTTGTCCAGTGAAGCAGAAACTGACATCAGTAGTGACGGCGAGTCCGCGCCGTAATCCACAATCCAACACACAGTATATCGGCTGCTTCGCCTCAGTGTGACCGGGGTGGAAGCATTCTGCGATCGCCAAGCAGGTCGAGGTGTCAGGGGGGCTCATAACACCGCAAATATGGAAAAAATGTAGCAGGGATGAAACAGTTCTGACAACGAGGGAGAAAAAACACCGCTAACGGCGCACCAGAAATCACGGTGATGATGATGATGGCGGCTGAGAGTTCTTAGAGAAGAGGAAGAGTTCTAAAAGTGGAGCCCAAATTTTGATGAGCCCATTGGTTATCATGGAGACGATCTGAAGATATTTCTCATTGACAGTATACCTTTATCTCAAACTGCTTTCAAGTTAGAGCCTTTTGAAATCTTGATAACAAAATTGTATATTTTCTTGAAAAAATTTTCAGGTCCTGCACCCAGCAGAGGTCCCAGTTCCACACCTGTTTGGCAGTGCAACAATGAAAGGTGAGTGTAAAAAGGAGGGGAAAAAAAAAGGGGGGGGGTACCCCCACACTGCAGCAATAACAAAAATATATTTATGCTGATTGTATATATTTCTGTAATTTATAGGTTGTGCATCCAGGTGTCGTGGGGAAGACTCTGTCTAGCATGAAGATGTCAAAATGTGTCAAAATGTGTTATATAATGTTGTATATGTGTTAATAAATCATTATTTTTTCCATCAAAAATCTGCCTTTTTTTCTCCTTTGGTTCTATAGAAGGAAACCACTGTTCAGATGTTTGAAGTGTCAGTAAAACAACAAATTTGTGTTAAACTCATTGTTTTGCTTCTTTTCACAAAAAGCTAGTTTTCTCTATTGTTTGGTCAAAAATGTGGTGATTTTGGTGAAACTTCCCCATGTTCTACTGCTGATTACTTGAAATTGGAAGAAGGTAGAAACAAACTTTTTTTTTCCAAATGAAAGAAGAGAGTCTACCCTTTATACACAATATTCTATGGGTCTTGAAAAATCAGTGAAAATGCTCCAAACCACTGGCAGTATGAGGCTCTCTGCTGTGCAGCTGTCTGGCAATCAATGAGTTAAATGACAGTTGATTGAAAATAAAAATCTTGCCAGTGTCAGTCATTTTAATTTTTACCTTTAATTCTGTCATTACTGTACGTTCCTTACTGTGTCTCTTTATGCCGTGTTGTCTTAAACACACTGCTATATACATGGGGTACTTTGTTCCTGTGGTTTCCATTTCAAATATCCCTCTAGAGTAGCTTCGCAGGTCAGGTCGGCCATGAAGGGATAGATGTGTAGCTTCTTTGCTTTGAAGGTGTGCGATTTAAATTCTGCAGCATCACAGTAGTATACCATGGTTGTTTGAAGGTAGAAAAATGAATGACCTTGTTATACTTGTTTTGGCTTGTTGCTTTCTTTGCCAGAAGTGCTTATGTCTGCAAAAAGCCCCAAATGCAACAGTTGTTGCAACAGTCACATTGTGGATAAAAACAGCACAATGTCAGTATTTGGGTAACTTCTATTTCTGTTTTTACTTTTGCCACTCCTGGTTATCTGTAATGATTATGTCAATGCATTTTTCAGTTTCATAAAGCTTTGAAAATTATATTTCCATGAGAAGCTGTTTTTTTTTTAACGTCACAGAAAGTGCAAAGTCATTCCTTAACTCTACATTGGAAGTGATTCTGGTGAATCAGAGGTCAGGATGAAAAACGTGTAAAAAAAAACCTGGTCGAGCTCAGCTCTCAGCCCTGCAGCCCCTACACCTTTACAGTGGCGCCCCGCGTGACTGCATGGTTCCCAGTACACGTCACAGTGAGTAACGAGCGTGTCCAGGTGTGACTAACCTCCAGATCCACCCACACCATCCTCTGAGCCAGACCCTCACAGCTCATCATGAATCTTCGGGATGCGGAACCGTAATCAAAACCAGGACCAGAAACTCCACGCGCACTCTTCGCGTGCACCGACTCAGCTCTGCAGCAAAGCACGTGTCTCCTCGTGGAAGAAGCAACGAACACTCTCCGCGCGCAGGCAGACCGGACAGTCCATGTTAACGCCCGCGTGAGCAGCGTCATGCTGTCCTCACTTCCGCTCAAGACTTCCGGTTTTTCTTCTTCTTTGATGGAAGAACCGGTGGAGACAGTCAGCGTCCCCTGCTGCTCCATAGTGACGTCACATACGTCCTAACCTTCTTACCTTTACCTGTAACCGGGCTGTGTTCATGTATGCGGTAGTCCACACCCGCGTGCTCTGACCAACCAATATATGCACGTAACCTGCAAAAAACGGTCAATCATTTTAACTTGAGTACCAAATCAGACACTGAGGTTCATTATTCTCAGCTCATATTTCTTCAAAAGCTTACATATCCTTTTTCTATCTTAGCTTTATAGGCTGCACTGGCAGACGTTCTTTTATTCTTATAAAGGTGACAATTTTCTTATGAAGGTGACAGTTCCCATCCGACAGTTCCAATAGACCCCCCCCCCCCCCCCCCCCCCACACACACAACCACACACACACACACACACCACCATCACTACACACACACACATATAGATAGGTGGATAGATGGATAAAAAGATAGTCGGACAAACAGAATATGTTCTTCATTTAGAGCTGACAGCATGAACTCACATAAGAGTTTATCGGTGGAGGGTTAGTTCAGGGACATGAATACTGCTAACATTGAAAGAATTTTTCGGATTCTGTTATTTTATTATATCAATAACTTGATTCTGATAGTTTTGCACAAAAGGATATTTAAGTGTGAGTGTTATGACAGACTGACCAGGTGGAATGGCCTTGAGCAGGAAGATGCTGAAGATTGCTTCTGATTCACAGCTTCCATTTCGCTTAAAAATGGGCCCATTCTACTGTTGTTGTTGTTTTTTTTTGGTAGTTTTTTTTTTTTTTTTTTTTTTTTTTTTTTTGAGCTTTGGAGAACAGATTCAGGGACTGTTTACTAAACTAACATAATTAGCTCAGGTAATGACTCTGAATGATTCTGTTTCTTCCTCGTGTTCGTGGTGGCTCTTTTCTTGTGTTTACATAACCTGCTTTGTGTCGTGGAAACCCTTTATTGAAAAAGGCTTGAACAAAACATTTGTGGCTCATGGTCTTCCTCTTGTTATTTCCAACATCTTGTTTTTCTTTGTCTTTTAAAATTGATTTTCATTATTATTATAAGTTTTTTATTAGTTGTTGTTTGCTAGCTAAAATACTGCAGTGAAGTTAGTTTTAAGTTTGGTACTTGACTGACATTCACTCTGGAACACCATCACTGCAGTATTATTTCCAGTACAATCCAAATCATGTGACCCATGATTCCAAACCTGAGCAAAGTTGTGCAAGAGAGATGACATAAAGTGGACACAACTCTTTTTATTGAACTTGAAGATTTCAATTTTATAGAGTTTAACTGAAAATGTATTGTTTGTTATACATTTCCATCCATCCATCCATTATCTTCCACTTATGTGGTTTCAGGGTACAGTGGCAGCAGACTAAGCAGATAAGTACTGACCTTCCTTCCCCAGCCACCTTCTCCAGCTCGTCTGGAAAGATATTGGCATTCTGGGTCTTCCTCAGGGCCTTCTCCAGGTTGGACATACCTTCAAATCCAAGAAAAAAGGTGTGTACTACATGTTTGGCTCAGGTTTGGAGTCACTGGGTCACATGTTTCAGATACTAGAATATCCAACCTGAAACTAACTTATAAGTGGCAGTGAAAATGACGTGTGTTTGTTTGCATATATAGCAGGAAGATCCGATTAATCACTCAAGCCTCATTTGAGTACACATTTTAATACCAGGTGTGAACACACCTGCACTAGTAGATTCTCCCAGTCATTCCAGGCAAAGTAGGCAGGATCACCACTGGTGTAGCCATCAGTGCTGACTTTTTCTTTTCAAAATGATGGGAACATAATCTGAATTTCCTTATGAGGTTCAGCACATTGACGTTCTTCCTAGTGGCGGAGCTTCAGGGAGGGCTGGGGGGCCAGGAGGGCCCGGTGAAAGACAAAGAAACAGACCTCTCCTCAGGCATCAGTCACACCTTGCGCACTACCAGATACAACAACTTCTGCAAAAAGTATATGGGCTACGTATGAGGTTATATATAGGTTTCTCCAGCCAGGAATGAATCATGGTTGGTCAAAAAAAATTAAGACTGACTTTGGTCAATTAGTGGTCAATGTTGTGCTGCATGGCTGGCTTCATGTTCACTCTCACAGTTAACTTAATAATGTACAAATTTACATTGGATCGCCGGTAAGATCTGCAAATGTATTTTGGGTAAAATCATCATCAACAGCCGTCCATCAGCGTCATCATCAGTCACTAGTCAACAGAGTCTATGAGGTGCAGGGTAGGTGGATCACGAACTAATCTAATCATGAGTGACAGTTCATACAAGCATAAAAGTGGAGTAACAAAATGCAAAGAAAAGGAAAAAAAGAGCGCAGGAAAAGACTAAACTAAAAAAGCTGGATACATATCCTCCTGGAGATGAACCTGACATTGTTGGCCGTGAGTCAAGCCCACCAAAACTGGCACCACAGTCATGGAGACAGATTTACAGGTACAATTTCTCACAATTACTGTCACTGAAAACAATATGTGAGTTAGTTGTAAACTGTTACAACAGTTAACACGTTATCTAGGCTTTGGGCCTCTTTTGAACTCGCTGTTGAGGTTGTAAGGTCGTGACTTCGAAGTAAAAAAAATTGATGCTAATAAAACTGTTCTCCTGTTCTCCTTTTCCCCCAAATTAGAATTGTTAAACAGTATCGATAATGGAATCGAAAAAAATCTTATCAATTCCCTTCCCTACGTGCCAGGTCAAGATAAACAATTGAAACGACCTAACAGACACGATGGCCAAACAAGGGGCCTTAGGTACACCTTGGTTCTTTGATCAAGCTTGGCTACCTGTCTCCCTCCCTCCCACCCAGAATACGACCGTCTGCGAGGTCACCAGCGAGCTGCCCAACGATGAGGAGCCATAGCCGCCACCAGAATGAGCAGGAGTCCCCTTAATACTCACTGTCTTGCTATCAGCAAAGGCTCCCTGGGCACGGACTCAGTATGAGGCTAACCGAAGGGGGGTGTTTGTCCAAGGATCCCTTCCGGTAACCCTACGTGCTGAGGGTCTTCCCCCTCGCTCCCTTATAAGTTTTCTTTTTCTCTGTCTTATGTCGTAATATTAGAATCTTCTTTTTGTTCGTCTTCTGATTTGATATATACTCCCTTTTGTATAGTCTTTTTTTTTGTCCTTTTCCAAAAAAAAAAAAAAAAAAAAAAAAAATTACACAAAATTGTGGGTTGGCCCATTCTTTAGGGCAGTGGTTCTCAACTGGTCTGGCTTCAGGACCCACCATCACTCTTAAAGCCGTGACCCAAATCAAGGAAAATTTCCAACTTCTCAAAATTATTGAATGAAAAGATCGTGCATTTTGAATCGGAGATAGTAAAATAGAATATCACAGAATGCCAACACAAAAAAAATACGTTTATTGGTGAACCAAAATGGCAAAAACCAAAATGGCATAACCAAAATGACTTATAGTGGGAAATATTCCCTTTGATGCTCAATTAGCTGCATTTTAATTAAATCCAAAACACTTCACTTCAGTAACTTCAGTCTTTTTTAACAGACTCAACATGCACAAACATTAAATAAAAAAGTTGCAACCACTGAGCAGTAGTTGCAAAAAGAACTCCAATATGTAGCATTTGCTGAGTATCCACTTCCTGAATATATAACCATTTCCTATGAAAACTATCTAGTCACTTATTTAAGCATTAATCATAAAGCTGACAAAACAATCAGAACATTTCAGTAACAGCCATTTTTAAGACTCAACAGTGCTTTTATGCACAAACATGAACATGCACATTTCTGTGCAGTGGGAGAGCGTCTGAAGAACTTCATAACTTTTGACGCTTTGCAATCCTGAATCCCCTCGCTTAGAACTTTATTAGTTAACTGGTTCAATTTTGTGTTTATTATTTTTTTCTTTTTTTTTTTTTTTCCTCAATACACTTCCATCCAGCTTGGAAGTTATTGTAGCCTCCTCAGTCTCTGACGGGCCCGAGCACAGAAAGTTCGTTTGCCTTATCGGGCCTTGGTCAACCGATCTTTGCCAACCAGCGCCGGGTCCTGGAACACCAGAAACAGTCGACACCGCCGAGGCTGGCCGATCGGAATCCGAGACACCGGATCCGACCGGACTACTAGACGACGGAAGCGGAGCCCTCCGCTCGAGTCACGCGAGGCGCCCAAAGATTCTGCGGACAGAGTCTTCCCAACTGGATCGGGCCTAAAGCGGTTCCCGGAGGGTCCACTGCGAACCGTTTAACCCGACCCTGTATATATATATATATCTATGTATCTATATATGTATATATAGATATATATATATCATTTTATATATATATATAGATATAAAGATATATATATATATAAATATATATATATCCTTATATATATATATATATATATATATATATATATATATATATATATATATATATATCTATAGATATATATATATATCCTTATATATATATATATATATATCTATATATATATATATATATATATATATATCTATATATATATATATATATATATATATATAAAAGGAGGTGGTGCCCCATCTTTTTTTTTATTAATTATTAATAATTATGAGGTGACTCGCTACACTATTGACAGTTGAGCTTGGCCGATTTCTTCTCTAATTCAGATTATTTTCCTGCTTAAAAAAGATCATAAAGTCTTAACTACTGAGAGTGGCAGGAATGCATGTCCCAACAGAGTTGTGATTCTTTGTCAGCCTGGCTACACTGCTGAACAGAAAACGTGGATTATATTTATTCTCTTATATAAATGATGAATAACAAGATGTTCTAGCTCTGCGTAGGGCTCTTTTGTAGACTATTAAACTATCTTTCCAGGTACGATGGGAGTCCATTGATTTACAGGAGTACCACCTCCTTTCCATTTTTCGTGCAAGCAAATTTGCGAATTATACCAAGGGAGCTGAGCTCCTATGGTTCGAGACTTTTACTGCACAGATTAGAGACCCTCTCTCTCAGAGGAGCAACAGCATCCAGGGCTGAATGTAAAATATTGGCAGTATTGTTAACGAGGTAATCAATATCTGCTGGAGTAAATTTCAGGTCATTGCCTTCAGCTATTCATATCATATTCCACCATAGGGAGATGAGAGAGAATGACTTCCTTAAATTTATTTACAGCATCTTTAGAAAGCCATCTGCTGTAGAGGTCTGAATCTGAGGTTCTGACCCGACCTGAATCAGGTCTCGGGTCCATTCACAAGATGTAACTCCGGGTTCGTGTCAGAATTGGTACAGTTAGTCTCAGGTCACTTCTCTCTGACAAGCTGGGTCCACGTTTACCCGAGAGAGGTAAAGATATTGGTGGTGGCAGCTGTCACTTGGTTCTATTTGGGTATCTCGGTTCAGTTCGTGGTCAGAAACTAAAGACTCCATTCGGGATCAGAACCCGGACTTATGATAACAGCTCGGGTCGTGTCGGTTTTGGATCGAATTTTCACAGGTCCAATTCAGGTTTGTGAAGACCTCTAATCTGCTAATCATGGACCCGTAAAGACCTCTAATCTGCTGTGATGACACGTTTCATTTTCTGTTGTAATGCCACAAATGCTGAACTTGAATATTAAATAGTGGTCCAAGAGAAGAGAATTCAGCAGCATCACTAACAAGTAATCAGTTTCTTTACTGTAGGTGAGGACCAGATCCAGGATATGATTAAAGCAGTGAGTCAGTTCTTTCACTTTTTGAGAGATGCCCATCGATTCTAAAAGAGATATAAAGGCTAATTTAAGGCTGTCAATATCAACATCCATGTGAATGTTAAACCCACCCACTATGACGATTTTATCTGAGCTGAGCACTAAACCAGATAAAAAATCTGAGAACTCAGACAGAAACTCCAGATAGGCACCAGCAGGGGGCTGTTACACTACCACCAACAAGACTGGCTTTTCTGATGTCGCAAGGTGACAGCTTACGCGATTTAGTCTACAGGGGAAGGTCGCGGGACAAGACCATCTGTCCAGGTTGGTATTCGGGAGCCGGGGAACAATGACAGTCAGCCTGCTGTTTATTCCTTTCCGCCATGCAAGTAAGTGTGGCTCTGGCGGTCCTCCACACCTCCCGCAAGCGTCTGACGTGCGCTCTCACCGATGGGGTGGCCACGGATTGCTCCTGGTCGGGAAACAGGGGGGTTGATAGCCAAAACAGCACACGAAAGGAGACATACCCGTTGTGGAGCTGGTGAGGGAGTTGTGAGCGTGTTCGATCCAAGGGAGGTGAGAGCTCCAAGAGGTCGGGTGGTTAGCTGCAATGCACCGCAGGGCTGACTCCAGGCTCTGGTTGGCTCTCTCCATCTGGCCGTTAGTCTGGGGATGGTAGCCTGAGGAGAGACTAGCTGTAGTACCCACTGCCTTACAAAAATCCAGCCAAACTTTGGACGTAACCTGGGGGCCTCGGTCCAAAACAATGTCACTGGGGAGTCCATGAAGCCTTAAAACATGCTGGATGAGCAGTTCAGCAGTCTCGAGAGCAGAGGGAAGCTTGAGTAAAGGTATGTAATGGACACATTTGGAGAATCTGTCTACAATGGTGAGTATCACCTTCGGACAGTGGGAGGCCCGTGACAAAATCCAAAGTGATGTGTGACCAAGGACGGGTAGGCACTGGCAGTGGACGCAACAGACCAGCTGGAGGTTGATGGAAGGACCTACCCTGGGCGCAAACAGAATAGGCCGCCACAAAAGCCTGGACGTCCCGAGCCATCCCGGGCCACCAGAATCTCTGCTGTAGGAAAAGGAGAGTCCTGTGCGTACCTGGGTGGCAGGTGAGCCGGGAAGAATGTCCCCACTGCAGCACTTGGGAGTGGGCAGACTCTGGCACGAACCTCTTGTCAGGAGGACCCGTCTTGGAGTCGGGCTGTGTCTTCAGTGCCTCCTGTATAACCGCCTCAATCTCCCAGGAGGCGGACCCGGCGACACAGGCAGGAGGGATGATGACGTCCGGTTCCCTCATGTCTGAGGTGAGACTGAAGACTCTGGAAAGGGCGTCCGGCTTCCCATTGTGGGAACCAAGGCGATAGGAGAAGGTGAAGTTGAACCGGCTCAGGAACAGGGCCCAGCGAGCTTGGCGGGAGTTGAGGCATCTCGCTGAATGCAGGTAAGAGAGGTTTTTATGGTCTGTCCAGATTATGAACGGGTGCTGGGCTCCCTCCAACCAGTGCCTCCATTCCTGAAGTGCCCACACCACAGCCAGGAGCTCTATTCCCTACATCATAATTACTTTTCTGCTGGAGACAGGCGACGGGAGAAAAAGGCACATGGGTGCAGTTTTGTGGTGGTTGGGTCTCTTTGGGACAGGACAGCGCCCGCTCCGGAATCCGAGGCATCCACCTCAACTATGAACTGTAGGGATGGTTTGGGGTGTTTCAGCACAGGAGCTGAGGTAAACAGTGTCCTTAACTCGGTGAATGTTGAGGCAGCTTTAGAAGACCATGCAGAATGGGACATTAACAGAGGTGAGCTGAGTGAGGGGGGCTGCTACTTTACTGTAGTTCCAGATAAACCTCCGATAGAAGTTGGCAAATCCAAGCAACTGTTGGAGATCCTTACGGGAAGATGGGACTGGCCAGTCTCGGACTGCCTGGATCTTTCCTGGATCTGGTCAGAGTTCTAGAAAGGTCGAACTGGTGCCTTCCTGCAGCATACTGGCCTTCTTAAAGCACTGGTGATAGAACATGTGGTGCAGGTGTAGCAAGGCCAAGCGGCTGCGAGGCACCCAGGAGGAGGGAGCAGACAGGGGAACCATACAAACAGGAACAAGAGGGAACAAGAAGGAGTTGACACACGAGAGAGATTCATAACAGAAACAAGAAGTTTGTGGTTGAGCTGCTGCTGCATCAACTGGAGTAGGAGGAAGTAAAGTGGTCTCTACAGGCTGAGGTCTGGGGGTTATATTGAGCATTGACATCTGAATTTGTGCTGCTGCGAAAACTGAATGCCACTTCGGCATAGTTTAGTTTTTTCATGATAGTCCCACAGTGACCTGTCTGAATACTTGACAGCTTCCTGTTTCTGCATGACTCATAGATTTAGAAGTGGTTTTTGTCTGCACAACAACTGTTGCACTGAAAGGCTATCACCAACAGTGACAGCAGCTCTTTTGCAATACTCAGTGCTTACATGCCCCTACACACCAGCCCCTCTGTGATCACACATTCACTCACTCACATTATGAAGATGGAGCTGTTCCTCTGCCACCCTATGTAGAAACATGTGAATGAAAGAAATCAGAGCTGACTGGAGGGGAAGGTGTGAAACTGAGGCTTTACAAAAGCGAATGAAGCAGACGACAACAGGAAGACAGGAGTCCAGGAAATAAGCGTGCAAAGGAAGACGGGTACGTCAAGAGAGAGCAGTGGAAGTGTTCAGACGACCCGACAGAAGGACAAGGACGACACCCAGCTGAGGTAGACTGAGGACAGCAGCAGAAAAATGAGGTCAGTCATTTTCTCACATCCAGGCTATTACATTTCAGAAGCTGTTTTAATTGTCACAAATGCATGGACATTCTTGTTCGCTGTACACAATTGTACACCCACTGACACTAAACAATTTGTCATTTCAAGTCAGTTTATTTTGTCTGTATGCTCAGAAAGTGCAGGTCTGCTCAGAGCTCATCAGAGGCCACTTTTCCACTACACAGTTCAAGTGACCAAAATTAATGAATCGTTTTTTTGTAACTCCTCAGACTGACTCAAAAGTCTAATACTCTTGAGCCAGAGGCCTGATCAGATTTCAATACTGAAGACGCATCTGAAAGTAGAAGGAGTGAACAAATTCAAAACAATTAATGTAAAGTAATGTGAGTTAGAATCATAAAGGAGGCATGAGCTAAACTAATATATCTTGCATGTGGCACCTGAGGTAAGCTGGGCGTATTCACTCTGCCCTTTTTTTTGTTGTTGTTGTTGTTATTAACTAGGGGTTAGCTGGAGGCAACATAAATGGGATACCGTCAATAAATCAGAATTGCAATCAAGATCTGGAGTAAAAACGACCAATGAGACCCAAAACTGATCTGAGCAATATTTGAATCCATGCTCTATTTTTATTGCTTCCACTGTTAGAAATATGTAGAGGAAATATGGCCTGAGAAAAACACCATCTGTAGCATATGCAGCTCAACTACTTTAACCGGTTCACATACAGTTCTGGTAAGAAACATTTCTGAACCCAGGCAGACACACTCGGCGCCCACAGCTTCGTGAAATGATGTGAAAACTGTAGTCTATGTGAAGAACTGTTGCACTAACAGGAAGTGGTGACAACGTGAAAAGCTTTTTGACATGAAGTACAGATTTCCCACAGACTGAAGAGACTGAATAAACAAGTATAGCAACTGTCACAGTGAAACATGTAGGGCTTATATCTATATTTATTTAAAAAGACACTTGAATTGAACACAAGAAAGTCCTCATGTGCAGGCTTGAAGTCTGAGTGAACGCATTTAAACAGGTATCTACTTCCAGCAGATGAGCTTCAGTCCAGCTCAGACAGGAACTTGATTAAGCTGAGTTGAGTTGATCTGAGTCTCTGCAGAGCGCAGCGGTTTTTCTATAATGTTGAAACAGTTTCTATACCAGCTCCATCAGGCAGAGTAAACATCGCTGACTTAGACATCGGTCTTCCTGACAGTCAATTCACACGCTATTTTTTACTGTTTGTGCGGTTCATTAGTCCTGGGCTGATATTTTTATTACACCATGCTGATGATACTTCCCTATAATCAGAAATAGGACTGTAAATGTGACACTGCAGCAGAAGTGGAGGTTCTGACCTGCTCAGCAGCGTGCACATTCTTCTAAACTTCATCATGTTTCAGCTTCTATACCCAAACTTCTGGTGGTTTGTCATACATGCAGCTTTCTCTAATTCATGGTGAAAAGAGAACACAGACTAAGCATTAATACTGGGTACTATAAATGTACCACAACTTTTAAATGAAGCAAGTTCAAGAAGCTTATATGTTTGCAACAAAATGGCAATGTGAGCGCAGGGGGCAATAGAGTTATGTCAGAATAAATGTCTATTACAATACTCTGACAAAACTAAAAAAATGTCATTCCACTGAAGTGACAGATAAATCAACGTCCTTTTATCATTTTGTGTGTCCAGAAACTGGATAAAAAGGACCGTTGTTGTTTAAATTTTCACTATTAAGGTATAATAGTTTATCAATTATTAGTGAGTTCTGGTGAGGCAATTGTACAACACTTAACAAGCACTTTGACTGGACAATCGGACAGAGGGTGGGGTGCAAGTAAAATTTAATCTCCATTGTATACAGCAGAGATGGTCAGGTACTCACAGCAGTGTACAAGACAACTGGTTGTCAATACAAGACACTGAACTGAGCAAAACACAGTCATTTAACCACTCGTTATCAACATTTGAACCTTGAGCTACGTTCTTCTCAGCTCGGCGTGTTTCCTAGGTACAGGGTTAGATATCCTACATAAGATACTCATAAGATACTGCAAACACATATTATGTTCCAATGCAGAACTGCTTTGATTCATGTCATTTTGGTCTCTAACTTTACACTCCTTACCATCTAATAACAGACCTATGGTTGATTTGAATCCTGCATGATCCTTTAACATAAAAGTAAAAAAAGAGCTGCAGAATTATTTTTCAGTGATCTGTAAACGTACTATCCAGCTTACTGGCTAAAACAGGTTCATGTGACAGTCTAACGTAAGACAATATTATGTAACATATAAATAAAACAACCCGCAGAAGACTATACATTGTTTAGAACAGGGGTGTCAAACTCCAGTCCTCAAGGGCCGCTGTCCTGCATACCTCAGATGTTTCCCTGCTTCAGCACACCTGATTCAAACGAATGGATTATCACCACCTTGTCATCCAGGTCTGCACAAGTCTGTTAATGGCCCAGTCATTTGAATCAGGTGTGCTGAAGCGGGGAAACATCTAAAAAATGCAGGACCGTGGCCCTCCAGGACTGGATCTTGACATCCCTGGTTTAGAAGTTCTTGTGGAGATGCTTACAGGTTATACTACCTGTATAGTTGTTAATCACTTCCAGAACATAAAAACAATCACCTGCTGGTCAACGTAACAACCATATGACCTACATCACACGTTTGTTGATTTTGAGCCAGATGATGCAGCTGCTCTACTTCTACGCATGTGTCCCTGCATGCCATTTACAGGAACTTATTGAAATCTTATCTCTATCCTTCCTTTGAGTCAGATCATGTCTTCACTTATCCAACTCCTTCCTTCAGTGAGTCCAGCATCTGTCAGGTGAAAGCAGCGGTCATGCTGTATGACGACAGCAAGAAGCGCTGGGTGCCAGCAGGATCTGATGCTCCTCACGTAAGCCGGGTTCACATCTACCACAACCCAGCTGCAAACACCTTCAGAGTGGTGGGGCGCAAGCTGCAGGCTGACCAACAGGTAAAATCCCACACCTGCACAATTAAGAACCCACACCTGTCCAGCCCAACAGGTGCAAGCCCACATATGTGTAAGTACAAATCCATACCTGTGCTCTCCACCGTCCTCCTGGATAATTGAGGCCTCTTCTACTGCATCTGACAAATTAAAGAGTCTCACCTTGGAGTGTATTTTACCTGCAGAGAGTGAGCATACTAAGCATATGTGATATGTAACCTCCAAACTCATGCAACTCCAACATCAAGAACAGAAACTGACAGAAGATGATGAATCTGAATCCCATCTGCTGTATACTGACATTCATACTCTATAATCTATTTTTTTTTTCCCTGTCCTGTCGTCTTCTGCCTCGGTCAGCTTGTGATCAACTGTCCCATCGTTAGAGGGATGAAGTACAATCAGGCCACAGCAACCTTCCATCAGTGGCGGGACCCCAAACAGGTGTGGGGCTTAAACTTCAGCAGTAAAGAGGACGCTTCTTCTTTCGCCGACTCCATGATGCATGCATTAGAGGTTCTCAGTGGATCGGCAGGTGCAGGTAAGCAGGAGGCCATATTTAGATCCAGGTGTGAGTGTTTGGTATGTTCTAAGCACTTCTGTACTGAAGGTGTCTTGTGTAACTCTAATTCTAAACCTGAGTTTGTCTGTGAACAGCCACATTATTCTGAAATCCCGTTGACTAGAATCAGAGTATAAAGATATACTGTCACACAGTTCTGTTATTGAGGCTTCATTTGAAGCTTTATTTAACATTCACAATTACAATGTTAATGATTTTCAGTTTCTTCACTAACAAACTTCATGGTATTTAGAAATGTAACGAAATTTGATACAGAAACACATTCATTTAAAAAGTTATAATTGAGGCATGGAAACTTAGGGTATGAATAGACAGTTTCGGAGGAATCTGTGTCTCTTCACTCCAGTTTCCACCTCTGCATCACTGACTCCTTTACACATAATGGAGCTCATCCATGGACACTGATGCATCCACACACAGATACTGATATAACCCCATACTATCACAGACAGCAACTTTTCTCCCCCGATAACAGTCTAGGTTGGGTTTAGGATCTTCTCATTTTTGGAAGTTTGCTTCCACAGTGTCCCCTGCTTCAGCAGCACCTTCCTCACAATGGACCATCTGCACAGAGGGAGCAGCCCAGAAGGTACTTAAAAAAAAAAAAAAACAGAATTTCTGACATTGTGGCTCACGTTTAATGTTCAGATTTTTTTCATTTTTTTTTTTTTTTTTTTTTTTTTTACAAAACACCACAACCACTTGTTTAGTTGGTTAGCCTGTGGCTACATTAGCTGCACTTAGCATATGGATAACTTGGCTCCATCTAGCATGTTGCTACCTTGAGTGCAGTTTAACATGACACTACCTAAACCAGAACATTTCCAGTTTCACCAGCAGGTGAACTCCAAGTTGACAGATTTCAGTGACACAACACAACACAAATTTTTTTTTTTTATGTTTTTCATTTTTTTTTTTTTCATTTTCAATACTTCAGTAACAACCACACAACAACAAAGTTCAGCTTATCCAGTTAAACTCTATGGAAACAGGAAGTGCACTACAATGTCAACATCAACCTGTTGAGCCAGAACAACTACATGAAATAAACTGTGTTTTGTAGAAAAACTGATTTCACATTCCACTAGAAGATAATGTTGCACAAGAGCAATGCTGAGAGATGCGTTGTTTATCCCAACTTACCCCCAGGACATTTTCTCTGTAAGGTCAGCCACTGCATCAGGGGCAAATGTTACATTTATACAAGGGAATGACATTTTGACATACAAAAACGGTACCAGGTTTAACATTCATGTGTATGGAAAATTGTATTATTTGCATACTGACATCGAGGATAGTGATAAGTGTAATACATGCCACTATATGCAGACATGGCACGAAATATTAGGCCACTGCAACTATGAGGATGTAGTAAAACTAAGAAATGTTGTCAATGGCATGCAGATCAAGGGCAAGGCTGCTTAACCTGATCAGGAATGTGAGGTGTGTATTCAGGGAAAGTTTGCACAGACCCCAAATCGAGACCCTGATACAAGAGCAAAGGCACCTTTGCAGATGGTTTACACAGACCTAGCAGGTCCAGTAGCTAATGAGTGTATAGATGGGTACAAATACGTGCAGTCATTCACTGATGATTATTCTAATGCAGTGTTTGTATATTTTCTCAAGACAAAGAGTGACACAGTGCAGGTGACTGAAAAGTTCCTAGCAGATACAGCTCCTTTTGGGAGGGTAAAATGCATTAGGTCTGATAACGGGACTGAGTTTATGTGCAAGTACTTTCAATCTCTGTTAAGGAAAAATGGCATTAAGCACGAGACATCAGCCCCGTATTCACCTCATCAGAATGGTACTGCTGAGAGGGGCTGGCGTACTCTTTTTGAAATGGGCAGATGTATGCTAATTGAGAAAGTCAGCTACCAAAATGTCTCTGGAACTATGCTGTTCAAACAGCAGCCATAGTGCGCAACAGATGCTTCAACAAGCGAACAGGGAAGACCCCTTACCAGATGTTGACAGATAAAAAGCCAAATTTGGCCAGAATGCAGAAGTTTGGATCTGTATGTTACACATAAAAGCAGAACAAGGGAAAGCTCGATTCAAGATGTGATCAGGGACTATTTGTAGGTTATGATAAGAACAGTCCTGCTTATCTGGTCCACCACCCTGATACTTGAAAGGTCCAAAAATACAGACTTGTGAAATTTGTGGGCAAGGTAAATGTGGAAAAGCAAACACAGACGGTTGAGACAGAATCAAATGATGATGATGAAGACAGATTGAGACAGTTAAGCACTGAAAAAGTAACACAGGTAGTTTATGAGAACTGAAAAAGCCTCAAAAGCCAACTGACAGACGCAGCCTGCGTGAGCCTCAGTGTGAACAGTTGTTTGGTTTCATGGAAAACTAAGAAACAGCCTACAGTAGCGCTCTCAACCTGCGAGGCAGAATATGGGGCTCTGGCCTCTACTCTACAAGAATGTGTATACAGAAACGATAACTCAAGTGGTCGAAGGTCATATTTATTTGTGGATGGAGTAACTGAGATCTAGCTGACCCTAAGCAGCAGGTAAAACCACAGAGGCATTGGAGCAATGAAGTTTAGGACCATGGAAGTTTCTTACATCATGTTGGAGTTAAACTCTCAACCCCAGCTAAGCTAGTGACAGTACAGATGGCTCCACATTTCTCAAAGACAACCTTTACAACCACCAGATCTCACAGATTCTGAACCTGAGACCTTTGTTTTCAGGCCAGAACCTCCAGGACAACAGAGCAGAGCTGCACCACCAGCTACTCCTCCCACCCCTCCAGCTGCTCCTCCAGCTGCTCCTCCAGCCGCTCCTCCAGCTGCTCCTCCAGCTGCTCCTCCAGCTGCTCCTCCCGCCCCCCCCAGCTGCTCCTCCCGCCCCACCGCCCCCAGGCCCACCCCCACCACCCTCTGGGGGATGCCCACCTGCGCCCCCACCCCCTCCCTCGGGTGGCGCTGTCCCACCTCCACCACCACCACCTCCTCCCCCTGCAGGAGGAGGTGGAGGTGGAGGCATGAACAACCTTGCTGCAGCTCTGGCAGGAGCCAAACTGCGTAAAGCGGCGAAGGTAAGACCTCTGATCATGTTGCAGCATCTGCTACACGTTCCTCACACCTCACTCACCTGTCAGAAAATAAAACAAGCTGCATCAGCTGACAGGAGGTGTTTTTCTATATCAAGGATGACGGGGGAGCAGCAGCGCCAGCCCCCAAACCAGCAGCATCTTCTGGTGGAGGAGGAGGGGGTGACCTAATGGGGGAAATGAGCGCCATGCTTGCAAGGAGGTTCGTTACTGCTTCAGAGAGGATGTTTGATTGTAGAAAAATAGTGAAGACTGTTTCTAGAGACCCTGTGTGTATAGAAACTTCAACAAAAAAAAACACTTTGTAGAGCCCAAAACAAGGTCAAAATCATTTAATACAGCTCTTCAACAGGAGGAAAGCTGCCGTCCAACCTACGGCAAAGAAGGAGGAAGTGTCTACTGTAAGTGTTTCTGTTACGATGAGGCAACTCTAGAACCATCTGGAATGTGTCGTTTTGGATTCCTGCAGTTTGTCTTTTCATAACTACAGGAGGAACAGGAATCTCCATCTTCAAAACCCTCAGGACCAGGGGGTAAGTACAGACCCCACAGGACTTCACATGTGAGCCCACCACAATGTAAACTTTACAGCCTCAGAAAAAAGATGGACAGTATGGAAAATACAATATAAATGCAATGACTCTTGCATTTCCATTGACATTTATTTATGCAGACAGTACAAACCCAAGATATTTCATGTTTTTTTTTCTCTTCAGGTTCATTTCTAATTCATTTTAACACCTCAGACCTGCAGCACATTCCAAAAAAAAAAAAAAAAAAAGTTGGGACCATGAGGTCCCATCATGAGGTTTACTTCTTTGTACTGTTATCATTCCTTCTCACATTGCTTAAAATGTGTTCTGGTAGTTTGTAATATCAAGTGATGAAGAGTTTCAGAGATTATTTTGTCCCATTCTTCCTGCAAACATGTTTTAAGGTCTACAAAAAACAGGGCTGTCATTCATTGTCAACTGCGGATAAGGTCAGGATTGTATACAGGCCAGTCCAGTACCTGCGCTCTCTTGTTACAACTTCATACCATCCCACAGCCTGCTTCTGGACATGTTGCTAAAAAAAAACAAAACAACAACAGTCTGGATGTTCATTTTCTCTTTGGAACAGACCACATGACACCCTTTCTTTCAAAAGACATCTGGAACACTGATTCATCAGAGCACAGTGCACATATCCACTGTGTGATGGTCCATCCCAGATGCCTCCAAGTTAAGCGTTAAGAGATGTTTCTTTTGAAAAAGGTTAAAATAAGCCTTCTTTTCCACAATAAAGTGTCACTGTGACTGTATCTCCGTACTTGTGGTGCTGACAAAGGTTTCCACAGTAATTCTTGTCCACATAGTTATATCAGCGAGTGATGAATGACAGTTAATGATGCAGTGTCATCTGAGGGATCAGAGATCATAGATGTCCAGCCAGTATTGTAGTCGAGTCACCAAGCTTCAAGTTGAGTTCCAGTTCACTACTTATTTGAGTCGAGTGTGAGTCAAATCCAGCTTTCAGCTTTTATAACTCATACATAGTGTTTAAACCATTGGCATCTGATAAACAACGTTGACGTTACTGCTATTTTTTTTTTTCAGTGCAACAGGCTGTTACATCTTAGCCAGCATACACAAAATTTAAAACTGGTAATGTGTTTTATAATCCAAGCTTTTCTTTTATCTGCTTTCTTTTTAATTACATTAAGTGTATGAACAAGGAGTAACTAGTGAAATGTATTTACACCTTATCCAAAAAAATAAATAAAAGGGTTGTGTGCATAGCTGCGGGAACATATTCTCAGCAGGGGGTGCTGGGAGTCTGAGACAGCTCTGCAAGAATATATATATATATATATATATATATATATATATATACACACATATATATACATACACACATATATATACACACATACATACATACAGTGGAGGAAATAAGTGTTTGATCCCCTGCTGAATTTTGGCAGTTGTCATACTGAGAAATAAATGAACAGTCTCAGACTTCTATGGCAGCTTTATTTTAACAGTTATAGAAAGAATATTTTTTTTTTAAATTGGGAAAATTACATTGAATGAAAAATAAAAATCAATTTGCAAGTCATTGAGGGAAATAAGTATTTGATCCCCTAGCAAAACACGATCTAATACTTGGTGGCAAAACCCTTGTTGGCAAGCACAGCTGTCAGACGTTTCTTGTAGTTGCTTACCAGGTTTGCACACACATCAGGAGTAATTTTCGTCCACTCCTCTCTGCAGAATCATCTCCAAATCCTGAAGGTTTTGAGGCTTGCGCTTGGAAACTCGCAGCTTCAGCTGTCTCCTTAGATTTTAAATAGGATTAAGGTCAGGAGACTGGCTAGGCCATTCCATGACCTTGATGTGCTTCTTATGGAGCCACTCCTTTGTTTCCTTGGCTGTATGTTTTGGGTCGTTGTCATGCTGGAAGACCCATCCACGACCCATTTTCAATGTCCTTGTGGAGGCAAGGAGGTTGTCACCCAAGATTTTGCGGTACATGGCCCCGTTCATCTTCCCATCTATGCAGGTGAAGTCGACCTGTCCCCTTAGAAGAGAAACACCCCCAAAGCATAAGGCTTCCACCACCATGCTTGACAGTAGGGATGGTGTTTTTGGGGTCATATTCAGCATTTCTCTTCCTCCAAACACGTCGAGTTGAGTTGAGGCCAAAGAGCTCAATTTTAGTCTCATCTGACCACAGCACCTTCTCCCAGTCTCTTTCTGAGTCATTAATATGTTCGTTGGCAAACCTGAGTCGGGCCTGGACGTGAGCCTTCTTGAGCAGAGGGACCTTGGACCACTGCAGGATTTTAAACCATTGCATCTCAGTGTATTAGTTTTCTTGGTGACTGTGGTCCCAGCTGCCTTGAGATCATTAACCAGCTCCTCCCGTGTAGTTCTCGGCTGATCTCTAACCTTTCTCAAGATCATTGAGACCCCACAAGGTGATATCTTGCATGGAGCCCCCAGCCTAGGTTGATTAACAGTCATGTTGTACTTCTTCCACTTCCAAATAATTGCACCAACAGTTGTCACCTTCTCATTCAGCTTCTTACTTATGGTTTTGTAGCCCATTCCAGCCTTGTGGAGTTCAACAACTTTGTCCCTGACATCTTTTGACAGCTCTTTAGTCTTGCCCATGGTGGAGATGGTGGAGTATTACTGAGTCTGTGGGCAGATGGCTTTTTATACAGGTGACTATTTGGAACAGGTGTCTCTCATGCAGGTAATTACTTCAGTGAGATTAGGAGTATGCCAGTGGTCTGTGGGAACCGACACTGGTCAAGGTTGGTCGGGGATCCAATACTTATTTCCCTCAATTTCATGTAATTTTCTAAACTTTTTTTCAATATTCTTTCTATAACTCTTAAAATAAAGCTACCATAAAAACCTGAGACTGTTCATTTATTTCTTAGTATGACAACTGCCAAAATCAGTGGGGGATCAAATACTTATTTCCTCCACTGCACCCCCAGCACCCCTACTTCCCATGGTACTGGTTGTGTGTAAGGATGCTGGACAGATATCTGGTTTCTGTGAGAGGTGGGGCCCCTTGATGGCCCCTTATTAAAAAAAAACCTTGATCTGCCAGTGGGGACACTTGTCCTGCCATGCAAACGCTGCTACATTCATCTGCACCTGCTGAGGCTGGATTTTGGTTGCACGTTAGTTCAGTCTGAGGATTGCCAAAGCTTTCCGCTGACCACACAAATGGCTTAGTGCATGTAATACTTCAGTATTTCTTTTCTTTTTTGAGTCACATGTTTATACACACCCTCTGCTCAGTTTCACAGGAGGCAGCTGTTTTTTAAAACTTTCAGCATTATAAGCTGTTTTTTTGGGCTCAGGATCATGAGATATTACATGCATTTTTTTTTAGCCCGTTGGTTTGGGACTTCACTGTCTTTTTGCATCTCTCAAACACCCTGGATCTGTTGCAGTGTTCTTTTTAAATCTCCAGTGGTAACAGGCATATACAGGTTGATGGCTCTGCATCACCAGTTGTGTGGATGTTACAGTCTGGGTGTTTAAAAGTTTAGACCAGGGGTGTCCAAGAGTCCTCAAGAGCCACCGTCCTGCATCACTTAGATGTTTCCGAGGCACAACATACCTGGTTCAGTTGAATAGATCACCATCAGCTTGTCATCCAGGTCTGCACAAGTCTGTTAATGATCCATTCATTTGAATCAGATGTGCTGAAGCAGGGAAACATCGTAAACTTGCAGCACATCAGCCCTCAAGGACTGGAGCTGGACACCCCTGGTTTAGACCCTTCAAAAGCATTCAGAGTGAAACAAGCCTTGCCTTGTATTTGGCTCAATGCAGTAAATTCTGACGACTCCTCTCTGATGTCTGAGTGTCGCTAATTCACAAGTCAGAGTAAAAGTCCGAGTCAGCAGTGCTCAAGTCCAAGTTAAGTCATAAGTCCTTTAAGTCTCTTTGTGGACAAAGTAGAGATCCCCTTTCTATTTTTGTTCTGCACAGACTCAGCCTTTCATGGATACTGCTTTTAGACAAAATCATCTGAATGTTTTGAAGGTCTGAAGTGTAAAAATAGATGTATAATAACAAATAAAATGTAGGTGATGAAGAAAAAGATGATTATAAGATTATTATTATTTTTATTATTGTTCTTTTGTTTTTTTTTTTTGTTACATGTTCCATATCATCTCCTACTTGTTCTGAGTTACAGTTTGATCCCATGTAATGATACATAAATTCAATAACGGCAAATATTTCAGCAGACATCAACCAGACAAAGGAAAAATCTGCTCCAATCCCAAGGTAAGAGCCGGATCGTTGCATCAGACATCCACAGAAGTTCATCAACTCACCCAGCAGCTGTTGTCAAATAACTCCATGTTTTTACAGCAAAGCCAAGTCCTTCAGCAGCCAGAGTCCTGGCCCCTGCTCCAGTCCTTCCTCCACCAGTAGTACTGCTCCGGTTTCCAGGTACCAGTTCGCTGCCAGGCCTGCCCACACCTGCAGGGGGGAGCCGCCGAGCTCTGCTCTCATAATTCTGCTGTGCTTCTTGCAAACCCAGCGCTGCACACGTGCTGCTTCCCGTCTGAGCCTGGAACTCTGGGAACAGACCGATGCTCGTTTCTCAGCTGCCATCAGCAGAATGCTTCACATGTTGCCATGACAACACCTTGCAGCTTCATCAGTGAGCTTTCCTTCTTCCTCTCGTGAACAGTAGATCTTAGCGTCTGCTCCCAACATTCTCCTCTGGCACCAAGTGCACATCATTCTGTTCAGTAAATCAGATCCCAGTGGAAAACTCCACTAGACTGATGCAATCCCAAGTCTGTGACGAATCAGAATCATTTGTCTTCTCTCAGACCAATTTCTGTCAGTGGCAGGAGCATACAAAAGCAACCATGCATGGGCACATGGACACATATGGTCTTTTCAAAACCAAAACAATTATGTTTCAAAGGCATTAATACATTTAATGACATATATATCCGATAAACGCAGTTTTATCGTTTGATACATGAAAACCTTAGTGACACAACAGGAAGGTCAGTCATGGTTCAAGAAATGGTCAGATGTTCTGGAATGGATCAGTGTTTAGGTTTTTCACCAAATTAACACAAAGAGATATGACCTCTAAAAGTGGAAGATTTAGTCATATTGATGCTATATTACACCTTCATCTACTCTGCTCTAGTGTGTATATTTAATTTTACATCTCTGCTGGAATCTCACAAGTTCCCTTCATTTTTATACCATATTATTTTCAAACACACCTTGATGTTATTCATTTTAGTTTGCCATTTTTTAAGAAGGAAAGAATTTCTTTTTTTATAATCAAAGCAAATGATTACACATCTGAGAAGGTACCTGGTGTTACTGGAGAACCAACAGTAGTTTCTACTGAAGTTTTCCGTTTCTGTGTGCTACTTCTCAAACATCCTAGCTGATGGCGAATGTGATTGTTCCTCCTACAGGATGAAGGTGGTGAAGAAAACAGACAGCGCAGAAGCTCATGCTGACATGGAACAAATCAAACAGGTCTGGTCCTTCAGAGCTGTCTGGGGCTCAAAAACCACTCACTTTTCTGTCGATAAAATAAAAACAGTAACAGATGAAGATCAACCGTTCTGCTGTGTGTTTGCAGGAGATCATTGAAGAAGTGAAAAAAGAGATACACAAAATGAAAGAGGAGATAATTGCAGGTGCGTTTTTTAAACAAAGTGTCGAAGCTCCACCGTGCACAATCACACCACAAACCCATCACGACATTATCAACACTTCTGCTTTGGGTTGTTTCTCTCTGTGCAAGGTTCTGTTTGGTGGCTTCTATTTAGTAAAAGTCCAGTTTGATGGAGGAGTTCAGACCCTGTAGGATGATCTGGTTGTGATTAATCTGGTGGCATTAATCTGTTACACTTTAGAGGGAGAAAAAAAAACAGGCTAGATTTGTGAATCTGAAGTTCAAATAAAACCTGAGTTAAACTTACAAATTAATTTTAAAAAAAAAAACTTTTTGTATCCCATCATAGTTGGTACATATCTGAGTCATCATGTCAGTTCTTAACAGTGAAGTACTTAATGTTTTTATGAATGTGGCTACAGCTGAAAACAACATTTTATTTCTCAAAAAAAAACTATTGATGCTGACCTTGATGCCCCCTGGTGGTTACATGGATCCTGTCAACCTGAATGATGTGTACATGGGAATAAATGGCCCTGTTTCTGTTGGTGTGTTCCAGCACTGATCCAGGAGCTGCAGAAAGCAAAGCTGCAAGTTGAAGAGTGATGAAGACGGAGGATTAAGACAAACTGTTTCATTCACAGCTCATGAAACCGGATATGATTCAGTTTTTACGTTTGTAGGGTCTGTGGAGTCTCTCTCATTTGTGTGTTTCAGTTCTACTTCATGTTTTCGATTGATGCAGTTATAGGAGAATTGATGGACTGGTACTCAGAGACCCATAAAAGCTGATAAAGATTCATTTGTCTCTACTCATTTGTCTGCATGGACACACAACACGTCTGTAATTTAATCTGCTGTCAAACATCTTGTAACACAGTTTCTGCCCACAAACACGTGTTCATGTTTCTCAACATGTCTGCTCATCAACATCTGTCACATAAGTCACATGTACGGTGTTGTTTAAAAATTACTATTACCAATAATTTAGCGAGTTCTAGTGAGGCAATTGTACAACACTTAAACAGAGCACTTGACAATCAGACAGAGGGTGTAGAGTGGACTTTAATCTCCATTTGTATAGAGTGATCGCTTATTTTTCGCAGTTAATAGGGACCGGCACGCCCCCGCGAAAATCAAAATCCGCGAACTGGAGCCGGAGCCCCCCCAAGCCTAAATAATGTTTAAAATATGTTTAAAAACCGCAAAAAAGTAGTGAGGCACTGCAGCGTAACAAGACAAAGGCTCAACTGTGGTCTTTCTGTTACCTTCACAGCCTCTGGTCTCTGAACCGTAGTCAAGAAACCGCTGGTATTGTGACATTTTTGGCTCGTAGTTAGTGGGTAACAAGCTAACAACAACAAAAGAAACAGTCCGATTTTCTCCGTATGGAATGAGCACTTTATTCTGGCACTGCACAGGACTCGTAACATCACACAGGTTGTATTGTTCGGCTCCTGTCGGTTAACAGAGAATGTAAATCTATACACGCTGGGCTGCTGTTTATGCTCACTCCACTTTTCATCTAACCCCGTTTTCATTCTGCCGTCCCACGACACACACACACACCATTACCCATAAGGCCATCTTCTTAAAGGGGCCAGGCTGGCTCACAACATTTCTTCGCTGTGGGAGAACGCGCACAACATCCTGTGATGTTTCTGCAATTTTTTCTAGATTTTTTTAATATTATATATTTCTGAAAAATCCACGACTAGCTAAAACCACAGAACTTAAAGCGCAAATTGGCGTGGGATCACTGTACAAGCAGAGGGTCAAGTAACTCACAACAGCACAGACAGCCGTTGTCAGCACAAGACAATGAATCAAAGGAAATGCAGTCATTTTGAGCACTATTTATCAATACGTTGAGCCTTGAGCTAAATTCTTCAGCTAGTGTCTCAAAAATCATGCCATGGCGCCTGAGCAATATCCCACATTGGATTAGATATTCCACATTAGATATTAACATCACTGAGAAACAGGCCATAGTGACCTGACCCTATTTTTAATACAACAACAGTCAGGTCCTGAAGTATTTGGATAATGACAGAGTTTCTATGATTTTGCCTTTATGCACCACCACAATGGATTTGAAATAAAACAGATAAGATGTGATCAAAATTTAGACACTGAGCTTAATTTAAGAGGTTTCACAAAATGTGCCGTTGAACATTTGCCATTCTAAGCAAAGCACCTCCATTTTCACGGGGTCAGACATATTTTCATAGTTCACTTACAGTTCACTTAAAAGCTTAAAGTCTGGTTTAAATAGACATCAGCAGATTCTGAGTTTTCTCATGGAGATGTTTTATCAGATCCTCGCTGCCGCCACTTTCAGCAGCTGCTTGTGGCTCTTTCTGTGATATTTGTGTCATCTTCAGATAGTACAAATTTAGATACAGTAAAGAAAATCCACAATAAAAATACAAATAAAATAGATTTATACTAAAAAGGGAATAAAATAAAGCTTTGAGAAGACAAGTAAAAGAGATCAGTTACATTTTTGACTTTTCATATTTGTTTGAGGTGATAAAAGGCAGATTTAGTTAGTAAATTATTATTTAATATATTATAGCATATATATTTACATGAGTGCGCCTTCTTTTCTTGGCTTAAGCACCTGTGATTTCAGCGTCCTCTCAGCATCATGACAGTGATCCAGGATCACTGATCCTGGCTCAGAGCTCAGACACCTGCGCTTGCGGCCTCCCGCCTGCAGGGGTCGCAGTGCTTCCCCCCGGACAACACAGCAACAGAAGAAGAGCGGCGGAGTTTTCCTGCGTGGACGGCCTTCTCCGGACCGAACCTGTCAGATGACCTGACCCAGCTGGATCCACGGACACGTGCGTGACTCCGCGTGGTTCTGCAGCTGCATGCTGAGGAGCTGTGAGAGTTTCTGTCGCTGCTTTTGAGGCCGCACGGCACGTGATCTCTGACGTCAAACTCCGGGGTACTGGGGGAGAAACCAGTCCGAGCGCTGCTCGGCCCAACATGCGCGAACTGGACCACCAAAGTCACGCACGAGTCCCGTGCGTGAACCACGGTGCGTGTTTTCTTCCTGCAGACACGAACTCAGAGCGTGATATCATCACGAGAGGACGTCAGGTCCGGGTATTTCCATGTCAGGTTCGGTCTGTACGTCTGGGTTCGGTAACCAGGGCTGTAAAGTCAACTTTTTCACCTGGAGCTGTGTAGCTACAGGTGTCCGCGGTCCTGTCGGACAACAGAAAGCCTTTAGAAGCAGACCAAAGTTGTTTGTTTGTGTGTGCAGCTGCTTGTTAAGTAAGTCGGTTCTGGTTCGTGGATACCTGGACGTTGTTCTATTTTCAGGACAGTTTCCAGCATGTAACCGACCAGTCCACAGCAGTCACAACACTGTTTTCTCCTTCTGCTTTACAAAACTCAAAACCGTCCACCAATTCTGTGACAGAATATAAACAACATCACTTTTATGAAGTTTTACGACCCAACAGCTAACATTTGCTCTAAACCAGACCCAGACACTGAGACCGGAATTCCTCCACGGTTCTGTTGTAACAAAAGGGACGAAGATTGTTTTCTGAATCCTGAAGGTTTTGGTTTAGAGCAAAAATAATTGTTCATCCTGTAATGAACACGTTGGAAGAACAGAGCATTTATTTCTTTATTAATATATTTGTGTTAACCTCCTCCTAACAAAGCCCGTGTTTAGTTCTCAAAAATGACGCATGAAAATCAGTATAACTCAGGAAGTACAGGGTGTATTTGAATACATCTGTTATCAAAAGAAAGGTAACACAGCAAGATTACACCAAATATGTAAAATTGAATATACACCAGACCAGAGTAAATGAAGCTGACCAAGTCTTCCTCTTTTAGAAGTTATATCCCTTTAGTTACATGTAGTAAAAACCTAAACTCTCATTTCCCAAACATCCCATCATGTTTTTTTTACTATGATTGATTTTCCTGTCATGTAAAAGACCGTTTTTAGAGGTTTTTTGATGAGGAATGTTTAGATGGACTTTCCAAATCGCCCATTTTGGTACATTTAGTCACACCTGTCTTACCTGAAGTTTTCCAGGTACTGAACTGTACCTGGGTTACCTGTGGAACAGCTGCTGAGCTGTGGGTGTTTGTATCAAGCCATGTTTCAGGAATGGTTTTATGGATGTGGATGATTGACACCTCCATGGAGTCTTCGCACTGTCAGTAGAATCCACGTCACTTCAGGTGTTAATCCAGGTGTTATCCAATCAGAGTGAAGGAAAGGTGTCTTGCTGTCTTGTGTGTGACTGTCAGCAACAGGAACAGTCAGAGAGACATAAATTAATGTGATTTGTTTTGTCGAGACTCAGGATTTCATGAATCTTGTGGAGTTTTCAACTGGATTATTATTTATGATGATAAAATAGATTCAGAGTCTCTTTTGCTCTTCGACTCCTCGCTCAGATAGTTTTCTGCAGTCTCGTCATTTTGCGATGTGTTCACTTAGCTAGTTGGTGTTGGAGTTGTGTTTTGTTCAGGTGGGAATGGTCTTTTAAAGGGATTAAAGCGGAGCTTTTTTCTGTGTTAGGTTTGCTGTCTGTCTGTGTTGTATCATGGGTTTTCTTGAAGGGTCTCTGTGCTGTCGGCCGTCTGGTGAGGCTCATTTGGGTTCATCTGCATGACTGGTTGTCTCTTATATTTGTCAAATTGTATCTAACAAAGAAAGATGAAAGAAATGATGAAAGAAAATCTTATTTTTGGCACAGTTATGGAAGATCCTTCGCATGGCCTGGTAATCAATTTGATTTTTTATACATAAGAGATGCCAGACCAAATTTCTATAAATTTTTTTTTTCTTCAAATCAGTAACTGTTTTTATTTCTCATTCTTGAAATATACAAAGAGAAACAGTTCTATGAAGCTTTTCAAGTTTGGAAAACTACTCCCTCATTCATTTTCATTTATTTACTCTTTGTTTCTTTCCTTTTTCCTTTCTTCTTTCAAGTACTTTGCTTTTTTAAAATTCTAATGATGTCTGATACGTGAATTATGTGCTTTCTAAAACAGCCTCTGAGTTTTGTCCTAGATAACTTCTTAAATTGTGGCCTCCTGGTCCTCTTACCCATAAGTCCCACCAAGTGCAAAACACCTGCGTCTCCAGCTGCTGTGAATCACATCGTTCTAGTCAGTGAGACTGGTTTCCTAACCTGTGGTAAAGGTGTGTGTGTGTGAGTAAACAAATCAGAGGGTTTTAGAAGAGATTTGAATCACATACGTGGAGAGGTTCAGTTCAGAGGTTGAAAAAAATCAGTTCATTTAACATCACCTTGGGGTGATCTCACAAATCTAGCTGAGAAGGCAGCAGTCTCAACGCTCAGTTTCAGTTTCTTTGCCAGCGTTTGTCTGTTTGTCTGTCTGTCTGTCTGTGTACGAGATAACTCAAAAAGTTATGGATGGATTTTGATGAAATTTTCAGGAGTTGTCAGAAATGTGAAAGGGTAGAACTGATTTCATTTTGGGTGTGATCCGGAAGAAATCCTGGATTCTGGATCACTTTCAAATTTTCAATAACATTGCGGTCAATGGGGCCGAAAATTTTGTTTCTCAACATCTCCGTTAATTATTGCCCAAAACTCATGAAATTTGACTCAGGGATTGACAATGAGAACCTCTATCAAATTTCAAAGGCTGATCCGGATCTGATCCAGAAGGCGGATTTTATCGCAATCTGTAAATCGCTATATGGGAGAACTGTTGCACTTGGCGGAGGTCTGCGCTCTGAGTGCTTTTCTAGTTACTTGTGTGTCAGGTTTGGTTATTTACATGTCAATTTATCTATTTGTCAGGTTTTGTTATTTCTGTATTAGGTTTAGTTATCTGTGTTTAGTTAAGTCAAGCCTGTTTCAGAAAGAGTCTGTTACCACAGTAACTCTGAACTAAACCTGTTCGAGAACAGGTTTTGTTCCACATAGTACTAGTTTGTCTTTTTGTCCCTCCGCCTCTGCTGAAACAGGCTCAGTTCATCAAACAATCACTCTTATAACGTGCAATTTTGGAGATGTCTGAACAATGACGTCCTTTTATTGATTGAAGAGGCTGTACTGGTCTGTATTTTCATTGGGAAAGTGTAACTGTTATTCTGCAGTCATATTACCTACGTACCTGATCTTATTTTTACCCATCGTATGCCCATCGTTCACATGAAATATCTTGGGATATTTTTATAGCTATCTATTTATTTCTAAATGTCAGTTGTAGAGATGGAACGGTTACCAGTATTACTGGTAAAGCACGGTAAAATATTACGAGATATAGATTACCGTTTGTTTGATTTCATCTCATTATCGTGGTCTAGTGCTGGGCAATATGACGATATATATCGTGGGGACAATATAAAAGTGTATATCGTGCCATTTCTCTTCTATCGTTTCTATCGTTTCTAACCTAATTTTATCAATTATTACAGCAAATATGTAATTAAATAACCTGCAATGATAAATTTGATAGAATCATATCTACTTCTACAAAGTAGCCTTTTATGTTTGCACTTTTATTCATGGTTAATGCCTTAAACAGAGTTCTCTTCAACCCTGATGTTCACTTTAGACACTTTATATTGGTTTGCAAAACCCGCATTTCAAAATCAAAAACTCAAAGTTTCTAATCTCAGGTTTTGTCGACTTAAAGTTAGTTCCTCAACTGAGTTTGTTGAACCATCTTTCTAAAACAGGCCTGGTTTTGGTTTATTTACCCTTTACGTTTGGGTAGTTTCATGTCAGTTTAGTTTGTTTACATGTCAGGTTTGGTTATTTCTGTTCATGTTCATGTTTAGTTAATTTTGCTTCAGGTTCAGTTATTTCCATCCACATCAGACGGTTGACATTTTGCTTCTGTAAACACACATGTCTTCTCTGTTGTCACATGGTTTGTTGAAGGTTAGTGGACAGGTAACAGTGGCTCGGTAACTTCGAACTGCCTCGTGATGGATGTCAGGACTGACATCAGTCAGAACTCCCTTTGAGACTAAAACCTCCTGATATCATTCTAATAGTTTCAGAAATCCTCCGGAACTATAGTATTATTTTACAGTCTGGGTTCATTCTTCTTTTTTAGACAACAAGCACCAGGCTTCTGTCCAGATGTCACCATTTTCCTGGCTAATGCTCATGCATGAAATGTGTTGATGAAGACCTGAAGTCCATGCACGTGGACACCACGAGCTGGTTTTGACTTTGTGGTTGTGTTTCAGTGAAAGTAAGTGATAATGGGACTGACTTCTCTCTGTTTGATTCTGCAGGTTTGGCTCAGATTTTCTGACTGTGATTGACACTTGAAGACATCAGAGAAATCCAGCGTTGTGTCCCCAAGTCTCTGAAAACATCTACCATGAATGAAGTTAGTATCGTCAGGGAGGGCTGGCTCCACAAACGAGGTAACTGCCACAACAATTACCAGAGTTTTCAGTCTTACCATGCTCTAAAACAATGGGCTTAATTTGATGAACATTTAAAATATATCCATGAGCAAATGTAAGTAACCCCTCTTTTAATTTTTTTTGTGTGTGTGTGTGTAAAAACAATAAAGATCATCTGGTCATGGTGGGTCTCATTATTAGGCAAATAAAACATCAGAAAAACATCAACATAGGAAAAATAAAATAACAGATTTTATTAATATCACACCTGATTTTCAATTTTAGTCAATGTTATTTTCTCTACAGAAGAAAAAAAAGGAAAAGGATTCTTTAATTTTTTTAAAATGATAAATATGATTAAAAAAGATGACCTTCACTATTGTAGTAAATAAAGTAATCTTTAATTAATTCTTCGTTTATTCTAAATTATTAGTGCTGCAACTAGGGGTATGAATCTTTCACTCACAAAACCATCCGATTCAAATCTCAATTCACAGGCTACGGTCCGATTCAAGGGACGATTCATAAAAAATAGTAAATGATTCGATTCGGTACGATTCGATACAGTTCGGTTCGATTCGATTCAATAAAAATTGGTAATTTAATCCCAACTACTTATTTTGCTTTATTACTGAGAAGAAAAAGAGAAACAAATTTAATTTCAACATAGTATTCTTTGTTTATTTAATGTCCAAGAGACAGTACACCAGGCCTACTGAACATAAATTCAGACAACATAAACTTAAGCCTTTACAATGTACCTGGGGGGATAATTGGCATTATATAATGAAACGCAAAACTCGCAATCTGGTGTGCCTCACTTCACAGGTTTGCAAAACTCTGCTCATACTTAAAATCCAATTCTTACATTCCCTCAGGGAACACAAAATATAAGATAAAAATGGCACAAAGTTAATAAATTAATGTATTAATGCGATAATAACGTGTTAACTTGTCCAGCCTTATATATTTGTATTATATGTGTGTTATGTGTGTATATGTATATATATATGTGTGTATATATATATATATATATATATATATATATATATATATATATATATATATATAGATATATATATATATATATATAATATATATACATATATATATATATACACACTCATTGAGCATGTTCAATGCGAAAGTCGGTGCACAGTTCAAAGAAGACTTGGACAAGTAACACTTGATGGAAATGGTTGCAAGGAAAAAGCTCATTCTAATCCTGTTGACCACTTAAAGCATCTTAACACTATTAAGTACACATTCACCATCCACACACATTTAATACAATTATTTATGTGTATATATATATATATATATATATATATATATCTATATATATATATATATTGTGTATATATATATATATATATATCTCTATATATATATATCTATATATATCTATATCTCTATCTCTCTCTCTCTCTATCTCTCTATATCTGTCTGTCTCTCTAATGTTCTTCCTCTCTCTCTCTCTAGTATTCTATCTCTATTCTCTCTCTCTCTCTCTGTCTCTCTCTCTCTCTATCTCTCTATAATCTCTCTCTGTCTCTCTGTCTCTATCTATATGTCTATCTGTCTCTCTGTCTCTCTCTATCTCTCTGTCTCTGTCATCTGTCTCTCTCTCTGTCTCTCTATCTCTGTCTCTGTCTCTAATCTCTCTCTCTCTCTCTCTCTCTCTCGATCTCTGATCTCTCTCTCTCTCTCTCTATCTATCTCTATATATATATGATATATATGTGTGTGTATCCTATATCTCTCTATATCTATATATATATATATATATATAAACAGCTGTCCTAAATGTTTTCCTTTTGTGAATAATCTTTCTCACTGTAGACTTCTGGACTTGAAATAGTTTGGTAATGGTTTTATAATCCTTTCCAGTTTGATCTGCAGCACCTGTTGCGTCTCTAAGACCATTGATGAAGTCTTTCCTTCTTAGCAGTATATTAACATATTAACACACACCTAATAGCTCCAGACCAGCAAACTTCCAAAACATCTACTTTTCTTGATGTCTGCACAGCCTGCTGATGATCAAGGACTGATGATTAGCAGCACCTGGCTGGAACATAACCTCTTAAAATCCTATGGAAGCAGTAGGAGGTGCTTAGAATTGCCCCCCTTTTTTAATGTTTTGGCACTATTTAAAAAAAATAAATAATGACAGTGTAAAAATAACTTGTTCGGCTGAGGGGTTATTTCCATAATACTAAAACCCGCCACAATCAGATTCGATTTATTATGTTTTTAGACAAAAACTAAAGAATGAAAGAAGGGGTACTAACTGTGTTATATGGCTGTAATCACACTGGATGTGACTTACATTGCTTTGACGTTGATTGGATGTGACCCTTGTCTCTCTCCTACCTCAGGTGAATACATCAAGACATGGAGGCCAAGGTATTTCATCTTGAAGAGTGACGGTTCCTTCATTGGCTACAAGGAAAAGCCTGATCTAAACGAACAGACATCACCTCCACTCAACAATTTCTCTGTGGCAGGTCAGACTCTTGACAGCAGATTCACTGACACAGACCAGGTTTTTATGGCTGTTGCCCAGTGTGTCATTCTTTCAGAGCCACAAACACAGTAAAGTCCATGTGTAGGGACCGTATGTCTCACACAACCACTGTCCAAATGCAATAAACTGATGACTTGAAGACCAAGCAGACAAATGGCAGTAAAAACACATTAGTTACTTTTATTACTTATCAATCATAAATCAACAGCTAATATAGTAAACTGTAAAAATAGGTTGTTGTTGTTGCACTGAAGGAAAACAGAAACCCAGAAAAAGAGGATGTCATTTTGTGTCAGGAAATGCTCCAGTGTTGAACTCAACAAAGATCTTTCCCCGATAAGCTGTGAATTTGGGGATTAATTAGAGTTAGAGATTTTTCCAATATTATATTTTCATTTCTGATACTGATTCTAATACCTGGGCTTTAAGTACTGGCTTGTACTGATTCAATGGTTTAATGCTTTTTTTTTTTTTTTTTTATTAAACAATTTTCAAATAATATTCTTCATTTGCATCTAAAAAAGATGCCACTGTAATGTTTAATTTTTACATTTTTATTTGCAAATTAAACAACTGATTTTGTTTAAATTAACACCAAATAAAGAATATCTATCTAGTAAAGAAATCCAGGAATTAAACTTAAACTCCAAAGACATTTCTATTTTGACATTTAAACTCATTGGCAGAGAGACTCTGTACATGGCCACCTGCTCAACCAAGGGAGCTGGCATCGCAAAATCCACCGTTTTTACTGAGCGACAGGGTCTGGTCATCTAGGGGAATGAACTGTACAGTTTTGGCTCGTTATTGCTCTGGGTTTTTATCTTTCTTTGGGGAACTTCTCTTATTTATGAGAAACTGACTCCACACTTTGCTGCCGTGGTTCCTCTGTCATCCTCTGACTTAATAAACCCAATGTCTTTTCACATTGGAGGTTCAAATGTCCACTCCTTAAATGCTTAATAAGGTTAGCTCATGCTATTTTTATCAACACTCATGCCATGTCTGGAAACCCAAGCCTTTCATAATTGGCATGTCTCAGTTTTCCTGATGGGATTTTCTAGCCTTAAAAAATGCCATATTGCCAACATAATGCTAAAGCTACATAGCTGCTCCATCAAAAACTCATGTGCCTCCACTTCTCCTCCCGGGTATTTCAAAGCAGTAAGTTGCAAAGCAGTATGATGTAACTTTCTGTGTTGGATTTTATAACAACAATGGAGAATTAGGTTCAGTTTATAAAAATAACATGATGTCTATCTTCAGCAGTAGCAACGAGTGTTTTTGTTGTTGGTATTGGGATAACTAATTAGAGTTGTCGACTGGATTTTTGACTCTCAGGCACTTGTAATCAGCTAACAGCAAACTGGAGGTCTTAATGGTGTTTCTTACAGAGTGCCAGTTAATGAAGACTGAAAGGCCCCGTCCCAACACTTTTGTCATTCGCTGCCTCCAGTGGACCACGGTCATTGAGCGTACATTTCATGTGGAAACCAGCGGTGAACGGTAAGAAGAGATCAGTCTGTCATTTTGAACATAGCTTTCAGATTGGGGCTGTGTTGGAGCTATAGGCGATGTAAAGCCTGACGGTTCCTGCTACTTCTGGTTCCAGAGAAGAATGGATGAGGGCGATCCAGTCTGTGACGAACAGTCTGAAGATGCAGGAGGAGGAAGAGGAACCGATGGACGTGTTTGGATCACCAAGCGAGAGCAGTCTGGAGGAGATGGAAGTAGTCTTGTCCAAGAGCCGCAACAAAGTGGTGAGGGGCTCATTTCATAGTCAAACCATCCAGCCCCTGCCAAATAAAAGTGTGCCTGCTGCTTCATCTGTGGCAGATATTTTTTTTTCAGAACTGTGCCCATCTGCAGGGATGTAAGTCCCACTGTGTGTTTGGTTCACCAGGTGACAAAAACATCAGTAGACTAGAATAAGGTCCAAGTCTCACAAGTAACATTTTAGAGTTGATGATAGATTGGGTTTTTGGATCCTTTGCTGCTTCTTCCAGCTCCTCCTGGTGAACATCAGGGTTCACTGATCAGAAAAGACCTTTAAAGCCTTATGGGTAATTTAGACCTGCCCTGTTGTGTCCTCCAAGCCCAGCATGTCTGGAATACTTTTCCTAGAGAGGCATCTGGTGCACATACTGGTCTGTTAGGGTTTACTCTGATCTTTCCTACGAAGACTGGTAGATTAATTGGGAAACTGGGATGTTTTTTTTTTTGGATGCTCTGTTGCTCTGCACTTTTGGTTTGAACAATTGGAACAACAATGTAATTTCAGTTTAAAGTGGGACTTTGTGATAAACTTTGGCCACTTTTCAAATGAGCCGTACAGTTTAGTTTGGGTTGTTAGTAATGTTAAACCTTGACCTGAATTGTATTTCCATTACTGGGTGTGTATGCCAGATGTTTGAAGCCATTTATCAGTGTAACATCATACCCATGCGACACAGTAACTCCTGTGTATTAGGTAGCCAATAAATGTAAAGATGATCAGTACATTGATTGGTCAGAGTTTCTCTCTGATTATACCCTCTAGACTGGACCAAAACGTTTTGTTTTTTTTGCAAACATTTTATTTCAGTGGGTGCAATGGGAATGTGAAAAGGTTTTCAGGTAATATTGTAAAAAGTGCTGCAAAAAAAGAACACCCACCCCACCTTTAACAGACACATTTGTGGTTAAAAAAAAAAAAAAAAAAAAATGTGGTTTCACTCATCTCCAGAGCTCTGCATTCATCTTTGTCTTGTAACGAAAAAAAGCCCCAGAAGGAGTTTGACCTCCATCTGTTCTGAAATGATACTCTTTATTTAATTCTTATAAATTTTAAAAGTTAAAATCAATGTGGTTGATGAATTTTTGTGTCTTTTACAGAATATGAGTGATTTTGAGTACCTGAAGCTTCTTGGAAAAGGGACCTTTGGGAAAGTGATCCTGGTCAAAGAGAAGTCCACTGGAGTCCATTATGCCATGAAAATTCTGCGCAAAATGGTCATTATAGCCAAGGTAAGTCCTGGCTGAGTCGTCTCTGTTGGTGACCGTCTAATGCTTGCCTGCTAGCTCCATCATTAACCTGCCGGCTCTCCACTGTTTCTAGAACAGAAGTAACTGTGAGACCTAACTGAACAGGCTCATCCAGATCTGACATTTGTGGCAGAACTCTGACTTCTCATGTTCACTAGACCAGAATGAGCTTCTAAAATCTGCAGCTCATAAGGACGATTTCACTTCAGACCATTTTAGACCAAAAATGATAATATAGATAACAATTTCCGAAGAATAAGTCAGGAAACATTTGCTATTATAATGTGGTAACCATCAGGGACATCATCAGTTACAGCTGCACATCCCAGCTCTGTGGTTCCTGCAGGAGCTGGAGAACAGCTGAACACTCACTGCGATGTCTTCATGTGTGTGTTGGCAGGACGAGGTGGCCCACACCGTCACAGAGAGCAGAGTGCTGCAGAACACCAGACACCCTTTCCTGACGGTGAGATGCTGACACGACTCCACACCTCTGCTTCATTAAAACGTTATCAGGCCTCTCTACATCAAATACAACACCAATTCCAAAAAAATTGGGACACTTGGTCAAATGTAAATTAAAACCGAATGCGATGATATGACAATCACATAAACATAAACTTTAAATTTTAATTACCAATAGAAGGTTTAAAAAAAAAAAAACCTTTCAGATGTTGGAACTGAGACATTTTACCATTTTACCATACCAAAGAGCCATGCCTGCCATCCTTTCCCCCTGCAGTCGTGCAAGAGATCTTGGTATTTGGCGCTCTTTCTCTCAAACGCTTGATCACAACCCTCACAACCCTCACAACCCTCTTCCAATGGGACTATAATTTCGATGAGGATGATCTTCTTTGTCTCTTCAGACCACAGTACTGTGTCTGGCCTCAGGGTTGTCTGGACAACCGGGGGGAATTGCAATCTTCCCCCCAGGTCTACCTACCATGCCTTTCTCCAACATGATGGAATGATGCCCTTCTTCTACATTAGGACTCAGGTTGTTATTGTGATGTTGTGATTTCAGACACTGAAGTATGCCTTCCAAACCCACGACCGGCTCTGTTTTGTGATGGAGTACGCCAACGGAGGCGAGGTGGGGCATCAACAGCAGAGTTGCATGCATTCAGTAACTTCTTGGCAGTGGGTGACCCACCAGCTCTTCTTCTTTCAGCTTTTCTTCCACCTGTCAAGAGAGCGAGTGTTCACGGAGGAACGTGCACGCTTCTACGGTGCAGAGATTGTGTCAGCGCTGGAGTACCTCCACTCACATGACGTGGTCTACCGTGATCTGAAGGTGAGGACAGTGCACATATGTCAGGGGGGCAGATATGATCACTGATCAGTACAAGGCCTTTTGATGCCACCAAACTAAAACAAGCTGTGAACATGTCATTCAAAACAGAATGCAATATTTTGCTAATCTCATAAACCCATATTTTAATCACAATCGAGCATAGGAATTGTATCAGATGCTGAAAGTGAGAGATTTGACCATTTCATAAAAAAAACTATGATCTCAGTCTGAATTTGATGGCAGCAACACATCTCAAAAAAGAGTTGGGATGTTGGGATAAGTGGTGCGATAAAGAAATAAATGAAGGAACGTCAACCACTAATTAGTTTAATTGTCAACAGGTCAATGACTTTATTTGATATAAAAATAGCATTATGGAGGAGATTCTGAAGTAGCAATAGTGAGAGGTTCACCAATCTGAGAAAAAACTGCATCGACAAACTGTAGAACAATTTCAGAAGGTTGTCCCTTGGTGTAACTTGGAGAATTTGAATATCTCATCATCTACAGTAGACAATATCATCAAAAGATTCAGACTATCTGGATGATTCCCTTGTGTGCAGGGGACCAGGCTGTAAAGCCCACCAATGGTTGTCCATGATCTTTGGTCCTTTGGCCTCACTTCATTAAAACCAGACATCACTGTATAGTAGATATCGCTGCATGAATTTGGGAATGCTTCCAGAAATCACTGTCTAAGAATACAGCTGGCCATGCCATCCACAAATGCAGGTCAAAGCTGTATCATCACAGAAGAAGACATATGTGAACATGATCCAGAAACACCGCGCTCATCTCTGAAGTAAAGTGGGAAACTGTCCTGTGACCAGATGAACCCAGACATGAAATTCTTTTTGGAAACCATGGAGACACTTTTGACTTTTTTAAAACACTCAGGACATTTTTTTTGGGAGGAGCTCAAAACTTTCTTTCAGGCCGGTGTCTCCTGTGTTCCCTCTAAGATTCCATCAGTAATAGTAAGAAAAAATAGTTCCTGTATGTTCTCAGACATCTTGTGGTCCTAATGCTAACAAAGAAGTTGTAGACTGAATCTGGTCTCTGGTTCAATCACCTTACTTTATTATAGCCAACAGAAAAATCTGGTCTTAAGTACTTTGGGATTTTCAGATTGGGGTAAAAACGTAGTGTTTTCAGAGTCACAGAAACAAAAATTGTGAAAATTGTTTACTTTAGCATAATGACCAAGAAACTTAAAGATGTTTGGGGTTGTTTTTCTCCAAAGGTTGACAGTTTTCTAAGGTCTTCATGCAATGTCTTTGTATGTTTTGGTTAAATTACCAATGAGGTATATCACAAAAGCCTTAATTTCATGGTATTTTTTTCCCAACTAGTTCATTTCAGACAGTTTTGGGGGCGGAGTCTGGCACTCTATTTGAATCTGAACCACCTCTGTTATGTGTGAATCATTCAAAATCAGTGTTACTGCTTTGTTCCATTCACTAACAAGGAACAGGAAATGCTTCATGATGTGAAGTTGGGTGGCACCAATGATGGGAATTCAGGGTAATTCTGGTCTGATCTGTGATGTCACAGTACCCTGCAGATCTGAACAAGACATTTTCAGTATTCACTGCTCTCAAGCACATAGTCTGTTTTTTTTTCCTCATATAGGCCTTCTTAAATCTGCATTGCAAGTGGAGCATGTCTGAACTGCGTTCATGAGTTTACATTGATTTGTTTTTGTTCAGGAAGTGGCATCTGTTAGTGAGACGCCCACCATTTTCTGGGATGTCCTCAGGCTTGTTTTCTGGAAAAAACAAGCTGTTTCCAGCTGTTTGGAGATCTGACATGCAGGGTTTTCCTTTTTTTTTCTTTTTCTGTCATAGCTGGAAAATCTGATGCTGGACAAGGACGGTCACATCAAAATCACTGATTTTGGTCTTTGTAAGGAGGGCATAACTCCAGATGCAACCATGAAAACCTTCTGTGGAACTCCTGAATATCTCGCACCTGAGGTACGGCGTTCATGCCTCATGTAGGATACCAGAGAGATGTTAGCGTTTGCAAACATTTATTACACTACTGTGTTATAACTGCATCAGGCAGTCCTGATATACACTCCTGATGCTGTGCCAAACATGAATATGATCTGCTCTGCAGGTCCTGGAGGACAACGACTACGGCCGGGCGGTGGACTGGTGGGGTCTTGGCGTAGTCATGTATGAAATGATGTGTGGCCGCCTGCCTTTCTACAACCAGGACCACGAGCGTTTGTTTGAGCTCATTCTCATGGAGGAGATCCGCTTCCCCAGAAACCTTTCTCCTGAGGCCAAGTCACTGCTGGCCGGCCTGTTGAAGAAGGACCCAAAACAAAGGTACCACCACACTGAAGCTGAGCCAAGAGTTTATCAGAATCTGGGCTTCCTTCTCACAAGATCTCATTTGGACCCACAGATTAGGTGGAGGTCCCAATGATGCCAAAGAAGTCATGAGCCACAAATTTTTCATCTCCATCAACTGGAAGGATGTGGAACAGAAGAAGGTAAGAGGAGGTGGAGCTGAGGTTGGTTTTCAGTCTCAGAAAGAAGGTCTCGTTGATTTACGGTTTCAACAATCTCCATCTCTGTACTTCCAGAACCACGGTTTAAAAATTATTCTGACATGTAGATCAAATGCTCAAATGTTAACAGATGCTAAAAAAGGAAAACAAAACTCTTCTTTTCAGTTCAAAAGAAACATGGAGCTCAGATGCTTCATCTGTTTGCAAAAGGTAGACAAATCTGAAGACTGACCTGCTCTGATTGGTTGGAGACAGAATCAGTGAATGTTAGTCTGAACTAGAGATCGACCGATTATCGGTCGTGCCGATTATCGGCGGCCAATATTTGGAAATTTGACGTATATCGGCATCGGCCTTTTTTTAATCCAACCGGCTGATATGAAAAAATCAATTTAAAACAGGGTTATTTCAGCTCAGATGCAGCCGCGCCTCTCTCTTCTGACGGTCATCTTGTACATTACCAAGCACAATGCCAAAAAGTTGTTTGCCAAATTGCAGGAGTGTGTTTTAGAGAATAAACAAAGTTGCTAGCGCAACTTCAGTGTTTTTAAATCAGACCCGAGACAAAGAAACTTTGCATCATTCAGGTGTTCATCTCCGTGTCTGAGATCCTGAACATCTCAGCTGCTGAAGAGGCAACAATGTACAATGGATAAAAGAGCCTAATGACTCGCAGGTGGGGCAGGAGGGGCCCACCTGCCCCACCTTTGAAACACTGACCCGCCTGTCAGTGTTTCAAAGGTGACCTGAATCTCCAGCAGCCAATAATCCTGAAACCTCAGTCGTGAGTTGGAGAGGGGGAAACATATAAAGTAGTCCAGAAAATGATTGGCTGCTCAACTAAAATGATCTCAGATGCTTTAAAATAGCAACCAAAACCACAAGGACATGCAACAAAACAGAAAACTGCCATTCAAATGGACCGATAAAAGTAGAATTGTTCTTTTTGGGTCAAGGGGCCGTAGACCATTTGTCAGACGACCCCCAAACACTAAATTCAAGCCACTGTACCCTGTGAAGACAGTGAAGTATGGTGGCCCAAGCATCCTGATATGGGAATGTTTCTCATACTATTGTGTCGGGCCTATTTATCACATACCAGGAATCATGGATCAACTTGAATACATCAAAGTACTTGAAGAGGTCATGTTGCCTTATGCTGAAGAGGAAATGCCTTTGAAATGGTATTTCAACAATACCATGACCACAAACACACTAGCAGCAGCATGTTGGTTCCAGATCAACAAGATTAACACTATGGAGTTGACAGCCAAGTCTCTGAACCTTGATCCAATAGAAGACTTGTGGGGTGACATCAGAAATGCTGTTTCTGGTTCAAAACAAAGAAATGCAGAGGAATTATGGAATGTAGTCTTTACTCACATTTTTAAACAGGAATGTATACTGCCATATAGCGTTGGTTGTGGGACTACAGACCAACAGGGCCTGTGCATAGTTTATGTGCCTATGTGCTACCCATAAGTATTAATCAGGCTTTAGAGTGGCTTAACATAATGACTCTTCCAAAGATGTAATTTCTTTTAAGGGATTAATAAAACAAGAAAAAAATATCCTGCATCAATAATGTCCAGTATATCGATCTTTCCCCCTCTCTGTCTCAGCTGACCCCACCCTTCAGACCACAGGTGACATCAGAGACAGACACGCGGTACTTTGATGAGGAGTTCACCGCCCAGACCATCACACTCACTCCTCCAGACAAGTGTAAGTATGTGTGGTGAGGCCAGAGCCTATTTATGGAGAGCCTGGTACCTCCTTTCTGAATGGGGATCCTGATAAATCCTGAAAACAATTCAGGCAAAAATAAATAACCACAATAAGAAATAAACATCTCTCCTGTTTGTTTAAAGCTTATTGAGAAGGTTTACATGGTTATATTTTAAAATTGGTCATCATGGTGGTACTCAGAGAGCTGAACAGTTTCTCAGGTGGTACGCAGCATTAAAAGTTGAGAACTTAAAGTGGAGGAAATAAGTATTTGATCCCCTGCTGATTTTGACAGTTGTCATACTAAGAAATAAATGAACAGTCTCAGACTTCTATGGCAGCTTTATTTTAACAGTTATAGATAGAATATTGAAAAAAATTTGAGAAAATTACATGAAATGAAAAATAAAAAATAATTTGCAAGTCATTGAGGGAAATAAGTATTTGATCCCCTAGCAAAACATGATCTAATACTTGGTGGCAAAACCCTTGTTGGCAAGCACAGCTGTCAGATGTTTCTTGTAGTTGTGTACCAGGTTTGCACATACATCAGGAGTAATTTTCGTCCACTCCTCTCTGCAGATCATCTCCAAATCCTGAAGGTTTTGAGGCTTGCGCTTGGAAACTCGCAGCTTCAGCTCTCTCCATAGATTTTCAATAGGATTAAGGTCAGGAGACTGGCTAGGCCATTCCATGACCTTGATGTGCTTCTTATGGAGCCACTCCTTTGTTTCCTTGGCTGTATGTTTTGGGTCGTTGTCATGCTGGAAGACCCATCCACGACCCATTTTCAATGTCCTTGTGGAGGCAAGGAGGTTGTCACCCAAGATTTTGCAGTACATGGCCCCGTTCATCTTCCCATCGATGTGGTGAAGTCGACCTGTCCCCTTAGAAGAGAAACACCCCCAAAGCATAAGGCTTCCACCGCCATGCTTGACAGTATGGATGGTGTTTTTGGGGTCATATTCAGCATTTCTCTTCCTCCAAACACGTCGAGTTGAGTTGAGGCCAAAAAGTTCAATTTTAGTCTCACCTGACCACAGCACCTTCTCCCAGTCTCTTCCTGAGTCATTAACATGTTCGTTAGCAAACCTGAGTCGGGCCTGGACGTGAGCCTTCTTGAGTAGAGGGACCTTGGACCACTGCAGGATTTTAAACCATTGCGTCTCAGTGTATTACCAATAGTTTTCTTGGTGACTGTGGTCCCAGCTGCCCTGAGATCATTAACCAGCTCCTCCCGTGTAGTTCTCGGCTGATCTCTAACCTTTCTCATGATCATTGAGACCCCACGAGGTGATATCTTCCATGGAGCGCCCAGCCTAGGTCGATTAACAGTCATGTTGTACTTCTTCCACTTCCAAATAATTGCACCATCAGTTTTCACCTTCTTATTCAGCTTCTTACTTATGGTTTTGTAGCCCATTCCAGACTTTGGAGTTCAACAACTTTGTTCCTGACATCTTTTGACAGCTCTTTAGTCTTGCCCATGGTGGAGATGGTGGAGTATTACTGAGTCTGTGGGCAGATGGCTTTTTATACAGGTGACTATTTGGAACAGGTGTCTCTCATGCAGGTAATTACTTCAGTGAGATTAGGAGTATGCCAGTGGTCTGTGGGAGCCAACACTGGTCAAGGTTGGTCGGGATCAAATACTTATTTCCCTCAATGACTTACAAATTAATTTTTATTTTTCATTTTGTGTAATTTTCTCTTTTTTTTTTCAATATTCTTTCTATAACTGTTAAAATAAAGCTGCCATAAAAATCTGAGACTGATTCATTTATTTCTGAGTATGACAACTGCCAAAATGAGCGGGGGATCAAATACTTATTTCCTCCACTGTATATATAGAGAATATATATCCTTGGCCGCTGACATCTGATGTCTGCTCTTCTTCCAGATCCTAGCGTGGACTGTGACCATCCCAGTCAGGAAGCACACTTCCCCCAGTTCTCCTACTGTGCCAGCATCAGAGACTGATGCTTTACTCTCACACACAGACACACACACACATACAGTAACACACAGGAACTCTGACCTCATTCTTTAGCCACAGAATAAGTAGAGCCTCCATCATGTGGTTCTGGTCCAAGAGGATCCAAGTGCCTTGGTGGATCATCAGCACCGATTGAGCTGTAACAACGTCGTGTGTCCTGTGGAGTTCCACCTGCAGTAGGGATTGAGATGATCGACCCATCACTAACTGAAAACGCCTTTTGTGGCAAGACATTTTTCAATAAAATGATTGTCATTAAAATTTTGATAAAACAACAAAACCAGGGGTGGCCTCATACTTTTGTATAGTACTGTGTATTTCTGTGGTTTGAGTGGAAGGATCATCAGTGTTGTGACCGGTTGTGGATCATAAACACATTAAGTGATGTCACATGATCAAAGTTTTTCATGGAGCACAGCTGCATTCATGTTTGCAGTTATCTGAAATCTGTCTAATGCGACGCAACGTGCTACATCACACTTTGACATGCTACAACTCACTACATGAGTATGTTCCTCACACACTGCTCATGCTGCTGGAGTTAGTGGATACTCTGCTGATCTCATCTCTGTCACCATCCCAGATCATCTCTAGTTACTTAACGTATGTGATGCAGCCTGGGTCACATGACCACATCTGTGTGTCCTCATTTACATGTTCTGTTTTTGTGTGTGAATATAACTCCACAGGACAATATTGAAATACATGTGTGCGAGTGTGTACGTGCTTGTCTTTATTTAGACATTTAGCATCAAAATAGGAAACAGAAATAGCAGTAGTTGTGGATGTCAGAACATCTTCTGCAGCCCAATCAGAGCAGAAATACTGATCATTAACACTGGAAGCTCAGAGAGAAACTCAAAGTGATTGCTTGCTTGAGGTTCTGTTAGAAATCTGGAGATGTTTTTGATTGAAATTTAAGTCCTTGACTTCACAAAGAAAATGCAACAAAGAATGTGCAGGACTCATTACAATAGCAGTCTTCCTGGTCTCCTGAATAATAAAAAAAAAAAAAACTCAGCTACAGCTGCTTCAAAACTCACCAGCATGGACATAGGCTAAGACCACATATAGTTCATTACAATTTTAAAGTCTCACAAAGACAGTCCTCTCAGTCAGCGTGCTTCCTGTCTCATTCACCCAGTGGCTCATCTGCTGCATCTCTTACATCCTTCAGATCTGTGACTGGTGGAGATGAAGTGACTGAAGGAAAATCAGAGGTGATGTAGTAAATGTCTGCTTTTGGTACTGTGGTACTGGTACTGTGAAGACTGAACAGCTAAAATGCAGTAATGATACAGAAGTATTGGATAAACAGCTACTGACCATTCAGATTAACTCCTGTCATTCATTTACAAAATTATATATCCATTTTACATTCTGTAGGAACCTCTTCAATTCAGTTCAATTCTATTTTATTTGTATAGCGTCTGGAAAAGGTGTGACCAACACGACGGTGCTCTGACACATCACCTCAAAGTTTTTCTTATTGGCCAATTGAATTTATGGAGTAATAATAGATATGAATTTGAGATTTTAAAAAAAGTCACTTTTAATTTCTCTCTTAAAAGATTATAGTATGATGTTTTACTAAGAATTTATTGACTTCCAAGTGAAGGTACAATCCTGATAATCAGTTGTAGCTTTTTTTTTTTTTTGTCTGCACTTACATTCATGGTCAGTGCCATCATCTGACATAACCAAATAATGTATGTATGCAATTCAATCTTGTATCTTTTTTTTTTTTTTTTTTTTTTTTGTGCTAATGTGAAAAGTGAACATGCCCTTCACCAGTCCTCTCTGGCAGTTTTTTTTTTTTTTTTTTAATAAATGCAAAAGTGTGAATGATAGTGAGTTAGTGCTTTATTAACTCCTAAAACCTTGGTTCTGTCAGGGAGGACTTAAAACACCAACAGTGGAGAACAAAAGAACAGATGAAGAAACTAAACAAGAAGACATAAAGCAGACCGTGACGGTGTGGTGTGTGTGATATGTGTGGTGTAGTATGTGTGAGTTGTGTGGTGCATCTAGATGAATGTGTGGTGGTTTGAGTTGTGATAGTGTTTGTCTCCAGTATCCTCCCCAAAGTTAAAGCAGTCCAGCAGCCAGACACAGAGCAGTGATGTTGGCCTCCAACGCCCCCCCCAGCACCAACCAGTGACCAGCACCACGCCTACTGACCAGTCAGTTCTGGTACGAGGGCAGGGAAAGGGTGACCCCGCCCACCCCCCCACTGTACCACCATCCCACAGAGGGCAAGGTGTAAGCCCCCCCCCCCCCCCAAAGGACACCAAGAGAAGGGACACACCAAACCCACAGCCGCCCCCCCACAGATCCTCCAACCATAGGGGTTGTAGCTTTTAAAAAAAAAAAAAAAAAAAGCCTACATTGTTATGCTGTATATTTACATTTATTCAAATAAATATGTACAACTTGTCAAAGTGACAATGTGGCCATGAGTTGTTGCCACAGATCTGGGGAAAGTCAGTTCAAGTAAAATTCAGTCCTCCACAGCAGGATGCACGCAGCAACAGACAGCAGCCTTGAATCTACTGAAGAATCTCTGAATCCTCTTCCACAGTTTTTCAGAGCGTCCAGAGGAGACTGAGTCTGTGAGATCAGCTGCTTTAACTTCACCAGCGGACCGGTCCGGGTCTTTATCACAGGGGTTAAGCGTGGCTGTGCTTCCACTGAAACACCGGCTGTCTGGAGGGTCATCACCATCATGTGGACCTTCGAATGTGACTGGTTCTGGTTCAGGTTCAGAGGTGTTCAGTCTGTCAGCGGAGTCCTCCACTGGAGAGACGCTCATCAGCATGTGGGAGGTGGTCGGACTGCGTGAAGTACAACACTCAGTTAATGCATCGGCCAGTTAATAATGGATGTGTCCATCCAGCCTCCACTAAGACCAGACATGGTCACTTACTCGTGTCTGCAGTCCAGCTGCTCGGTCAGGTGGGACGTTGTGATGTACGGGTGCTGCAGAGCTTCACGGGGAGAGATTCTCAGATCTCCATCGAGATGCAGTAGCTGCTTCAGGAGATCCACAAAAGCCCTCCTATCCTCATACTCAGCTGTGTCATCTTTTGGATAAATCTGAGTTTGGAAACAGTCAGGTCAGTTGATCAGCCCTCAGAAGACCAGTCAGCAACTGGAACTGGTTTGGTTTCTGCTCGTACAGAGCAACAGAGAGTACCTACATCAGTCAGGTCGTCCAGAGAAGAGGGTAACTCAAAGAAGGCGACCCGCTCTCCTGCTCTCATGTTGTTGGCAGTGGAATATTCATGTGGCGTCTATAAGAACAAAATCCATAAGAAGTGAAGGAAGGTGGTGAAATAAAATAATTTGACCTCCTCTGATTAATAGGAGCAAGTCATTCTACCATCAGCCGCCATCTTGTGCCGTCAGCGGCCTCCTCCTCCATGAAGAAATACTTAGTGAATTGTCCAGCACGGAGCATGTGGTCCTCTGGTTGACCCAGAATCTCAACCATGCACCTCATCTGCAGACAGAACATTTACAGTCACATCAGCTGACGCCCTGCAGAAGGTTTCCACCTGGTTCTGGACCACCGTCCGGGTCAGCTCACTCACCATCTGGTATTCACATTCGACGGGGAAGAGGTTATCAGCCAGGTAGAGGTAGGCCAGGACACAGCCCACCCCCCACACATCTATAGCTTCAGTGAAGGGAAGGCCGAGGGAAACTTCCGGAGCCCTGAGGTGGAAACACGAGAGCTGAATGTGAGAGATCTGCTGCAGACACAGGCTGCCTGGACTGACAGCTTAACTGTGCAGGTAAACCCACCTGTACCCTAGTGGCTGGATCGCCAGCCCAGGCTGCACTTTGGAGGCTGGGATGGCTTGACCAAAGTCTATTAATTTAACTCTGAGAGACTGGTCACCTGCGTTGACAAGCATGACGTTGTCTGGTTTAATATCCGTGTGCAGGATGCCGAGACCCTTCAGGGCGTCTAAGGCCACCAACAGCTGCAGCGAGACAAAACAAAGACAGGACAGGTGTAGTTTTTCCTGGTAGGTTTTTTTAGTGTTTTTTCACTGATCAGTAGTAGATTTTTAGAACAGAAGATGATCTGTCTCTTCCTACAATGACACAAACCTGCTCTGCAACTGGGCGGATCGCGTTTGGAATCAGGGGCTTATATTGTTGCTTCTTCGACCAGGTCATACAGGTTCCTGTCCAGCATTTCAAACGACAGACAGGTGCACCCCATGTATTCAAACCGCTCAAAGAACTTAACCAGGTTACAGCGATCTGGATTCAGGACACTGATGGCTTTCAATATGGAAACCTGAGGACAAGAGGAGGACAAGAGCTGGATGATAGAAACAAGTATCGGCAGGTTATGGTGCCTAATCTGCTCAAAGGAGAGAAAAATGGAAGCATGTAAAAGCAGGAGTCCAAAGATCGACCTCATTCTCAGTTTCCAGGGTGTCCTGGACCAGATCCTCCTTGAGGATCTTTACAGCCACCATTTCGTTGGTCTCCAGATTCTGACACTTGGCCACTTTTCCAAAACAGCCCTCACCAATAAACTCCAGAAGAGAGTAACGAGAGGAGTCACTGAGCAGAATTGGAACTTCCTGAATCTCAGGTGTGGTCGGAGGGACTGCAGAGACACGGTGAACGTGGACAGACACGTCAGTGACGACTGTCAGTCAGTAACCAAACACAGACACGCAGCTGAAACATGAACCATGTCAACAGATGTGTGTCACACAATGGTAGCTCATGGTCCTTTTCACTCAATTTAGTGCCATTAAACATTAAAATAGTCATTAAAATCACTGGGGTCAAGAAGAAAACACTGCTGAAGTTGATCCTTCAATGTTTTTCAGTCCTGATCTTTTACAGAAAACACCTGAATGTGACACTGAACAGTTTCACATCTGTAGTGTGTTTTCACAGCAGATATATACAGCAAAGGTGAGTCCATCTTACCTGACTCATCAGAGTCATCTTTGCTCAGCGCTGAGTACATTTTTCAGTCTGATCCCAGGTCAGTGTTTCTGAGCTTCAGAAGGAACCTTCAGGCTTGAATTCGCTTGAATTCAGAACGTTCGTTTGTCTCTTCAGATCACACGCGTCTCAAAAGTGTGTTTGTCTTTCCTGGTTTTGAGTGTGAAATGACAAGAATCCAACATACATCTGCTTCTGGAACCTTCAGCCTCCTGTGACATCATAAGGACCTTATGATGTCACAGGAGGAACCCTGATGTGTTCTACTCTCTAAACATTCTCTTTTAGAACTATTTTAAACACAGCATCTTCAGACTGACAAACATGTCTTCATTAAAATTGTTTCATTAATAGTAAACAGTTTTGACAGCAGTTTGTTGAATTCATTGGCATCATGAGACTCCAACAAAGCCTTAAATCTAGTGAAGTGAAAATCATGTGAATCAGGGACTGGATAATTAATCAGATTACTCATAATAATCATATTGATTAATCATATCAATATCACTGTCTTATGTGTAAAATTAAGTAATTAAGTAGATTTGACTGTGAAAGTTGATGTGTTCTAGGTGTATTCTTAAAAGATGAAAGAGATTTGTTGTGTTTTATTTCACATGTAACCCAGATGGGGCTCTTCAAATTAAGAACAAGCATTGAAACAATCTAAAAGTCTATATTTTGAATAAGAGGATTCCCAGAATTGAAAGATTTTCAATAGTTGTGATTTAACTTCTCTTTTACGTTGCGTACTGACTGAGACAGACACACTCAACGGTGTAGCATCCTGAAAGAACAGCAAGGAAAACTTGAGAGTTTAATAATAATAATAAAAAAACAAACAATGGATGTTATGTTCAAGTCTCATCATGTTGACAGACACGGTGGTGGTAGTATCATGCATGTTTCTCATAGCTGCAGACTGAAGGAAGGATGATTACAGCCCAACACAGGGAGGTATTTGTAGAAAACCTGCTCCAGACTGCAGCAGCATGAAACTAGAGAGCGTCCATTTCAGTATGACAACAACCTTTAGGACATGCCAAAGCAGAATCAGAACTGGAGAGGTTTCAGGACAAATCTAGGACTGTCCAGGACATCCCATGGTGCTCTCCATCTCCCTACCCCCGGGCCCGATCGTTCTAGAGCGTCTTTTATCAGCATTCATTAATAAGTGCAGGTCCCTGACTGGGATTTTTCATGGCGTGACAGCGTTTCAGCTGTGTTGGACTTTCCTTCGCCACTCCTGAATGGACCTCTCCAGCCCCATGATGATTGCTGATTATCTCCACCTCTGCCCTTGTGTACTTCAGCTCATCTCAGAATCTTCCTCAGTTCCCAGATTGTCTCTGTTTTCCAACCAGCTTTCCAGCCGTTTCCAAGCGTTTCCATCATCTGCTATCCCCACTTCCGGTTCTAATCTTCCTACTCCGAGCTTGCCCGACCCTCCATGGATTTGTTTACTCTGAGTCTTGTTTGGATTCTGACTCTGAGATTGTCTGACCCTCCATGGATACAGACATTTCTGTGAGTTCTTCTGTGTACTGAACCAAGCCTGAGTCTGGATCCTGAGCCTGCCTTGCCCTCTGTTCGTCTAGTTATGAAGTAGCATATCCTCTGAGACGCTGTTCAAACCACTAAAGATTTCTTTTTTTTTCTATAAATCTGTTTCATCCGGCATCTGCTAGATTCTACAGGAAGTCACCATCATCATTGCTGTGCTCAACCAACACATTTATTTTCCTTGTAGCACAGTCACTCCCTCACAGTTTCTACCTCTTCAAGAACCACCAAAAGTTTAGGTGTCAATGTTCTGTGTCTGAGTTTGGAATAGGGAGCCTTTTATAAATGCACTTTACATTTTTTATGAGCCCAGATATCTTTGTAGACACGTTTGGCCTAATCTGAACTAGTTAGTTAGACTAACTGTAGGCTTTACTAAACAAAAATGTTTTCATTTAGTTTTAAAGATTGAGACGGTGTCAGCCTCCTTAATCCAAACTGGTAGCTGGTTCAATAATAAAGGTGCCTGGTAGCAGAAGGCCCGTCCTCCAAATCTACTTTTGGATATTCTAGGAACGACGAGTAATCCTGCACTCTGAGAGCGGAGAGCTCTATTAGGAGCATAACGTGCTATCAAGTCTTGTAAATAATGAGGAGCTAGTCCATTAAGGGCCTTATATGTGAGAAGCAGAATTTTAAACTCAATTCGAAATTTCACGGGAGCCAATGGAGGGAGGCTAACATGGAAGAGCGTTTACTTCCACCACCTGTCTATATATGTGTCTTTGGGATATCAACTAACATGCTGACCTGCAGTCTAACCCTCCAACCACCACAGTGTTGCTGCCACATCTGTTTATATAGTCATCTCTGCAGTGTATGCACTAACAATGTACCAGTCATAATACAAGTACATAGAATTCTTAGTTTTCCAAGTAATGGATAATTCCTATTCAAACATTTTTCCAATAATGTTGCCAAGGTATATGTGTCTTAAAGTGGCGTTTTTCCTTGCTACTGTTTGGCTTAAAGGTTTTTCTCCTGCTAGGGTTTTTTGTTTTTTTTTTTTGTTGTTTTTACACATCATTGTTTCTTTAATTAAGATTTAATTTCATTAGCTAGTGTTAACAATATTTGCTGGAGAGTCATGCTCAAGACAATTTGTGTTGTAATAGATGCTATACAAATGAAAGTTGCATTGAATTGTTCTTTATATGAGAATAAGCTGTTGAAGTGACCAGTCTCCTGTCTGGGTCCAGCTCTGATTTAGTTCAGGATTGTAACTTTTCAGGTTTGACCTCTGAATCCAATGAAGATCCCTAGTTTCAACCCTTCAAATCTGTTCACTTTAAATCATTTTGACATGAAGGTTGAATTGAATTCAATTGAAAATACTTTAATAATCCCCGAGGGGAAATTGGCTTGTTGCAGCAGATACAAAAATATACATAAATAGACAGACATTAAATAGACTTAAATAGGCAATAATAGACAAAACAGTGTGCAAAACAATACACTAAATAAAAGTAAGTTAGACAAAAAACAGTGTGCAAAACAGACAAAAACAGTGTGCAAAACCAGTTAATAAAACTGTAATAATGTTAATAAGGTTCTGAAAGACCTCAGACTTGGTTCTGCTTGATTAGAAAAACATCATTATTCCTGAATTTCAGGGGAGAAATGTTTTCCTCCACATTTTTGTAGTTTTCTGAATTTCCATTATTCCTGGATAACATATGATAAACACTGTCCCCCTGCTGGTCACACCTCAGTATGGACACCAGCCCTGTGCAGCGACGTCACAGAAACATCCAGATTTTTCAAGATAGCTTCAGTCTTGAATTTTGGACACGAGACGAGCCTTGAAAAAAGAACACCGAATTACGATTCTGAGAAATACTTTGAACAGCTGTAACATGAATTATCGGTTCATTCTTTACGTATCTCCAGAATTATCAATTTTGACCCTTCTGCCTTTCCGTAGTTCTCAAAGAAATGCGCGTGTACGGGTGCGCGTGCCTGAATATTTCGCGGGAGAGACGCGCCATCAGCGGGCTATCAACTGTCAACACGGACGAACCCGTTTACTAAACTTGTGAACACAATGAGCTTGTGGTTGGACAAATATCGACCGACTTCGCTCGGTAAACTGGACTTTCACAAAGAGCAGGCGGCTCAGCTGAAGAACCTGGTGAGAACCGGAACACCGTCATGGTTGCTAACTGCTGGTCCAGAACCAGAACACCGTCATGGTTGCTAACTGCTGGTCCAGAACCAGAACACCGTCATGGTTGCTAACTGCTGGTCCAGAACCAGAACACCGTCATGGTTGCTAACTGCTGGTCCGGGCCGGCTCCAACACACCTCCGACCCAGCAAACTGCTCCCTTTCACGTGATTTATAACCTGTTTTAGTTATTTTTGAGTTCGTTCAGGCTTCTGAATCACCATATTAGAAACGACCATGTTTCCAGTAACGTTTACTGGGTTACAGATCAATAACTACACACAGAATGAAGTCTGGTTGTTTTACACATCGAGAATGCTACTTTTATCTAAACTGAACACAAAAAGTAAGGAAATTAAAGTTTGGTAGAATATTTCAGTGTTGTAACAATGCTACTTGGAAATAAATGTACCGCTGGAAAGGCTGTTTATTTTCCTTTTAAATCGTGCCAGATTTGTAAGAAAACGAACATTTGTGGGATAAGCAGCAGAGCTGAGTATGTAGGTTGAAAGATTTTGGTTTTTTTCTTTGTTTATTTGCTGTTGACTCGACTGAAGTTCAGAACAAGTCAAAAGCAACAGCAAATGTAGTTCTGCTGCTCGTCCCACAAATGCACGTTGCTCTCAAATCTGGCACAATTTAAAAGGGAAACAATGGTATTAGACTTTTGCCAAAAAGGATTGTTACAGCACTGGAAAAAATTGACCAAACAAATTTCCTTCGTTTTTGTGCTCAGTTTCTAATAACTTGTTTCAATGCAGTTGTAACTAGGTAAATGTCTCTAATGCAGGATCAATAAATCCACCAGAACCTGTTTGTGAATGCTCATTTCAGGTCCAGTGTGGTGATTTCCCACACTTGCTGGTGTACGGTCCATCCGGTGCAGGAAAGAAGACCCGCATCATGTGTCTGCTCAGAGAATTGTATGGACCTGGCGTGGAGAAGCTTCGTATCGAGCACCAGACCGTTGTGGTGAGAGGAGAAGTGATGTTTATAACAGCCGAACAAATACTTGCATCTGTTCTGTGTTTATGGATGAACAGTCAGATTGTCTGTTGATACAACGACATCGCGGCTCTCTGGTTTTGTCTACAGGCTCCATCAAAGAAGAAAATTGAGATCAACACCATAGCCAGCAATTATCACTTGGAGATCAATCCAAGGTAACTTAGTAAATAAGATATTTATTCACATTCACTTTATCATACATTATCATTATCTTATCTTACTGTCACTTTGAAGCTTTGATAATATTGCATGTTTTGAGACGTTGAGTATTTTTGCTGTGTTTGAACAGTGATGCAGGAAACCAGGACCGTGTGGTGATTCAGGAGCTAATTAAAACTGTGGCTCAGTCCCAGCAAATCCAGTCAAGCACTCAGAGAGATTTCAAAGGTAGAGGCGAACATCCCTTTGTACAAGCGTAACTTCTGAATAGCAGTACAAGCTTCACCTTTAGTAACTGGAAACATTTTTTTCTCAGTGGTATTGCTTTCAGAAGTTGGACAGACTCACAAAAGACGCTCAGCACGCTTTACGTCGGACGATGGAAAAGTATATGGCCACCTGCCGACTCATCCTCTGCTCCACTTCCACTTCAAAAATCATCGGGCCGATAAGAAGTCGTTGCCTGGCCATCAGAGTTCCCCTGCCGAGCACGGAGGAGGTGAGAGGATCGCGTGGTTTACCGCGTATTTTCAAATGATTTGTCTTTAAAAGGTGTTTGTTAATAGGTTAACTCATGCTTTTGTTTTTTTCTGCAGGTTTGCAGTGTTCTGACATCCGTCTGTAAAAAGGAGGGTTTGCTTCTGCCACCAGAGCTGGCCAAACAAATCAGCGAGAAGTCCGGTCGCAACCTCCGCAAAGCGCTTTTGATGTGCGAGGCCTGCAGGGTGCAGCAGTGAGTCTTTTTCTGTTCCAGAACGAACAAAGATCAATAGCTAATGCAAACAGAAGTCACTCATGCAGCTCTAACAATTTCCTCCAGGTATCCATTCTCAGTGGATCAAGAAGTACCAGAGACGGACTGGGAGGTCTACCTGAGGGAAACAGCTAATGCCATCGTCAGCCAGCAGAGTCCTCAGAGGTATGAGATGAAAAGGTGCAAGAAAGAAGGTTTTTCATTGTTCTGTTAAAAACAGATTTAATCTCCATCTGTCCCTCTGACAGGCTGCTGGAGGTTCGAGCGCGGCTGTACGAACTGCTGACTCACTGCATCCCTCCTGAGATTATCTTGAAGGTAACGTCTTTGACGCTTCTTCTCCCCATCACAGTTGTCGAGACACCTTAGTTTCATTTTGGAATAACCGGTCATCTTCCTCGTTTGGCGGTTTAACAGGGTCTGGTTAAAGAACTGCTGAGTAACTGTGACGGCCAGCTGAAGCCAGAGGTGGCCCACATGGCAGCCTACTACGAGCACAGACTGCAGCTGGGCAACAAAGCCATCTACCACCTGGAGGCGTTCACAGCCAAGTTTATGGCCATGTATAAGAAGTTCATGGAGGACGGTCTGGATGCTATGATGTTTTGAGTTTTAGAGGATTTCAACAAGACTTTCAGTCTCATACGTTGTCAGGTATTAACAGTTCCATTATTACCAGAGGAGTCGGACAGTTTGGCTTCATGTGGCATAACAAACAAGAAAGACTGAAATATGAAACAGGAGTTTTGATGGAACCAGTGGCAAATGATGATTTATATTTAAAAAAAAAAAACCTGACAGGTTATAATAAAATGCCTTAGAGTCTATTTTTTCTTCCATGGGTGTGACAAAATCTAGGACCTTATTACTATGTATAACTTGAAAAATAATTTCTGCTATGAAGCTTTAAGGTATGAAGTCTGAACAAACACGCATGAATCATATTTTACAATAAAACATAAAACAGCTAATCTTGAGCTTAAACTGAACTAATTGCTTCTGTCTTTTGTCAAGATGTGGGATTCATTTGTGATTGACCTCTCGACAGTGTAACCCTGAACATTTAGAAAACATTTTATAGAGCTTATTACACCTAAAACTTGAAAATGACTTCACCACTTGCTCACTTAGACATCAGTGTCAAAACAAGTCTAATAACTTAAAACCTGTGCTGCTGAACGACAGGCACAGTTTCCATCGAGTCATTTCTGAATAGACGTGGAGCAACTCCGTCCATCAGTAACTGTCCTTGTGTCTCTTGGTTGCGTAGTAAATAATGAGGCCCAGGGTGATCAGCACCCCTGATCCCACCAGGGTCAAGAAACCCACCATGGGCTTCTTGACCAGCACTCTGCAGTCCAGGCAGGGTTCTGGCGATGCTGGACACTCCTGGGGAGCGGCTCCTTGAATGGGGAAGCCATTGTGTTGGATGATGTTCCGATAGTGGGAAATGGAGTCCTTAATGATGATTTCTTCGTGGACTTGACCGTACAAGCCAAACCCCGGGTCTCTTTGGTCGCTCAGGGCGTAGGCGAAGTAGCCCTTTAGGTTTACGCCGTCCAGAGTGTATGCTGATGGAAGGAAGAACAGTGCCTGTGAGTTACTGTCCTGCTTCTCAAAAAATGATTTGTTTACAAGAATGGTAATTAGAAGTAAGCGACCTTGACACAATAATTCAGTGTGGTTTGTATATATCTTGATACTTGCTTTTGCAAATCCATGTGTACTGAGTGAGCCTACTACTCGGGTCAGTGACATCAATATCTGTTTAATTATTAAACTCCACAGAGGCCAGTAAAACAAAAAAAGTTCAATCACCTCCAAAAGGACTGATCTCAGTAGTTCAATTCAACAATAACAATATTGCATTAATGCTATAAAATCTCAACAGCAGTTTAGGCTCACCTTTAAGTGCCTCATTAATATAGTTGTACAGGTAGTAAACTCTCAGGCTGTCCTTGAAGCGGGCCGGGTCCTCCTGGACCCCGTTGGCCATCACATAGACGGGCACGTTGCTGTAGTGCTCCTTCACCTTGAACAGCGAGAGCAGCTTCCATTTCTGTCCGAAATCCACAACCATCCACGCGTGAGTGACAGCCTTACCCAGTTGAGCGCCTTCCTCAGACCCCAGGGCACGACGGGCCTCGGGAGACATGATCCACGTGGTGTCGATCATGTGCTGGACCTCCAGCATCGCTGTGTAGGTGTATCTGCACACATGGACATGACACAGGGAGCTCCAAACCCACCTCATCACAGACAGAAATACTCATTCATCGAGCAGTTTTAAAGCTCTCATGTAGCTCGTTCCAAAATAAAAATACACCTAAAAACTAATAATCTTACGAGTCTTCCTTTGCATGAGTCACAAGCTTGGAACTGAAGTGGCTTATTGCAAAGAAGTCATATGTCCCTTTAACCAGCTGTCTCTCCTCCTCTTTGAAGACCGGCAGTCTGCAGAAACACAAGAAACCAACATCTGAGTAAAGCTTCATCTGAGTAAAGGTCTGCTGTTAATAAAGCTGTTTGACTGGTTATAATATTCAGTGATGTGATCAAGACTTGGACCGTCAGAAAACTTATGAGCATTTAGTTGCATTTTGTTAGTTTCACAGTAAATATTGAGATGTTCCTCCCTGAAAGCTCTGAAATGTGATGTTTGAGTTCGGTGCACAATATTCACATCCCTCATAATTAATTCATACAGTCGTTCCCTGCAGATATCGTTCACACAAATGTACGATCGGTGAACAATATTAAGAGTCTATAGTCTTATAGTTTTGCCAGCCCTTTCAAAAAATTGGATGCCAACGTAAAATTCCTTCATACTTGACAAATCATCTGAACCAAAGTAGTTAACAGGCACAGACTGGTAAACTGATCATTTATGACAAAAGAATCCTTCATTATTATGCCGCCTGAATCATCACAGACAGAAATACATTCATATTCACATGATCTGTTCATGTTCCTGCGTTATTCATAACTATGTTTATGCTGTTGCTAAAAGTGACCGGAGAATGAATGAAGTATTTGTACTCAAGTGAGTTTAGTTGACGGAGCCAGCTCCTCATTCCCAAAGGATAGTCCCCACTGCCAAAGATGGGCTCTGCAAACCAGCCCACGCAGAAGTCCAAAACCCTTTTAGCTGGTTCCACATCTTCTCTGCTAAAGGAAAAGGCCGGTTCCACCCAGTCCATGTGCAGAGCCAGCGACACCTGAGAGGAAACAAGTGTTTTTATATATATATATATATATATATATGTATAAACAGTCATAGAAAAAATTATTATACCACCAAATTTTTTCTTCACTTTCTTGTTCATTTTAATACCTGGTACCACTAAACATCATCATGTGACTAAAACAGACAGAAAAGAAAACACTGAATGCATAAAAGCAGTGTTTTTGGCAGTACAACGCCATAGCTATTGATGTAAAAACTTAAGTGATTTAGGTTATAATCAAGAAAACCATGGAAAATGGTAAGATATCAGTTCTTAAATAAAACTTATGAGCAATCTTTGTGATTATCGTTACGTTTGTCCAAACAAATGTACCTTTAGTTGTACCAGGCATTAAAATGAACAAGAAACTGAAGAAAACAAGGGTGGTCTAATAATTTTTTCCATGACTGTATATATATATATATGCACACTCAGTAACTAACCTTTCCTCCCTGTGCACGTCTGAACTCGCAGTCATACACGTGCCAGGCCAGAGCGTGCGCCCGCAGCATGTGATGGCCCTCCTGGTAGCTCACCATCTCATCGTTGGGTTCATTCAGGGTGATCCACATCTTCACATGGGCCCCCATTTCTTTGAAACAAAGCCTGGCATAGTCTGCAAAGGCTTCAGGAGTCTTCCTGTGGAAAAAAAATAACAAAGCAAAAATTAAACATGGACATTTTATTTATGTCCATCCATCCATCCATCATCTATACCAGCTTAATCCTCTGCAGGGATCTGCTGGAACCTAGGCAGGGGTCCACCCTGGACAGGTCACCAGTATTTTATTTATGTGCTAAGGAAATCATATTTATCTGATATCCAGCAGCAAAAAAGCTAAAATAAACCACTGAACACAGGCTTTAACATTTTCCGTCAACTTACACATCTCTAAGTTCATTTTGTAAGCTAAAGTACATAATATTGCAGCTTCTGCTGATTTTCTGAGTCTTTACATTTGTGAATATTTTGGTTGTATCACGTACACGTTTTTTGAAATTAATTAAAACTAATGCTGCTTACCAAGCTGAAAATGCCAGTGCATCAGAGACAAAAACTAAAGTGACGATACACAGCAGTGGCAATAATTAATGGACCTCATGATGCTAACACTAAAGAAGCTAAAGGAGCCTTTTCAGCAGTGCATGTGACCTGTTGAGCCACTTGTTGGCGGCATCTAGCGGGGCCGGGAGGCTGCTGCGCTGGCGCGTGTGGTGCCACAGGGTGACCACAGGTGTGACGTTCGCCTGCACCAGCTGATAGGTGAAGCAGCGGTAGTATCCCAGCAGGGTGATGTTGGGATGAGCAACATCACCTGTGGGCACCAGAGCAGACCAGTTGAGGGAGAAGTGGAAGTGGTTCACTCCCACCTGCCTGATTTCATTCACCTGAAGAAAAAGAGAAGGATAATAATGTCATACAAACAAACAAACCAGACTTTTAAAGCCTTTTTGAGCACATAGTTCAGGTTCTCAGTGATTGGGGTCATTGTCCTGTTGGGTGACCTCATTTTGGTCAATCTTTAGCTGTTCCACAGATGGCCTCACATCTTTGGCTCCATGCTTTGGTCTACAGAGTTCATGGTCACCTCAGTGTGAGGTTCCCAGGTCCTGGAGGCTGCAAAACGCTCAGCCTCCACCGCTGCACGTGAACTTTAACCACTAACATGCTCACTGAGGCCTGAACCATCTGAGACGCAGTTCTTTGTTTCATTGCACACACAAAGTGCTAAAAACCTCTGCAAGTGCATGTGCAAGTGGATCAGTTGATCAGGTGAATAATGACATGGTCTAATATGTCATGTGGAGCTGTTCGTCTGAGGTTGTGCTTATGTCAGTTTAAGACAGATTTTGTTTGGTATTAGGTCACAATATGTAAGACTTTAGAATTAACGGAAGAAGTTTTACATTAACTTACATTAAAGTGGTACAAGGAAATGATGAAACTTAGAACTGCTCCCTGCAGCATTCCTTGAACAATTCTCCCATTAACAGTATTTTGAAACAAAGTCAAATTGCAAACATTTTGAAGGTGAAATGCTTTCTGATTCTTTACTGATATGAGAAAAATTCCTCCTTTGTTATGATTTTGATTTCTTTGTTCCTTCATGTTCTGGGTGGCATCTAGTTTATCCAGCAGACTCTTGCAGAGCTGTGTTTGATATTCCTTTACTAGAACGAGGAGGACGCCTGTGGTGAAGTGTGTCAGTTAGCACAGTGGTACGTAAATGTGGATCATTTATCTTTCCTGAAAAAGATACGTGGGTGTCTGCAATGTGTTATTTCAAAACCCGAATGCATTGTTTGGCATAAATTGCTTCCAAAGTAATCTGTGGATGCTTGCTTTTGAAGCTGCAGTTAGTCGTTCTTGCCTGCTGTGCGCCAATAATCTGACTCCTGATGGAGTAACATGTTTTGTCATGTTTATTTACCTAATTAAAAATCTGGATGGTGACTTCAGTGGCCAGGCGGCGTACTTAAACCCTGCAGATCAATGTTTATTTCTGCTTCTATGTAGTCTTGTTTTGCATTAGTGTAGTGTATGTTTGTCAGCAGAACATTTAATGAATGCAGCATTTGAACACAGCTAAGGAACCTTACTCCTCAGAATAAAACCTTAGACGTACTTCATAGTTCAGTCGTGTGTATGAATCAATCAGGGCTCATCTGTTGATCAGACCTGTTGTTGGATGGAGGCGTAGTCAGCGCAGTGGGGGGGTCGGTGTAACGGCGGCGCGCTGAAGCCCTCCAGCCTTGACCAGCTCTCCATTGTTGGAGATATTCCAGACGTAAACACTGGGGTCTGCAAACTGGGTGGGAGTGGTTTCCACCTGTGACACGAGGAGCAGCAAAACACACACATGTGAGTGTAAACATGTAGTTGCTTCACCTTTTACACGCAGTTATTTTACACAACTGCAAATAAGGATGACGGTTGATCCGGCTCTGTCGGGCTGAGCAGACAAACTTGTGGGTTTATTTAGTTTATGATTAAGAGAGGAAGACAGGATCTGTACCCCCCCCCCCCCCCCCCCCCCCCCCCCCCCCCGTAAACATGATTAGTTTATAAATGTTTGATGGAGATGTAGCTTTACAACAAAAAAAAAAAAAATTGAACACGTTGTGTGTTCTTCATTAACAGCACTCAAACCTGGGTAAAATTAATGGGAAATACAAAGTTACATCCTTTTCCTTTTGCAGAGTTATCAAATGTTCACACTTCACTAAATAGCAGCCAGGTAGACGGCAAATCTGAACAAAAGTTAATACAGCGGAGTTAATATTTTCTGAAGGTGCTATTCCTGAGGAAGCATTTGAGCCGTGTTTCATTCATTATCTGACCTCTGCTGGGGGCACAGTCCTCCCACCATGTCCACAGTCCTCCCAGCATGTCCCCAGTTGTCCTCCCACCATGTCCACAGTCCTCCCAGCATGTCCCCAGTCCTCCCACCATGTCCCCAGTCCTCCCAGCATGTCCCCAGTCCTCCCACCATGTCCACAGTCCTCCCAGCGTGTCCACAGTCCTCCTCCCATGTCCCCAGTCCTCCCAGCATGTACACAGTCCTCCCACCATGTCCACAGTCCTCCCAGCATGTCCACAGTCCTCCCAGCATGTCCACAGTCCTCCACCATGTCCCCAGTCCTCCCAGCATGTCCACAGTCCTCCCACCATGTCCACAGTCCTCCCAGCATGTCCACAGTCCTCCCACCATGTCCCCAGTCCTCCCAGCATGTCCACAGTCCTCCCCATGTCCCCAGTCCTCCCACCATGTCCCCAGTCCTCCCACCATGTCCCCAGTCCTCCCAGCATGTCCACATACCTGTATAGAGTTGGCAGACACCCCCCAGGCAAAATCACAGGAGAAGACTCCTTGCGCTGGTCTGTTTTCTGGAAGCTCTGGGAAACCATTCCTGTGGATGACGTTCCTGATGACAAAAAAAGCACTTTATTAAAAGTATGCAGAGTGGCTCGTTCAATATATAAAGAAAATGAAAGACAATAACGTTGTAGGTTTTTAAAAAAGAGTTTCACATAAAAGGTTAGTTAAGTAACATTTCATCTTTTTTACTGGGTAAGATCTTTTTTTAATGTAACAGCAAATAACTGTCTCGAATGTGAAAAATGCATGATATAATTTTAATGGAAGACTTTCTGTTAGCATGGAATATTATTCACCAATTCATTTGATTTATGCAAACTGTTCCATCAGCTGTTTTTAATTTGGAAAGTATCCATAAACGTTTCTTCTATGTTCAGGATAATTTTAACCAAACCTAGAGAAAAAAAAGCATCATAGATGTGGGAGAAAGAAGCATTTGGTGTTGAACTAGACCAGATGAAGTTTCCACATTATTTTCGAAAGAAAACTCTTCTTCGTTTCTTAACTCGCACCTGTAAAAGGTGGCAGATGTCTTTGGCTCCCTCTTCATGTCAGGAGTGTTAAAGTCAATGTAGTAGAGTCCACGTCGAATCCCATATTCTCTGGTGCCACTCGAACCCGTCGATCAGAGACCAGGCCGTGTATCCGATCACATTCACGCCCGTCTATGACGATGCTGGATCAGAAACACATTTACAGAGACGGACCACGTTAAGGTCAGAAACCATGCAGTTGTGATGAATGTAGAAGGCAGTTTCTGGGAATGCACTGCTCTTACATTTAAGGGCTTCTGCGATGAACCTCTTGAGGTAGTACATGTGTTTTGGGTCCTCGGTCTTGGTGCTGCCCAGGACGTACCTGTGCCAAGAACAAGTCCATTAAAACAAAACAGCACCCCAGAGGTACAGACATGTCAGCACGGAGTCAGAACCCACCAACCGCTCTGCACCACAAAGATGGGCGGCATGTCATATTCTGCGTTGACCCAGTAGAGCAGCATCCTCAGGTCCAGATCCTCATGCTGCTCAAACTTCAAGCTGTCGTTGATGAGCTGGAAGCTCAGGGTGGCTCCGTGAGAGAGGGCGAAGAAGTCGGCAGTTCCCCTCACCTGCTCCCTCTCCTCCTGGGTGAAGGAGGGCAGCCGCGAGCCCAGCCGGGCCTTCATGCAGGGGGGGTAGTCTCCGTCCGTGAACAGAGGCCGGGCGAACCAGCCCAGGACGTGCTCCAGGGAGCACTGGCACTCCCGCAGGCTCTCCAGGCGAGTCCGGCTGGGTTTGATCCAGTGAGAGGCGAGCGCCATGGAGAGCTTTCCCTGCTGCCGGGGCCGATAGTGACGGTTGTAGAGATGCCAGGCAGCTGCATGAGCCTGGGGGGGAGAGAGGGAGGGAGAGAGAGAGGGAGAAAGAGAGAGAGGGGGAGAGAGGGAGAGAGAGAGAGAGAGCTCGAGAGAGAGAGAGAGAGAGGGAGGGAGAGGGAGAGGGAGAGAGAGAGAGAGAGGGAGAGAGAGAGAGAGAGAGATGGATGATGGAGGAGCAGAGGAAGCAGAAGAAAGAGAGGACAAAAGGCTTTTACTTACAGGTCAGTGCAATTCAGCATGTTTTACACATGATTTATAGACTATATATATATAAACAAACGTAATGAAATATCTAAAAGTTAGTACAGTCAAACAGATAAAACAAGATTTTTTTTTTTAAGTATATTTACTCATGAGATATTGTGGGAAAAAAATGACTCTTTTTGTTCTTACGATTATTTACTGGAGTGTTTTAAGTTTATACCATCTGGAAAATATAATACAGCATATAACACACTTCTGTCACTTTGTTTGGGGCTGTCAAAGTCTGAAAAGTTCTCAATCAGTGAGCCAATCGGGTCTTCAGGGTTCTGTAATTTTTTAAATCTGCATTTCAAAGTAGGCACACCCTATAGAAGATGGAAGTGGAGTAAAATCAGAGACCGTTAATTAACACTTCAATAAACAGTGCCAACTTAAAAAAAAAAAAAAGGTAATAATATTTTATATTCTTGCTCTTCTTATAAATATTCTGTTTTTTAATTTCTGCAGCAGTCTAGATAAATACATCAGTGAGTTAACTGCTCTAACAGCTGAAGCATGAAACCTGTTTGATCATTTAAATGAAAGTTCCTATTGATCCACCAGCTGCAGAGTTAAAGGCTCTGTGCATTCCAGTTATACAAAAGAGTCAAAACTTTATGAGTAATTCTCTATCAGACACAAACATAGCAAGAAAAAGTCATTTTGAAATGTCTGGTGTAAAATAAACTATATTAATAGACAGCTTAGAATACTAAACTGAAGTTATTGTACACTGTAACCAATTTCTGTAATTTCTACAGTAAAAAACTACAGTATCTACTTGTTTTATCATTTTACAAGGTATAACTGTATATTGCAATGCATTATGGGTCAAAAATAATTACAGTAACTTAAAGCAGCAGAAGTTTACAATAGCACATTGTAAAATTACAGGATGGTTTTGTTTCAATTGGTTCTGACTGTAAACGATACATATTACAGTTAAATACTGTTAGTATTTAACTATAATATGTATCGTTTACAGTTAAATACTGTTAGTATTAAGGCGGTTTGAAAGAGGACGTTATGACGGACGCAGGAAAGAAAACCTCCACATCTACTCAATAAAGTGTAAGTAAGACGTTTTTACCCTACAAAAGTAAAATGTGACTCAAGTAGTAGGCATAACTTCTTGCAATTTAGTTACTCAGTAACGCATGTCATGTCTCGTCATGTTGCTGACAGGAACAAAAAAGAAAGTAACTTGAGAGGAGGAGAGAAAACTACAAAACCAGCATTTCGGTAAGAAGGATGCTTATTTCTTTGTGTGAGTGACTGTATTTGACATTATTTTGTTTCATCTTGCTCGTGTTTTATAACGAATATACGGGCTGTGGGACTCAGACTGCACATGTCTAGCAAAAAAATACTTTAAGTTAAGCTAGTGCGAACTTCTGCATTAGCCCTGTCACCGGAATGCGAGGAAATGTAGCCTGTATGAAATATAATGAAACGATAGCAGCGGTATAATGGGTTTCTATCAAAATAAACTAGGGCTGTCAAAGTTAACGCAAATTCCTTTTAACGCTGCTATTTTTTTTTAAACTCGCGTTAACGCACGTTCTGTAATTGGCCTGATCAATAGTTTGAATCAGCAGCTGGAAATGAATCCGCGTGCATGTAAACAGGCTTGTCTGTGTGAGCGACTGGCTCAGTGCACAGAAACAGAAGTATCTGAGGAGGAAGATGAGAGAGTGATGATCGAGCTGCAGCTCCACCTGAAACCAGGTTGAAAGTAGAAATAAGTCTGAGCAGAGAGAGAGAGAGGAGTAAATGGACAAATGTGTCGACTTGATATAAAAACATTTTATGGTCATGAATCATGTTATTAACGTACACGTCTGTGGTGCATGATTTTTTTATTCCAAGTCCAATTTATGTACTTTAAAATTCTTAATTATTTCATGCCGATCAATCATAACAGGAGTGAGGAGAGAGGAGCTGCAGAGAGGAGGGAGGGAGGAAGAGAGGGAGGGGGAGCACGTGAAGTGCCAACCGATTAAAAAAACTTTACTGATGATGAATCCTGATGTTAGTGTCCAGTTCTGTGGTTTAAACACTACGATAAAAATATAGGCCTCTCTAAAGACCAGACTGACGCTGGTCTCCTCCACAAAGTGGTTTGTCACTGCGCTGTGTTTATTTTAAGTGATGATGAAGAGTCCAGACTGTCTCCTCTTCATCTCCTTGGTGTGTGTCTGTGTGCAGTTTGTTGTCTGCTGTGGTCTAAAACATCCTCACTGATGGAAACTGTCAGAGTGACAGTTTACATCACATTACTGCTGCATTAATACAAAAACATGAATATCACGCACCGTTTCCTCATGATATAGACTGAGCTGAATAGAGGTGACGATTTTTCTCATCAGAGGACAATTACCGAAATAAACTATTATTAAGGATAATAATAGTAAATAATAAATAAATGCATATAAATAGTAGCCTTTTCCTAAATTTTAAATCTGAAGCCTGCAGTTCTATAGAAAGTTCAACTGACTTTTCTATTTAAGTTTTTAGTGTGTTAATATTAATTTGAGCAGGTCAGTATCATCTGTGTGACTTAGGTTGAGCTTTTCTTATGCTAAATGTAGTGCTTTTGAGAGGTTCTTTTGGTTAATATCCCTTTGATCCTTAGGTTCTTCCATCACAAAACAGGAGGGACCAGTGCAGATGAAGTTGAGCGCATCCTGGTCAAGTACAAACAAAGAACTTGACCATGGATCACATGCATCATGTGATCCATGCCCATGTGTGATTCTGCTGCTGATGGCCCATTTCAAGGAGAAATCTGAGGGCCTCATTTTACAGGCCGATGTAAGTGTAAAATTATTATACTGTATGTTGAAGCTTCTGAAATTATATCAGTTTGATCATGTTACCCTCAACAGTTTGAGCTGAGGGTGATGATAATGCCTTCAATTCGAAATGGTGATAAAGTTTTCTGTTTATTTTTTCTTTGTCTTACAGGTGTTCTCAACAGCAGCTGACATTGAGGGAACAATGCTGCTTCCCGAGTCTCCAAGACTCATCATCTCAGGTGGTGTATTATTTTAGTCTGTTGAAATAGACCACTTGTATATAAATGACACATTAATTTAAAGGTTGAGGAGAGGAGGGGAGAGGAGAGGAGAGGTGTTTGGGGGTGTGTTTGTGTCATGGACTCGCGGTTCCACCAAGATGAGTGTTTTTTTTTTGTTTTGTTTTTTTGATGAGAGCTGTGACACTGGGACAGAGGTTCTGATCATGCAGGTTTTCAGCAGCGTGTGGAAGGAGAGGAGCCTCCACTCTCCCTGTATCAAGCTACAAGTCAAAACTCACAATTAGTCTAAAGTTGTTTATTGATTCTTCTCTGGGCTACTCTCTGATCAGAATGGCGTCCCTAGCAACGGTGTGTTTACAATTAGCAACTGCCTGGCAACCAACTGCAGGAATTGTGTTTCTGTTATTGTTGTTTGCCTATCTTGATCAATATATGGTGGTATTCTGGTAATTCTCCATATTCAACCTTTTACCCGTGGTTATGTTCCTGTGGAAGGCAACAGAAAGAACATGCATCTAAAAATGCCAGAAGAACAATAAAAATCATATGTGTACAAAAAGTGCTGTGTACCAAAAGACACAAAGCAGACTCAGGTCCTTTGACACTGGTAATGTAATGGTGCACTTAGGTAATGTATGGTTCACATAGGTAATGTAATGGTGCACATAGGTAATGTAATGGTGTCACATAGGTAATGTAATGGTGCATAGGTAAGTAATGGTTCAATAGGTAATGTAATGGTTCACATATTGTAATGGTGCACATAGGTAATGTAATGGTTCACATAGGTAATGTATGTGCATAGGTAATGTAATGGTGCACATAGGTAATGTAATGGTGTCACATAGGTAATGTAATGGTGGCACATAGGTAATGTAATGGTTCACATAGGTAATGTAATGGTTCAATAGGTAATGTAATGGTGCACATAGGTAATGTAATGGTTCACATAGGTAATGTAATGGTTCACATAGGTAAGTAATGGGCACATAGGTAAGTAATGGTTTCACAAGGTAAGTAATGGTGCACATAGGTAATGGTAATGGTTCACATAGGTAATGGTTCACATGGTAATGCACATAGGTAATGTAATGGTGTAATGGTTCACATAGGTAATGTAATGGTTCACATAGGTAATGTAATGGTTCACATAGGTAATGTAATGGTTGCACATAGGTAATGTAATGGTGCACATAGGTATGTAATGGTAATGGTGTTAAATGTAATGTAATGTGCATGTTGCCATCAATGTAATGCAATAGGTGTAATGGTGCACATGGTGGTGCACATGTTGCCATCAAAATGCACTGTGCATTTGTGGTTAAATGGTAAATGGTAAATGGACTGGACTTATATACCGCTTTATCAGCACCAAGGTGCCCTCAAAGCGGTTTACATTTTGGCCTCACATTCACCCATTCACGCACACATTCACACACTGATGGCCGAGGCTACCACGCAGGGTGCCACATGCTCACCAGGAGCAACTTGGGGTTCAGTATCTTGCTCAGGGATACTTCGACATGTAGCCAGGGGAGCATGGGAATTGAACCGGCAACTTTCCGGTACCGGACCACCCCAGGCCGTTAAGTGGAGGATGGGGTGTAAGCTGAAGGCATTTAAATCATTTGTCATTATATTTGACATTTATATAATTTTAGGTTATGTAAGCTACTGGATGATATGAATTAACCACTGGGGATGAATAAAGTATTTTTTTTCCTTTCCTTCTTTCTAAGGTGATGTTCGCGTGGCAACAAAATTGGATGCTGAGCATTGAGGGGCATGTGGTTTGTGGTCCACACCTGAATGTTTGTGGCTGGATGGCAGCACTTTTCGCATGCTACTACATTTTCAACCTGGTGTACCAAACAGAGGCGGCAAGCACGCTGGAATTCATCCAAAGGTATGTGCTTGAAGGTGACACTAGGGAAATATTATTTTGTTACATATTCCATTATAAATAACATATGGTCAGTGTTATTTTTATTCAACTCCCTGCATTTCCATTGTATTGCATTGCAAAGCCACTTTCTGCTTCAGTTTCATCAGCCCCTACTAACATTTCTATGTTTCCATATTCTGTCTTATAAACTGTTTAGTCTGTATACAACATTTATTGCACTTCTGCCCGTCCTGGGTGAGGGATCCTCCTTTTTTCCCTGGTAAAAAGGTTTCTGGGAGATTTTCCTCAGTCAGTGTGAGGGTCTAAGGGCAGAGGATGTTGTTATGATGCTATGTAAAGCCCTTTGAGGAAACTGTTTGTAAAAATGGGCTATACTAATAAATTGCCTTGCCTTGCACATGTGCAGTCAAAGCAAATATTGGTTTTGTAGTTTTGCATATTTGGGTTTTACTGTCTCTTGTAAACAATGCATTTCATTAAGTGTCCTTTTCTTCTGATTTTGTGACTTCAGATGCTTCATTGGGATCAACCCAACCTCTGGCACCAAGACAATCAAGTGGATCGGACTCATGTTCTGCACTCTCAAAAGATTAATGGACTTTGAATGGCTTTTGAGTCTGTCGTAAAAGAAAGGGCATGGTACACTGTATTTCATTACATTTCAAAAGTAGTTCAAATATATGTTAAGTTTTTACATGTTACACGTTTGACTGTGTTGCTATTTGAGGTTTCATACACATCTGCTGTATTATACCTTAATAAAAGGTTTTGTTTTTGCAGCACTGACTCTTGTTTTATTTAACAGCAGAAGATAATCTAATGTAGTGTTGATACATTTTGGATTATCAGCAATCACAGTGCTTAATTTGCTAATTTGCTTAATTTGATCAACTGTAAAAACATTCTACAAAAAAATATTGTATTATGAAAACACAGCTATTTACTGGAACATTTAATTGCCAGGTAACACATGTAATTTGAATGGATTACAAGATAATGTTGTAAACTAAAAATACAATTAATGGTTGTTTCTAATATAAAATAACAACACATTACTGTAATTTATATACGGCAAAAACCTGTAAACAGTATCCAATAATATACTGTAATTATTTTTTACAGTAATTGACAACAATTTTACAGCGCTTGATTGGCAACTTTTTTGCCTGTTATTTACTGTAAATTCTACAGGAAATTTGTTACAGTGTAATAAAGCCAACCCCTGGTCCAGCACACACCTTGAGCAGGTTGTGTCCGACCCGGAACGGCAGATCGGGGTCGGTCTTTATCCCGGGAGCGACCACTCCGGTCCCGTATCCATGCTGCGCCACCACGAACGGGTTATCGATGGTGATCCAGTACTTGACGTCATCTCCAAACGCGTGGAAGCAGAAATCTGCGTAATCCTTGAAAATGTCCACGAGCTCCGGGTTGCTCCAGCCGCCCAGGCTCTGCTGGAGGTGGTCCGGCAGGTCCCAGTGGTAGAGCGACACCAGCGGCTGGACCCGGATCTCCTTCAGCTTCCTGATGAGCGTCCGGTAGTAGTTGGTGCCGATTTCGTTGTAGCTCCCGCGCGTGCCGTTGGGAAATATCCTGGACCAGGACAGGGAGAACCGGTAGTGGCTGACCCCCAGCTGCCTGATGGCCCGGATGTCCGCGTGGATGTTGTGGTAGCTGTCGCTGCCCACGTCCCCGGTGGCCAAGCGGTTACCGCCGCGCGTAAAAGTGTCCCAGATGGAGAGCCCCTTGCCGTCCTTCTCAAAGGCCCCCTCCACCTGATACGCCGCGGTGCCCACCGCCCAGATGAAGTCTTTGGGGAACGTGTCATAGAGGAAAGCCTTGTCGCCCGGATAGGGCAGCTTACTGAAGTGTCCCCACGTTTTCAGACCCGCGCGCGGCTTTGGCGCCGCGGGGCTGAAGGCCAGAAAGGTCAAGAGGGCGAGAAAAACCCTCATGGTTCCCGTCTCTCCCGGCCTCGGTTGTCCAGTTGTACCTTCACTTAACCATGCTTGGAGGCTTTGGGTGACTAAACAGATGACTGCTGAGCTCAGCCAGTCAGCTGTGAACTCACCACAAAACCTGTCAATGATTAACCAGAGCACCTGACGCACGAAGGTCTCCAGGCACAGCACGATGTTCACAGCCCCAAATGATCAGGAACACACCAGTAATAACTTAAAGAGATGGATTAGCCATTAAACTAATTGATTTAGTTCCAAATTAGAATTTTAACTGAATTTGATCTTCCATCTTTCAGCACAGAGGAGTGACCCAGGTGTGACCCGGAGCAACAGCGCCTTTTAACACTAATCTAACGCCCTCATGTAGGCAGATAATCTCATAACTGTTTTAATGCAACATGTCAAGACCACCAGGAGCCCATTTCTCACTGGATCAAGTTCAGGGAGGCCTGAGGAATATAAATGCACCCTGCCTTCACATTACTGCTTTATCTTCCTGCTTCAGCTGGTTGCTTGGAAACTCTGAAACTCTCTCACTGCTGACCGCCTCCATCCATCCAGACACGAGCACGTGCTTGAATATCTGAGAGGAGGGCCAGTGTCTTCAGGAAGGTCTGTGCTGCAATAAGAAGCTGGTATTTTCAGGCAAGAAAATGTCGTTTTCCAGACCGAACACTGATATATTGAACGGATTGGAGTCCTGACTTTGAATGAGGATGTAATGACGGTGTTCAGTTTTTAAAAAAGATCAACTCCTTGATACATTTCTAAAGGCAAAAATTTTTGTCCCTAAATTGATTGACAGAAGATTTTGGACTCTGTCAAACATAGACGTCTACACTGTAACCTTTTCCCCTTTAAGGTATGAGAGCTCCAATAATGTAATAATAATAATGAATAATGAAATTGTAAACAAACTTTCAATTTCAGTATTGTTTCTTTTCTGAAGATAAAGTAAGAATACTATTAACTTCAGTTCAAATATAGAATAAGTGATATACTGGTGTCTAGACATTCATAGTATTAAAAATGATTTAAAAAAAAACCAAAAAGGACAATTAACCACAACCATGGCATAAAAGAAATAATCTTTTAAAATGAGCTGTAAAACTGTAAAAGCTCTGATGTTGTGTAAGATGTAAATACACAACATTGTGACTTGCAATATGATCTCCTAAACCCATATTTTCTTTCAGAAATCATTTAATAGCAGCACTGTCTCAAAAAAAAAAAAAAAAGAAGAGGCATTGGGAACAAAAGGCTGGAAAAGTAAGTGGTCATAAACGGAAATACTTGGATGAATATCTCACAGCTGATTAGGCTGATTGGTTATAAAAAGAGCATCTTAGAGAATCAGAGACTCATCAAAGGGAAAAACTGACAAAGGTTCACCAATCTACCAAAAACTGTGTCTAAAATCGTAAAACAATACTAGAATAATTTGGCTCTGGATATAATTGCAGAGATTTTGTATATCTCATCATGTCCTGTACATAATATCAAAAGATTCAAAAAATCTGGAGAAGCCTTATTGTTCATGGAACAAGGCTGGAAAATATGAAAACGCCCCTGTTCCCCAGACTCTCAGCTGATATTAAAATCAAACCAGGCGTGATTCTGGAGTTCCTGGGCTCAGGAACACTTCTGGAAATCTCTGCTTAAAACACAGTTTGCTGTGCCACCCAGAAATTCAGGTTAAAGCTCTATCAAGCAAAAGAAGCGTCAACATGATCCATAAAATCTTTTCTGGGCCAAAGCTCATTTAAAATGAACGTGAGACAAAGTGAAACCTGAAATTCGTTATCAGAAACCATCTTACTCTGTTGGGGAAAGAGCATCCAGCTTGTTATCAGCACTCAGCAACTGCATTATGCTTCCAGTATGAAAGTATGGATCATAACAACTGGAAAAAAAGACCACATCATGAAACTAAAGTACAACAAATAAGGCCCAGAAAACTGTTGAGCAGCACCAGTCCTATATCAGATATTACTGGAATAACAATCATTTTACAGAACTCCAGCAATGAAGAAAGAAGACTGTTAGTCTGTTAAAGACAACGGCAGCGTGGCATTCAGTTACTGAGCTCATTTATTCTGCAATAAAACGGCTGTCAAGCAGGTCGGCCTTTATTTAAGGACAAAGGCACTGCTAATGTGCATGTTGGTTCTAGTGAATTTATCTCTTAAAATCAGAGTAAAATGGTTGTTCCAGACGATGTTCAGAAGATTAAAAAGTTGATTGGAGAGGGAAAATAATAGACTGCTCATCTGAAATGATTGATCACATACAAGGGATCGTACATCACTCTGAATCCATCCATCCTGGACCCTGATCCAATAGAAGACTTGTGGGGTGACTTCAAAAATGCTGTTTCTGAGGCAAAACCAAAAACTGCAGAGGAATTGTGGGATGTAGGTCCAGTGATCCTGGACTGGAATACCTGCTCAGACTCCAACCCAGATGTGAAGCAGTTCTCAGAAACGGTGCTACTAAATATTAGTTCAGTGATTCACAGGAAAGATAAATCTTCCAGCATTTCTCAGTTTATACAGAAAGTATTTGAGTTTGTAAAGACAAATGCAGACACTGTTTTTTTTTTTACAGGCTGATATTCCCTTTTCTTCACCTACTGTAAAGTAATAACACATTTGATACATTTTTCTTCATGGTTTGATCTGTAATAGAATATCTAATGTTCCCAATGCATTTTTATGTTTATAAAATAAAGCTGTTATAAGGATTTTGAGCTTTACTCACTTTTTTAAACACACTGCTGTTGATTTGAACACAACTGTAGCTGTACTGTTGTTAAAAGGATTTGCTACACCGGTAAACACCGTTAAACACCGCTCTACCTGTCCCAACGGTTTTAAAAATGTGTTGCTGTCATCACATTCAAAATGACTTTTTCATAAGATGGTACATTTCCTCAGTTTAAACATTTTTCTATGGTCTATTGTGAATAAAATATGAGCCCATGAGAATTAGCAAGTAATTGCATTGTATTTATTTCTATTTTACATAGCATGCCTTCTTTTGAATTGGGGGTTGTGTCATTTTTGACTGTCAGCTACTACAGCAATTAAACAACAACCTGATGCTCTGAGAAGATAATAGTCAGAAATTGTTAAGAGTTCATGCAAAGTGAGTGTTTCAGGATTAAGCCGTCTCCAGCAGAAATGCAGATTACTGAGTGATGAAGGTTGAAGAATAGTGAGAGAACATTTTTCAGGTAACATTTTCTTGTCAGGATTCAAACCTTTTTTTTTTTTTTTTGTCTGATCCATTATGTAGCCCCAACATCTTACAGACCCAACTCAGCCAAATGAAATCAACTATTAAATGCCATGTAGTTGTCACTTCTCAGCCATCTCCAAATGACAGATGTGAGGAGTGCGGCCTTGTTTCCACGTCCAGTCACGGATCAGAACATGGAGTTTGAGTGTTTTTCCATTGTGTGGGGCCCTATTGGAAAGCTTGAGCACAAACATGGTGCTACGTTCCTCTTTTTTTCAGTGTAGGAAGAATGCAGTTGAAGGATGCCTAGCAACCTGAGAGCACAGTGACTGCACTATATGGACACACTGCAAATATTGTAAAAAGAGCTATTAGTCAGAACACTTGCCCATTGTTGCTAACATCTGAACTTAGAAAAATATAACACCCTTAAGGCCTTAAACATTTTGTTTCCCAACATGAAGTGCATGCTGGGTAATGAGAATCACCTATTACAGACCAGAAAGCTTTCCTTCTGCTGAGCTATGAGGTTCCAAAATGTTATGAGGTTGTCATGTCCTTTTTTTTTTTTTTTAAGCCTAATAAAACAAGTAATGCATTAAGCTGTTAAGACTCAACAACTATTAATAACACACTTTGGTAACTTCCTGCTGTTAGACCCTCTGTTCAGTTTACATAACACTTAAGTAAATTGTCATAACTGAATCTGATTGGGAAATCCAGGACTTCGATGTGAAATAAAGAGAAATCGATCAAGTCATGTTTTATAGAGAATTATATTGATACAACGGAGGATCTGACTGGATGGATGTGAAGCCAAGTTTATCAGCAGTGAAACACGACAACCACAGCTGCTCATGACTTCCTTCTACCAGTGAATACAAACCTAGAAATTAAACGCACACTACAATAATATCCAGAGGCAACTCTACATTTGGACAGTTTTCTGACATTGAAGTATTCAATACATGGTGTAAAAAAAAAAAAGTATTAATATACAGAACTGTAAACAAAAACGTATTTTCATTGAATGTAAAATGACAATGATGTCACAAAGAAAAAAAAAGGTTAATCTCTGTTTTTAAAAGTAGGACACAACTTTCATAAGCAATATTGCTTTATGGGAGCACTTTAATAATATCAGTGGGAAAAGGCTTTACAGCATCGCCCCATCAGCATCAAACACAACAACAGAACATGAAACAAGACATTAGAGACTATTTACAAAGGTGTTTTTTTTTGTTTTTGTTTTTTTTTCTGGGTAAAATGATTTCTACTTAATGTGGCGAACATCATCACAATGCAACACAAAAGCAACAGCCCACAACTGATGATGCGGATGTTCTGATGTCGTGTGCATGTGGTAAATGCAAGTGTGTAACTTGATGTAACAGTAGGAACGACGGCATATGAAAAGTTTAAAAAGTTCAATGTCCATATTTTCTTTCCTGCATCATTCCTCCTCAACGCTTGAGGAGACATGCTGCTTTCGTTTCTCCTCCAATGTCTTTATTTTTATTTTTAGCTCATCTTCTTCGACCGGCAGCCTTCTTTCGACCCTGGGGGCGAGAGAAAAGATGATGAAAATAGAACATATATATTTTTTCACTATTGGCATTTGACCCAGAAACAGTTAATGTTACACTTGATTCAGTACCCTTGGTGTTGGCTCATCTTCCTGCTCCTCCTCCTCTTCATCTTCTTCCTCAGAGTCATCTTTAGCAACTGTGGCCTTCAATCGTCCTCCACGCCTTGAAACCACAAAGTCGATATACTGATTTAGAACGGCTCAACCAGTAAAACAGGCAGCTGATGTAGAAACAAGATGACGACATAAAGCAGCACCCACAGAGATTTGAAGCTGCAGGCGAGTGTAATAGACAGTTTTAGCTTCAACTGTCTCAATGTCACCCATCAGATAGCAAATTTGGGGAAGAAATATCTTAATAGTTAAATGAGAAGTCAGCAAACTGAGCCTTGATGTAGAGTGATGCTTGTAAACAAACAGCGTCTCTGCAGTATTACTAAAGACTTCACACACATCACCATTACAATCTGACACAATGAAATGAATCGTCTTTACAAAAATAAAGATGGTCAAAAAACAAAATGGTGAGAACACTGAAAGAGAATTAAAACCATTTAATATCTGGACTTCACCAGTTCCAAAGAACAATCTGCAAGTTCTTATTCAAACTTTGCAGGTACAGTAATGACAGTTGTTAGAACAGATGTGTGAAGTGCATCTTACGTTGGTTTCTTAGCAGCGGGCTGAGCTGATTTGGGCGGACGTCCTCTCCTCTTCTGTGGTGTGGACTCTGCAGACTCTGAGCTGCTAAGCAAACACAAAACGCCAAAAGCTTCAGACAATCATCAGTGAGGATGACCCGACTTGTTTCTCTGGACGAGGATGCCATACCCTTGTGATCGCTGGGGGGCCCGCGCTTGCCTTCCTCCCTTCGTCTTCATCTCCACGTTTTCACTACTCCTGCCGTCATCTTCATCGTCATCCTCTGCCTCCTCATCCCCTCTCTCTTCTTCTTCTTCCTCTTCCTCCTCCTCTTCTTCCGGTGAAGGCGCTGCCTTCTTTCGCCCCCTTCTCCCCTTGGCAGGTGTGTCCTGGCTGGGAGTGGCGGATTTTGGGGGCCGGCCCCTTCGTCCTTTTTTTGGCGGGCTGTTCTGTTCGTCCTCGGGCCGGGTTTCATTGTCCCACTGGTCCTCGGACTCCGTAGCTGCGGTCGCATTGGCGGCTGCTTTCTTGCGTCCACGCTTTGGCTTGGTCTCCTGGTCGTCGCTGGAAGTCACCCCCCGTTTACGACCGCGAGGCTTTTCAATATCCTACAAGAGAATAAACTATGATTTTCTTTTGTCCACCCTTTGCACAGATAATATAAGAGGAGAGATGGGGTTTGACATGTGACAGAGATCCCGCAGAGTTCAAACCAGCAACATCTTAAATTTGGAATTCATTTTCAAAATGTACTCATCGAATCAATAAATGTGAGATACAAGTTGTGAAGTCTACTAGTACCCTGGACTTTTGGACACCAAATCTTTCCTTCTTTTTCCCCCCTTTATATTTTGTAGAAGAGGATTGCTACCAAAGAAAAAAACTGGAGGTGGGAAGGATGAAGCTGCCATCAATGAGTTTACACAATTTGTATTTACTAATCCTGTCTCAACTCCAGCTGGTGTTTGCAGAACAGAGTCAAACACCAAGACAAGTATTTACGACTAGCAGTCCGATAACAGCAGCAACCCTCTTCTGAGCTACCGTGTAATTCCAGATAACGCTTTTGTTTATTTTTACAGTAGTGCTCTACAACCCAATGAGTCATTTTTCTGATGCAAAATGTATTAACTTCTACTAGTTTTTTTTCTTTTTCCCCATTTACATCACAATGTATTTAAAAGTTATTTTATTTCACTTCTTAGATCATTTTCTAGTAAATTTGATTCAAAAATACTTTATTGGTCCCCAAAGGGAAATGAAGTTGCTGCAGTAAGTGTGTAGATTTAATGAGTCATTATAGATGTTAGGGTTAGGGTGTGTTCAGGACCACCTGCTGTGGTGGTTCGAGCCACTGTGGATCTGAAGAAGTAGCTGTTTTTTCCCATTTTTATCTACCTTAAATTTCCCTAAATTCTATTCTGGAAGAAAACAAAACAAAACAAAGCAAATATAACTTATAAGAAAACACTAAAGTTGGGTTTTCCTGGTATATTGACCTGTTTTACATCACATACCTTGTCAACACTGTCTGCTCTCTTCAGGCTGATGTCCTCATTTTCACTGTGATCCATTTCTGTGCTGTCATGCCTGAAAAATGGCGATTATTTTTTTATGACATGACAAGAAACAGTTATATTTAAAAGTTCAGTGATTAGAATACCTCAATGTTTGAAAGTGGACTTGAGCATTTAACGTGAGTGTTGCTGGGTAATCAGGACTGTAAGGTATTATAGGAGTTTCAGATCTTATACCTGCTCTTGCTGCGCTGTGGGGAGCCTGGATTAGACGAGGAGTCATTGTTACTGGTCGTCTCCATACGAGAGGCTTTACTCTGGAGCTGTTTACCCGCCGATGACAGCGGCTTGTTTACTGCACCCAAAACGTTAGCCGACTTAGGCTTGAGGAGGCAAGAGAGAAATTTAAGTTTTGTATAAATAGACAATCAATCACACAACATCCACATTTTAAAAAAAAAAGTTTTATTAAGCTTACTTTTCCAGGTGTGAAGAATGCCTTCATCTCTGGTGGGAGGTAATTTTTAGTGTTGTTGAAGTTCTGAAACAAAGGGAAGTCTTGTGTCAGAGAGCCGTTTTTGTGAAAAGAAAATAAAACAAAAAACATAATGAAACAAAAACAAGTTGAGGATTAGATTAGAGGCTTTTCTCCAGCCAAAATACATTATTATGTTTGACTGCTATTGCAATCATTCTTCTTAAAAAAAACCCAACAACACACAAAGGCCCTCCTTAACAAAATTTGATTTCAGACTAAACCTACACAATCTTGAAAAGACAAACCGTATTTTCTTTTCAATCATTTTATAAAGTCCCCTGTCTGTAATTTACATGCAGAAACATAAGTCAGCTGTTTGTGCTTCACAGGAAAGAAAAACAAAAAACAAAGACGGGGAAAAGCTTTGGGTGTAGACTCGTGGACTCGAACCTTGTCTGGTTTGGTGAAGAAGCGTGAGGGCAGCACCGGGTCTTTGGGGGACTCCAGGCTGTACGTGGTGCTCTTTGACATGATGATGTTCATGGCGACATCACACACTGTGTAGAGCTTCTGTGGGGTGAAGACAAACATCTGGTCACCACGTTGGTAGTAAAAAGGAAAATAAATACAGACTCGGCAGATTTTCATTTCATTCGGAGCTGCGCAGTGAAGGTTTACCTCGTTGTCTTTGGGATCGTTAGGGGACTGGGCATCTTTCGTCTGTTTGATGTTTTCCACCATCTTTCTAATGAAAGCGTGGCTGTTGTTCTCATTCTTGGCCATGATAATCTCGAGGACGAACCACAAGGCCCTGAGACGGAACAGAAGCTCAACGTTGACACAGAGCTTTGATAATGACACGTAGTGTTTCCTAACTGGAAATCAACTGTATCGCAACTGTTCCATGCTTACCGTCTGAACTGCATCACTGACAAATCAATTATTTTAAAATAAACAGACAATTTAAACAAATCGCTTTATTTTAATTGGAAAAGGTGTATCCCTTCATATCAATCCCTACTTTTAAAATAAAACAACAGTTTGCAGAACGTGTTAGTGACTTCCTTTTGAACGGCAACAAACTGCACGTATTCATGAATGATGTCATCAGTAAGAGCATTACTGACAATGAATATCATCAGAAATTTAGGGCCGATGTCACATAATGACCTAAATGGATTACTTTAAAGAATAAAAAGAAGTGGTTGCTCGGAGGGTATCACGAGTGTCAGTAGGCTGCTTACTGAGAACACACACACAACTTGTGCAGTGTTATTCTTGGAATTTTCTGTAACTTTAGACATTGCACATGAAAGACTCACGCTCTCCTGATAAAACCAAATGGGAGACAGATTTACAAGCTGCACTGCTGTAATAATTAGTTGCACTGTCTCAAACAATGGATGCAAGATGCTAAAAGTGAGCCAGTCTACAGCCCTGAATGCAAATCATGAAATGACCCCAACAGTGCGACCAGCCTTTGAGAGATTAAAATGAAATTATTTAGTGCACAGAAGGCAACATCTACATTCTCCTAAAATGACAATAAACAGGAAGCATAAAATTAAAGGAACTTCTTTTGGCTTTTCCCTTTTTTTCCCTTTTAGGGGTCACCACAGTAGATCGTGTTCTGCATATTGATTTGTATAGATTTTACATTGGATACCTCCCTGACACAAACTCCATAAATAGTGGCTTTTCCAGTCACAACTTACTCTTTGATTTCTTTCAGCTGCTCGATATCCTGTACTTTGACGTAGTCTGGGTCATGAGCCAGCAGGTGGATGGTGTAGGGCACCACATACTCCGGCAGCAGAGACAGCAGCTTGTCTGTTGATACACAGACAATATTACAACAATATCACTTATGACAAGTGTATCACTTCTGTACAGTCATGTGGCTTATTTAGCAGATGCTACCTTTCCAATATTTTATTTCTAAAATATACTGTCAAAGTTTAATAACCAATCTAGAACTTGTTCTGTGGAACCACCTTTCCATGGGTGGTAGTCTCATCTAATCTAAATGTTTCTTTTACCGCTGATGGCAGCATGCTGTTTGAGGTACTCTCCGGCGTATGTTGACGTTTTTCACCAGGCACTGGCGAGCATGAGCCCTCCTTTCTTTAACAGGGTCCTTGGCACACAAAGCAAATATTGCCATGTATTCTAGCGGCAGACGGAGACGACAGAGGCCACGATGAAGCTTCTGGGCAAAACACTGCCGCACCTGATAGCACTCATCCTGGAGAAGAGGAAGACACATGGAGAACAATAACAATGATGAGGAGGAGGACTTGGATGATGAAATGGCATGAAAGGATGGGAAAAAGAATTAGCCAAGGCAGTTACAAGATAGTTATGGTTAGATTAGGATGAAAAATGAGAATGGACACTTATGCATCATTTCAAAACAAATGTACAAGCATGTAATAAACCAGAAAGCAGAGCCGGAAATGAAGAATGAACTGTGTGAGCTGAGAACGGATGTATGGAAGTTCTTACATTGATGACGAGAGCACAAAGCTGATACTGCTCCAGCGTGATGATTTCATGGTAGCAGGGCTCCTGTGCCAGCTTCAGCAGGGCGCACGCTGCTGCCAGCCGCAACCTTGACATGTCTGGTTTACTGAAGAAAGAGAGAAAGATGTATATAAATATTAGGGGTGCAACAGTACAGATGGTTCACGGTACGGTCCGTATCGCGGTTTTTGTGTCACAGTTTCGGTACGGATTCGGTACAGTTTCAGACCACCCACTACCCTAAACAAAGCGAACGCAAGATACCAAGTTTGCGGAAAGCACAACTCGCATGTCGCGCGTCCAAATGGTATAAATGTGCGTCCACCTGGTCACATGTGGACGTGCACAAACGGCTCTACCTCTCGATTACACATCACCGTATTACTTGCAGACGTTTTTATTCTCTTGAGGTCAGAGGATGTCTGGTCAGCAGTTGTGGTGGATGTGGGAATAGTCACGGCCAGACACGTCAGTCTGTACAGCTGTGGCATGATCTCATTCAGATGTCTGCTGTGGAGGAAACCAAGGAGATCTTTGTCTCTGGTGTCAAGCTGGAAAAGGTTGGATGTCTGAAACTGTTGGTGGTCGAGGAGGGACAGGAACATTAATTGTTCGTGATCTTTAAATGCGCATCCAATGATTCGTTCTGCAGTATTTTAAAAAGCATATCAGCTTCGCCAAGACGCACAACTGGTAACAACTGAATCTTATGCAGGTATACCGTATATCGTTGCCCGGACGACGCCTGGCATGGAGGCTACTCGCTGCTGCTCCGGGGACTTATCCCTGCGACGCTGTACGCTCCAGTTTGTGTCCGGTGTGTGGTGATTTTGAGGATCGGGTGTCGACGTGCTGTCTGCGGGTGCGGACTGGTCCTCTTGCGGCTGGTGGAGACATGCCGCCGCGGACATGGATGGTGTCGCTGAGGGCCGGTTCAGGGAAGCTAAATCCTGAGCTGCTACCCGCAACAACCACCGCCACTGGATCCAGGGCTGCAGCGTCGACTGAACCAGGACGGGAGCCCCCAACGTGGCAGCGGCAGTATGCTGCCCCTATCCAGCAGTCTGCATGCCGGGGTGGGTCAGCTGACCTGGCAGGGGCCGTCTGAAGACCTGGTGGGCCCGGCACCGCCAGGGTGACGCCAACAACCTGGTCCGCATGATGAACCGGGCTCTGGGACGGTCGGCTCCATTCGCTCACCGGACTGATGGAGCTCGGTCTTCCCAGAAGAGACAGTTTGGTTCATCGGAGTTTGGTTCAACGGTGTTTCCTCCTCTGACCTGGGATATGTCACTTGATTCACCATTGTGAAGATATACTGGTTTTAACGGCTGTTACCGAAAACGAAACGAAGTCAGCTGTGTTTCTGCATGGTTGGAACAAAAACCTGCAGCCACATGGCCCTTTCATGGATCAGTTTGACACCCCTGATATATATATATATATATATATCTATACATGTGCTTACAATTAAGGTCCAACATCCCCCAAGGGGCTGCATTACCAATTAAATTTTAATGTGTTACTGAAACATGACTAACTTCCTAATTTCTTAAAACTGCTCAAGGGGATTCCACACAAAATTGACTTTGTCTAATTTTCCATTTACCCCATCCTGCCCTGCTCAGTTAGGTCTCCATCGCTGTGTAAAATAGCAGTCAGCATCCTCAGTGTGGAGTTGCCTGATTTGCTCTGGTTGTTCTTCACTCCCAGCAGCCACCTCACCATCAGCTTTATGCCCTGGATCTGAATGGAGGAGGATGGAAGAGGTCAAAAATGTATTCTGAGGCCAACACAACTGCATCAATGGCATAATTACGCATCTCCTCATTGATATATGCCAGTACACAATTAAAATAAAAACCACAATATGAATATTAGCATAAGTTTTCTGACTAAAGGCACTAATTAAAAAACTGAATAGAGATCCACAATGACTCATTGCTAACCTTAGCTAAAGTCTCTGGAGACACTTCTTCATCAGGGACCCAAAGTTTGGTTGTCTTCTTCCCTGGGATCTGCAAAGGAAGCAAGTAATTCTGTCACCTTCTTTCATGTGAACAGGGATGAATCGTTTTTGGGACCTTGGAGAGGCTAACAGTGTGAATCTGATAAACAAGATGTGCACATTTGTACCCTGTCGTTCATGAGGAGATCCTTCACAATAAAGTTGGCAACAAGGGATTTCAGTGGGGCAGCAAACTGTTCTGGGGCCAGCTGGGCCAGGTGACCCAGTGTGGTCAAAGGAGTGATGAGCTGTTCCAAGTTAGCAGGGTCCAGGCCTTTGTGCAGGGGCTGCAGGAACACATAACAATTCACTCTCCGGCTTTTTTATTGGTTCTTTTCCAGAAACAGACATGTAGATTTACTGTACATGGTGGGGAAAAACACCCAACTGCCAAAATATAAACCAGGTTTGAGAGAATTCATTAATTTGATTCAACTACTTCAGTTCAACTGAAACAATAAATAACATAATACACTAATACGAAGCACTGTGTAATTATTTCTATCCATACAGGTTTCATAATTTTTAGTTTTGATTCTGGATTTCATTTGTACAAACATATGAAATGGGTCAACTGACCTCAAAGATTTGGGCAAAGTGGGTGTCTCTGTTGCTGAACATAGCATTGATGCAGTGGATGGCATACTTGGCCTGGCGGGGGGGCCCTCTCTTAGCTTTGGCTTGCAGTACAGGCAGTAAAACACTTTGGAGAGAAAACATGGGAACACCATTGAAATTCAGTAAAAAAAGCATAAGCCTTCAGTCACAAAGAGTGCAGTGTGTCCTTTTAGAGTTTCATTACAATATATGAAGCTGCAATGTGGCTTCTGTCTGATACAAATGTGAGCTGTAAATGCTAGAAAAATTAAGAATAAAAAGAAGCAATGATCTCGTGATGAAACATACGACTTGATGTGAGGAAAACTCTCTTCCATCTTGCTGCCAGTGTTCTTGAAGATTTGCAGCGCAGCCTCTGCCACCTTCTCATCATCCATTTTCAAACAGCCCAATAAGGACTCAAATGTCTCTGCAGAGTGGAATGACACTGGGTGTGTGAAGGACAGCACCTGTATGGGGGCGAAATTAAAAAGGTGAAAAAGTTGGTTCAAGATTTGACATCCCCCAGAGAGCTGCAGGCACAAGACAAAATGGAAGTATCACCTCATCTATCGTTCGTCTTACCTCTGATGAACCTATCACTCTGGAACAGCCAAGTTCTGGACACTTCAGACCGTCTTTATGCTCCCCAGCATAGTAAAAGCTAGGGAGCATAAAGACTGCCCAGCAAACCATCATCCTTTGGTTGGAAAACAAATACCCCACCACCCCCCACCACCGCAATCACAGTCTGCCAGTGATGCATTTTTACTTATAGTACACCAACGTACGATTAAAAACAGATGTAGATTTTCAGAGAGGAATGGTGATGATTGGGATTCTTACAAGTTTTTACCTTTAGCAGTTCCAGTCCTGCTCTGATGGCCTCCTCAGTAGGAACACCCTCGTCCTCATCGTCAGCTGTCCCGTCTATAGATTTGTTTACCTGTTTTATCAAAGCACTGACAGCCATGTCAGCAGAGATAAAAAAAAAAAAGAGGAATATGAGAATAGAAATCAATGCAGGCTGTCATCAAAAACCAATATCTTCCGCAGTATTTGTATTCTTGGAATAACTTGAAGTTTTGTCTTCTCACACCAAGCCAGTACCTGATGGACTCTGTGTCGATGTGTACAGGAGCAATCCTCTCCAACAGGAACTTCACCATTTCCAGGAAAGGATTGCTGGGCTGTTTGGGGCTGCCAAGTTTTTTAGTGATGTCTCGCTGAGAATATGACAAATAGTCCATAATTATATACAACCTCAACATATGTCAATTAAAGACCCTTTTTCATATGCACAGTTAAGTTGGTTCTTTCTTGACTGGGTCATTTAACTGAACAAATGCCCTCCTCTCATTATACAAGAATGGGAGGGAAACTAAAGTACTTTCAACTTTGCTACAATATGCTTCCTTTACAGCTTGTTAGTACAGCGCCTGCTTGATCAATTATGTTGCAGACCTTAACAACTTACAAAAACATTTAGCTGGCAGCAAACTGATAACATGTCATGCAGAGACTTGGACTGCTGCCAAGAGCTGCAAAAAACGGTACATTTCATACAAGTTGTAAGCTTTCCTCTTTTAACAAATGAGACGCAGCCTGTCAGTGGTTGCTGCCTCTGTTGTTCTAGGCTTCTGTTACATCTGGGTAAAAGCGTTAGGAACTCTGGAGGATGCACAAAGCTCCAAGGCCAGATGGCTCTGACTGAATGGGTCCAAATGATTAAAAACAGTACATGCTGAAGTGATTTGTCTCCCAAGTACATTATCTGCATGTGCTAGTCTAACTTTGAGAATTATTATTCCCCCCTTTTTTTTTTTAATCATCCCAGTCTGAAATGTTAACCCTCCCTTTTAAAACACAATTGTAGCTGAACTAACTTGTAATTAGATTTTTTTTCATCTCCTACTGGCACATAAATGTACTGACAATGACAGGAATGTCAATACTGACCACACAGACTTCTGCCTGCTTGCAAGAGCATGTGGGGCTGACCAAGGTTTCCAGCTGATCTCTGATTCGCTCATCATCATCCAGGACCTGAGCCAGCTTCTTGACAAAGTCCTGAGCTTTGCCTGGGTCTGGTAGGTTCCCTGTTTTCACAAAAAGAAGCTCTCGTCAATAGGCAAGGCAAGGCAAGTTTATTTGTAGAGCATAATTTGTACAATTCAAAGTGCTTTACAGATGCATAAAATCACAAGAAGGCAAATAGAATCATTCAATAGAAGCATAAAAAATAAATGAATTAAATTAAAAATTAATTTAAAAGAAAAATAAATTAAATAAAAAATGAAGAGTGCAGATAAAACCCTTTCAATTGTCATATGCACATCTAAACAGAACTGTTTTCAGCCTGGATTTGAACATTGTCAGACTTGAGGCCTGTCTTACATCTTCTGGAAGACTGTTCCAGATTTTAGGAGCATAAGACTAAATATGGAATAGATTTACAGCAATCATTATTATCCTACTCAATATCTGCTGACAGACATGTAGTAGTATACGTTAGGAAGTGAAGAGATGTCTTACTTGTAATCACCATGATTTTGGCAAATACAGCCTTGCTTGATGCTTCAGACTACAACAAATTAAAAAGAGTTTAGAATGAAGGAATAACGGGAATGTCAACCTGCTGATAGTTTGTTGTTGCCTAAATCACTCTGAGGTACCTTGGGTTTTTTGATCAGGTCCAGCAAGTCTTTGACATGGTGTCTTAACAAGTTCTGGCACTTCCACATCTCATTCAAAGCTCTGCCAGGGACACAAATAACAAGAAGTTATGCTTAATAAACAAAAACACTCTTTCTCTACATTCTCTCAAACAAGTTAGGATTTCTTATAAGTGAACTCATGCAATGGTAAAAGGTGGATAAACTCACTTGACAGCATTTGTGTCTAGAGTGGCGTAAAGGTAGTAAAGACACTTCATTCTTTCTGCAGTTTCCAGGTTGTGAGGAACCATGTACTGGGCAAAGACTCGCTCCACCAGCAACCTAGGCATTCAAAGTAATCAGAAGTGACTTAAAAGACTGATTTCACAGTCAATAACTGTTAAACATGACTAACGGACCTTTTTGAGCCAAGATCAAGAAGTATAACAGCAACAAGTTGCATTTAAAAATGTTGCCAAAAAAAAAAAAAAAAAAAAAAAAGGAAGAATTTATTGAGCAAACATGTGTTTCATTGCAGTACTCAGCTTTTATAAAATAAAACACATTCACATTCAGGAACTTTAAGTTACTAGTGCAGGCTTTTCCTGTTGGCAAATGAGCAGCACAAGTGCAGCCAAGACATTTAAAGGAAATTCTTCTGTGGTTTGGTCAGACTGCAGTGCTCTCGTAGGTGTTTTTCCCCTGTTTCCTTATCTTTTTTTTTCCTTAAAAAATTCCAGTTTGTCTCATAAAAGGCAAAACTACCTCTGCTTCTACAGGACCAATGTGTAAGTGGAGATACAACACTAATCGAAAGTTTATAACACTAATCAAAGTGTTATGACTACTCAGCGAATAGAACAGAGGAGAGACGGTAGATGTGGCTCGTCTATGAAAGCAGCTGCAGCTACTTCACATTAGTATGTATGAAGGCTACTGCAGTGAGATAAAACTGGACCTGCAGTAACATATGTTTAAAAAATCATCTTCCCATCAATTTCTGGACTGCTGGTGTTCAAAATAGGTGAAATGCTGCTGTGAAATACTTCAGTGTGATGTCATTATTCTTCTGATTACCTGCTGAACAGTAAGTGCTGTCAGAGAGCAGCGTTTTGCTCACAAATACAAAAAGCTGAGTCTGCACAAATGAAGTGAAATTGACTCAAGAAACTGACATTATAATCAGAAAATGCCTACTTATTTATTAACCAAACTATTTTTGCTGCTGTCTTTAAACAGATACCCTTGGGTATTTAAATGCATCAAAAAATTAATAAGGCCCTTTTGAGGTTTTTCTAAATAAATTCAGAGAGGTCCATGTACACAAACCTGTCATCGATACTGTTCTGGTAGTAGATATGAAGCAGTTTATCTTTGATCCAGGAAATCTGTTTAGAAGCCTCTCTCCCTCCCTCTCCTTGCAGTGCGTACTTCCTGTAGATGGATGCCAGGCCCATCATAGCCTCCTTACGCACACGCCACTGATCACAGGATAATACAGAAGACATTGATAATTATGGAAACTAGTTAATTGTTAACTAAACTAGTTATTTTGACAATGAGGTACAGTGGCTGTAGTTCCTAAAACCAAATATTACCATGCATTAAGGTTTTTGGTTTCAGCAGAACCTATTTAAAACATACCAACATTTATGTTATTATAATATTTGTACACTTACTCTCTTGTCCAATGTTCTCTCCTTTACAAAATTTAGCAATGCATCGTTGACGAGGGACAAATCTTTCTTGGCAGCAGTTACTATGGAGACAATGACATCATGGCGAATGGCCTCCTCTGGATCATGTGATCTGACCCTCAAATATTCTAGGTAAAAAAGAAAAAAAAAGGAAAAAAGGAGGTTGTAAGAGGACACCAACTCTAAAGCCCTTTTCATACACAACATTAATGGCTCCATCAACCTGTTGAAACAATGGTATTCAGTCAATGGTCACTTTCATCACAGCTTTATCCTTCTTATTCTTTCCCAAGTAGGCTTTTATTAGGAATCAATAATGGTGTTATAATTTCTGAGGAGGAGTTTGGGGCGTAACTTCTTCACAGAAACAATATCTCATGGTGATAGATTTCTTGAAACAGAATTACCCGTGAGGTCTTTGGCCAGGTCCGGGTGGTTCATGAGGCAATGACTAGCAAACTTAACACACTCCAATCTGATGGGCACATGGATGTCATTAAACCTTTGGGGCAAAACAAAAGCATGTTAAAATAATCACCTTTAAAAGTACTGCAAATTCAGAAGAGGCAAAAATGAGAGAGTTGGCTTTTGTAACACGATCGTACCAATCACATCCAGAAAGCCTTAAATAAGACTTCATGTCAAACTGCAACAAAACACCCCATTTCTAAACTATCAACAGCTATGTATCTAACAACATAAGAAGAATAAAAATGAATAATCAATATAGTCAATAATGAATCTAAACCGATGATGAAGAGTTCAAAACAGGTAAAAACAAAAACAAAAACGTATTCAGGCTTTGAAGATCTGTTGACGCTAAGGCCAAAACACTCAAACCCACCTGCCTAGATAACACTGCCAGAGAGGTTTGTTCTGTGCAGCCAACTCAGAGTCCTTGGCTCCAAACATTTTAGCTAGCAGCTTCACCACCTGCAGCCTCTCATCATTATCATTACTCTGCAGAGACAGACGGACGGAGAGAGACAGAAAGAATGATGCCCTGAATGTGGCAGCGTAGATTGGACAGATGCGCCAAGTCATTTACAATAACTACATCAGAACCATTACCATTTTCATAACACACAATGGCTGCAGTTTCACTGGTATCAATCTTGATTTGGTGCAATCCATGAAAAAGGAGGGAGGGCAAAGATAAAGCAAGATGGGGTAGGAAGAGGGAAGGAGTGAGGATGGTAGGAGAAAAGCAGCAGGGAGAGAAAGAACAGAAAAAGGCACAAGGATGATGATGATGATGAAATGAGATGGCATGAGTAAAAGAGAGAGAGTGTGCATATGTGTAGTCTGTGGAGCAGAGATTTTATCATTGCTATTATTTTGAGGAGACAGCAGTGATCTACATTCACCCTGAACAGTTAATGAGCGATTATCTATCAGCAGGGCAACTTTATGAGACACTGCAGAGGCAACAATATGCTGACTGGCTGACTGCTTTCTCTTTCTACCAGGAATCAACAAACCTACAGAAGAGCTACATATTCAGTTCTGCGTGTAATTGGTGTGAGAATTCAGGCTTTAGGCCTGTGGTGTGGATACACCTAAACCCCATTTCTTAGTTAAACACAGACCCAATTATCAGTATTTTTTTTTTAAAATAATTAAAGGCCATGTGTATTTGAAAACAGTATAAATACAGTATCAATTGCTGAAACTTGTGTTTTTCAATATAAACATAAGTACTGTTGTGTTCTAGAACTGCAACAACTGCTAATTTAATAATGAAATGTAATAAAAATAATGCCAACTCTGGCATATATACTACTATGGTGCAGGAGGCTGTAAAACTGATATTTGTATCTACCTTGAGTTTAAATTCCAGTTGTGGCAACACTGAGAGAAGCAGGTGGCTGTCTATGTTGTAAAGCTCCAGGATGAGGTCAAAAACATGCTCAGACAGATCACTGACGGAGGTCTTTCCCAGCATCAGCACCTGGTTGAAGAACTAATGAAGACAATGACAGATGGATAAAGAGACATTCAATTTCATTGAGGACAAAAACTGTGAATATATTTAAACAGATAGTCATAGTCAGCCATTCCCAAACTTCAGAATACCAAGGCCCAATTTGAAATCTGAAAAATCTCTGCGGCCACCCAAACCTTTAATCACACTGTGATTAACATTCAGGACTAGAAGCTACGTTCTGATATTTAACAGTAATTAAAAACATATTTTAAAAAGATCGAGGATTTAAAACATATTAGTTTAATTTTAATGACCTCTCACGGCCCACCTGCAGTACCGCGACGGCCCACCGGGGGGCCGCGGCCCACACTTTGGGAATCACTGGTCATAGTTATCATTCCAGTTCGAGGGATGGCAGGTCCACCCCACAATAGTATTGATGATGGTGGAAAACAATGTCATGGGTTCACTTTTGGAGAGACATGATCAAACTCAAAGAGGGTGCCAACCTCTCCTCTGGGGAGGTAAGACACGCAACACCTCAAAGACTGTGATCCATGTTGTTTTCTTATCTTGAAGAAGAGACAAAAGCAAAAATGATGTATTTCAATAAATTTGTGCTTTCTGAATGTCTCATTTTTGTGAGCTAATTGATGGTGGAGGAAACCATTCTTTAAAATTACACTGTCATGATTGTAAGCTAACAATTATTCAGTCAGCATACAATCAGGGCTTGAATTGTACATAAAAAAGAAGAAAAAAAAGAAAATTGAGACTTATAGCACCAAAGAACAAAAATTGAAAGTTTGTTCTCAGTCGATTCCCTCTCTGTTTTCCTAGTTCAGAGAGACAACTCCCCTAATGAACTGGTAACTCCTCATGTCAGAAATTTAGCAGCCTGAGTGAAGCTGGAGCACCGATTGCACAGTTGGAATCACTGTTTACAGAATGTTCCTGCCCACAAGCGTGGATGCTCACACCATTAGCATTATAGTTATAGCTCTGGTTAATTCTTCTTTGTGTGAGCAGCTCTTAAAAAGGTTACACATAAAGCACTCAATGATCCAGCAAAAAAAACTATGATTTTTGTGGCAGATGCCTTTTTTTTTTTGGCCATGTGACTTACTGGCGAGTTGAAGGATTAGATCACCAGCACCAGAGCATTCTCTGGGGAGGGGCCGTAAAGAACTCAGAACCGGTTTGGACAGCATGGAAGCTTGGTCCTCCAGTTTGGAGAATAGCCTCAAAAACTATCACTGGAACCTATTCTAGTGCCTTCACACTAGAGCCTGCCAAATAATATGTGAACCTGCTGCTATCTTTATCCACCAGGTGGCAGCACCAGTCGTAATGGTTTGCATTTGGAGCTTTGTGCAGACATGGTCCCTTCTGGTAAAGAGAGCAACAAGCTGTAACAAGTGATACACATCATTCATTTTATGTCTTTTTCTTCCATCATACAACCATGGTGTACTACTGCAATGCTACCAAGTGTACATCATATAGTTCCAAAGGAAAGAAGCTGCACATCTATGCCTTCATGGCTGACCTGATATGGGTAAAGCAGGACAAAAGATCTCTGGACAGAGAACATGGAAGGCACTGCTTCACAAATTCCAGGCTATGTTCTCATTATTTCAACAAGGCAAAAAAAAAAAAAATCAGCACCGACAGCTACACGAGAGGTGACCCTGTCTACTCTGTCTGGAATAACTGGAGGAAGCCACTAGAGCAGAAAAAAGACCAGAAAGGCACAGATCTGCAAGGCCTTGGATGAGCGAGTGTGCTGCCACCTTAAATCATATACTGTTGTACTCAGATAATAAAGCCTTACAACAGCTCCAACAATGCAAATATTCCATGACTGAATCATTATATATTTTAATGCATCACATTTTATATTTAGAGGGTGTTTAAAATCCAGTGCTTTCAATTAGCTTTTTTTCCATTAAAAAACAACAACAAAATAAACAAACAAACAAACAAAAAAACCCAATTGTGCCTCATTGCCCAGATATCATGACCACTGGCTCGGGTTTATAAACTAGCAGAATTAGTATCAGACATAATATTTTGAGAGACAAAATGCACCAACAATGCTCTGAAATGTTATTTTAGACTTTTGGATTAATACCAGCCAAATTCTGGAAAAGGTAGGATGTTTTTAAAATCTTAATAAAATGAAAGCTAAAAAACTTTCAGATTACATGAGCCGACATATACATAACAAATGTTCAAACTGAGAATTTTTTTTTTTTTAATTTCAATGCACAAAATGAGCTCATTTTCAAATTTGACATATACATACTAAATAAATGTGTGTGTATATAAAAAGGATGATGATAGCATCAATGACTGAATCTTACATTGGTGATATAAGGTTCAATGGCTTGAGCGGTCCTCTTCAGCAGAGCTTTAGCCAGGTCATACGCTTGTTTGTTCAAGTTCTAAAAAGATAAAACAAATCAGATCAATATCCAAACAGATGAAGGTCAAATCTTTGTTTACTGTGAAGAAGTCCATCAGGAAATGAGCAGCAAACACTCACGTACAAAAAGATCTTTGACATTTGAGCTGCTTTACCTCTTCTTATCTGCAGGGGTCTCACTGAATTACAGGGTATGGAAACTTGCACTGGCATCAAGTCTACTGATAATATTATGTGACTTCAGGTGGGCCCTTACTGAGAAATCTCTACTTTTATTTCCTTCCTAAGTAGTATGTTTGTAAATCTGAATGTAAAAACTAAATGGCTTCACTTATTTGGCACTTTGACAAGAAACGTATAATCTGTCTCTCCTTCACTTATGCTCACATACTCACTGTGATTTTTTTTAAATTGTTTTTCTGTATCATTCATGGGTTCGTGCATCTGCTCCCTGTTCACATACCTTGTGTGCAGGCACCAGGTTTACCAAAACAGTGTCCAACAGCTCCTGTGATACAGTGTCACCCTCACAGATGATGGAGCTCATCAGATCCACCATATGCATGTGCACCTTCTGGTTGTGGCCATTGCTATGGAAACAGCACACAAAAGGTCAAAGATCAAAGATTTTGCATAACATTTCACACCAGTTCTTTCTGAGCCACTTGAAACTAATGGGATTTAAATAAGAGAGCCCTTAACCATTTGGCACGAGACTGTTTATTTATTTATTCATTTGCACAATGTAAGCAGGTATTTTCTAGACATTTTTGTTTTTCCACAAACTTTCTCGTCAGAACAATCTAGCATCATTTGAACAGTCTGTAAGTGAGGCTGTACAGATCATGTAGAGTGGGTGTACTTACATGCGAATAATGATCTGCATTTCAACAGGAGACAAAGCCTGTTACCTTGATCTGTATTAGTGAGTGTATTTCAAGTCTCATGAACTCCGAGAGTCACATACATAAACGAGGGCTGCATTCACCCAAACCTTCTGACACTATAATAAAAAGAAAGCTGAGTTGTCTAGTTTTTCCAGTTAAAATGGAAAAAAAAGGATTGTATAGGCATAACCTTGACACAACCATAATTTACTTTCAGTGGCAAAGAGCCAAAGACTGTGCTGCAGAATTCAGCCCTCAAGGTTGTGTTCAGCAGATTGAAATGGCGAGTTGGAATCGGGAGAAAAAGAAGGGAGGAAAGAGGCCCCTCAAAGAGGAATAATTGGACACCTGCTGTACTGTTTCACAATGTAGCAGCAAAGACAGTTTGGCTTATTGAAGACACAGTAGTTTTGTTCTGTCAGTTGGAGGCTGCCATATGTTTGCCCAAACCAATATCTGGGTGAACATAATGCCATAATGTTTTGCAAGGCTTTTGATAAAAGACTTACTTGATGACCTGGAAGAGTGTTCTGTAAAGTTGGGTGAATATCTCATTGCTGTCTTCAAGCTCAAAGCAAATATTGTAGGACTTCACCCAAGCTATGTTCTGCACAAAGAGAGAAGAGACAGAATGCAAGAGGTGAGAGTTGAATTTAGAAGCTACAGCCATGTTTGCCTTTTAATTGATTTTATACACTAATCTTGATCAAATATCCTTTAAACCCTTGGTAACAGAAACCTTAATCACTTTGTGAAGGCAAAGTTTTGGCATGTTGTTGTTTATTTAAGTTCCACAGCAACATCACCATTACTTTGGAGTTGTTTCCATGTCTCCTTTAAGCTCCAACGTTGGTTAAAACAAACCGTAGAGAGAGATCATTTAGCTCTTAAACAATCCAATTTGTTCACTAACTAACTGCCTAGAAGGAGAAGTTACTGTACAGATAATGTATGTGGGGATTTCAGAACGTGGCAGCTGCGTTCTACAGCAAGAAAAAATAAAAACAGTAAATAGAAATCAAAACATTAAAAAGCTGAAGGCTGCAGAAACTGAGCTTAAAATTCACAATGAATCTTTCTGTTGAGAAAAGCAGCTGCAGATTTAATGAATTATTCTCTGTAGAAGAATCCATGGTGATACACCCATTTCATGTGGTCATTTCATACAATTATCAACAAATACAGATTACATTCAGATAAGCTAGAAGACATGGCTCCTACAGAAATGCATTATGATACATGTACACTTGGACGTCATACAAGTTATTTACAGAAAAAACAATTGCACAAAATATTAAGTACACTAATGTATCTGGTCTCTGAATATATTGACTTGTTAAAAGCTATGGAAAGTGAATATTCACAAGTGGCAATGCTGCTCAATGAACCATCCTCAAGTTCTGCCTTGATATAACTGCTCCCAGTAACCTTGTAAGCATCCCTGCTGCCATTTATAAAACATTAAATAAATCACAACTCCACCAGCAAAAAAGGCACACAACACTGCTTTTTTCTTTCTTCACTGATACGTTGTTGCTAACCTCTGAAGTGGAGGAAGAATCAGGGCTTGTATTTCAGCCTGTGATTGAGTGTGTAGCAACCAATTTTTCTGAATACCACAAATGTATCTGTCATAATGCAGGAAATTCCCACACATATCCACAGCAATATGGTTTGATATCGTACAGTTAACATATGCAGGCACGCACACAAAAAAAACAGAAGCTCCCCTCTGTGCGAGGCTACAAACTCTGCTGCTGCTGCAGCATCCCTCCATAACATCTACACATAAGTTTGACATATGGAATTGGAGGGATAAGAGACATTAAAAACCTGGGCATCTGAGGCTCCTTTAGCAAGCAGGTTCCTTTCCTGTAGCAAGATGGTTCACTCATTCACTACTTGATGTGCATATTTTTAGCACACCATGACAGAGAGTGCACTGAGCTGGTCAGCGCAGCCACCGGGTGGTAGCTCAGCTGTGTTCTCAATGCAAAAGGTAACAGGGTTTTCCACACACTGGGCCTCATTCATGAAATGCTCGCAGAGCAGATAAACTAAGCAGAGTGAAATCTGTGTGTTTCTGCACTGATGAAAACATTCGTAATATTTATAGTTATATAAATAAAGTTTGATTTGATTTATCCAAAACACTGCTGTAGCTCAGGGGGAAGAGCGGGTCGGCCAGTCACTGTAAGGTTGGCAGTTCGATCCTGTCACACGTACCTTGACACATGTCAAAGTGTCCTTGGGCACTTGGATTCCTTGGGATGCCTAACTTGACCCCAGTGGGTAGAAGCCCACTGGTGTGTGAATGGGTGAATGAGAGGCTAATGTAAAGTGCTTTGAGGGCACCTTGATGTGGAGAAAGCGCTCTATAAGTGCAGTCCATTTACCATTCAATTCCCATCTAAGTTAAGAATTTGTGCAGGTGCCACTACACATCTGTGGTTTTGCAGAAGCTAAAATGAAAATGTCACATTGTTGAAACCCAAACTTGTTTCAAAGTAGATTCAGACTCAAGATGCAGATTTTCAAATTCAATCAACATGACCAACCCCCAGCCACACCACAGCCCCAATCACACACCTCCAGCAGGTAGAAGTATCTGTTGAACTGTGCGCTCTTAGTGTCCTCCAGTCCTTTCAGCTGTCTTGTTATGAACATGAAAATGTCCTACAAATGGAAACAACACATAGTGAATGCTTTGAAGAAGAAGAAAAAAAGAAAAGAAAAAAAAACAAGAAAATTGGCAGACATCAAACCAAATTTTAGGCCAAATACTACACCTCTGTAAGTCGGGTTTGATTTAGTACCGTAGCAGGGTTGTGTAACAAAACATAACCATAAAATAATGTAAATCAAAACTATATTTCAAATGAGGAAAAATATTTAAATATGCAGGGACTGTTTGTATGTCGCTGAGCCGGCCCTTCATCATCATACCTTAAGCTTTATCAGGAGACGTGTAGGGTGCCTCGGGGGCGTAAATCCTAAATATGTCTGCTAGACAGCAGGCCACAAGCAGGCGCACATCTTTGTCTGGGTGTTTGAGAAAGAAGTCTGAGGCCAGGTGAAGAGCAAGGTTCAAATAGAGCTCCTTTTCTTCCTCCGAGTCCTGGTCCATGTCCATGAAGGTCTTCACAACCATCTAAAAAAAAAAATAAAAAAAAAAATAAATAAATAACCAAACCCAACAGGTGGGTTATATTAAACAAGTAAAGCAGTTGTCTGTTTTGTGTTTGGCCCCTACTGTCTTGACTGAACACTATTTAAAACAAATTGATTGCCTAAATTCGAAATGGACAATCTAAAACATTCAGGGCTGAGTGCTATAAGGTATAATGTTTTTTTTATATCCGTATATGACTATGTTGTTTATAGCAATATAGCAAATTCAACTTGTAGAGCTGCCTGTGCTGCCTCTCCCTTTTTCTAATGTCTTCATCCTGCCTCCAGCAACAACACAGCTACCACAGTCACTGTGCTGTACAATATATATGTATGTATATATGTATCTACAATATATTTCTTAATTTTGGTCGATACGATATAGTTACGATATCAATATGAATAATTTGAAAATCACAGACAAACTGCCAGAAAGGATAACTGTACTCACAAACCTCATCCATAAATCACTGCTGCCCAAAACTATATAATATTTTAGAAATATTTTAGCAATGGATCCAATGCATACACACTTTTGGCAACTTTTTGGCATTGTGCTTAGTAATATACAGGGTTCCCACTCTTTCCTTGATATTATTTTCCAGGACGTTTTCCAGGACATTTTCAGCCGCTACAGAGACAAGTAATCACGTCATACACTGTATCAGTGTATGACGTGATTACTGTTTTTTTTTTTACAGTTGTAACTTACATTTACCCAGACTGTTTCTATGTTTATTCCTCAGACATCTGATGTGCAGTCTATGGCTGTAATTTATGTATGAGATAATCTCCTAAATTCTCAGAAATTATGACAAATTTATCATAGAATGATGCAAACACACCCACAGATTACACCATAGCACTTCATTAGCAGGACCAACTGGAGTTTAAATGTTCAATTGGGCAATTCCTAACTCAACTTTTTCCTTCTCTCTTGCTTTTTCTTCTGCACTCTCTCTAAAACTATTTGTATATTTTCAATAAATCACTGAAGAACAATTTCCTGAGTTTCATCTTAGTTTAGTACACAATAATTTTCCAGGATAACTTAACGGTTTCCATGACATTTGGCATTTTTTCTCATTTTCCAAATGTTTTCCATGACTGGAAAATTGGTCAATCATTTTCCAGGTTTTCCAGGACGCGTGGGAACCCTGATATACAAGATGACCAACAATTTAAATGTGAATTTTAGAAAGTAAAGGTTATTAAGTTGTAAGTGAAAACATATAAACTCAGTCAAGCCCATTAATCTGATTAATTTAGTGACTATTAATTCAGTAAAGGGCAATTTGTACAAGAAAAAAAAAACATCAACTGCAACTTCTCCATCGCTTTTGTTCAAAACAACGGCAAATTAAGATAGGAAATACAGTGCCTTGCAAAAGTATTCGGCCCCCTTGAACTTTTCAACCTTTGGCCACATTTAACAGGCTTTAAACATAAAGATTTTTTGTCAAGAGTCAACAACAAGTTTGACACAATTGTTAAGTGGAACAAAACTTTTTTAAACAAATAAAAAAACTGAAAAGTGGGTTGTGCAGCATTATTCAGCCCCCTTGCGTTTATACTTTGTAGCACCACATTTTGCTGCAATTACAGTATGTCTCTATCAGTTTGGCACATCCAGAGACTGAAATTCTTGCCCATTCTTCCTTGCAAAACCGCTGGAGCTCAGTGAGGTTGGAATGGAGAATCAGAATCAACTTTATTGGCAAGTACGATTTTACACGTACGAGGAATTTGTTGTGGTGATGATGGTGCATGCAATTAAGAAATAAACATAACAAACAATGTAAACTAAAAATATTACAATATAAATATATAAACACAAACAGTTTTTTGCATTAAGAGCAGAGCGACCAAGAGTGATGTGCCATGAAAATGTGCAAATGAACAGGTAGTCCAGACTGAGCGTTAATGTAATGCATAGTGTTCTGAGTTCTGACAATGTGACAGCAGTGTCAGAGTCAGAGGTGGAGAGTGAGGGGGTGTCGGGGGGTTCTGGGTTCTTATTGATAAGGCTGACAGCAGACATGAAAAAACTGTTCTTGTGGCGTGAGGTTTTGGTCTTGATGGTTCGAAGCCTCCTGCCAGAGGGGAGTGACATAAAGAGTTGGTGTCCGGGGTGGGAGGAATCAGCCACAATCTTTCCTGCACACCTCAGGGTCCTGGAGGAGTACAGGTCCTGAAGAGATGGGAAACTGCAGCCAATCACCTTCTCAGCTGACTGAATGACACACTGCAGCCTGCTCTTGTCCTTGGCGGTGGCAGCAGCGTACCAGATGGTGATGGAGGAGGTTAGGATAGACTTGATGGCTGTGTAGAAGTGCACCATCATTGTCTTCGGCAGACTGAATTTCTGCAGCTGCCTCAGGAAGTAGATCCTCTGCTTTGCTTTCTTGATGTGGGAGCTGATGTTCAGCTCCCACTTAAGGTCCTGGGAGATGACAGTTCCCAGGAAGCGGAAAGACTCCACAGTGGAAAGACTCCATAGTAGAGTCGCTGATGAGAGGGTGATGGTCCAAGACCATTTGTGAACAGCAGTCTTCAGCTCTTTCCACAGATTCTTGACTGGATTCAGGTCTGGACTTTGACTTGGCTGTTCTGACACCTGGATACGTTTATTTGTGAACTGTTTCATTGTAGATTTGGCTTTATGTTTTGGATCGTTGTCCTGTTGGAAGATAAATCTCCGTCCCAGTCTCAGGTCTTTTGCAGACTCCTGTATTTGGCTCCATCCATCTTCCCATCAATTTTAACCATCTTCCCTGTCCCTGCTGAAGAAAAGCAGGCCCAAACCATGATGCTGCCACCACCATGTTTGACAGTGGGGATGGTGTGTTCAGGGTGATGAGCTGTGTTGCTTTTACACCAAACATATCATTTTGCATCGTGGCCAAAAAGTTTGATTTTGGTTTCATCTGACCAGGGCACCTTCTTCCACATGTTTGGTCTGAGTCTTTGAGAGATGGGTCTGTTTGGTCTGTGAGACTTTTTATGGATATCTTTGAGAAATGGCTTTCTTCTTGCCACTCTTCCATAAAGGCCAGATTTGTGCAGTGTACGACTGATTGGTGTCCGATGGAAAGACTCTCCCACCTCAGCTGTAGATCTCTGCAGGTTCATCCAGAGTGATCATGGGCCTCTTGGCTGCATCTCTGATCAGTCTTTTCCTTGTTCAAGATTAAAAGTTTAGAGGGACAGCTGGGTCTTGGTAGATTTGCAGTGGTCTGATATTCCTTCCATTTCAATATGATTGCTTGCACAGTGCTCCTTGAGATGTTTAAAGCTTTGGAAATCTTTTTGTATCCAAATCCAGCTTTAAACTTCTCCACAACAGTATCTGGGACCTGCCTGGTGTGTTCCTTGGTCTTAAACAGAACCCTGAGACTATCACAGAGCAGGTGCATTTATTCGGAGACTTGATTACACACAGGTGGATTCTATTGATCATCATCAGTCATTTCAGGACAACATTGGGTCATTCAGAGATCCTCACTGAACTTCTGGAGTCAGTTTGCTGCACTGAAAGTAAAAGGGACCGAATTATGTTGCACACCTCGTTTTTCAGTTTTTATTTGTTAAAAAAGTTTAAAATATCCAATAAATTTCTTTCCACTTTACAATTGTGTCCCACTTGTCATTGATTCTTGCCAAAAATTTAAATTTTATATCTTTATGTTTGAAGCCTGAAATGTGGCAAAAGGTTGAAAAGTTCAAGGGAGCCGAATACATTTGCGATGCACTTTACAATCCATTGGGTCTTGACTGTCTCCTCTTAAACATATGTAGTTGCAGAGGCAGTTATTAGATTATTAGATATTATTACTCTGGATGTATCATCATTAAAAAAAGTGAACCATTACATTCAGTATTTTTTTCCCCATGTTTTGGGTGTTGTTTCAACAAAATTCAGAGAAAACATCCATCCTTGGAGCTGATCAGACATTTCTTGAACTCTGGAGCTACTTTTTTACACGGATCTACGAGCGGTTGAGCGACCGTAAATGATAAGTCGTGTTCCACAGTGAACGAGCACGTGCGCAAATTCTCAAGTCAGAAATATGATCAGTCATCGGGGCCGCTACGTCCGCTGTAACTGTTGCTCCAGTAAACGGCCTGTGTGTCGGAGCCCGCGGACAGCTGCTTTATGCCCGGTGTCTCCTATGTGACGGTCTAGGCCCAGAGACACTTGAATTTTGCCTCCATTATTCTGATCGCGAGAGAAAAAACCGTCGGCTCACCTTGCCTGTGTTCAAGACCACTCAGAGATAACGTGTTTCTGTGCGTGTGTTTTTTTTTTTTTCCTAAATCATAGTCAAACGCCGGAGATCCTGCACGGTGCCGGAATACTTTAAGCCCTGATTTATGGTGATGTCATCATTATTCAAACACTTTCTATTACGATGCAAGTTGTAAAATCATGCTAATAATTGATTAAATAATATATTATGAAAAAAGCTTTTTTGAAAAAACTTTGTTATATGATGTCAGGAGGGAAGAAGAAGAAAAAAAGGATGGAATGTTCCAAAATCCTAGTTGAAATGCATCTGACTGACTGTGCCATCTAACAGCAAACCAAAACAAAAAAAAAAAAAAAAAAAAAGCTTAATTAGGAGTTCAACATCACAACTGTGAATGCAATAAGTAGAAAATACATATATCCTTTTTTGTAATAATTATTTTTGGCCATATCATCCAGCCTTAGCAACAGCAGAGTGAAATAAGACACCGACCTTGAGCCTGCGGACCATTTCCTCTTTGGAGATTTTGTCAGAGATCTCCTTGACCCCTGGGGGGTAGGTCACCTTCCCGTCTGTGGCTCGAGCTTTAGAGTGAGCCATCCTCTTTAGCTCTTCACTGCCTGGAGAAATAGAAATTTGCTTTAGTAGACCAACAAAGTAGGTGTGAGAGGCCATTTAAAGAGTGACTAAAAGCTTTATTCCTTGAGGGTGTGCTGATCCTCAACCTAAAAACCATTTACAATATAGAAACCTAGGGATATCTTTTAAACACTTAAAAGAAATCTGCAATGGAGCAAACTGAATTATTCACAGCACAGTAATGGGTTTTTGTAAGCTATGATGAAATTGCTGCATTACAAAACAACCAATTTTTCACTTTGAAGTTCTGCAACAACTGAGTTCCAGGATTTCAGTAAAACAGCCAAAAGCATTTAAAAAAATTACACTCAATCATGTTATGAGTGTTCACAGGATATAAAATGTGCATTGACTTTCAATCTAATGCCCTGTTTGTGGCCAGATGAGTCAATACACAAATGCTGCTTGGATCAATTGGCCAACCGATTGTTATCAGCTGATATTCAGTCTGATAATCTAGAGGGTTCCTAAAAATGCAGAGGTGAGGAGCTGATCAAATGTGAAGGAAGATAAGACTAGAATTGTGTCAGTTCATCTCTTCATATTATTTTGTGCTCTCAATGCGAAATATCAAAATTTAGATCACAAGTGAATAAAGGGGATAAACAATAAACCTGGCGCTCAACCTGATAAAGTCAACACAACATGCAGCAGACAGATGTCAACGTGAAGCAAGCAACAGATACAGGAGCAGCACAGTCAACAGGATTAGGACTGAGACATATGACCTCAAATCAAAATCTTGATTCATTAAACATGTTATCTCAATTACTATTAAGAAGCGATGATTTTTTTTTTGTCCTTAGAGATCACGCTGACAATTTTTTTTTTGCTGCAAATATGCTTCAACTATTAAAACCAGGATATTTTTTTGCTGGAAGAAAACAACTTAGTGGCTTTAAAATAATTGAAGGGAAACACACAACACACACAAATGAACTAATAATGGCAATTTATTTAACATTCTTAACAAATCAAATAACTGACATGGGAAGGGTTATGTTGGTTATAGGCTCTGAATGATGGTTTCGATTAATTTTCGATCAGCTGCACAGCCCTATGATGCAGAATTGTTATCTACCAAGAAGGAAACGGTCTCCTCGTGTGTACACAGCTGAGTGATAAAAACAACTCTAATATAATTCAATGAACAAACGCTGAGTCTAAAACAAGCAATGGAAGTTGACAACATCAAATATTTAGCAGAGAAGACTAAAAATGTGCTTCTATTTAACACAGTCAAACGGAATCTGGAGATATAAAGGGAACGCAGTACGATTTAAAGAACTTCCAAACAAAGGCATTTTGTGACTCTTTTTTTAAGCCAGTGTGTGTGTTTTTAACCTACTCACTCGAGCGTGACCTGAAAATTTCCAGACTTTTATTTTTTGTTAAAAATGTGAAGTGACAGAGCCCTGTGCTGAGTTCAGGACATCATCCACAGCACAGTCAAAGTGTTTCTTCTGTACATTGCAACAAGGAAAATAGTCTGAGCCACAAACCATGTATTTTAAACATGATAATACATCTGAAATATTAAACATTTATCTTCACATATTTAAGCTTCAGATTGTGTTTCTTGAAATGTAGCTGGGTTGATTAAATTGACTTGATCTGCCAACAGAGATCTAAGAGACTTGGATGGTTATCGAAACACTAGTGGTATCATGAAGCTGTGGAGGATAACTGATAGAGGTTTCTCAGATAATAGAAACATTATAATTGTCTGCAGCAGAGGCTTCTTGGCTGGATTTGCTAGATTATGAGTTTAGCCAAAGGTTTTGAGATCATGTAAAACATCTGGTAGTCTGTACTTTTACACCTCCATGTTAGGTGGTCCCTGAATGGGGTTTATTCCGATTCATGTGCTTCCCTCCTGTGATCAATTGGAATTCATCAATATACACTAGGGATGCACATTTTGGAATTTTTTTATGACTGTTAACCGACGCCCTTCAACGATTAATAACCGTTAACCGATAAGATTTAAATGCCTTCCATGCTGCCATTCTGACATGCTGCCTTTCCGACATACCACCATTTAGACACATCACCATCCCGAAATACCGCTATTCCGACACACAAACGTCCCACCATTCCGACCCAGCTGACTCGCCCAGGAGAGTTGGCTGCCACGATGTTGGGAGAGTTGGCTGCCAGGATGTTGGGCGTGTTGTCGTGGACGCATGCGAACTCTTTCCCACCAAATCCCCACACCTCCACTGCATCAACCAGTTTATCTGTGAGGTTATCAGCTGTGTGTCTACCTGGCATGCTCTGCGTTAACAGGACGGCAGAATTAGCTTTCCAATACTTATCGATATAGTGACATGTAATTGTCACGTAGCTCTCTGTTGTGAGCGCGGTCCAGCAGTCCGTTGTAATAGCCACCAAAAAATGAACTAAATAGTTAAAAAAATGAACTAAATAGTAGGGGTGTCCCGATCACGATTCCCGGATCGGCCTTCGATCTTAAAAATTTAAGGTGGATCGGATCGGCCGATCAACATTATTATAACATGCCGATCTTTTTTTCATTATTTTTTTCCTCAAAAAGTGATCCTGATTAACACAAATTAATAAAGTAATCATATTACACAAACAAAAATATTTTTTAAACTATATACATTTAATAATTTGCACTGAAATGAGGTTTCCCAGCAGCGCTGTCTTGTATCCACCTTAAAAGCTTTTAGACTGGCGGCCTCAGATACATATCAGGCTCGTTTGTGGTGTATTTTAAATGGGGTTCGCTGGAAACCTGGGACGGTTTTGACCGTGTGTGAACTTTGAAAGAGCGTCATTCACAAATGCCCAAATGAACTCGTTCACGCCCCAAATGAGAATGAGAAAGTGAACGCGCTCAGTTAATGTTCACGAAAAATATTAACTAGTTCGTGAACTTTCGTTCAATGAACGCGTTCAGGTACAACACTGCACAGAACTCCTTTTTGCTCTCTTCATTTTCGCTGTAAAGTGGGCTGTGATGGGACGCACGTGATGGCATGTGTTGCACCTGTCGACACGCCCCCATGAGTTGATTGAATTACGTAGCTTAAAAACAAAATTGACCGTTAGTATTAATCAGGTTAGAGTTACTGTTATTGGTTAACGGTTAAACGGTTTATCATGTGCATCCCTAATATACACACATTCTTACGAAAAAAATCTGAGTTTTATGCGGGGTTCATGAATCCAGTGCAGAGTTTTAGTAAGGAGGCAATTTAAGTGTAAATCTACTCACAAATTTACGAGTAGATCTGATGTCAGAGACAGCTGTGTACATGTCGTGAGAAAGGTGGATGTGGAAACATCTCTCAAAAGCACATTGCTAATGTATGTGGTAGACCCATGGGGAGGATAACACAGGACCTGGTGTTACAGTCAGACAAGAAGCAGAAAAAGAACTATTCTACTCTGAGAGGACCAGGAGGACACTATTATCCTCCATCCACCCTCACAGGACGTTTTAGAAATGACATATTGCAGTCACTACTGATCTGATGAATGTCACCATAGAGGTGATGTGATTTGCTTTATCTTCCCTTCCAGTGGCAAATTTACATGTAAATTAGCAAAGAGCAAGTACAGTTCAAACTAAACAGATATGGTATTACAGCACCTGGAACAAGTAAAGAAAGAATGAAGAAAACTGTATGTTTAAAAAAAAAACAAACTATATATTGCTGTATGTTTAATATCCTCTTCTATCTTGAAAAGCACCCTCTCCTACCATTATATTTGGAAATAAAGACATAGCATATGCATAGAAAATAAATAAATAAAATACAAAGTCCAAGAATGATTACTGGATTGATTGCTCAGCTTCCAAATGTTTACAAACTGAAATGGAGTCTGCAGCAGATTACAATTCCTGCTTTTGAGTGTGTAATTCTCCAAATCAGTGTGGATGAAAAAGGTTTTATATTTAGAAATTAAAACAGATTAGTTTAGACGATCTATCTACTTAACAGAGTACTGTGGAGAGGTGAGTGGATATTTTGAACATAACATTGGAGCCTCTGCGTGATGTTTTCTTAGCTTATCAGTACTCACTGCTCTGACAACATTATGAATGGTAGTCGGTGTTGAACTGGTTGAAATACAAAGAAACACAAGTACAATAACTTGTATTTTCCACTCTGGGTGTGGTGCCGAACATACGGAAAAAAAAAGTTTGCTGATACCCTGGTCAAACACTGAAAAACAAAAAACTAGGGCTGGGCTATATGGCTTCAAATCTATATTGCAGTATAATCTAAAGCATGTGCGGTAGCGATATATATATTGTAATATATAATCTTTTCTTATATATTAGGGGTGCAACAGTACAGAAGGCTCACGGTACGATCCGTACCGCGGTTTTTGTGTCACGGTTCTGGTACGGATTCGGTACAGTTTCAGATCACACACTACCCTAAACAAGCGATCGCAAGATTCTGAGTTTGTGGAAAGCGCAACTCGCATGTCGGTGCGTAAAAGAGCGCGTACAAACGGAATAAATGTGCAGCTGTGGCAGCTCTCATTCAGATGTCTGCTGTGGAGGAAACCAAGGAGATCTCTGTGTCTGGTGTCAAGCTGTAAAAGGTTGGATGCGGTAATGCAGTTAATGGACAAATCTGAGACCAAGTCATCAGTGCTCAAGTCCGAGTTAAATCAAAAGTCCTTAAAATTAGGATTTGAGCCAGACTAGAAACCAAGTCCTGGACTGCAGGACTGGAAGTGAAATGGATCGAAGTGACATCTACAGAGGAGCCTGGTATAGCAGGGGGCAGACTTGGTGGGACTTGTTGTTGTGGTTCTCTCCCAACAGATGATAACACAGAAACACAGGGAAAAACAAGCTTTTATAAAGAGCAAGGCTTTATACAACTGAGGCACAGTGTTGAGGCACTATGCTGTGGCTCTTCGGTTTAAAATTGATTTAAAGAAAAGAAATGGAAAAAAGCACAAAATTAGCACCATTAGCATATCAAAAATGTGAGAGCGAGGATGGAAGATGACAGCTTAAATGGCACAGGAAATGGTAAATGAACTGCACTTATGTAGCGCTTTTTAGACATAATGGTGCCCCCTAAGCGCTTTAACAATTGCCTCTTTTTCACCCACTCACTCACACATCAATGGTGGCTGCTGTCATGCAGGGTTAATGTTAGTTACAATAGGGCTTTACAATAACCTTTCATTCACCCACTCGCTCATACACCAATGGGCAGCTGCCAGGCTCCACTGGGGGCAAATTAGGGTTCCCTGTTCAGCCCGAATCAAACTGCCAACCTGTCAGTGACTGGACGACGTGCTCTACCAACTGAGCTACAGACGCTCCAGCTGCTGCTGTTAAGTTGCTGATCGCCTTTGATAATTCAGACAAACCAGTCAAAGGCAGTACAGCACCACAAGCTGTGTGTAATTACACAAAGCATGACCACATCATACATTCATCTGAATGACAACTGTTTGTAGGGAAGGTAGGTTTCCTTTACACACGGATAGGGATGTCCCGATCCCGATCCCCTGATCGGATCGGCCTTCGATCTTAAAAATTTAAGGTGGATCGGATCGGCCGATCAGCCTTATTATAAGACGCCGATCTTTTTTTCATTATTTTTTCCCTCAAAAAGTGATCCTGATTAACACAAATTAATAAAGTAATCATATTACACAAACAAAAATATTTTTTAAACTATATACATTTAATAATTTGCACTGAAATGAGGTTTCACAGCAGCGCTGTCTTGTATCCACCTTAAAAGTTTTAAGACCGGCGGCGTCAGGATAAACTTTAGCAAAAATGTCAGCAGTGTGGCAGCGCTATAAAATTACAAAGACCGACGCTTCGACTGTGACTTGAAACGTGTGGAAGGCTGATAAATCATGATGGGTAAGTAAGAAGAGAGTTTACAACACCACCAATTTAATCAGACACTTAATAAAGCACGCAGCACCGATCACGAAGCCTTCTGTCAGGTGCCGTGGTGCCGTGGCACCAGCTTCGGCAGCAAACGCTCTGTGAAACTTTTAAAAGAAATAAACTCCCGAAAGACTCGGAGAAATCCAGAAAAATCACCGAGCTAATCGCGGAATGTATTACTGAGGACACGGAGTTTGTGGAATACAAGGCATTTAACCGCTTGATTTATAGGCTTGTGCTAGTGCCGAGGGCTACAGTAGCCTCATACTAGTGATCGACCGATATGGTTTTTTCAGGGTCGATACCGATACCGATCATTAGTAGTCAGGAAGGCCGATAGCCGATATTTTGAGCCGATATTCATCAATTTTTTAATAATGTTATATTTTTAACACTAGAACCACCGAAGCAGTCTCACAGATGGTTAGGGATGTTATTATGTGAATAACTTTCTCCAAACAAAATTTACAGGTCTGCCATTACATTACTTTTCCTAAATATGTATGTTTTATATTTTCTGAAGTCTTTAACATATTAAAATAAAATACATTGGAGTTCTAGTCACCTGTTCCTCAGACCGCCACAGCCGTCCTGCAGACTACCATCATGTACAATACTACACAGTTATTCGCGATTACTTCAGTCCCCCCACCACCCCCGCCTCACACACGCACACATAGGCAGAGACATGCAAACAAAATATGAATAAGTGTAACTGAAAAAATTCCACTTCAAGAACTGATTGTTGTGCGAAAACAATTACATCATATCTGGCGGTCTGAGATAGTGATGGGCATTCCGGCTCTTTGTGGAGAGCTCCCGTCGTTCACTTCAAAGAGCCGGCTCTTTTCCGGCTCTCGTTCGCGACCGACCCATCACTAGTCTGAGAGACGGCTGCAGCGCTTCGACGGGGTGCTATAAAGTTCGCGGTCCGCCTCTAAAATAAACTATCAAGGACAACTTCACCTAACATTTTTGGTATCTCTCAATCAACACAAAGAGATAAAGTTAAATAACTCGGTAGTTCAGCAGTTATTATTGTCCGACTGTTTTCTGTCAGACGGACGGTGCTTTGCTGCTCTGCTGTTACTCCTGTGGTAACGCACTATTCTCTATCCTCGTCACGCTTTCATGCAATAAAACTAGACTGAATTTAGTTTGAGTTTTTTTCTCACACACATACGCTTCGACTATAACGGACTGTTCTCATATCGATTTTTTTCAGCAGCTTTGTCTCAAATCATTCAGACGCGTCGGGAGCTACTACGAGCCAGCAAAGCTGCCGCTGATGTTTATTACATTTTTACGGTATTCTGCTCATAGTAACGTTACTAGTAGTTGTGACATGCAGAGGACTGGGATGTTTATTACAATTTCAGGAGTTTCCAACGTACCTTTGACACATTCGTCCACACTGGAGCTTCTCCACACGAGAAAATTTATCTCTCCGCCGTGTTTGAGGACCTTGCAAACAGTTTCAGCTTCTGATTGGCTTTGTGTCTATGTGCTTGGATTGCGTAATCAAGATGGCGCTGTGAGCGGGGCAGCGCTGGAGACAGAGAAGCGCAGCTGCATCCGAGCCAAAATAATTTAGTTTTAAATCGGCCCGTTGGATTAAAAAAAGGCCGATGCCGATATACGTAAAAATGCCAAATATCGGCGCCGATAATCGGTCCGGCCGATAATCGGTCGATCCCTACCTCATACTGCTGTTCTTTCGACCAGAATCGTCCGGGACTCTCAGCAAGACTATGAGTAGTACGAGATTGAATGTTAACGAAAACTCACCCGGCTGTATTCATTTGGAACAAAGTCCTTTCTGTTGATATTTTTCACCCACGTCTTCCTAACTTCTTGTTCTGCAAACAAGGCAGTCTTCGTGCAGTAAAGGCTTGTGTATTTCATACTTTCTTCTTCCATTGTTGAATTTTCACGCCATTGTTGGCACAGTTCATGACGGAACATGTATTCCCACTCAACCGACTCGACATTATAAAAATATATATTTGTAGAAAGAGAAAAACACTGGTTCATCTGCGAGCCGGTGATCTGTCGCTCTGTAGCACAACCCAGCAATGGCGGATGGGGTACTTCCGGGGGGCTGGCCCGAAAAGGTCTATACACAGTGTATGCGCACGAGAATAGAGCATTTTTGATCGGCTTTTTTGATCGGCTTTAATGACAATTCTGACCGATCCCAATCATATGCATATCGGCCGATCCCATCAGGTCACAGATCGATCAGAGCACCCCTATCTCTTACCTCTCTTTTTATACTGCTAATTAGTGTGCACTAGAAGTAAAGTATAAAATGCACTTTAACAGTGTTTTTTGTTTACATTTTTGTGTGTTTTTAATTTCTGTTAATATTAATAGGAAACAAAGGCAAATCTACAGTACTGTTTGAGTTTATTGAAGTGCTGAGCTTGGTAGCTAACTGTTCACTTGAAGTAATATGTTATTCAGCAGTGAAATTGTTTGGGAATTGTTCTGAGAAACCAAAGAAAATAAAAAATTTGAGAGAATTGAAATTATTCTCTTTATGTTTATATGGTCATTGTATTTAGTCATTTGTGTCTCTCCTCTCTCTGTCCTCCATCCTCTCTCTGTCCTGTCTCCCCTCTTTTCTTTCTTTTCTTTTCTTTCTCTACCCGGCTGGCCTTCGGCAGGAAGGTCCCCCCATATGAGCCAGGTCCTGCTCAAGGTTTCTTCCTCTTAAAGTGGAGTTTTTCCTTGCCACTGTTTGGTATAAAGGTTTTTTTTCTCCCTACGTGGGATTTTTTACCTGCCATTATCATTGATTGGATTTAATTATAATCTTAGTTTTATATTGCTCGGGGTCATGCTCTGGGTCTCTGTAAAGCGCCTAGAGACAATTGTCATTGTAACAGACGCTATATAAATAAAATTGAATTGAATTGAATTGAATTTATGCACAAAACACATACCACAACTAGGGATGCACGATAACCGTTTTTTTCTTTTTAAACGGATACCGATAACCGATAACTTTCAGCTCCTAAAGGCCGATACCCGATAAGACACACATATACCTAAGATCATTACATCAATACTATGAACAAAATCAAAAATAGTTTTGACTTTTTAGATGAACAGATATTTAATTTTTCCAATGAAAAACTATTGACAAGCCTCTCAAACATTTTCTTAAAGCTATCAAACAAACCTATTTGATATCTCACATTAACTTAAATAAGGTGCATTACTGACTGATATAAAAAAAATAAAGGCTCCTTAAACTGATGGAAATACATGCACCAAAATTACAAACTGAAAAAGATTAACGTTTAAAGGATTTTGGCTTGTGGTTCCATTTAAATTAATACCTTTAATTAAAGTAAACGAGGTTCAGTAGTTTATATTTGTTAATCTCATTGAAGCTTTAGATGAGAGGAATGAGGGAGAGGGAGGGGAGGAGACTCCTGCTGGCTTGCGCACGTTAGCATTAGCTTCCGTTAGCTCACGTTAGCGCGATTTAAAAACTCCATGGAAGCGATTGTTATGTTGTAGGTGGCCGATCGGATTTTACGTATTAAAGCTTATGCTTGTGCTTCCCTCCTCGTAGAATTCCGCTCGGAGGATTCATCACAAATAAACACCAAACTATCTTCTTCTGAAACATTAAAGAAGTTCACGCTGCCATGTTTGTTGTGATCAGCACAATGCATGCTGCATTCGAGGTGTAATGTAAATTCTGACGTTTCCTCGTTTGCTAGTCGTTCTTTCAGCCTTTTCTATTTTTTCTTTTTTTATGTGTAACATGTGGGAGAATACTGCGAATATCAATTCAAGTCCGCAACTACCAACATTATGACCGAGTTGACGAGTTGTTTTCTGGCATGAGGGGGTATTCTTGATTTTCCTTATTGAGTAATCGTTTTTCTGATTATGCTGACGTCACTTGAACATAACTTTCACTGCTGGTCATTCAAGGCTCAGAGGGAGCGAGGCACTGCTGTGTTGACAGAAATATAAGTTATTGGGGCTATTTGTCGTGATATTGGAGTTATCGGGATGACGTAATAATTTTCTGTTATCGGCCCGATAATTATCGTGCACCCCTAACCACAACTGTACCGAAACCGTGACACAAAAACCGAAATACGGACTGTACTGTGAGCCACCTGTACCATTGCACCACTGGTAAGTATGAAACTGATATTGTTGAATTTAGAGTCAGGAGAAGCAGCTCATCAGGAGCTGTACAAAGAAGATAAGGGTCACGTACAAAATAATGAAGGATGAGCAGAACATCAACAATCTAAGAGCTGAACAGCTCACAAGCCGAATAATGGCAAAGGAGATTGTTTTTTTGAGGAGAAACGTGCTCTGACAGGATATTAATATCTTAAATAAGAGTCGGAGGGTCTAAAAAATTGAGCTTGAACAGCAGATCTACAACAATCAGCTCTGCTGGTCTTAACAGAGATAGAAAAACGCATATGCAGACTATGGTGCCTGAAATGAGAAGAACGCTGCTTCTATGAGAAAAAGAAACTGAAAATGTATCCTGCTTGCTGCAAGGCTGCAGCTCCAAATATCCAGGCATAACAACACCAAAGCCTTTAACTTCATATTAATCAAACCTCTCTCTATATGCATTATATGTATATATCAGTACATCCCCCACCACTGAAAGTCAAGTTAAAGGTGAGGTGGGTGTTCTTTTTTTGCAGCACTTTTTACAATATTGCCTGAAAACCTAAATAACAAACTAAACTTATGGTATTTATCTTATTTACACAACTGCATGTCATTTCATTATCTATGTAGTCATGCTTTTACAATTTTCCTCTGTTCTCTGTATCATACAGGCGCGCATGCACACGCCCACCAGTGGACAGAAATCATGGATTAGAGAGTATGTCATGCCAACCACCTGAAAAGCAGTCAAAAACATGTTGGTTTTTTGTTTGGTTTTTTTGCCCTTAAATGCTCCCTGGGTGGTGAAGATGACAACACGTGCTTTCTTGCGAATAGCAGTCGGAGTGGCTCTCTGTGAAGTTCAGGGGTCTGTTTCAGAAAAGAGGTTCAACAAACTAAAAAAAAATTTTAAAAAAAAAAACAAAAAACCTCAGGGTTAAAAAAAAAAACCTCAAGTTAAGAAACTCAGAATTCTTGGTTCTAAGTCAGGTTTTAGAGTTGGTTCTGTCAACTCTGAGTTTGTTGATTCTGAGTTAACGTGACTACAGAGGCCATCATGACTGGAGCTCCATTACTGTGACTCACCATGGCAACACCAAGTGCACAAAAAAGATCCTCCTACTCTTCTTTGTGGAACCAGAGCTTTCATTATAACAGAAAATTAACACGGCTGCAGTGGTGAAGGAAAGACAGTTGATTGCAGAGCAAGTGAATGTGTACATTTAATATTTAAAGGTAGAAGAAATCCTGCCTGACAAAAAACAAAAACAAAAAAAAAACTTAAGCATTTAAATATGAAGTTTAAAAACACAAATATAACAGGTAACTTGAATGTAACTGACTGGTTGTACTCAATCTAACAACATTTTGCTCTAGTAAAGAAACAAATCATTCAAGAAGTGGTATTTGTGATGCACAGAAAGATAAAATCATGCCTACAAGTTATGTAACTGCAAATAAAAAAAATGGCAGACCTGGCTGCCTTCGCGTTCATCAAAGTGTCCAAAATATGAATGACAGCTGGCATGATCACAGTAAAATATCTATTTGGAAACTCAATATACTTTCCTGACACAAATGTGACATGTCAGACATCTCAAAAATGTGTGTTGTATGAACAATAGGGGCTACCACAGATGCCCACCGAAACGCCCACTGACTTGGAAGGCTCTGATTTATTGTGGAAGTAAAGAAAAAACAGAGAAGAATGTTGATGTGTTGAACCTCATGAGAAATTAAATGTTATGTTCTCATCATCAGCTTTGCAGCCATCTGCTGGAGCAGCAGCATCAGAACCAGAGACTTGAAGAGAATCAACAAACTGATCAAGAAAGCTGGATCTGTGCTGGGTGTAACTCTGGAGCCGCTAGAGCTGATTGTACAAAAAGAAATGCTGCACAAGCTGATGAAGATGATGGAGGACGCTTCACACCCTCTCCACGACACAGTGATCAAACAACAGAGCGTGTTAAGTGAGAGGCTTCTTCAGGTCCGTTGCAAGATAGAAAGATACAGAAGATCATTCCTGCCAGCAGCCATCAGCCTCCACAACAAGACATCCTAATTGATTATCATTGCTGTCATTTATTGTTGAAAAAAAAAAACAAACAAACCCTACTACAATGTTGAATTTCCCTTCTGGGATTAATAAAGTATTTTCATTTCATCATTTCAACAAGGAAAAGATCATCACTGATGGTGAGATGAGTGGTGATCCTGTCTAGTTGGAATAACTGGAGGAAACCATACCACAGAAAAGTGTATGTCTACAAAACAGGGAGAAGAATACGAGTTCTGCCCTCTTGCACGTCACATTCTGTGGCAGTCGGCAGCCCTTATTGTTTGGTGAAATTAAACCTATTTCAACTTTATGATGAAAGGAGACAGAGAGAAACTGGGAGCTGGTGGAAGTAAACCTGTTCCTAGTCATTTCTTGGTTCACAGAGTCAATTGCCATGGTTACAGACATTGGGTAAGGTTACCTCACTTTGTGAAATGGAAAACTCACGAGTTTCTCTGTGATCAGGTTCAACATACTCAAGAATTTGGACATAACCTGCTTTCTGAAACAAGCAAGAAATCTTCCAATGTTTAGTTCAATGTACAGTTCAAATTCATTTTATATCGTTATATTTACTGCTGTCATTAAAAGAAACACATGAACACTGATTCATTTAGTGTATATGTTGGTGTCAGTCTGCTTCCCTACAAAATAGAAAAGAAGAAAAAAAAAAGCTGTAAGCCTCAGGGAGATTTTACAGAGATGCTGTAACAGCAACGTGGTACACTCATTTGTTTATGTGTGTATAAAAGAGCTGCATTGACTTGTCAGATGGGAGTCCACTTTAGAGACATAAGAAAACACTACTGGTATCAATATTACCATTGTAAACATGAAGTGATTTATTTATTTATTTATTTTGTGTTCCCTGTCACGATATCAGTCCCATCCCCATACTATTGAGTCTTGAATTTATTTTTAAATTTCAAAAAAAGATGCACTAAAATTGCTGCATTTTATATTTACCCACAAAAACTTATTACCCCAATAAGCACATGGACCAATAAATCAACTTTCCAATATTTACTGTCTTCTTTAAGGTGCATTACAAACACTAAACTTTGTCATCTTGTGACAATACCATGGCCACGGTTACATTATGTTTTTTAATTCGGAATTAATTATTCCGAATTAAATAATTCAGAATTAAACTATTTTCCTTCACGTTTACATGGAAATACTAATCCCAAATTGAGGTTTACATGGAAAACACGTCAGCTTTATCCAATTCTGCTTAAGGTCTGGGGGTTGGGAAGGGTTCTGATTGGATAGGAGGGTGGACGTGTTTACGTATTTACAACTACCGGAAGAAAACAAACTTACTCGATTAGCAACAATATGGAGGATTAAAATATTAGCATCCTTTTCGGATTTGTTTTGATTTTATTTTTGAAGCAGCAGCACGACAACATCATGTCGATGATTTTCTTTTGAAAAACAAGCCCAGCGCGGAATATAAGCGTCATCGCGACAGACGAGCAAGGGAACGAGCACCACAGGAAGACTGGAATTAATTTAAAGCGGAATGAGTGTAAACATGACTGCGGAATTATTCTATTCGGACTTAAATCAGAATAAACCAGCCACTTACTTTGGAATTAAGTTTAATTCGGAATGGACATTTTCATTCGGAATTAAGTGTTTACATGGTAATTTTTAATCATTTTAAATCGGATTTAATTTTAATTCTGAAATAAAGAGGAATTAAACTTCCCATGTAAATGCACTACATGTCTAATGTAGATTTGCTTCAGCATTGTTGATAACATCCTCAGGCTTTTTGTAAGCTATTCTGCAATTAAGAAATATGATGTAAACATGTAAAAAATTGTTTTTTTTTAAATTATTTTTTAACTACTCTTTGCATGACAGATAACTTATAAACTCTATTACTACCACTAACTACTGTAGAAAATAAGATATGTTGAAATATTTCTTAAAATTAAATTTTTTAAATGTCTTTTCTCTCATGTGAGTAAGGTTTGGATAGTAATGTTGGGTATCCTCTTTGGATATGGTCTTTTTTCTTCCACTGACCAAGAAGATTTCAGGTTCTTCTGTACAATTAAAGAGTCTTGTTGTTTGTCTCTGGAAGGGTTTCCCAAGACAAATGAGTTCCCCTCCTTGGGCTGAGGATCAAAGAGAATAAGAATGAGCAGCTGCTGACTTAGTTCTTCATATGTATTTTTGCACTTTGTGACAGAAAGAGAGAGAGTCCATTCAGTTAGTCATTGTCGCCTTTGAGTGTTAAAGATACAAAGTAGGGATGGGCATTCGGTGAAGATTTATATGTCGATCGTCGGGAGAATTAATGATTAATAATGGATTAGTCATTAACATTTTGTATTGAAAACTATCACAATTATTCTCGATATCGGCGTGATGTTTGTTTTCCCCTTTGGCCTGGTTGCTATGGTATGATTGGCATAACTGTGATAGTTTTTAATATAAAATTGTTAATGATTAATCGATTATTAATCATTAATTCTCCCGACGATCGACGAATAAATCTTCCCCGAATGCCCATCCCTAGTATAAACACAAGAGACGGCATGGAACCTGTGTGCAGCCTACATGTATGCCTGCTACGCAAAGGCTTAAGCTAGTGTGAAATGTGAATTTTAGGCCTGGAAAGCTCCAGCTACAAACCAGACTGTGTTGGCACATTTTATTTTATGTTCAGTCACTGAGCAAAAACTAGGGATGCACGATAACTGTTTTTAAAACTGATACCAATAACCGATAACTTTCAGCTCCTAAAGGCCGATACCGATAACCGATAACACACACATATACCTAAGATAATTACATCAATACTATGAACAAAACCAAAAACCAGTTTTGATATTTGAGATATTTATTTTTTTTCCAATGAAAAACTATTGGCAAGCCTCTCAAAGATTTTCATAAAGCTATCAAACAAACCTATTTGATATCTCACATCAACTTAAATAAGGTACATTACTTACTGATATAAAAAAAATAAAGACTGTTGAACTGATGGAAATACATGCACCAGAATTACTAACTGAAAAAATGCATTCTTCGATGACAATAAAAAATAATGCACGGTGCATAATGTACTGACACAAGTTAGACTTATGTCAGTACTCCATAGTACTCCATAGTAACAGAAAATTACATTTAAAGGATTTTGGCTTGTGGTTCCATTCAAATGAATGCCTTTAATTAAAGTAAATGAGGTTTGGTAGTTTTTTTTTTTTTTTAAATCTCATGGAAGCTTTAGATGAGAGAGATGATGGCGAGGAGCGGAGAGGGGAGGGGAGCAGAGGGGAGACTTGCTCCTGGCTTGCTCACATTACCTCATGTTAGCACAATTTCAAAACTCCATGGAAGCGATGGTTATGTTTCAGGTGGCTGATTGGGTTTGACATATTAAAGCTTTTGATATTTTTCCATCCTTCGCTTGGAGCATTTGTCACAAATAACCAGCAAACTATCTTCTTCTGTAACTTTAACAAAGTTCCATACAATCGCCGCTGTTTTTTTTTTTTTTTTTAAATCAGCGCACTGTGCCGCAATGCTGCATTCAAGGTGTAACGTAGCTATGTGTAAATAACCACCAAACTATCTTCTTCTGAAACTTTAATGAAGTTCCACGCCGTCATGTTTGTTGTGATCAGCACAATGCATGCTGCATTCAAGGTGTAGCGTAAATTCCGACGTTTCCTCGTTTGCTAGTCGTTCTTTCAGCCTTTTCTATTTTTTCTTTTTTTATGTGTAACATGTGGGAGAATACTGCGAATAACAATTCAAGTCCGCAACTACCAAAATTATGAACGAGTTGACGAATTGTTTTCTGGCATGAGGGGGTATTCTTGATTTTCCTTACTGAGAAATCGTTTTTCTGATTATGCCGGTGTCACTTGAACATAACACTCACTGTTGGTCATTCAACGCTCCGAGGGAGGCACTGCCATGTTAAAAAAAAAATATATATATATGTTATCGGGGCTTTTTGTCATGATACTTATCGAGATGCCATAATTTCCTGTTATCGGCCTGATAGTTATCATGCATCCCTAGTACTGCCAATACTACATTTGAATTTTCAACAGCCAACATATGCCCATATACTACACTACCACAAACAGCAATTATTTTATCCATTTTATCTGTCGAAAACTATGTGTCCAATTCAGAATCCTTAACCAACCAGGGTTAACATTAGCATTGAAGGGACAGCCCATGTAAAACTGCAATTTGCGTTTTCAGCTTCTCTCTACAGTATATTAAAAATATGAGGAAAACTTGCCGCCAAATGGCCTTTATTATAAGACTATTAGGGATGCACATGGTTAACCGTTTAACCGTTAACCGATAACCGATAACTAGGGATGCACATAGTTAACCGTTTAACCGTTAACCGATAACAGTAACTCTAACCGATTAATACTAACGGTCAATTTTGTTTTTAAGCTACGTAATTCAATCAACTCATGGGGGCGTGTCGACAGGTGCAACACATGCCATCACATGCGTCCCATCACAGCCCACTTTACAGCGAAGATGAAGAGAGCAAAAAGGAGTTCTGTGCAGTCTTGTACCTGGATGCGTTCATTGAACGTAAGTTCACGAACTAGTTCATATTTTTCGCGAACGTGAACTGAGCGCGTTCACTTTCCCCTTCATGAGTGTGGGGCATGAACGAGTTCATTTGGGCAGTTGTGAACGACGCTCTTTCAAGGTTCACGCACGGTCAAAACCGTGCCAGGTTTCCAGCGAACCCCATTTAAAATACACCACAAACGAGCCTGATATGTATCTGCTGAAAGCAATCAAACATGGCAACCCGGGCTGTCGCGTCTGTCGATTACAAAAAATGAACTTTTTAGTTCATTTTTTGGTGGCTATGAGCTACGTGTAATTATATCGATGAGTACTGGAAAGCTAATTCTGCCGTCCTGTTAACGGAGAGCATGCCAGGTAGACACACAGCTGATAACCTCACAGCTAAACTGGTTGATGCAGTGGAGACGTGGGGACTTGGTGGGAAAGTGTCCGCATGCATCCACGACAATGCGCGCAACATCGTGGCAGCCAACTCTCCCGGGCGGGTCAGCTGGGTCGGAATGGTAGGACGTTTGTGTGTCGGAATAGCGGTAATTTAGGATGGTGATGTGTCTAAATGGTGGTATGTCGGAATGGCAGCGTGGAAGGGCATTTAAATCTTATCGGTTAACGGTTATTAATTGTTAAAGGGTGTCGGTTAACGGTCATAAAAAAAAAATTCAAAATGTGCATCCCTAAAGACTATGCAGGCTTGTTCACAAACACGAGAGGAGAGTTCTTAAGGCTAGAATTATACTCGAACGTCAGGACGTCTGCGTCACCTATGCAGACAATGCAAAGGGTGCCCCCCACCCTACGCAGAGACTCCCGTGCACCTCTCCCAAAAAGTAACTCGACGCAGACACTACGCAGAGAGGGGGAGGAGAGAGGAGCGAAAGGAGGCCTCTGATTGGTCAATACTACACCCGCATAGAAAAGAGCGCATCATTGAAGAAATGAGGAAGTACCCACATCTGTACGATTCTGGTTCTCCACACCACAAAGACATCATATATTCTAGTAATTAATGGAGGGAGATTGCGATGAATGTGGGTCTGGATACGGCCGAGACAGTGAGGAAGTGGAAAAACACAAGATAAGTTTAGTAAGTTTAGCTAGTTCGTGATTGTCGCTCTCGCGTTGTGGCAACACAGTGGAGACCGCGTTTGGGCATAAATCCAAAATAACTGCGGCATACCGGCGACAAGATAACTGCGACACATTGCTGTGAGAGTATACACAACCCTTAAGAAGCATGATGAATTAAGCCCCCAAAAAGTACGGCAGGACTTTTTCAAACTGATCGTCCCTCCTGCGTCGTGGCTTGGAATAACATAGCGGAGACCGCGCGAGTATAAATCAAAAGTGTCTGCGGCATCTCTGCCACAAGCTGACGGCGACACATTGACGTGAGAGTATACACGGCCCTTTAGACTGATGTTTACTGTGGTTTGTATTCTTCATTCTTTGCTTTTTCACCACAAGTACACCATAGAACTGATAAAACACAGAAAATTATGTACAAACATTACTTACTTGCCTCAGTTATACAAATATATACTTATATATTTGCGAAACATAGAATAACATACCACTTTGGCCTGCAAGTGGACAAAACGGTGATCTTAAATGCTTATTATCCTTCTTAATTGGCTTAATATCAGGGCCGTTGTATTAAATGTTTACCGAACCTTTTGGGACCGGAAGTGACGTCACAGTCATCTTTAACTAAGTTTATCAACCTTGCTTTGCTTAAATACCAAAGATTATTACTTCTTTCCTCAAATAGATGTTATTGAAATATTTCTAAAAAAGGAATTAAAGCACTTAAAACAAATGTGTCATTTTAAGATTCCCTATGGCAGTGGTGTCAGTTTCATTTTCACTGAGGGCCACATCAGCATCATAGTTGCCCTCGAAGGCCCAGATTGACAGCATGAACTGACAAAAGATTGACAAAATGCAATGTAAATGAAAATGAATTAAACTACACCTTATTATAATGTTAAATAATGGTTTCTGTTAGGGATGCACGTGATTAGTCATCTAATCTATTAAACGTCCGCCCACTTACTAGTCAGCACCAGAAATATTAGTTGTTTAAACCAATTTGTGTTTTATTCATGTACAAGGCAGCTTAACTGTCATACAGCTGCCTGCCACTAGTCGGGGCTACAGAGCCGTCAGACAGCAGCCCCCTCTCCGCGGCAATGCTCGAGTAGACTGGAGTTTTAAAACGGCACGGTGGGAAGATGGTCTCGCAAAATCAGCGCAGTTTGGCTGTACTTTAATCTAGAAAATGAAAACAAGGTAGTATCTAGACTGTGTCAGAAACAACTGGCATACAATCACTCGACTGGAGCAATGTGCAACCACATTCAACTCAAGCATTTGGATGTTAATCTGCACGAGACGACGGCTGCTGATGCTAGCGGTGCTAGCCACACTCAGGCCGATTTGACAGTGTTTACCCGGAGACGTGTTCTCCCGTCCGCTCTGAGAGGATAACGCAGCTCCTTTTTTTTAGACTAGTCCACTAGTCTTAATTAAAATTTTCGTTTAGTCAACAGGGAAATTAGTCGCCAGGAGCATCCCTAGTTTCTGTATTTATAATGTATTCAAGTTTCAAACATTTAAGTCATTATTATATTAAACTCAGGGTTTGTGGTTGTAAGAGTATCCATTACCTTGGTTTCAGAAGTGGAAGCGGTTCTTTGTTTTTCTTGCAGGCTAAATTTAGCATACTTAGCTCCGTGTTTGCTGTCAAAATGCCTACGTAGATTAAACTCTTTCACGACTGACACCCGTCTCATACTGGTATTTCACCTTGAGATACAAACTTGTAATTGTTTTCCCATCATTCATGAAACTGCATTCCTTGTGCATCAATTGTTCTTTTCTTGGACATGTTGGGGTTAGTTTGTAAGGTTTTTCTTAAGTCTATCAGTTCTGAAAAATCGTTCTCGAAAATTGCTCATAGCTACTGTTATCGTTGTGGTTAACGACAAAGTGCATGATGGGAGATGTAGTTTATTGTCAATATGAGCTTTAAAGCAGTTTAAGCTTATTTTAAGTCTTAAAATATTGGTTTAAAATTTAAGCCAATAATGCCCAAGCTCTCGAGGGCCACATAAAATGATGTGATGGGCCACGTTTGGCCCACGGGCCTTATGTTTGACACATGTGCTCTGCAGCATGAACAGCACCACAGCTACATCCAGTGGGGAAACATGACAAAAAAAAAAAATACCGCAACTGCCGTTACAAAGACAAAAACAGGTCCCTCAGGTGCAACCACCCCATTTCAATATTTTAATCCCCGACTCCAAATATTAGTGTAATCTCTGGAATCGGGTCGCTCCTCTGGCTCTGGCCGACTGCAGCTTTCATTTTCCTCCATGCTTGTTTTAAACATTTGATGACGCAATTGTGAGCGTGACAGAAGCGACAGCCGTGATGCCATGTTTGACTGCTTTCCGAAGATACATATTAAGATCGTTTGTGGTGTATTTTAAATGGGATTCGCTGGAAACCTGGCACGGTTTTGACCTTGCATGAACTTTGAAAGAGCGTCGTTCACAATTGCCTGAATGAACTCGAAAAAAAAAAATTATTTTTTTTCTAAGCTGATGGTGGATTTAGTGGCCCTCGCCTCTGGCGACAAGGCAGAAAAAAACAGTTGAAATGGTCAAATATTGGTCGCATTTTTATGCTCTGTCCTGTTATCGACCCGATAATTATCGTGCACCCCTAGTAAGAACTGCTTATTATCAAGTAGTCATGGTCAGTGGATATGCTAACCAACATTAAAGATTTGGAGGTCAGATACTATTAGGAATCAAAACCTGAAAATCTCTTGTCGTGGCACTCCAACGTCAAGAAAGAACACACTCATGGAGGGGCCAAACATACACACTGGGCATTGGCAGACCACCAAATTGTTTGATTCTGACCTTTTTTTCCCACCCCACAGCTGCTGCCAAATTTGAATACATCCCTCTATCCTTGGATCACACTGACATGCACAAAGCTGGCAGCCAATCAGAGTGAGGACAGTTTTTATTTTTCCATTTGGTCCTGGGCTGTCTGTGTGGCTCATCTACCAGGAATCACTTCACAAGAGAGATCAGTAAATATTCACAAAAGGGCTAGCTTTATCCAGTGCTCATCGCATCTGGAATATAGGCTGTTTTAAAATCATGCCTGGTTTATTGCAGTCGACATACCCACAAACCCCTGAGGGCTTTCTGTGTGCAATACAGTGTCCAACTATTATTCCCGTTCCCTGATTTGAACCTGAACAGAGGCATCCTTGATTTTTAACCCTTTAGACAATCACTAGGAAGAGGGTGAAAGCTTGCATAGGACTGGACACCAGCTGGCTGCAAGAATGAACTCAACAAACTCCACATGGACACCAACACAAAATGAGGGAAGTTGGCTGGAAAGGCAAACAATGTCCAAGAGCTTAATTTTCCACAAATGAAAGGAAATGGGATATTTTCTGGAAGAAACACATATATGCCAACACTGAACCAATGTAAACTGGCCGGAGAAGGATATAAATCACTCCAAAGGTTGCAAACATGAAACAGCAACAAATCTAGAAATGAGTAAAAATGAAATACCAGCTAAAGACGGTAAAGTTTTACAGAATTTCTGAAGAACATACACAAGTTAGCAATGCTGTTGTTACCATTTTATACCCGTGTGCTGTTAAGTCTGTGCAGGTCTTCAGTTACAACACAAGACTGACTCTGGGCTCTCAAGCCAACGTCTTGAAAGTATTGAGTTCTGCAAGAGTGCAACCCTCATTGTCAAATAATTACTTTTATTCACAATAATGCAACATATAAAAGAGTGAAAGATGGAAAAGGAGAGAAGATATGTGATATCATCATGGCATGCCAATAAGCGTTCAAGGAAAGCGAATCATGTTAGACGTGTGCACACAGCCAGGACAGCTGTGATGCAGATACATTGTAGATTTAACACACGAGTGTAAATCCACCATGAAGACGTTAAACAGCGCAAACATTACAGCCCCTCTCTAATCATTTAACACAATGAAATCATTACTGAGAATCAAATTAAAAAATACCATCGTAGCTTTTTAGAGCAATAATTCTATGAAATTACATGAATAACTACACAAAATTTGACATATTTCTGAATGTGACAAATAGTGAACCATGAAAAACTGACTCCCAAAGAGTTTTCTTTACACAAATCCTTGTGGTTGTGGTGCAAAGCCATTCGGAAATATTTTCCTGAGAAACAAAACAACACAACAAAAACGGCGTCGAAATTTAATATATACAAATATATCTCAACACATAAAACTTCACTTTCAGTTATGTTATATTATCTTGAGCCTCATTTAAAGTGTTAAGTAGAACGAGAATCCAACTGAAACAAGCATCTAAAATCAAAACAAGTCACGGCGACATAAATACAACCTGTGGTTCACTGACAGCAGTGAAGCTGACGAATAACTTCCAGACTGTTAGCTGTCAACACGATCACACTGTAGCACCCTGGAACAAACTGACAATAGTATGTTGCGTCTTAATTACTAAACTCCTCCTTCTCTTCTCACAGCGGTTCCTTCAACCGCATATTCAAAGGAGCCAGTTGGTGGACAACATTATATCTGTTAAAGTCGGTGTGTGCCACACCAGGACTTCAAACTTTCAACTTTCAACCATGGAAATCCATACGCAGGCAGCTGACGTATACCACCCTCCAGTTTTCTTAAAAACTGATAAATTCTGCAGCAGACTAAACTGCTAAATGCACCGCTTCCACCACATTATGTCTCTGTGACAAGAAAATTTTTAAAAAATAAGCATCATATACTCGTGGCTCATAAATAGTGAGAGGTACAGGAAGCAGAGGTGTATAATTACTGCCATAATTAGATTCAAGTTGTTTCCATCATATATTTTATACGAGTGAAATATGGTTTATGAATAGAGATGATTGTTGTGGTGCCATAAGCGTGTCAAGGCCGGGGTTTCTGTTATGTTGACTGGCTAACTCAATTAGCTGCCGTTAGCTCGCTGGTATGCACGCTAGTCACTAGCGTGTCCGGGCTAACGTTAGCAGCAGCAGCAGCAATCTCAGTGACAGAGGGCGGACAGAGAGCAGCGCCGCATGGAACAAAACACCCCGGCTAACCGCCGTTATACGGTCATCATATCCTGACCACAGCCGTGCGGTCAGGTTGACCCCCTGTTTACTCGTACTGAGCGCATTGAAACAGCCAACTATTTTCCGAGCTAACCATTTCGCGTCGCGGGAGCTGGTCACCCAGCGCTGCGAATCGGGGAAGGCTGCCGAGAACACAGGCGAACAAGGCGGGTTGCGCTCCGCCTTTTCGCGCTGTGAACTATACCACTACACGGATACGTCCTGGATCATACTTGATTTTCCGCTGGTGCGCCTGAAAATACTGCGAGTTCACAATCAAAAAGATTTGCTTAATAATGCATTCTCTTACCTCTTAGGGTGAATTGTGATTAATCGCGTCCTCCTATGCAGCTCTCTTCCCCCTCCTAGCTCCAAAATGGCGCCAACATGCATAGATTCAGTGCCCATGGGTACAAACTGTCGATGAGTGCGTAGCGCCACCTATAGGTGAGACCACGTAAGTCGTCTGGGACTTTCAATTACATTCTTACAAAAGTCTGACTTATTGTAAATTATTATCCATTCATATATATGTTTTATAGGTGACTAAATAACCACATACACTTTTAATCTGTATACAATAGTTTTAGTGTGGTAATGTGTATTAGATTGTCTTTCTTTTGAATTTAATTCAACTACTGAAATGTGATTGCACGTGCTTTTATTGACTGTAAAGCGTGTTTTGTTTACCCGCTGCTCCTAAAAGTTTGCTTTATAGAACAGCCTGTTATTTCACATCTTCTTAGTGTATTTTTAAGAAGTTGCTTTTCATCAGAGCCACGCAAATAAACACTGGGTATAGAATAACTAGTATTCCGAGGGTACATGAACGCACCAAAACTCGTGATTCAATTGAGTTTGTGTGCGAAAAATGATCTGTCGAATACAGTCACCATAAATGTGATGTTCTCATTAGGTTGATATTCTTCTTTCTTTCGTAAGCTGTATTCACAATCAATTATCTGTTATTAAGCAGCGTCATTGTACTAATATCTCTGTTGATTTTTTTTCTTTGACACATTTAAAGCGGCTATGGAGTCATTTATTTTCCCATTTCCTTTGTCTGTCAACCTATTCATTTATTTATTTTTTACACCTCTGGCGTATCTCTTCTTCCTACAGAAATCTTTCTGCTTGCACTGGTGTTACTGAAAAGGCCACATTATTTTAAACTCATGCAAATATCTTCTTCTCAGCTGGTTTTACAGTGTTGATTTAAAAAAATGACCAAGTGCATATTGATTTACAGATTGCTTTGTCTGACTTTGACAATATTATCTATGAATAACGCGAGCTGTAGAGGGCGCCCCAGTATAATGTTTATTATTTGAGCTCTTCAAATCAATAATTGACAATATCGGCCAAAATACTTGGAAAAATTTCGTATTTTAGTTATGAACGCGATTTTTGATAAAGATTAGTGTCATATACACTAAGGCTTAAATAATAAAATGAATTGTAACAGTATTTGCGTTTAAAAACAAAACAACAAAAAAAAAGCAACAATTTTCGATTATCTGTATGGGGACAGCTAGTGATGGGTTGATGGCCAAACTGTATTGATACGTGTCGATACTGTGTCACTGAATACTGACACCTGCTGGACATTAAAAATCCCTACAGGCAACCGAGTTGCCAGACTCAACTGACACCAATTTGATGACCTAGTATGCAATGATAAAATATGTCATTGTATTGTATATGGCATCATTGCATATCTGAATTTAAATTTTTAAGTATCTTTGATATCTTCAGATACAGATACATGTATCATAACTTGAAAATCGAAGTGACCATGTTTGTGAATGAAGATGCTTGTGGACTGAATTTTTTTTCACAAATTTGTATATATATATATATATATATATCGGTCACGTAACTTAAGGCGAAACGCGCACCGACACGTACCGACACGGGTGTTGCTCTCTGAGCTCGACGCATGCGCCGTCGCATCGGTGTTGCTGAACCCGTCACTATAAAGGGTCATGGTTCTGTCAGTTCAATTACATCCCGCACACCCAGGCCTCAATTAACCAATTAGCGCGGCAGGAACACATTGTCTTAAATCCCCAGAGGAGGGACTTGCACCGGTTTCATGGCTCCAGGATGGAGGGGTTCCTGTCCACGTTTCCGTCCTACAACGTCTACGGTAACCCGCTCTGCGCTCCTCCGGCTCAGGGCGGCAGCTGGGGAAAGAGAGAAAGCCGCTTCATGATCCCCCAGGGCCTCAACTACCTGGAGCTCTGTAAAACCATCCTCTCCCAAGTCAGCCCCAGTCTGCCCCCTCCCGCCATAAAGAGGGCGAACACCAGAGAGTGCGGCGTGCAGGTGAACGCCAGAGTGGACAAGCTCGTGCAGTGTTCGCTGGGTCCCAAGACGCTGCTCTGCGACGAGCACCCCGCCTCCTCACAGTCCCCCGAGAGTCCAGATGCGTTCACGGCCGGGGAGAGGGTGCGGTGCAATACGCCGCCGGTGAGCAGCCTGCGCTTCCTCAGACCCGTGTCTATTTATTCGCCGGTGTTTGACCGCAGGATCTTCCCGAGAAGGCTCAGCGACGGCAGCGGACGCGAAGACACGGAAGCCCCTGAACAAGCCAAGTGTGATGGTGACGCGGATCATAGTGGCGAGACTGCTGAGAAGGACTCCAACACAGTTTTGCACCGGACTACAAAGGCCTCCAACTTCCAGGTTGATGGCAAAACTTTTTTTTTCTTTTTTAATGAACTCCAAAAGCCTAATAGCACACCAGACATGCCAAAAACGATCCAGTGACCTAAATCTGAATACATATCATTGTTGTACAGAGTCGTATGAAGCCACAGTAGTTTGAAAAACAAAGCAGGTCCTGAACGTACCATCCCCAAGCAGATCCTACATTAAACCTGTTCATACTTTTAAGCCGTCTTTTTGTTCCTGCATAGATGTTACTGGCATGTCCTTTAAAACACCACCATATCTGATTTAAATTCTTTTGAAATACTTTTTTATTTATATATGTTATAGTTCCTGGAGCAGAGGTATGGCTTTTTCCACTGTAAAAAATGCAACATCCGGTGGGAGAGTGCTTATGTGTGGTGCATCTCTGGAACCAGCAAGGTAAGTAGTTTATCTGCAGTAAATATGCAGAAACTAATTGTCTGGATTCACTAAAGTTTTTTTTTTTTTTTTCCCAGGTGTACTACAAGCAGCTCTGCCGGAAGTGCCAGGTGGGGTTTAACCCCTACAGAGTGGAATCTATCGTGTGCAAGGTATGTTCACCTACCCTTTTAAGAGTGTGGCTAACTTGAGTTGAGTGTTTTTGAATAGTATTGAGATTTTTGGTGGTTTGGGTGACCTGTAACTGATATTTGAAGGAAGTGCAGGGTTTTTTCTCTTTGGGAGATGCATGTTCTCTCATCAGCTTCACTGTCTCCTTTCCTGCGTTGCAGGGTTGCTCTCAGACCTGCTGCAGCTGTGAGAAGAAGCTGAGGCACATTAACATGAAGAGGCCTCACCGCCAGGACCTGTGCTGCCGCTGTAAAGGAATGAGGTTGTCCTGCGATGCCACCTACAGCTTCAAATACATCGTCTGAGCACCCCAGCAGGACCGTCCTTTTGTACATCATTGCACTTGCCATGAAAGCTTAGTTATTTCAGCAAAATAAACAGACATGTCAAAGTAAAGTTCTCAGATGCTTCCAGTTAAACTTTACTCTTCAAACACTGCAAAACTGAAGCCTTGCGTTGGTTAAGGAAACTTTGGGGGGAAAATGCTGTCTTTCCCATCCTTAACTGGTGCTGAACTAAGCATGGAAACTATTTTTGTAAAAGAAAATAAAGTATATGAATTATAAATGGCATCTAAAGTTGATGTTGAACCTTGACATAAATGGAGTTTAGTGGCTTGATGCAACCTGTTCAGTGGTGTTGGAGGGTGGAAACGGGTTAGCACCTGAATATTTTGGTAATGTTTTACTATGGTATTTTTTTTTTTTTTTTCAGCTTTCACTGCTTTATTGGTCCTGGTTTTAAAATGACTAAATTCTGACTTAATTTTAATTAAATTGCTGAACAAGCTGTTGCTAGCCTGATTACCTACAGGCTTGAAATTTTGGTGAATATAAAATGTGAGACTTTAAAACTTTTGAGTAATTCCACACCAAATTTTGAAACCAATGTTCATGTGGTACGTGTTGAATAGCACTGACCTCTAGGGTGGCTGCAGATATGAACTGGGTACAAGTTCTTTTGGAGGGACTTCAAATGAAAAACAAATGTTGATATGTCTTTACTTTGACACCAACTTGTACAGAGCTTCAACTCAAAATGTCACAAAGACCATAAAAGTATTTTACATTATGAAAAAAACTTATCTAAAAAGCTTTAAAAATGTGCAACTTGTTTGGCATGCAAACACACGTTCTCCCACACATGAAAAAAAACTGCACCCATGTGAGCATGATGCTCCTTTTTGTAACTCATACATATTTTAAAACATTTTGTTAATGGATAAATCACTCCCTACAGTACACTGAAGATGCATGCATGGCAGTCTGATTTGAAAGAAACATCTATATAAAAGTAAAATGAACTGATGTATAGCTGGTCAGATATAAATAGGAATCAAGACAATTGTACAGCAAAGGGAAAGTGACTGCTGAGGGGGGGGACAAGGGAGAGTCACAAAACTGCTGACAACAGGAAGTATTTAACTTCATAAGTAACTTGGGCTTTGTTTTAAACAATGCGTGCTGAATGTCAGCATTTACATTATATGTAACTACAAAATCACACACAAACATATGCTACAGTGATTGTGTGACTATAACTATTAACAGTAAACAGACTAAGTGTTGGAGTATACATGCACCATCCTCTTGGCATGTGAACACAAAGTGACATGTAATGGTGCAGGACAGTGAGAAATGTAGTGTGTGCACTCACTAATGATACTATAACTAGCCACAGAGGAGTGTACGCCACACACGGAGAACAGTCCAGTGTTTATAAGAGTAGTCGGAGGAGAAGCTGGTTCACTGATACAGAATATAAACTGGACAGGAGCAGTAGAAGGAGGCACGCTTGAAAATCCTGCATCCGGTCTGTCAGTCTTTCAGTCAGTACTCTGAGGTTTGGGGAACAGAAAGGAAGCCAGTGTACAGTAGGAAGCATTCGACTGGGCCATGCATTGCAGTTTCCTCCAGGGGAGGTGTCAGAACATTAAGCACAATAAAACAAAAGTCACTCCAGCATTTGGCTTATTCTTCTCAGTAAAACTGACATTTTTTTGTCACAGTAACACAAACCTTTCTGTACCATTAAAAAGACAAATACCAAAACACCATTTAGTGCAATAGAGGAAACTCTTCCAGTGATGTTACAGTGTAGTTTCCCCACTGTTTCTGGTGATACTACCAACACACGACAATCTTCTTGAAGGAGGCAGTAGCAGCCAATCATATCTTGAATTCCTCTGGGAAGCTAGTTTGAAATCCTTTTGAAAGCTTTCACAGGTTCTCATGTGTAGAACAGATAATGTGCTGAAGAAGGACCATCAGGCAAGAATTCATCCAGGAGCACTTACTTTTTACGTGAAGCTTGGAAGCAAAGCTAGTGCCTGGACAGAATCACATCAGTTCATCTTCATCAGCAGGCAGCCATGTATAGTATCCAGTGGGTTAAGAGATTCATCCCATAATGTGGAGGATGATCATGTATGTCACTGTCTCCTTTTTAGTACCAAAATGTGAATGTTGATCATGAATATTTAGTTTCAGGCATGTGTATTCACAGTCTTAAGCTTTTTTAGGTCCTTGTTATAAAAACTTTGACATCTCAGGTCTGGACGTCTGACGGTTTAGTATTCAGGAGCCCCTTTACTTTCAGTAGGGGCTGGGCAGCTTGCCCCACCTTGCCCAGGTAGCGTGAGGGTGTACCTCCTCTGAGGGAGCAGCAACAACCCCATGCTGCAGTCTCTTCTGGGCCGGTGGGGCAGGGAGGGAGAGGTGTGGGAGCAGAGGGATTTGGAGATGGAGTGGGGCCCTGGGTTAAGACCGTTTTGTGGAGAGGGTGCAGGACTGATGATGTGCTTGAGGATTTATATGGAGAGTGGGGGAAATGGGGAAGATGGGAGCCTCGAGAAGGAACATGTGATGCAGGGCTTGTGAGCAAGGTGGGCTCTGAGGCTACAGTTGGAAGCATATTAGATGTAAGAGATGATATTCCGTCTTTGTGTGTGTGTGATAGTGGAAAGCTCTGGGATGAATATCCTCGGGAAGGATAATAAAGGCTAGTGCTTTCACTAAGAAAAGCCCTCCTTGGCTGTATTGTGTGTGGCAGTGTAGAATCAGGTCCTGGTGTGTCTGAGCAGCTATGCGATGAGAAGAGGTCTGGGGGTTTGGGGAAAGTAAATGAAGAGGCGACTGAGTTTACAGTGGATGACAGGGAGGAGAGCAGGGGAAGGTTTAGGCTATGGTCCAAAGATGATTCTGGTTCTAGTGCTGAGCAGGGTGGCTCTGCCTGGAGCGGTGCAGCTGTGGCAGCAGACCCAGCGGTGGGGGGAGGGGCCATGTATGTGGATGTTGTGCCCCCTCCGTAAGAGCAGGCTGAGATGGCAGAGAGAGATTTAGGAGTGGTTTCGGAATGGTTGAAGGCTGGAGGGTTGGGGATGGTGCAGGTGGGGAAGGGGGTGGGGGGCTCCTGAGGTCCTGTCAGAGACTCGTCCCGGATGCACTGGAGTCGGGGAGGTAGGTTGTGACGACCCGGTAACCCTGGGCACGGCGGATCATGTCGCGGATCTCCCCATTGAGCTCGAGCAGCTTGGAGCAAATCATGCTGAGGTCCTGTCGGGAACCGACCAGGGCAATCGTCCCTGTCTGGCCCAGAGTTTGGTGACGGAAGTAGACATTGAGCAGCGTCTGGATCTCACTTTCTGAGTTACCTCCAAATACCCCATTGGGCCACTGCCTCCTGAAAGGGACATAAAAGAAAAGTGGTATAAGTCAGTACAGTGAAAAAACTGAAGCATGCTCTGTGTACAGCGCGGATGCTAATCCGCTATCTGTGTGCACATCAAATGTGGCAAAATTGGTGAGCAAATGGATCGGGCGGATAGAGATTTTAAGAAGCGGTCATTTTCCATCTATTTGCTGTAAACTAGATGAGAGAAGATGGTGAATAATGTTGTGAACAATCACATAAAACCTGAGTAGGATATAATGAGCAGGAATCAGAAAACATTTTTCTTTTAAAACTTAAACAATTGTTCTCATTGGTTCCTAAATGGTTACAGATGCTCTTAAAAGAAGTAAAAACACCACATATAGTTAAAAACAAAACCCTGTCCTAACTTTTTAGAAATGTATTGCTTACATCAAGTTGAACATTATCCTAAATTTTTTACAAAAAGTGTCTCGACGACTAATGCTGGATTCTACTGCAGAATCACTTCTAATTTATATTCGTGAGAACTCATAGGTAGTGTTTTGTCATAACATTTTATCTCACACCAATGTTCAAATTTAACTGTTATAGGGAGGACATTAAAATATCATCATTAATAATGTTTAATATCAGCACGCACTTCTGGTTCTTGATGTTATCTGGAAACTATCACCTGTTTTGCCGACAAAAGATTTCCTCACCTGCACTCCTGGATGTAGCGCACCGCTTTGGTGAACTCATTGTTCCTTAGGCACTCCAGTATGGCCTGCACAGCTGCCTCTGAACTGGGGAAACTGGGCACAACCATGGCAGCCACTTGGGTGGGATGTGCATGAGTCCGGGCCACGTGTTTGTGTTCCAGGTCACTGGCTACAGCTGCCTCTGCTGCCTGCAGGCTCGTCCTCAGATCAGTGAGCTCTCGGGACATGTTCAGGAGCTGACAAGTGTGTTGGGGGGGATCGGAAATTGTTGTTAAATGTATATTTATATGAGATCTATGTCATTAAATAAGGAACTTATCTTCTAACATTCAATACTTGAGACGAACATTAAGAACTTCTCTCCAGGTCATTAGACACTAATTTTAAAATGTTCATAACATCACTTTGTTGAGTCAGTAATGTGTTTATCAAGCATTGGCTCACCTCAGGCACTGAGCTGATGGCATGAACTTGAAAGTCAGTTGGAATAAGAGTTAGAAAGTTTAAGAGTCACATAAAATACAAAGTTAGATTAAATATCAGTCCAGAGCCACATTCTCCACAGATACGGGCAAGCATAGGAGTTTATTTGTAAGTAAGAAAGTAACTTGTAAGAGGACTTACTGCAAGAGATTCCATTTGCTAGACAGCAAGAGAGCATGTTAGGGCATCAGAGTGAGGTGAGAGGAAGACAAAGCGTCAATCAAACACATGCAGAGTATCGCATTCAAGATGCCCGTTTACAGTCAGGTTACCAAGAATTAGTCAACAGTGCACAAAGTCAGCAACTTTTTGCTCCTTAGTCAATGGTAGAAAAAGTCACGAGTGTAGAACTGATAACACAAAGCAAACACTCAAAAAGAACGTTTCAGTGTGACGAAATCCCAGGAGAACCAGAAATACAAAGCTGAAAAAGTTACTTATGAAGAATAATTTCCTGTAAATTGTAGACTTTTGTGTGTCAAAGTAAACAACTTGTAAATAGGGAGTGCGTACTTTCTCTTCTGAATCTCCAGGTTGGCAGGTAACCACGCTGTCGCCAGGACACCTGGGAAATGTATCTTTGCAGTTCCTCAGCCACTGATGAAAGGAGGGTAAGAGAGGCATTTTATTAGTCAAACCTGTGCAAGGAAAAAAAATAACAGTCAATCAGTAATGTCTGAGGCTTGGATTACCGATACAGCAGCATCCTCTTTACAGTTGTACGTATCCAGGTACTCCTGCAGCTCAAGTGCACTGAACTTCATCTTTTCAAGAAGTCCATAGGACATAATCTAGAAAGAACAAGAAAAAAAAAGGACAATGTGAAAATGAGTTTATTTTATGAGACTTGACACTATAAATTCATCCAGCCACAATTTTGTAATCAACACAAAAGTAACTGAATTCTAGCAACAGTGCTCACCGTGTCAGCATCAATGTAGATTGTAGGACAATCTGAGCATGTGGTCAGCATCTGTGACGACTTGAGAAACTTTGATCCAATGCCTCTTAATCCCTCACCAAGATAGGTGGCAACATCAGTAGTCAAGGTGCAGAATTTACCCTGGATGTTCTGGAAAAGAAAATATACTCAAGGAATTATCTCCTGAGGAGTACAAGGTTCAAAGATCTGGAAACCCAGTGTGATGCATTCTGAATTACTGAAATTAATTCTTTCCGGGATTTACCTTAAAAAGAGATGAGAAGACTTGAAAGGTGTAGACAGCACAAGACCCATCCGAGTCCATAACCAGTTGGTTGACATGACAACGCCATGCCTCCTCAGCATCATCAAACACTGAGGGTTGAAATGCTGCCAAGATGGCAGAGAAAAATGGAGAAGGAGGTGGAGGAAACCCAAGGTCTTCCAAGTCATCTACATCATCACGTAGGCTGTTGAGAAGAATGAAAAAATGTAGTTTAGTTCTATTGTCAATAATTGTTGATTTTGAGAATAAAAACAATTTTAAAAAGAATGAATTAAACATGAGATGGTTTCCTGCTGTTTTACCTGGGCAGACAGTTTGGGTCTAGAAAGTCCAGTGGAGGCTGGCAGTAGTCTGGGTTGAGGCTGCAGTCCAGATGTGGTATTTGATCCTGAGGTTGCCCTGGCAACTCCAAAGTGAAAGTCTCACCACAGTCTGAACCATGAGGCAGCTCATTGATGCTCAGTGACAGGTCATCTTCTTGAGCATGAGTGTCCTCATCCTCAACACACGCCCTCACCTAAGGAAACAAAGGCATTTCATTTTCCCCCAACAAGAAAACACAAACCTATAGAAAGTGATAACTACATATATAAAATGTGTATCATTTCTCACATTTAGGTCACCATCATGGAGTGCTCCCTGACCCAGAGTGGTGGTATTAAGGTACTGGGGATCGGCAGATGTGTCATATGAAGTAGACAGAGAATCAGTGGCATTGGTTTCCTCTGATGGAGAGGGATTAGTCTAAAACACAATGGAAAATCAAAGAAAATAAGGTTTTTCATGCTCCAGTTAACGTTAATGTTATATTGATCTGACATTTAAGGCTACACACCAGTTGAGAGTGAGAGAGACTCTGGCTAGTTGAAGACTCCTCTTCCTCTGAGGACTCGTCTGAATCATGGGGGTCCTCATGACCCAAACTAGGGGTGCTGCCTGAGTGCTGGCTCTCCTCCAACAGGTCACCGAGCTCTGTGCTGTCCAGAGATCTCCGACGCACGCCCCAATTAAAATTATCTAGAGTCTCGCCCTAGATGAAGTACAGACACACACACACACACATACAATGAACAAGAGCAGACACATTGTTGCAAAGTCTTTCATTGCTGTGACAAAAGTTTCATGTTAACCCTAAAAACAATGAACAATTGTTGGATTTATAAGCACAAGATGCAAAATGAGCTGTTATTCATGACATGAAAATATGGTGGGAAGGCAGTCAACATTCAGCACGATGATTTATCCCAAAAGGGTTTAACAGATAGCAATAATGTCAAAAATGTAGTTCTGCAACCAAGCTGTGAGAGCGAAATGAAGCACAGTCATAATGTTTTTACCCCCCCAATAAGAAATAAAGGAGCCAGCAACACCACTGCGCTGATAAAAGCTATTGTTACATGCTTAGTGTGGGACACCTTACCTGGAGCTCCTAGGCAGCAAGGGGGAGAGAGAAAGACAAAGAGTTAGACAGACAGAGGGGCGAGTAGAGAAGAGAAATATATTTCAAAAACTGATGTTAAAGAAAGATGAAATACACAACAAGTGTAACCCAGGAAGGACACAGACAGACAACCGTAAATTAACTGTAAATCAAATGTTGAATGGTGAAAATACAGAACTACATGAATCTCACCTCTCCATCCTCCAGCTCCACATCAAGGAAGTCAAAGTCCCGGAAAACCCTAAACTGCTGCTCACTGGCAGTGTCATCCAGCGTGTCCTCTCTGGTGCCACCCTCCTCAGACGACACTCCACTCTCCCGCACCTCCATCATATCCAAGTCACCACAGGACGAGAAGATCACCTGAGAACAAGTGGAAAAAAGAAGGTAAAACAAAGATGACAAGAAACTAATCTGGCTTATATTTAAAGGCATCATTCCCACCAATACTTTCATTAGCTTTAATTTTATAAATGTATGAAGAACATAATTTGCCTAAAGAAAAAAAACATGATTTTTGTTTATTTTCTGTCTGATATATACACTGGTACAGTATTGTTAGCAGCCGAGGCAGCTTACCGACGGGTTCTTGGTGAGTCCCACTTCTTGTCCACACAGAGACAAGACAGTCACCAGCTTTTCTCTAGTTCTTTTCTGCGTGTGGGAGAAAGACGGCAATGAACAGATCAGACAGAGAGGAAACAGACATAAGCTTTGTTAAACCCAATGCTATTATGGGGCACAAACACTTTGTCATTTAGTTTTTATATTAAGGGATTATGACATAATTTTAAAGACCGTCCTTGCTCTACTTTTAGTGCACAGACCAATGTGATTTCAAAACAAAAAATTGTGGATTGTGGATGGGCACAGAATTCTTCTGGTTGCATCGAGCTGCCATTATATCGTTTGTTACTCATAATATACTTCCAAGCAACATAAAGACACAATGTCAGAGACTTATTTTTAGAGTGATGAGATACTGAGAAAGATCTGTGACAGATAGGGCACTAACTTAACGCAAGGATCAGACCTGAGATGATTGTGGTCGCCTCCAGCTGACAGGCACCAGGATGGTGTTAGAATTTGATCCAGAAGAAGTGGAGGAAGTGCTGCGGGTGACAGCCATGGCTCTGGCCTTCCCTTCTCTCACTCCTGAACCCTGGAGCTCATCAAATCTACGCCCAATTACTGGTGTCTGTGAGAACCACAGAAAATTGGAAAATTTGTAGTTTACATTTTCCAAGCATTTATTGTAATACATCATCTACACATCCTGTTTTTATCTCTGAAACTGGTTAATTAAGTACTGCATTGCCAGTATAAGTGGATAATTTGAAAGATTTTAAGAACATTTTTTTTTTGTCACCTCGGAGATGTCAAAGGTGAAATCCAATGTTTTCCCAGGCAGAGCTTTGGCTGAACCATCCCACACTCTGCTGACCTCCAGGTTGGAAAGATCCCCCTGCGTGTGGCTGTACACTGGATGTACCAGGCTGGCAGAGCGTGACACTACCAGCTTCAAGATGTTTAAAGCATCCTTCCAGTGTACTGTCTATCACGTGCCAAACAGTAAGAGAGACAGCGGTGAAGTCTTTATATCACATAACACACAGAAGCACATTAGTACAAAGTGCTGTAGGAAACTTACATGGACAAACTTCTCAATTGTTTTCATGACATCACCATTGAACTGTTTGACTTGTACAGCAGTCAGGTCCATGTGACTCAGTAGACAGTAGATGATCTGAAGGAGGGACTGCTGCATGCTGGGAAGGCCCTTATCCAGTAGCTAAGAGAGAAAAACAGTTTTAAAGCAACCACAAAATTCTACTTTGGGACCAGTGTCAGAATGTGTATGACAATTTTTGCGCTAAATGCAAGTGATTGTCCTTTAGTGAATATGCAGTGATGCATATTTAGCAGCACTTACCTCAGCCATATAGGTGACCATGTTGAGAGTAATGTCGGAGAAAGCCTCATGGAGGTAGCGGCAAACCACACTGACCCAGGAGAAAGGGTCTCCGTGTGTAGGAACGTGTCTTGTACAAAGTCATCACATGTGCCAAATGGGACAGCTTTGTGTTCTTTTCCACCAAACACACCTGGAAAAAGCAAATAATATCAGTAAGAAAAAAGGCTGCTTTAATTTTGACTCTTTTTTCTGTGCAGACAGAAAGAAAATTAATAAAGTGCAAGTTTTCTGGTTGTCCTTCCTGTTTCCTGTTTTGACAAAATGACTTCAAAGTGTAACCACTGAAATGAAAAATAGCACTGAAGTACCTGTGCAATCCTTTCAGCACTCTCTTTACAAAACTGTGTTGGATGGCCGAAGTGCTGCACCAGATGAGGCAGCAGACACAGCACATTCAGAGGAAAACCTACACAGGTAGAGGTTGACTCTTAGTTTGAGGATAAGTACAACCACAGACCTTGACAAAAGCTTAAAACATCTAGATTACACAAAATTATTGCAGGATAAAAAGGTGTGTGATACGCAGTACCTACCTATAGACTGTGAGATGTCAACGACAGGCACACGAGAGACTGGAGTGAGCTGGCAGAAGAGTTGTAAGGTGAGGTCAGAAGTTGCCTGTGAGGTAAAACCCTTCAACAAAAGCTGCTGAATCCCAGAAAATGCGCTCCATCCCAGTTGAGCCTGTAGTTTCTCCAGGCGTTCACGGTTCTCCGCTCGGTCTAAGGGCACCTGCAAAATATAAGTTGTTTTAACTTTACTGAAGGTCAGGATCTGTTATATACTGTGCTGTGTTTCTTTTAAAATAGGGGCTGATATTGGATGTCTGGACACTCAGTTTTGAGTGCTGTAAAGTGTTCTTGCTGTTCTGTCCAACTCTTGTGCTGAGTATGAGGAGGGCTTATTTGAAATTCTAAAGACAACAGTGCAAGATTTATAAGATAGCTCGTTTAATGATTATCTTGGTCCAACTAGTCTGATGAAAAAGTAAAGGCTTCAGGGAATTCTCCTTTTTCTAGTCTTAATTTTACAATGAGTTTTGCTTTGATAGTTGCATCAGTAAGTGTGATTTCCTCTACCTTTGACAGCAGCTTGTGAACAAGGCGAAGAGACATCTGATATTCAAATTCAAAGTCTGACTCCATGAGTGACACTGCCACCCAGAAGACTGTAGCCAGTATTGACGACGGATGGGAAACGTGAGCAGGATCCGACAGAACGCTCGGATCGATTCGATTGGTCGATGATGAGCATGACCCCGGAGTTCTTGCTTTTCGGGCAAGACAATGACTGCTGCATGCCTGAACATTTTAAAAGAATAATAAGTTACTGAGGCAAATCAAACTACATTTACCATTTCTATGCAAGTATTAAAGCGTGAGAATGATTGAAAATCCTAATTTCTTGCCTGCATACGATCAAGAGTTGCGCTGCGAGGAGGGTCACTTGACAGATTGCCACACTCGCCAAATTTCTTGGGGACAGAAAAGGAGCGCTGGTGGCGCTGTGAGGACAGACCAGGAAAACCCGGGCCCGGGAAGTTCAGCTGACCTGTGCTCTTTCTGTTCATCTGTTTGTCATTGGTCACAAAATCTGGTGAGGAGGTCCTACAAAGAGAAAACAGCAGAAGCAGAAGAGCATCATTTCTTGGCTTCCTTTCATGAATTTAATCTAAAAAAATAATATAAAATAAAATAAATAAAAATAAAAATAAAATCAACATGAGACAATTGTCCTCACAATAAAATGAATCATAAATACTTAGTTTGTGATTTGAAATGAAGAGTTTTTGGGTATCTTTTTAATATTGGACAATTTTTCTTTACTATGTCTTGTGCTGCATTACTTCTTTCCACAATACAAAAAAAGCACTGGAGTACCTGGTAAGAGCTGCTATAAGGTCACTGTTTTTCAGACACTCTGCTAGATTCACGACCACTGACTCCAGCGTCAGAAGCACCTCCATCACGTAGCCCTGAAACCCAAATGAATGCTACAGATATGTCTCCAACATGGTTTGTACCTTTAGCCTGATAATCTTTGTTTTTTTTTGTCTCTCACCTGCACCTCATCTCCATGTTCTCCTACCACCTCAACAAGCCGTGAGACCAGGTCAGAGACAGCATGGTTGTTGATTGGTTGTTTGAGGGCTCTGAAGATCTGGAAAGAGCGACCAGCATAGTGACGTGAAGAGCTGCACAGAGCTGTCTGTAAGGCCACATCGCTCAGCTGCTGCTCCAGGTGGAAGTCTGTACAGACAGATCGGTGCAAAGACAAAAATATCCACAAAAACACAATAGCAGGTATATTATTTAAATTTGTTATAGCTCAGTTAAATGGAGATAAGTGAATAACAAGCCTCAATGATAAAGATGTGAAATCTCTGAGATTTCTGTTATGCAGTGAAGACATTGATTATTAAAATGAGTGATTTCTAACCAGATTTGGACTCCTTGAAGACAGATATGACGTGTCGCAGGAAGTTGGTCAGCTGCTCTGTGCTCTTGGAGTTGGGGTTCTTTGGAGTGATGTCTTCATGCGCCCACAGCGGTCCAAATGCTCTGAGCAATGACAACACAGTACTCCAGGCACTGTATACCCACCACCAGTAGCACCACGCACAAGTTACATAACCACTTCAATGTGTTCACAGGATGCTGTGCGTACAGCAATTACCCACAAATGCATCAGTGGTGTGCCTCAAATTGCACAAAAAACCATCAGAGTTATGTTTACCTGGTGGAGAGGAACTCGATGAGTTTGTTTGTCTTCTCATCTGTCTCATTAGGCACATCTTCAAGATCTTCTAAGTCATCGGGAGTTACAAGTGGCAAATTTCCAACACTGCCTGCAGTGCTGCCACCACCCAGGCTGGCAGAGGATGAGTTGGAGGTGGAACTCAGGCCTGAATCCACCACAGGAGATGCTTGCCACTCTCGTAGAAAGTCAGGTGCATCTAAAGAAACATGATGACGGAGAGTACATGTGCACTATTAATATAATGCACATTATATTTTCATCTACTTCCTTTTTTTTCCATCATCAACTTTGTCACTGCTCCCATTTTAAATAAATTGTCCAAGCACAATAACAACAAAAAAAAAAAACTATTTGGTTCTTACTTGACTGCTGGTACTCCGTGTGGTAGCTGGACTTAATGGTGAGGGTCTTGTTGTCACTAATCTCCCTTGTCAGCATCAGAACTGAGGCTATCACCTGGAAACACAAGAGGCAAGTTTAATTTGTTTTTCTTTTTTTTTTCTTTTAACTGAATAACTGAATGTCATGGCTAAACTGATGTAACTATAAAAAGAATCATGCTCCCCTTCTGACCTGGAAGTTGTTGTTACAGGATAGAGCAATGAGAAGGTGAAGAAGAAGACGTTTGCTGTGCTCATAGACCTCTGGTCTGTAGTGGTCCAAACCTGACAAATAAAATGCACATCCATTTAACTAAACACCACACAAAAAAGGGGCATATCACACGTATCGTATCATATCATATCATATCATATCATATATCATATCATATCATATCATATCATATCACATCATATCATATCATATCATATCATAAGAAAAAAACATTGCCAGATTAAACACTTTGGTCATTTTCCATCTGTTGACTTCTCTTGTCTTGTAAATGAAAGTATGTTCTTTTTTTTATTTATTTAGTTTTAGAAAGGACAGCTAAACAGAGAAATCAGATGAAGCCTTCTACTGTTGTACAAATGTTGTTGTGCAGATTTGGGAATGCCCTCTGAACAAGTGTTTGTTGTTGTTCTTGGTTGCTTTGACAACTCCAAACCTAAGGAACCATATCTGTGCTTTTGATGATATACTTGCACAGTTCTAGAAACACAAGATCTCCACTATTACCCTGTCAGTAAAGAATCCATGAAACAATAGAGCGTGGATTCTTAGACAGCTTCATGCGCACAGTAACAGATTGAATGATAGCGTGCAGCCTGATCATGGTGGCTAGTATGTTGAATATGCAGAATATGTAGTTAACACATGGCTACACAGCTGGCGGGGTTGGTTTACGACCACAGGTGTGGGAATATGTAATACCAGAGAACAGTCTGTCTTGAAGTGCATGTCTGTGGAGATAAAACACTTTATCATGCTACAAGCTTACTGGATGTCACAAAGAGTAGCGACACACCCCCGGATTACTGTTCAGTGTATCTGTTAGTCTGAAAACACACAGGACTGATGGAATGATGACTTTGGATCTTATCATTTTATTTTTAGTTCCACTTCACCATTCGTCCACTTCACCATTCGTCATTAAGAGACAAGCAATGGACAATGGAATTTCTTTTATTTTATATTTTCCTAATTAAATTTATAGACCAAAAGTGAGTTATGTGTATGTGCTATGCACACCTACCCAAGAAGAGGGCATGTAGTAGCAGCGGCAGGTGTAAAGCCCAGTCTTCTCTCACGCTGTGGTCCACCACCATTTCAGTCATAAAGATTACAGCAATGTTACACCTGAGGATCAACACACACACAACAAATCTCACAAGAGCGCAATACACAGTAAATGCTCTTTGGATAGTCTGGGGCAGGGCACTGAAAAGCGTTACCTTCCTTCAAAGCTTTGGTTCAAGCCCATGTAACATCAACACATCCACATAGAAAACTAAAACTATTTTCCAGGAAGATGGATAAATTATGACATTATTTTTTCTCTGTTATGTTATGCATGTTAAGCTTTACCAAAATCTCCACTGCAGAAATAATCTTTCATTTTGTTATAAAGCAGGAATAATTCATTCCCCGCATAGCAGAGCTGGCTGTGCATGTCTCTGAGTTTATCAGATCTTCTGTGAGACAGTGTGATAAGTTTGTGTGGAAGAATAGCTGCTTTGCTGACTCTGCTAATTGTCACACCACCGTTTCCCTTCTGGGATTAATAAAGTATTTTTTCATTTTCATTTTCTAACTTTGGGTCTGCCTTTTTTGTGTGTTCTTTGAGGTTACTTCAGGGCAGACTATCTGTATGATGGGCGTTTTTAAGTGTATACCTGTGCAGAGGACCTCTAGGTGTGATAGTTTCAGGAAGATAGTCAACTAGAGGCGCCCAGCAGCCTCCATTAACAGGCATGGGCAATGGCTGAGGACGATTGGTCTCCAGGACACCCAGTAGCCATCCAGCATATGGTGGGAGTGGGTCAGCTACAGTTAGAAAAAAGACCAAATACAAGACCAAGTAAATGAAAATGCACATATGACACATTAACCCTAAAACATTTGGACACATCTTCTCACTGTATTCAGAATTGTATAGTACCAAATATCTATGTATGTGTGATGACTACTCTTAGAAGCCTACTGTTAATGTGTACGTTCTGTTCTGACAGGGTATGCTACCATTTTGCCAAATAACTGCCATAAGAAGATTCAAAGTAGTTTATCTTGTGAAAACAATTGACCAATAAAGAGGAAGTGAACTAATCAGTGCTTTATTCCTGTTTAGAGTGAAATAAGTAGATAATAAAGATGAATAGAACTTAGGTTTGGGTCAACTTATGACTCACAAGTTGGTAATTTCTCTGCACAGTGCCCAGTGCTTTGTCTAAGAAAATGTCAGCATATAGAGACGCTGTGAACTCAGTTACGACCCTTGTGATTAGTGGACATCCTGCTCTCTTATCTGATCCATGGTTAACTGAGGCACCAGTACAACTACACTGGTGTGCATGGTGTCTGTGGGTTCTTACCCAGTTCCTCAAAACAAGTAGTCTCAAAAGCCAAACATTAAATTTAAGGCTTAAAAATTGTGGATACATAATTCTACATTCTCTTATTTTTCACATTTTTATCCTGTCATGGAGAACAAAAACTCATTGATGATGATGCAGCACAGTGACTGGTACAATATATCTTGTTTGTTTAATCTGCCACATAATAAATGAATGCTACAACAATAAAAGAAATTTCAGGAGGGATTTAGAAATGACACATCTTTAATACAGAGACCACTCTCTTTTAGAGGCTTGAAAAAAATGAAAATAAATAAATAAATAAATAAACTTGACCATAAATAATGAAACAGTTTCATAGACAGGAAGGGTTATGACTATCTAGGGTCTGGAAACAATGGATATCACCATCAAACAGGCTTACTACATTTAAGCGCTTGATAAAAATGGTTGGATCAGGTAAATGGAAATTCCATTAAACTTGGCTGATTTACCGCCTTATATTTTCAAGTCACAAAGCTAAAACCTTTATCCGTTTGTTATGAACTGATAGAGAAAAAAAATCTAGATTCTAGAGAGTTTTCCAGATAAATGCCTGTACTCTTTGTGTGTGTGAGAGAGTGTGTGGTTCACGCTGCAGGCTTGTCATTCATCCTACTGAACAGCATGACAACTTACTTTTCTCATCTTCATAGGAGCCTCCAGAACTGTTGCTGTAGCGAGACTCCAGTCTGTTGTGAGCCCTGACCCTCCTGGAACAAATACAACATTAAAAGTGAAATTTAGTTCCTAGTTTTTTGTTTTTTTTTAATCACACAATACTTTGTTTTGGACAGTTAGACAGTCCATCGCAGGGCCACATATAGACAAGCAACCATGCACACTCACAATCACTCCTACAGGCAATTCAGAACCACCAATCAACCAAAGCATGTCTTTGGACTGTGAGAGGAAGCTGGAGTACCAGGAGGAAACCCACGCAAGCACAGGGAGAACATGCAAACTCCACACAGAAAGGCCCCTGCTGAGGTTTGAACCATGAGCCTTCTTGATGTGAGGCAATAGAGCTAACCACCAAGCCACCGTCCTGCCCATTCTGTTTTTTTTATTTGTTTTATTTCTTTAAGCGACTTTGATCTATCTTTTTTTTCATTCTTAATCATATTTTACTTGTTACTGTCATTTTTGTCTCATCTTGACATGCTTAGTTGTTGTGGTGCCTAAATGTTGTGTAGAGCACGTTGGTTATTTTAAACACGCTTTGATCTTACTAAAAATCTATTAATACTAACCGCTCTTCATTCTCTCTGACCATCTTGTTCTCTTCTGAGTCTGGCATCATCTCCTGACCAGCCACCACTGTGTTACTGCTGGACGTGGTGCCTGCACACAAAACATTACAGAGATTTGCTTTATTTTCTAATCAATTCAGCACAGTAAATCTTCTGTAAAATAAAAACCTGTGAAATTGCATATCATGGTACGAACACCTACGCTCACCTGTCTGTGAGGTGGAGGCTTTGTTGCTAGCTGCAAAGCGATAGAAGGGAGGGTTGTCACAGTGCAACACCACAGGGTTAACTGGGTCAGTCTGCTGCAGCTCAAACAGCAGCTCCTCCATAGTCTGGATGGTATTGTTGCGACACAAGTAGATCACCACCTTCTTGATCTAAAACACATACCATCCGTTAAAGAGGTGGCATAATTTGCTCTATTTCTGTAAATGTGTTACATTTAAATTCACTCACATAAGGTAACAGTGTGGTATCGCTGCTGACTCCACACAGGCTGATGAGGAACTGCAGTGTGATTCGCAAGTTGTTGATCCATCTCTCGTTGGACACCAGAGCATTCCATGGCATTCTCAATCTCTGGTCCAGGAACCTCGTCTCCATACTGATGATGTAAAAATGTGAAAAAAAACAAAGCAGAACATTTTTTCTTCTTTCAAGGCTTGGCATGTCTTTGAATAAAACAGTAATTTCACAAAAACAAATATTCATACCTTAGCAGTCATGAACATAAGGTTGTTGAGCACCAGCGAAGTTGCCTGCAAGGAGCCCCAGCCATTACCTCTCAGACTGGAGGACATACCCTGTGACTGACCCCGAGATTCTTCATCAGGAGTGCAGGGGCTCGAGGCAGGGGGCAGGAGTCCATTGTCCACTAATTCAATGTTACTGAGCCAGGGTAACAGGTAGGACAGCATGATCTGTCTGCCATTGGGATGGGTGGTTGGGAAGCGTTGACTCACCTCTGCAAAGTCGATAACGTCATGGTAATAAATGATGTACAACAAGAACCCTGAGGAAGGTCAGCACTATCTGAGGATATTTAATTACAAGAGAATCATAATGAAAGTTAACAACTGGCTTAGGGAGAATACTGGCCACCTGTAGGTTTTGAATTTGAGGGCCAACAAGATATACTGATTTGTCAACTTTCTAGCCTGTTTCAACATTTAATAGCCTAATTAGATCCAAGTAGTCAGTATATCTAACTGTAGTTTTAGAAAAAAAATATTCTCTGTGCTTTTTGTTGATTTTATCTCCATTACTTGCAGTAAAATTAGAGGGGGTGAGAGTTTTTATTAACACCTAGCTCTGTATTTAGGATGAAGCTCTTCTTGCTAACCACCAAACTACCGTGTTTCTCACACCTTTGTCAATAAAATAAAAAATAATGTTGCATTGGTTTTGCACATTATTATGAAGCTTTCCTAGATCTTTTATTGTTCTAGTCTTGCATTCATTGCACTTTGTGACACAAAAGCTTTGTACAGAAAAATATACTATTGTTAAATATGTATAAATGTTAAAATAAAGGATTACCTGAGAAAAGAGGCAAAGTGAGCTCTGGGTACATGCTGGCAAGCTGAATGGAGAGCTGAGACAAGTTGACGCTGTACAGAGGAGGCAGAGGGCCATGTGTTCCGTACAAAATATTACCAGGCTTCTGCTCAACCATCCGCTTAGAGTACGCACACAGTTTAGACTCCAGCACCTGCACACATTTCATTTAGTTTTTTCAGTCAGTTTTTGGCTTTAAACATCTCTTTTTCCACCATGCAGCTGATAAATCGTTAACAATAGAACCATGTCATACCTGCATCAGCTGCATGGAGATTTCATATATTTCCCTGCTTGTGTCTGAGGCCTTGAAGAGCACAAGATTGAGCAAAGTCACCAGATCACATGGGTAATTCCTGACAAAAAAAGAAAAAACTTATTATTTTCAACTTACCATCATTAGTTTTTCCTCATGAGTGAGTTTCTAAATAAGAAAATAACATATCTCATTAATTAATGAATGGCATTGGCTACCTTAATAAATGTTGATAGTAACTTGGTGCATCTTTGGTGTTTTGACTGAGAAAATCTCATTGGAGCACATTGAAACCAATGAATAATTACCAACCTGTTGCCACAGACTGTGGCGATGGCCTTAAAACAGCCAGATGCCAAGCTGGTAAGATCCAGTAAAGCAGCGGTCCACAGCCCAGTTGAACAGGTTGATTTGGTCTGGGTTCAGTTCTAAAAGCAGGATGACCACTTCACATCCCAGACGGTGCACCTAATGACAAACTTTATCATTTAGAACCACTAACCACTGGAAATGATTCATTACAGAAATAAGAGAACCTGGGATTTGAGCAAAAAGTTCTTGAAGAGAAACTGATATCAGGTAAATGGGTTTAGAACTTTTTAACTATTTATGAGGTCTGTCTATCAGAGTATACGAAGAAAAACGACACATGTGTGAAGAAAAACAAGATATAAAGATAAAGATAAAGACAAGATATATAAAGCCTCTGTTTGGTAAAGACATCAGCAGGTTACTAAGATGGCCTACCCGCAGGTCATGACAGGCCAGGATGTTGTCGAGCCATTTGTAGAGGTAGCCATCGGTTGATAGACCAACGTTGTCAAAAACTGGACCGCAACACAAAACTGCTGACATGGCCTGGAAGACAAACGCTTAGTTCATGCCAAGGTGTCTGTTAATATAATGGAGGTAACTTAATTTCTTTTTTTTTGTATTGTGGGGTTTGGGGGTACTGACACTGATTACCTTGAGAGCACAGTACTGATAGCGAGTGATCTGGTGATTGCGGTCACTGTAACGATCAAGTGGAGTGAACATAACACTGAAGGGTCCAGCCCACTGGCTGAAGAGAATGAAGAGATGGTGCCTCAGAGACTGCTGAGGGAAGAGGAAACGCCTGTGGTGGACTGCATAGTAGTCAGAGTGGGAGACATAAAAGGTAAACAGCAGAGGCAAGATTTCTTTATCAACCTTTCAATTCTAATGTTTCGTGTATGTGCATTTTACTGTGTGGCATGAAAATCTACTATGTGGAGTGAGAACGGAGCAAAGATACTACTTCAAATCCAATGGATTTCAGCAAAGTGTAGTGTCATTAAGAGGCAACAAAATTATTTACCTGGAACACACTGGATGAGATTAGCCACCATTCCGCTGAAATGGGCTCTGATGTCTTTGAGCACATCCTGCTCCTTCTCATTCTCAGCTTCCAGAAGCATCCGAGTTAGATCCACATACTCGAGGAACAAAGCACCTAAGAGCCAGAGAATCTCGCTCCAGAGCCCCATTAGTGCTGCAGAAAGAGAGAAAAGAGTCAGAGGTTAGAAACAGGTGTAAATTATATAAGGGTGTGTGTGTTCCATGACAAGGAAGAGGCTGACTTCTTAATTACGTGACACGAAGACCCCTTAGTGCTTGTGAAAATATCAGATTGCTCTGTTGATGCCCAGTATGAGTTACCTGTCACTGATAACTCCCGCATTACCCAACAATTCAAAGATCCTCAGCAACTGCAGTCTGAGAAGATCCCTCCTCTCTCTACGTTTCTTGTTCTGAAAGCAGAATCAGGTTGTCATTTTACAAAATCATCTGGTCGTGAAAAGGTCTTACAATTAGGCAAATATAGTTTCAGATAGCATATCGTACAACCCCAATTCTAAAAAGGTTGGAACTTCTGAGAATCATTGTCTACAAACACAGTTTGCCATGACATCTACAAATACAGTTTACACATCTGTTATGCCGAGAAGCTGCCATTTGTGAACATGATCCAGCTGTATTCTCTGGGCCCAGGCTCATTTAATGCTGTATACCTTTAGACTGAAGAGAAGAGAGACCATCCAGTTTGTTATAAGTCACCAGTTCAAAAGCCTGCATTTGGGGTTACCTGCGATTTTCAGCATAATCCAGATTGTGTATATGTGTATATCATGCATACCACATATTATATTTTGCCCAAATCACTCCACAGGAGTAGTGTGAAAATATGTTTTTAGGGAAGGCTTTTCATCTTTCAGCAAGACAATGCTAATCATCATAATGAATCCATTAGAGAAGCAAATCTTCGTATTAAAGGAGTCTGGGTGTCGGACTGGCCTGCCTGCAAGGCCATCAGATTCAACTTTACCTCTTTTTCTTAGGATGAAACATTTCCTCACTTTCAACATTTGATATGTTCTGATGTGAATATAACATGGATTTATGAGATGAGTAAAATATTATATTCTGTTCTTAATTTACATTTTACACATTGTTTTAGCTATTTTAGAGCAGGGGTTGCACCCATTACTACTTTAAAACATTGTGTTTCATGAAGAATATGAATTCACAGTTTTACTTCAATGATCCATAAAATTAATCTCAGCCCATTTCTGTTATGAATTTCTCTTGTCCCAGTCTGTTTATGTGTGTTACCTCAGGCCTACGTTCCAGTGCTTCCTTCATCAAAGGATGGAGTTCTTCAACAAGTTCCCTGTAAACCAGAGCAGAAAAATTCATTGCTTATTTCATAGTCCAAGTTCCTTATAAAGAAGGAACAGAACGGTTTGTAACAGATAAACATTTTGTGAAACCCAAATATGACACTCCCTCAAACCACTAATCCTCAAACTGACGACAGGCAAGTTTTTCTGGGAATACCCTAACGTCTTAAATAACAATGAGGTCTTTTACGGACGATTCTTCGTCAAAAATAGATTATCTCCTTTAAAATACCCCCTTTTCACAATGGATTCCTCTGTCATTTCAAAAAAATGTAATACATCTTTGTCTCTCTAAGAATTCCTCTTCTACATCAGTGAAGATTTTTTTTCCTCACTGAATGTCACAGAGGTATGCAACTCATCCGAGTTATGACAACAATGTACAAAACAATGGGAGAAAGTAAATGTTGCAGGGAGCATTAAAAAAACCCATAAAATAATCTCTTTGTTACGCAAGAGATAAGATCACATCAAGCATTTTGAAACGTGATATAATCTGTCCTGTGTATGCCTATTTTTCTTCTAAAGCAAAAACTCACACCAGATTTGAACAGATAAAACCCAACAGTAAACTTGATGCTTGAACAGTCTCAGTATGTTTTCAGTTTCTCACCCAGATGTGGCACATGACATGGTAAAGTTGTGTGTTTGACAGCATGAGTGTATTTTCACAATGTCTTGGTTTCAGTACCTGAAGACTAGGGCATTTGTGCATCCAAAGCCCAGAACCAGAGACTCTGTGATCTCCAGACTCTCAGCTCTCATCAAGGGGACAAGTTGTTTTAATAGCCAGGCTACAGAGGGAGTACCTATCACCTTTAAAACATATTCAGATGGGTCAGAGAACATTATCAACATAAAAGTGATCAAACAGTACATTTCCATCATCACTTACAATATTAAGTGGTTCCAGAGGTTCACTATTCTATTTTTACAATATCACATTATGAATCCATTTTTTTCTTAATGACATTTGTTATGACTAAAATTGCATCCACCAGTTGAATCAAATTTAAATTTTAACTACTTACTGATAAGTAAAAAAAAAAAAGATTTTGCAGTTAAAAATACATTTAACAGTGTATTGTAAAAATTCTCTTCTCAACTTAATATACAGTAGTATCCTCTACTTACGAACGTATCTATTAATGAAATTTCCAGCTAACGAAAGGGCTCTTCGGAAAAATATTACATCCATATATGAAAAAAATTCCAGGTTATGACGGCGAAAAATTTCAAAATATGTGCTGCTATTCGCAGCTCCCAGAGTCCACCGATCGTAAACATACTTGTCGGCTCTGTATCTCGGTTTGAAAGCGGCGCGTCTGAGCTGCTCTGCCATTGGCTATCGCTCAGCATCTTCCTGGCATCCCATTGGCTAGAAAGGCCCCTTGTCTGTATGAGCGTTAGCCAAGCAACCCAAGTTATTCTTTAATGTACTTTATTCTTTACATTGGTATAATTATGCAACAATCTAATTCTACTAATGTATTTCTTACAGGTTTTTATGTCATTTCATGTATTATTTATAATTTATAAAAAATTATGTCAGACTTTTGGGCGCCTTGTAACAGATTAGGCCCTTTATAGGGTAAAATGCGTTTCTAATTATGAAATTTTCCCTTTACAAAACGACTTTCAGAACAAATTAATTTCGTAAGTTGAGGTACCACTGTATTTAGATTTTGGAGCGTTGACTGGACAAGACAAGAAATCTGAAGACTGTGATGAACAACTTTGTCAGTGTGATATTGTACACCATATATGATCAGTTAAATATGAAGTAATCTGAAAAACCAATCATAACAATAAGTTCCAGAACAATATTTTCACATTATGTATAAAGTTTTAAATATTTTAAAGATGTGGAATTTAATTTAAAAATATCCTCTATGTGTATTAGTACCCCCTCCCCAGGTCTTTCTTAGCATGAACACACACACACACACCTTGTTATCATAGGTTACACTGCCATCAGGGGTGGTGGCGGTGATCTCAGGTGTAGAAGCCCTGAGGTGGCCAGGTGACATGATGCTTGGCTTAGCCACACCTAGACACAGGATCAGGTAATTACGCCAGAGTGAGATGTAGTTGTCACTGGAGCCTGCTGTGCTGGTCTTCTTTGCATTTACTGGACTGCTGCAGAAAGAAAAGTGAAAAAGAACAGCAGTAACAAATGGTCACAAATTGTAATGTTTCATACGCATGCTTTGTCATACGACGTATCATTTATCATCTATACTTATGTATATATGTTCTCATACTTGGGGTCAACCAGTGGCAGCAGCAGCTGCAGCCTTGTGAAAACGTAGGGCCAGGCATATCCTAGAGCGATGGGGCAGTGTTTAGGCAGATGCTCCTGTCTCAAGAAGATGTGCAGACAGAGAACCCACGGGTCCTTCACACACTGGGCGAAGATCCAGACGTGACTGGGACTCTTCACGTCGTACGAACTGCTCACCAGCCGAGCGGTCCATTCCACCAGCCACTGGAGGTCAACATGATGGTTGAGTGGCAAGGTGGACTGAGGACAGAAGAGGTGGCCGGTTTAAGACAGATGGACAGCAGCAAAATAGATAACCTGTAAACTTCTGCTACATTAGATCTGTTATACTAATCATACTTAACACTCACAGAGTCAGAAACAGCCACATGAACAAAGCTGTCCATTACAGCTGGGCTCAGCTGGTCCATGATCTCTATCATGGGTTTGTCATCATCCTGCAGGGTGTGACATTTATAGAAACAGCTATTTTAAGAACAGCGTGACAAAATGTGAAAGAATTCACATGCTGCATATCCTGCATCTGTTATCACATCAGCAGTAAGATGGTTCTTTCATCAAAACGGCTACTTCAATGTCATTTATCAGTTTTGTTAGTAGGAAACTGTGGAGATGATGGAAAATTCCTACTAGAATTTGAGTTTTCTACATCGTACCTCAGCATGTCCAAGAGCTGTGAAGAGGCACCGTATTTCTCTTAACACACTAACAGCCAGCTTCCTTGTGCTGATCTGACACGAGCAGAGGAGCAGCAGAGCCAGGCCCTCAACTGCATGGAGCACCGAGCAATGAGGACTTCGCTCTGGTAGTCTGGGACTGGCCTGATTGAGAGGGAAGTCATAGAGGGAAAAGATGTCAAAAAGGAATCAGTGTTTGACCAGTAAACGCTTTAGTTATGGCTCTTCAGTCAAGTTAGAAAAAAACTGCAACCATCTTTCAGCTGTCTTTTTTCCCCCACCATAACACCTCAACAACGCCCCCCAACAAACAAACAAACAAACAAACAGACAAAAAAACAACCCCCCCCCCCAAAAAAAAAAAAAAACAAAAACAAAAAACCCAAAAACACAAGTGATCTATGAGGTGTTGTTGTGTTCAGCTAAAACTTTAATATATTAAAATAACTGTTACTGCTTCACAGGAGGAACACAGTTAACTGTTAATGTACAAACCTCAACTCCACCTCGTACCTTCCCCTGGACCTGCAGAGCTAACCTCCACTGTGTGAGCAGCTGGAGGAGGAGCTTTACAGACGCATCCTGTAGACCCTGATGGGTGTCTTGAACCTGGATGAGGTGCACAAACTATATTCATCAAAGTACATCACTACATTTTGCTTTTCAGAATTGTGAAAATGCGGGTTTTGCTTGCAAAATAAACCTGTTAGATTAGAAAACTCAGAGACCAGACTACTCAAGAGTGTATCATGGGATCTTACTTTATTATCTAAATGTAGGGAATACAGGTTTAAACTCTACTGTACCTCGCGCAAGAGGAAATGAGTGTAACCAAACAGGACGTCTTCCCTCCAGTCAGAGAAGTCAAGCAACAGGCTCTGTAAAGAGTTCTGGGATATAAGACGAAGCTCATCGTCCATGTGCACTGTAAGTCTGAGGAAGAGATCAGACCATCCTCAATAAGATTTTGCAGACAAAAAGTAAAAGGAGAAATTAAAAGCCAAAAGAAGAGTTGCAGAAAGTACAATGTCCTTATATGGTTTTTAACTTTTCAAAAATGTCCACGTAACTGGGATCAACTCACCTTGAAAGCAAGTCAATGAGTTCCAGTTTGGACATGCTGTCAGGAAGGATACGAGGAATGGCAGCTACACATGTTCTGATCAGGTCGATTTTAGGTTTCCTTTCACCCCTAACAAAAATAGAGAGGAACATAAAGTGTATTTGTCAAAGTCAAGAATCTTGTTTGGAGTTTTTGGGCTTGTACGTACGTGATCATGTCTTCTGGTTCTTTGTTGAGCATCTGGACACTGGTGAGCATCATGCAACGGCCCACTTCCTTGTCCAAGTGTCTGAGGATGTTGTCCAGGGACTTACGCACCTGGGAGTAGTACAGGGACATGCCTGTGGAGCACACAGATGATACACAGAGTTCCTGATAACATCAGCTTTCTAACATTCAAATAAAAGCAGCTTGAAAGCCTGCAGGTAAAGACAAACCTATTAGTTTGGCTTCCTCTTCAGTTAGCGTCTTGCTGAGATATGTTTTCTTCTTCTTCAGAGAGTTTCCAGACGGCAGGGTGGCTCCTGTGTTGGGCATAGGAGGCTCTCCATCCTTTTGTTGCAGAGCATCTGCTATCACCAGGAACGCACGTAGACCAATGTTCATGCGCTGAAAGATAAAGTATTCTTGCTAAATGGCAAATACACTGTTTACCAACAGATTGAATAAAAAAACTGTTGTATAATTACTAATTACTATCAATTGAATTTTCTGGTAACATAAATATTTCTTTTCACTCAATAAAAAGATAAATAAAATACTTATTGATAAAAAAAGGGTTAATATTCATTCTGCTGGTGCAAATTATTTTATGGCTCCGATAGAGAACATAGTATTCTTTACCTTGCAACAAATAAACACAGAAAATCTCATTCCAGTAAAAATGTGAAAATGAATGCCAATGTCTGCTCTTATTACCTCTGGGTTAAGACTGAAGGCTTTGGCGGGCTTCCCAACACTCAACAGATCAAATATAATCTCCTTCATGGCAAAATCCAGTCTCTCCTGAACAGAGAACAAATAAGTGATGTTGGGAGATTTCAGAGGTAATGTCGGGTCAGGCAGCAGGTGCTCCTGCTGCCCTGTCTGGTCAAATTTATATGCACTTACTGAAATGAATACAAAGAAAATAAACAAATAATAATCCTGGAGATGTACAGTTTTTACAAATTTCATAATAGATATCAGGTATGACAAGACAGATGTCTCAAACTGTGTGATGGGAAACTGAATTAAATGGTGCTCTTTCTTTTCTCTTTTTTGGACAGCAAAGAGTCACCCAAAATAAATAAATAAATACAGATTTCCTACTTCTTTCCACACATTCAGTTTTACACACACCTGTGCAATAAACTGGATAATCTTGACAAAAATATTAAGCGGCATGTCTCTCGGTACAACGCTACGACTCCCTTTGGGGAACAGAGTGGAGGTGATGGACGTCAGACGACTGAGGGAGGAAGAGATGGACATTTATTTATTTGGATTAGCAAATTACAATAAATCATTCCCACATCACTTTCAAGAAAGAAATATAATTAATCTTCTGAAGAGAGTGAAACCTCTGTGCTGCTGTTTGTAGTGTTTATGAGCAAACTCAATGTTCTTTGGAAATTTTTGCTTATTTTTTGCTCATGGTAGTGTCAGATAGCAAAGTATTACATTGTAGCTAATAACGTTAAAATGATGTTAAAAGACTTTTCAATCTGAAATTATATTTCACATTTTGCAGACAAGAGATGTAATGAGACATAGCTGCTACCTCTGGGTTCCAGTGTTGCTCTCACACTTGATTCGGATCATGTAGACCCAAAGCAGGCGGTAGAGGGATTCTAGGGCCACACGCGCCATCTTGGGGTCTTTATTCTGCATTGATATACATGCAAACAAAAAAAAAGGAGAGTATTTTTTTAAAAAATCAGTAACATAGTTTAATATTGTTCTTACTGATATAAATTTTTTCCTTTAAGACAAAAATACCAATAAATGTCTGAGAAAATGCTGTGCTCTCACAAAAGCGAGTCGTAATTTACTGTATGATCGATATATTTGGATTTCTGGTGATTTACAATGTGGGCATGAACTTGTGCTGAAGTTTTTTATGAGCTCCCATAAATTTCTCCCCCGAGGCAACAACGATGGCTGATTTTATAGATGAAAAGGTATTCGGTAGTGCTACTACAGAATTCTGTTGTGTCAGCTCTACTGCTTCAGGCATGTATTATCACGTCATTACAGTTGTCCCCATGAGCAGAATCTATTACACAGTCTGGATAGTTTATTTAGCCACTGTAACACAGACAACAAAGAAAAAAACTAACAAACAGTAGTTCTCACATTTACACAGTTTAGACAGAAAAACTGACCTTGAGGTTTGAAAGGCAGTTGTTGAGGAAAACGTGCCAACGGCTGAGGAAAAACTGCTTCTGACTGACACATAGCAGGCACGTCACCAGAGGATAAAGAGCCTGGTTTCAGAGGGAAATACTGTAAGGCCATCGAACCTTCAACTTCATCAGTCACTCAAAACACAGACATTAGATTCAGGTTGGCTTCCTCTTTCCTTTCTAGATTAACTATAACACCAATAATTCTACAGATGCTAAATATATAGAATATAATAATATATATAATACAAAATCAATGTAAGCTTATTACAAGCTTAGATCAAACTTTGAAGCTTTTTCACATCCTCTACTTCACATTTCATTTAAAGCAACAACACTATGAAGAGCACTGCAAGAAGAATAGACAGAAGAGGATTATAAAAAAAAAAAACCAACAACATACAAACAACTCACTGGCTTAATTATTCATCCATCTTTTATGGCTGTGCAAATCTGCATGCATATCATTCCTTTACAAGAATGCGTTGCTAATGATCAGTGTGACTCAAGTTCACTCTGTCATGATGGTTTTATTAATATTAGGTTTGAGAAGAGCATCATGTGGTCGCCACACCTCATCAGTGGGAGTTTTTGTCGTCTGTGTCTCACCCATTTCAGTAACTCCACTCATTTGGACCCTCAGGAATGTAAAAGCATAACAATTAAAGAAATGCACCACATTGCTGTCGTTCCTGTCATGCCTGTGTATTATTCTCCGACATGGCAGGTCATTGTTAGTTTGTGCACACACCTGAGCACACAATGCTGCTCAATTGGAAAAAGTGGACAAAAGAGAATGTGTGAGAATGTGCAGGGGGGCGCTTTAAGGCTCGGCTGCATGTGTGGATCCAAGTATTTGGAGAATCCGTGAAAGGAAGCGTGCATGCTTGCAGAGTGGCATATCTGCAGCCCTGAGGGAACGAGTGTCTGTCAGAGCAGGATAAGGAACCCATGCTCATCAACAACTACAAATAGTAATTCAAAGTAGCAGCCCGATGACATTTTTGACATGTTTGTTTCGCAGATTTGTACAGAATAGATCCCACAGGTGGCGGAAAGTTTCCACTGATGCATGGCAGTGTGTGAACCCTTTAGACAAAAGACAATAGATTCTCACACACAACCTAGAAGTACATAAGGAGAACCTAACTGAATTCAGTAATACCTTAATAATCCCTGAAAGTAAAACAAAAACCCAGTCAGTCAGTGTTAGAAAGTCACTATTAAGACTTGTTGTAGATGGTCGTTGTGACTTAACAGCAAATGATTGATAATATAGAATATCAGTGATGAAAAAAACACATTTGAATATGTAAGTTTATGATTATTATAATAAATATTACTTATTTCATTATTTTTGAAGGTAAAATTAAAATTATGTCGATTCAATCTACGCCACTGTTGGCTGCAAGAAGCCACCATGTTTATGTTTAAGAGTAGGGTTTTTATCAAAGTCTGGTCATCTTTAGTGACTCTTCCACATACATAAGACTTCTGAGGACTTTGGAAAACAAGATGTGGATGCTTTTCAAACTGGAAAGGCTTCCAAAATCCTTTAAAAAGAGTTTGGACTCCACTCAGTGTGGCATCACGAGAACACCTGACAACAATATTGTGGTTGTAGGGCTACAAGCCCAGAAACACGACTGCAGCCTGTCAGTAGTTTAGTGAACGTAAAGAACCTACAAGCCCCAGAGAGCTGTTGGAGAAGTCATCAGCTGGAGCAGTTCATTAAAGCAACAAATTCTAAAGCAAATCAGAGGACAGTGAATCTTAAGACAAAGTAGCAGCAACACACCAACCATAAAACAGCCAAGTTTTTCAACCAAAGAATAATTAAAGAAAAATAAAGGTTTGGTAATAATTAAGCCATAACAATTGTAATGTTTTAGGTCATAATATTCCACTGAAGGAAGACAATAAAAGAAAACACCATTATCAAAAAAATATCTGTTTCCCTGATTGAGCAATCTTTTGCTTTATACCATTATTTCCTTCTATCTAACATTTTTTTTTTTTTTTTTACTTAAAATCAACTTGCTATGTCAAGAAATGTGCAGACAACAGTCTTCTTTTCAGGGAGACTCAGGCAGGTTACAGCACTAACGTTGATTGAACAGGGGCTCACTAAGAGCAGGATGGAAAAATAAGCAATAAAGCACAGATTACATATACTTTGGAACAGACTGGTTAGGTCATCTTATGAATACAGAATTGTTACATTTTGGTAATCCTATGCTGACATTTATTGATACAACTCTACCCTTCTGTACAACCATGTACTGTTTTACTGAATGCTTGTTCTCTAGAGACTTTAAAAAAGAAGATGCACTACATCTATTGTACTGATGTACTTCATGCTGTGGGCGAATAATGCCCATCTGGCACTGCTTCAAAAAAATGTTTAATCTCTCCCACGGAAAGATAAAAGCTCACGTGTTGCAGACTTACAGTAGGCAATTCCAGCAAACGTTGATTTAATGGAGAGGAAATGAAGAGAGATGACCAGCAACAAAACAGAATACTGTGATAAACTTACCAGAGAGTGCTTCTTCCTGGATGACAGGTCCAGAGTGGTATCGTACAAACTCTCTACAAAATTTCGTAGACATGGAACATTCACCTCATTCTTCACAGTCTGAAGAAAGATTGATAATGATGAGAGCAAGTTCTCTGTGTTCAGCAGAACAAAGAATCCGTTTATTTGAAGCCGACAGGCAAAACACTATATTGTTAATGAGCTTTAGACAGCAACACTTTAAACTGTACAAACATATTGCGTCGGAGTAAAGCAGAAATCTTTTATTCAAAAGGCAAAAATTAACTTAAATTTGACTGTTGCTTTATACATAATTGTGTTGTTTTGAGTGATGGGATAAGATGAGATGCACTTACAGCAGCTACAGGTACAAGTATTTCCACAAAGAGTCCAGCTAATGAGTGCTTAATATCTTTATCTTTCACTTCCAAGAAATACTGGGCACACTCCTATAGACACAAAGAGAAAAACAATCACAGGAAAAACAGAAACAACTTACAATAACTGTGCATATGCAAGTTCATCAGTACAAATCAATGCCTTACATAGGAAAGTCATTTAGAAACATTCTCCTCAGTTTTTAACAAAGGCAAAAGAAGCAAAGCACTTCACCCTAATTACTTCAGTGAAACGTAAGTGGGTGACTCTGTGAGCGCACTAAACAGCTACCAGATGCTGATGGATGTGTACAGAGTATGCCTGCTCAGAGAGATCCTCTGGTGAGGTAGCAAATTATTTCAGCTCAGCCTACCTGCATGAACTGGAAGGAAGCTTCAAAGTCTTCTACTGGGTACATTTTGATGCGAAAAAACTTCAGTCCCATAATGAGGCTGATGGTTGACTGAATAACGTAGGGGCTCTGCTCCTTCTGTCTGAGCTCCTTCAGCTCAGAGATGAACTTCTTTCGCACTGCTGGGAACCTGCAAGGGAAAAGGTGACAATAATGTAAAAAGATGTATTACTTCCAAAAGTTATAAAAGGTAAATGTTCTTATTCCAGTGCTGAGTAGTGTTACAGTCAGTGGAAGGCAATGAAGCAGAAAGTGTTCATCTGTTTTGTTTTGTTTTTTGCAGATGGACATGAATGTGTGTGCTCAAGTGTGGGTTGGTGTATATACGCGCACCATCCAGATACATTTTACCAACAGCGTCTGCAAGCCTATATTTAGAATGGCATCTGGAGGAGTGATGTAGAGGGAAAAGAGCATGTTCTTTTTGCTCATACTCTTGTATGTTTCACAGGGTTCACCACTGTAGTTAAGTAAAGAAAGAGTTAACAGCCTTGTGTTTAGTGTCAAGTCTGTCAATAAGATAAAGAGCAGCACTGTGATCCTTAATCCAGGCTGGAAAAAGTCGCAGTTAGTTCCAAGAATAAAGTAAAAGCTCTGGCTATTTGTGTGTGTGCTCAACTACAAATAATTCACATTGAAATGTTTATTTATTTTAGCTAAATTAGACCTTTAGCTAAGAAGTTTAATCAAGAGGAAAACTCTTCACCAAAACAGAAGAGTCACAATTTGATTAATTAGATCTCAAAGTATTTGATTCATGATTAAACTGGTGCTGTTGTTAAACGACTTAAATTAAGTCTGCAAACAGTTACTGAACTACCTGGTGAACTCCCATCACACTGTATTGGCCTTCTGCAAAATGGGAACAGTGTTTATCCCTCCTGCTCCTCGCCATCATCATCACAATATTAGACAGGTGGAGGACCACCGTCTTGTATGTCAGTATCCTCATGCACACAATCAGATGACTGATTTTACTGTAAAACATTATTTTTGCCGATTGTACAAAAGTCTGAGAGACAGTATCAGTTAAACAGTAAAAATGGGGTATGCAGGAGGACAGGAAAAAAATCAAGCTCACGACTGCAACACTACTCGGGCTTTTATTCAGAGACAAACAAAGACAAACAAATTTGAAGTCAAAATCTAAATCAAAAATGCCTGAAGTGGCATTTCCAACATCTGAAGTACCTTGACTGTGCTACAACTCCCACTACTTCAGCATAGAGGTCAGCCACTATGTGCATGTTTCCTGTATTTGGCCCCAAGTAGCTAAAAATAGAAACACATTCATCAATATCAACCATGTATTGTGGTATACAGACCTGTGGTGACAACATACACATTTTTACAAACTGTAAATCTGAACAATATTTTAGTTAAAATGGTTTCTAGCAAATTATTTGCTTTTTAATGTTAGCCCTCTTACCCTTCCTTGTATTTGAAGTGCTTGAAAGTCAGATTTACAACTTCTTGGATGAGTCCATCCAAAAGAGGGTGGAGGGGGATCTGGATTCACAGGAAAAAAAAAGTTGTTTTAAGATTTCCATCACTTGATGAGTAAGTTAATTTAATCAGAAAAATCTAGAATGTGCATCTACAAAAAACAATAGTGGGTTTACTAATATTCTGCTGATAATCTGAGAAATATGGTGCACATGATATATTTTAGAGCAATGACTAGAAGAGGAATACGCAATTACTTTTTGTGTCCGGTATAATTTAATTACTGATGGACATAAGTTGGGTAAAAATTGTGGCGTCGGGTTATCTGTTGTCAAGCAAAGTGAAATATGTTACAAACAGTACTTTAATGGATTGTTTTATTACTGTATGTAGTAACTGATACATTTTCCGGTCACTGAATATTTTGGGTTTAAGAAGACATGCTGTTGAATGTCAAAATTAAGCCTCACCTGCTTCAAAACTTCTATAAGTACTAGAGAAAAGATGAAGTCTATTGCCAAATCCCTCCGCTCCAGTAAGTAGTCCTTTTGTTGTTCATCACTGATACGGACAGACACACAAACAGAGATACAAGGACAACAGTGTTAATCCTGTATAGGGGCTCGGTATGTCCCTGTTCTTCTTAGTGCTGCAATGATCAGCATGCAAAAGTCACTTCCGAGAATCTGCTTTTATTACATTTTCATTAATCAGTGAATAGTAGGAACCACCTCATCTACTGTATATATAGACATGTGCATTTTCCATTTTGTTTAGTTGCATTTGTTTAGTTGACGTGACTGTGTTCACTTTTTTTTCTTTTTTAAAAATCTCAGCTCAAAAGGCTTACATCAGTGATGTGTGTAAATGTTAACAACGAACAACCACCATCCCTATTCCCGTCACTCTCTCCTCCTTCTTTTGTTTATCGTCAATCACTCCTTCACAACAAATCTGATCTGGCGTTCTAACTTCAGGATGGGGTCAACACTCATTGGCAGATCCTCCTCTAATCATCACATTTCAGTGTATTCCTACTCCTCATAACCAAATGTAAAACATTTCTGTTGCTCATAAGATTAAAAAGCTTAAATTATAATACATGTTTATCATCAGTATAGTCACTCATAACAACTATTTTATGTGACTCGATTAAATTAACACATTGCTGAAAGTATTTGAAGTTATTATAATTTCTTTTTTAAATAATTGGGCCATAAAAGGGGAGTAAGATTTTGCAGGGGTCAAATTTCAGGACAATACCGGTTTGTTAATTAGCAGATCTTGCACTGAGCAACGTATTTCACTTCCCCTCAATAAAGTCCACCTTTTCTCCAACAAGTTTAACTGTTCGGACCAACTTTTTAGCCGTCGAAACAAAAGCTCAACAGGCAACAAAAGTAGCAGGTGCAAATAAGTGTTGTGTGAGTGGCACAGCCAGGCCCAAACAACAGCTCTAACATGAATTGTGTGTGTGATTGTGTTCTCTCACTTTTTGGACTTGGTGTTGGCTCTGGGTCGGTATTCATGGGACTCATCTTCTAGGCCATTCTGCCTCTTGTACCAGTCAAACAGTGTCTTCAGGATGGATGGCAAGCAGTACTCTGCCAGAGAGCTCATAGTGCTGATTAACTGCACACAGACATGGAAAAAGAACAGATGGAAAGAGTAAGATTTTTTGACTCACAAAATCAGCTAATGTAAAACCAAGATCAGGGTGACAGAGGAAAAAAAAAATGTGTCTATGTAAGGTCAGCAAACCTGGTCAAATTGTGAGTCTTCTCCTCTCTGTAGAGATTTGTTGAGTGGCTTTTCCTGTGAGAAAGAAAAAAATACACAAAAGAGAGAGCATTGATTCCAGAAGAGACAGATACATGTTTTATCTTAAAACACTCAAAGCTGAATTTGCTTAAATTACATCAGTAGATAATCAATTTGTTTACACCTACGATGCATTCTGCGCAAACTTTAAAGACATCTAAAGTTTAAATCACAGAAATGAACTTATTGTTTAATGCAATGAGTCATTACTTCCTTCTAAACAGCAGAGGTTTTGACATTTATCATTCTGGTTCTAAATTTGTAAACAAGAGTGGCTTTTAGATGTAGGCTGTTAAACTGCACTGTTTCACGGTGGTCTTTCATTGTGGAGTCTGGATATTTTTCTGCATCAGTTTCCACCTCAAGTACAACACCAAACATGAATGTTTATGCATTCTATTAGGGGGGCTTGTGGATCGTTCTTGTTATTTCATTGCTGGAATATGCTTCATTGCATTTATAAAACCATTTATTTGATCAATTATAAATTAAATGTCATTATATTTAAGGTGCAATGCTGATGATTGCACTCAACAGACATCACTTCCTCTGAATTAAAAACAACATGGAAAATCAATCAAACAACACTCACCAGTGGTTCTGCCATGATGATACGAATCTTGCGTTCAGAGAGCAAAGTGAAGTTGGCAAACAAGCTTTTGAGGACGAACTCGCCCGGCTTGCTCTCCGGATCTACGTTGACAGGCGCCATGACAACAGGACCTTTCCTCTCTCCCACCGTTCCACTGGCTGTCGGGAGGGGTGGCTTCAGTCCCACTGGAGAGGCTGACAAGAGTGAAGAGAGATCGTATGTTCATCATCATGTTACTTCAAATTGGGCCTTGTCTAATGCTTTAAGGTTAGGAACTGCATTCCTCCTCATTTTGTGAGTTTGAAGAGTGTAAACGGGAGCCATGAAAGGTACGGCCAATGATGTATTAACAATTCTTATTAGCAATGGTTCCACTGATGTTACCATCACTGTACTACTTTATACTGATACTTTATTATTGATGTTCAGTATGAACCAGATTTGTGGGAGCTAAACACTAATTGCTGCATTTTTGCAACCGTTCTCCATGCCTGTCATAGCTGAGTACAAGAGTTCAGCTGCTCATCACTTTATGGTCATTATTGTCCACTTCATGATGCACCAGACATGATCAACAGGAGACAGAGCTGGACTGCAGACAAGCCAGCCCACCAGGTAACATTTCTCAATCTAGCAGTGGACTTTGTTGAGTTACTATGATTTTTTGAGCTCACCCTGAGCCCATGTGGTTACACTGATCATGATGTTATGATGGTTTCTTATGCATCTTGAAGGCAAAAGGTAACATACAGTACATCGGCAGCGATTTTAAGCCTTAACCTTAATGCACTGAGAAAAACTAAGTCTTTGATAAATGCTCCTTTTATACCTGCTTCCAGCACTCTCACCTGACACCATTTAATCCTCTGATTGTGGAACCTTAAAAAAAAACAAAAAAAAAAACAAAAAAACAAAACACTATATGTCCACAACGTCAGATCTATCTGACCTTTCATGATCATGTGACCTGATCTCATGGGCTAGGTGAATACATATTCACATATAGATCAGCTCTCGCACTCATTACACATTACACTGGATGAAACTTAAAGGAGCTGTATGTAAGAAGATTAATAAAACGAATCATAAAATGACCCTGATATGTCAAAAGACATTTAAAAATCATGTTCATTTCAAATACTTATGTCACTGACAACAGCACTCAAGCCAGGATATTCCCTTTTAAAAAGAGGACTTGAGGGCTGCAAGTCTTGTTTTTGTTGTCATTTCGTGTTTTGGCCTGAAGCGCCACCCTCCACCTATCTCCCAATCAGGAAGTCAGTAGTGTTTCGGCATCCGGGTTGCCAGCTCCGCTCTCATTATCGCAGCAGCCGCTACGAACGTGTTGGATGTGAAAATGGCTAGTTTACCAAAACAAAAAAGACCTCGTTATGAATCCGAGTTACGTCGTGACAAGGTCCGCAATAAAACAAGGATTTGTATAGGAGGTGCTTTTGATAGATGGAGGCGGCTGAAAGCGGAGAAGAATTTGAAGACAGACGCCAACGTTGCAGATTTTCTCCTGGACAGGTAAGATTCATAGCTAAATGTTTGGCTAACGCTAATTTACTTGGGCAAGGTAACAGAACAAGGTAACAAAGAAATTTCAGTATTCACTACGTCGGAGTATTCACTAGTTAAACAAAGTTATGCATGTTCGTGCACAGTAACGCTAGCGCATAACGTTATGGAGCAGGTGGGTCATCGAATTGAAAAGGTAAATAATTATTATTTAGAATATAAAAACGGTGACTGATATTGCTAACAATAGCAATGTAACGTTAGGCTAATAAGCGGAGCCCGTCAGTCATCATGCCGTGGAAAACATTAGCATGGCCATGGTAATGTGAAACCTCATTGAGACAGTAGCCTAACGTTACCACGGTAAAACGATTTCTTATTCATTCTTTGCATATATTGTGTATTACACGTGCTGCAAATTGACCCATCTGACCATTGCTAACGTTAGTTATTAGTGTCAGTCTTTTCTGATGGAACTGATAAAAAACGTTAGCCATTGATGACGAATGCAGACGTAATTTTCCCCGCATTATCTTTGGTTAGACGCTAGTCTGTGGTAAATGTGTTGGTTGTTGCATATTATGGTAAATGTGTAGAGTGTTCCATAATTATGACAAAAACGCTTGTCTCTTCAGCTATTATGGCCCAAGCACTTCAAGCCCAAGTAAAAGACAGTGGAAGAAGCACCACCTGACTGCACCATCACTTTCCAGTATTGGACATGCATCGTCTGAAACGCTTTCAAATCGGTCAGTGATCAGTGCCACGTTGTTTTCATTTTCATTTCATATTTGGAAGCATTTTTTGTCTAAAACAACTAAACTATTTATAGAGAAGACCTGCCACCTACAGAGGAAGCATTGGAAGATGAGGAGTGCACTGTGAATGCCCAGAAGTTCTAGAGGAGAGGTATATAAATACTCTCAAGCTTTCGAATTTGTCTAAATATAAGAAATAATTTTGGTGGTGCTGCAAAACAGCTGATTCCTGCCAAGAGTTTCTTGTAAGTTGTTATAGTTTGAAAAATAGTTGTCAATAATGTATGAAACTAACATGCAAGATGTTACCTTGATGTTGGATATTAGCTTATTGATTACCATAAGTACCTATCCAGAGGTGTCATTGTGGTCAATCAGATGACCCACTTACATTACTAACAATCATCATCATTAGCAGTGAATAATGTTCAATTGCCATGCTTTTTGTGTCTGTCCATTATATTTCTGTATTATTTTGTAGGAGCTGTGGCTTGGGCTCCTACACCATGTCACGAATGAACACAGGTGGGTACAGGGAGGCTGCCAGCATGCAGACTTGGAATCAGGGGGAACTCAAGAGTGGCTTGAGCGAGGCTCCACGGCACACGAGGCCCTGAAGAGTATTGTGTGAAACAAGCGATGGCTCAACAAAGTTCACAAATACCTGAACTTCAGGTAATTTAATGAGTGTGTACACATACTGTACCTAGAAAGTGATTTTCAAAAAAATCAAAAAATGTCTCTATGTCCCACCCCCACAGGTCCACTGCTGATCTGGAGTCCTTCCAAAACCATATTTTAATGTAAGCCAGCAAGCACTCAGCATTTAGCCCTCCTGTCTTTAAGGCCAGGATGCTCCTCGCAGCGATGGATTATAGCTACCACAAGGACCGCCCAGAGTTGTGCAAGTCTAATGGAAGCAAGCAGTAAGTGACATGCTCATTTCTACATGTTGGATGTTGGGAACCATTTTACCTGATTACACCATTGAAACTCTATATAAAACACTGTACTGTAAAACATGGCCCTTGGAATGTAAACAATCTATTTTCTCTGCTTTTATTTTAGGTACAGGAGGCTGTACAAGAAAAATGCCCAAAGGTATATGCTGTACACCAAGAAGACATCGAAGACCTATGGCTACATCCCAGAACTGCAAACAAAGATTCTGCAAAAGAGGCTAGCTGGCAAGGGAACACCCAGGCGGAGGAGTCTTCGGACCGATGACCCCAGAAAGTACGGCCCTCTTCCCCTTGTGCCGGCACCAACCAAGGAGGAACTCCTGCACACCCAAGTCAGGAGAGGTCTTGGTTGGTAGAATACCAGTTTATTTCTTTTGCATCTGCGGCTACATACCACACACCAAGTTAGATGTAATGCATATTACATTTAATTTTAAAATAATCTAATTTCTGTTTTTATTTTTGCTCTCCTCAGTGTCAGCATTCCAGAGTGAAGACCAGTGAAACCCGTTTCCAGAGCCTCTCAGCCCTTGTCATTTCCATTTTCTGCCACAAGCTGCTTTTAAACCATTTCATAAAGTTTCCACAGTACAGAGCAGTTAATTGTTCAATAGTTATTTATACTATTTATACTGTTTATCCCTTGTTTTATTTATTTATTTATTTTTTACTGTTCCTCTATATCGTAAATAGGAAAGCATTGTTATTATAAATAAACTTTTTTTATTGAACAAGGAAGAAGGCTCTTTACAAACTTGGAACAAAACAAACAATTTGTAAAAACAAAGTATATACAACAAGTAACTTCAAGTAAACTGGAGTCGGTAAAGTTTAAAGTTTGTGGGTAGAAAGCCAGTGTACTGGCCTTGAGGGTCAGGGTTTTTGTCCCTTATTCTCTAAATGCAGCAGCTGGGGATAACACGACGGTTACCCTGGCCCAGTGATCCATGCTGCCAAAAGGTGTACTGGCGATAAGCAGCATATCTAAACTGCCTATTATCATCACCTGGCTCTGTAACTTCTGCTACCACCAACACATCATTCCTGTAGTCTCTGTATACGCAAATAGCCATCTTCCAAGCAGTAAAGCTCGAAATGAGGCAATTTGCTTATGCAGTGCTCAGGCCCCTGGCCACAGCATTTCCTTTCTGCATCTGTGGCCATCTCCCTGCAGTTCCCACAGGTACACCATGGAAGAGCAGCTGCAGGTGGGAGAGTGGTGCTATCCAATGGAGGCAGGGCATCAAAAACCAATCCAGGGTTCCGGGAGAAGATCCGGGTTGCTAGTGCTCGTAGCCCCATTTCACTCATGTTTTGAATGAGTTCCTAAGTAAACAAACCACAAAATAGCATTTGGCATTTACATTTGATTAAAACTACATAAGATGCTGACATAGATACAGATGGTGATATTACAAGTCATAATTTTACTGCCCAGCTCTCATCAGCCTCAAGAGAGGGTACCTCAAAAGTGAGGTCTAAATCAGGCTGAAACAAGTGAGAGCAGTACAAGCAAAGATCATCTGGTACAAGTGCTAGGCTACCTTGACATAAACGTGTATTCTAAGCATATTCTATCTTTTAGCCTGTGCAATAATTTAGTGTTAGTTTGGAAGTATCAGGCGTAATTCCACGGCAACATCCTCAATACCAAAAGCGCATAATTTGGTCCACATACATAGAACTTTTGGACATGTTTTTGATTTAAATTCTACACGTCATGTAATTTTTCATATAGCCTGATGTATTTTAGGAAAATTACCCTCGACTTTACATGTGGTATTGTCGACGTTACAAAAAGTTACCATCGATATGAGCCTATAGTGTTTCCAACCAAACAATAAATTACTGCATAGCCCAAAATTAGAATTTGCATGGATTTCTCAAATGCGTTCATAAAAAGCTTTAGATCGCAACACTAGCCTAATAAAGACATTTTTAACAGAGTAACTAACTGAAAACTTATGCTCCGACTGAAATGTGGTAACATTTACGATTCTATTTGGCTAATCGCCATTAGTAAATTTTGCAGTACATTATTACTTCGCAAAAGATGTTTCATAAAGCAATAAATATAATTAACAGAAAATAAACTTACTGTGTAGGACTCATCGCTTGCCATGACAGCCTACGTTCCTGCTGCATTCTGCAGCCGACCTGGCAACCTCTGGTCGGGGAGGAGGGGGAGGGTACACGCCGCTCAACAGTATTTTGAAAGTGACTGCAGTACCAGTTTTGGCCATAATCTTACAAACGGCTCCTTTAAGCACTCGCAAGATGCACGCACATGCATATGAATGGACATCCCTGTATGCTTACCAAGGCCCTTGATGAAACTGATGACACTAGCCCTGCTCCATTTACTTGGCACTTCCATGGTGCAGACCAATTGGTAAAAAAAAACACGGTGTATAAAACGGGAAGAAAGAAAAAAATGGGGTAGAGGAGGAATGGCACCTCACGGGATGTAAAAGTCAGCTTCCATTAATTTAGAAAAGTGATATCTTGTAAAAGGACAACTGTCTTTAATACCCATTAACTCCTCCATGCCAAAAATGACAGACATCACAGTTGTGTCTGGCTTTGGCACATTGCCTTTTGAACCAAAGAAAGAGTATGAAGCTCCATCCTTCAGAATATGACAGACACAAAGTGAAAACCATGTGTCTGACGCAAGAAGAAAAATGTCACAATGGTAGCATTTGGGTTGTCTCCCATATTCATCTCAAAAGACACTGAAAGAAAAGTAGTATCCGGTATAAAGGAGCTATAGCCAGATTTAAACTTCCCACGTGAAGACGGCTTGATGAGTCATAGCTGAGAGAGCTGCAGTCACAGAAGTAGAGATGGTGTGACAAAGTCCTTTTTAAATAACAGAAGATACAACCAGGGAAAACTTATCCTGTTGTGACAGAAATCTACCAAATGGGACTGAGAACAATTCCAATGTCTTGTTCCAGCAGAGACTTGGGAAAAGCAGAGGCTCCGGTGGGCTCCATGTCTGACAGCTATATGAGCTTACAGGCCAACTATCAGTTTCTACGGTAGCTTCTGTTCCACCTTTGACCTGCTATCCCTCCTCAGTGAAGAAGTTCCTTTGACCTTGAAATCCTTGAAGCCCATCGGAAGGAGGTATTGAAATTAAGTGCTTCTTTGAAATGGGTTCTGCGGCTGTCTTTAAGTTGTCAGTAGTAGTTAAGTAAAATCTGCTCCTTGTGGAGGTCTGACGAAAAGAGTTGGGTTGGAATTTCAACACTGCTCTGACAGAGAGCCAAGGGGAGGAGGGAGGCACTATATATAGACAGCTGGCGGTCACTGTCTTACATACCCTCCACTCCCACTGACCCCTACTCATACACAAGTACACACACACACACACGCGCGCGCAAACAGAAACACACAGATGTGCACGAAGGTGTCAGAGAAAAAACTAAGTAATGTGGTTAAACTTAAAAGCCTGTGGCATTAATACTATTTAGTAAATACAAGAGTTAATCCATTACAGCTTCTTAATGACATAAATGTAAGGTATGTGTATGTGAGCGTGAATGTGAATGTGAGTACTACACACACATGTGTTTGAGCCTTGTGAGCCTTGTGTGGAATAAGACGCTAGCACCAGAACACCTCCTAAAACTCTTAAAGGCATTTGCATGATTCAACATTTTCAGAGATGATTCAACACAAATCACTGCATATACTTGCACATACTAAAACTTTTCTTAAATTTACTGTGTGAAAATACGTCGAGGAAGGGACCGAAATACCAAACAGATGGAAGAAACTGCAAAACATATGTCAGCTGTTGATGATAAAATTTTACATGACTAACTTATAAAATATGATTATTTTGTCTTTTGTTTTTTTTTAACTTATGGAGAAAAAAATGCTTTACTGCATACAGAAACGGTTTAATCTGTTGATTTAAATTTGGCGATTTTCTGACAGTTAAAAAGTCTGTGATCACAGCGTGCATGTGTGATGCACAGTGAGGCATGAGGAGTACTGGGAGACACTAAGGTGAATATGTTGGCTTGAGGTTTGTTACTTTCAAATCAACTTGAACTGTAAGAAGGTAAATGTATTTGTGGATCCTTGTGCAGTTTGATATAGGCTTCAAAGTAACAGAGAATAAAATAAGTAAGACAATAACCACAAACACACACTTCCATAAAACCCTAGCGGTCACTGACCTGTGTGTCATCAGAGGCAGCTGAATTTTCTCATTCAGTTTTGAGCCTGAAATACAAACTAATCGGCTAGATAGTATTAATACATTGCATTTGGGGCTTTTTACACTTCATGTGAATAAAGCAACAAGCCAAAACAAGCGACACAGATCATTCATTTTACATAGTTTCCTGCTTTCAAACAACCATGGTGTAATACTGTGAGCGTATCTCACATATCTTCAAATCAAAGAACCCACACATCTATGGCTGATGTGACGTGGGTCAAGTGGCCAACAGATCTCTGCACAGAGAAGATGGAAGGCACTGATTCAGCATGTGCTGAACACAAGCAAACCCAGGCTATGTTCTCATTATTTCAACAAGGAAACGATCAGCACTGACTGTCTACATGAGTGGTGATGCTGTCTACTTTGCCTGGAATAACGGCAATAAAGCGTGGGGAAGAATGGAAAGGCACGTATCATCAAAGTCCCGGATGAGTGTGTGTGCTGCCCCCTTACACGTCATGCTCTGCAGGTAACCTCTATTGACCTTCAAAAACCTGCTTCATTTCAATTCAAATGAAAATTTCAAAACTTCTGTGGGTCATCATAATCATGACCTTGGAGCAGGCAAACCTTCGTATCCTAACTGGTCCTGTGGCTAAAACAATGTAGGATTTAAAAGAGGGAACATCGCTTATCTTGCCCCCAGTGACTTCTTTCTTCATCACGAAAGGCTGCAAAAGCAACCATCAACACATCGCATGAAATTACTGTAAACCTTACAGCAACACAGCTTGTTGACCACAGCTTTCTACTAGAAGCTAACAGATCAGTAAATGAAAAAAAGAGATCAGTTAAATAGTAGTTAATAGATCAGGAAGCAAACAGAGTGAAAATGCATTTAGGTACATGCTACACAGATGGAATAAACTTCCTGTTGACACTAAATATGCCACAACTAACCAAATAGACTGAAAACTCTGCTAATTAAGTTATTACTGCAATGTTTTTACTTGTCTGTTCTATGGTTTATTTTAATCAATTTTGTTTAAATCTATTTTTTGTGGTTTTATTATAGATTTTATTAGCAATTTTATGGTGTTTTTATTAACTGAACTGTTTTTTTTTTTTTTTTTTTTAACTTTTCATCTAAATGCCTTTGTAAAGCACTTTGAACTGCCTTTGTGTAAGAAATGTGTTACACAAATAAACTGGCCTTGCCATGCCTAACCACACACACAAACATATTTTCTGAAATCTAATGACCAAAAGAAAAGTGTCCACACAATTTCAAATACTAACAAAATGGAAACTTGCAGGGATGTGATTTTTGTCATTGCACCAACAGAATCAACAAAGCCTTCTGTCTTATCACAAAATTCCTGAACATCAACAATAAAAGTAAAGCCACAGTAAAGGTAAACTACAGGCTGCGTGGTGAGTCCAACAAACGATGCTTCCAGCTGAATCCACTGCCGTGCGAGCAGAACAGTTTGTGCAGTTGGAAAATGTAAGGCAATATGCTGCTGGGGGCTCATCCCTGATGGTCACGTGCACTTCTATTTAGTAAACAACAACAGAAAAAAACTGATAAAGAGATTTTAATCTCTCAGAATGTAAACAAAACGAAGAGCAGGGTAAACAGACTGATAGAGCATGTTAACATAAAATATTTTTTATATTTCAAGGAAAATTATGATGAGCAATGTTCGGTATAATTAATTATTAACGCAGAAAACTGCTGAGAAATCAGACTCAGACTCTGTAGCAGTTATCTTCTGCTCAACCACTTGCCTTCCATTATTCCATTATGTAATATTACCAGTTATTGACAGTGTAGATCATATTATGTGCCGACTGCTCTTCAGTCTCCTCCATTCCCTACACATACACGAAAAAATAAGCTTAGGCTACATACTGGAGGATCTGCTAATAAGTTTGTTTACCATACGAGCAATGACTTTCATCAGTACTCACTGCCTCCTAAAGACTTGAGCAGAGACTTGATGCTGATGTCAAAGAAGCCTGAATCCTGCTGGCTGGTCGCCATGGCTGCAGAGGCAATATCGCCACGGTGACAGACAGCAGAGTGAGGACAGGACGGCAGGATGGGTCGTTGCGGACGGACGGAGAAAGTGAGAGGATAGAAGAGCGTTTTGATAGAGAGGCAGCAGTGAGGGAGCTAGCAATGCGGCTGTTGCAGCTGTCTGCTGCTGAGAGCTAGTGAGTGAGTGTGTGGGTCTCTGCCTGCATGCACAAGTGAGAATGTATGTGTCATAGAGGACGAGAATGCATTCAGCCTTGCCTGAGCTCTGTGTGGCTATCTAGCTGGCTAACACTCTCCTCCCACCCTCTCTGTTTTGCTCTCTCAAGAGGATAGTGATGCACAGATGTTGGGAGATGCAAGCAGCCAATCCTCTTAGAGGAAAGACACAGAGCGATAAGGAGAGGGAGAGAGAGAATGAGAGGACAACAAACAGGAGATAGCACAGCATGAAGTGAATGGAAAAAAAACAGGCAGGCATAACTGGAAGGACAGAACTACAGAGCAATTAGATGGAACAACCTTATGACAATATTGTCATATTTTTGTATCTCACTGAGCTGGATGCTATAAGCCTGACCCACCAATGACCAGTAACAACTGGTGCATCAAATTAAAATTAAATTTAACTCAATCTTCAATATGTCTGATTATCAGTCTGTGATTACTTTCATGCACCTTGTATTGTTTTCTTTCTCTCCAGAAAAAACAAAATAAATGGCTACATCCATGGGAGAGGAAGTTAAAAAATGGTATATGGACAGCATTTATATAGCACTTTCCAGACACCATCATGGTGCCCCCAAAGCACTTCTCCATTCACACCCACATTCATACACCAGTGGACAGCTGCTGCCATGCAAGGCGCTACCAGGCCCACTGGGGGCAAGTTAGGGTTTAGTGTCTTGCCCAAGGACACTTGGCCAACCTTACAGTTATTGAACAACCCACTCTACCAACTGGGCTACAACCAAAACACAAAACACTCACAAAAAACAAAACCCTCGGTAGCCCATTCACACAGTTAAGGGATGCACGATAACAATTTTTTAAAACCAAAACCAATAACCAATAACTTTCAGATCCTAAAGGCCGATACCAATAAGTGATAACACACACATATACCTAAGATCATTACATCAATACAATGAACAAAATCAAAAAGGTTTTGACTCTTTAAATGAACAGAAATTTTTTTTCCAAAAAAAAACTATTGGCAAGCCTCTCAAACATTTTTGTAAAGCTATCAAACAAACCTATTTGATATCTCACATCAACTTAAATCAGGTGCATTACTGACTGATATAAAAAAAATAAAGGCTCCTTGAACTGATGGAAATACATGCATCAGACTTACTAACTGAAAAACTGCATTCCAGAAATTTACAAAAAAATAAGTATACATAGAAAATGAATGCACTGACACAAGTTAGATGCAAACATTTCTATGTAAACAAACTGAAAAAGTGCATTCCTCAATGAAAATAAAAAATAATGCACAGTGCATAATGTACTGATACAAGTTAGACTTGTCTGTGTAAACAAACTGAAAAAGTGCACTCCATAGTAACAAAAAATTATGTTTAAAGGATTTTGGCTTTTGGTTCCATTCAAATGAATGCCTTTAATTAAAGTAAATGAGGTTCAGTAGTTTTTTTTGTTTGTTTTTTTTTTCTCATGGAAGCTTTAGATGAGAGAGTGAGAGGGGAGAGGAAAGGAGGGGAGGAGACTTGCTGCTGGCTTGCCCACGTTAGCATCTTTAGCAGTCCGCCGTCCTCATACGATACGTCCTCATACGATTTCAGAACTCTGTCAAACTCTGTCGAAGCGATGGTTAAGTTTCAAGTGGCTGATTGGGTTTGACGTATTAAAGCTTGTGATATTTTCCCTCCTCGTGGAATTCACTTGGAGCATTTGTCACAAATAACCAGCAAACTATCTTCTTCTGAAACTTTAACGAAGTTCAATACCATTGCCGCCATGTTGTTTGTTTTCATCAGCACGCTGTGCCGCAATGCTGCATTCAAGGTGTAACGTAAATTCCCACGTTCCCTCGTTTGCTAGTTGTTCTTTTGGCCTTTTCTATTTTTTATGTGTAACATGTTGGAAAATACTGTGAATATCAATTCAAGTCAGCAACTACCAAAATTATGACCGTGTTAACAAGTTGTTTTCTGGCATGAAGGAGTATTGTTGATTTACTGAGAAATCGTTTTTCTGATTATGCCGACGTCACTTGAACATAACATTCACTGTTGGTCATTCGGGTCTCAGTGGAAGCAAGGCACTGTCATGTTGACAAAAATATATATGTTATCAAGGCTATTCGTCATGATATCGGACTTATCGGAATGACTTCATAATTTCCTGTTATCGGGCCGATAATTATCGTCCATCGCTACAAACAGTAGTCAAAAATTCCATGTATTAATTCAAATTCAATAAGGGTTTATCACACAAATAATGTATATTTCAATAGCACTTACATGTTTCTATTGTTTGATCAGCTGAGGGGCTTTCACATTTCTAGTCCATCCAGTTCAATTCCCATTCATTTATCTGAGTGTCTTAAGGTGAAAGTTCAGTTGCTCTGGTATGCAGCAAATGAATTTTCACCTTAGTCACTTATAGGGTTGTAAATCACAAGTTTAATCACGATACAGTATTACATTGATTAACTGTATGACAATTTGATGTTTGTCAGTATCAAAAATTCCCAATGCAATATTGATGTAATTCAATATCAATATGAGATGATATGATGTGTTGATTGAACGCCATCATTTCCATTCGTATGAAATTGCAGCAGCTAAAATATCATTTCATGTTTTATTTCTAGATTAAACTAGTAAGTTAAATAACTAATCCTTTAATAAAAGCAGCCTACTAAAGTCCACCTGATTATATGTATTGATGACAATCACATATGCTGAAATCTTCAATCAGAACTTAAATTTGCTATGTGTTCATGCAGCACAATGTTCATTGAAGTAGAGAAGATTTGCAGTAAAGAGATGTACATTTTTATTTTGTATTTATGCAGTGGATCAATGGATCATTGCACCCATTGTCATTTTCTCTCTTGCAGGCTGGCCAGGTCAGTGATGGTCATTAAGGTCATTCGGCTGCCTCTAGAGAGAGTCTCTTCTCCTACAGTCAGTTGAAAGTTAGAGGACTATATTGTTCAGTTATTGATCACAAAGTACTAGGAAATTAAAATGTTTTCAATATCCTCAACACCCCACCCTAGCTACTGTACCACCACAAGCAGAATTGAATTCCGAGGGAAACACGGACAGAAAAAGCTTTTTTGTGGAATACTAAAGGCAAAATGATAGTATAGTGATACCAACATTAATAGTCGGCAGCTTACAGAATCTGATAACAATATATGCGCCAATATTAACCAAAATTACTTCAATTACACAAATAATCTGTTATTTAATATGCTGTCACATGAAGTAGTCATGCTGGCCGGCATAAACTTGCTAACAGCTGATACTATCTCTGATCCCACTGCTTCCTCTAAGCTCCTGACAGATCAAAAGCTTAAGAGTAGTCTGACAATTAAACACAAAGGAAAGGATAACCTCTCTCTTTCCAACCTTTTCGATTCAAATTTTGGTTTAGACTGAAAGGTATGACAATGATGCTATGGTTCAGTGAATAAGAGTGGAAGAACAAGTGGATAATTAGGGTCATAACATTATTCCCTGGATAAAGTGCGGAAGCAACAGAGGATATGTGAATGGCAAAGGGAGGGACAACTGAGAAAATGAGAGGGAGGAGAAGAGTAGAACCTGCATAAAATACAGTGTCATCCTACAGCTCACAGCAGAGCCAGAAAGCACAAGATGGCCTGGTTCACATTATCAGACAATTAAAGCCTAATCTCAAAGGAGGAGGACGAATACAACAGAGAACCACTACAAGCCCATTCCTGCCTGCAACATCTGCTTACTCTGCTGCAGTCCATGATAAAACACTGACAACAAATCACAATGACACTGTGTTAATAACACATACTTACTGGTGCACCAAGTGGCCAAACCAAAAGGTGATAATATGTTTGTTCTTTGTGTCAGTCAGTCTTTTTCATCACAAGAGTTCAAGAAAATGTGAGGAATTACTGTTCGTTGACAAAATTTTCACACTCATCATGAAGTTATTTGGGGTGAATTATGGAAACCTTTCCTTTTTTTTCAGCAAACAAAAGATGATACAAGCCAACTTTTGTGCAAGGGGCAGAGCAGCTAGAAAGGTGGAGTAAGCCAAACATTTCTACACAGCAAAGGTAAGAAGAAAGTATTTTTCAAATACCTCTCCTTGGCAAACAATTTGCTGTACTAGGTGTAAACAAGATCCTCTCTCTATGAAGAGGGAGCAGCTGTTTGGTCTGAGAAGAGAGAAGTGGAAGTGCGAGCTGGAGTGTACCGCAACATGAAAATCTATTCAAATTCGTGACCTACACTGAGAAAAGGAGGGTATTTACCACAGAAGAACAGCAACAAATAAAAATCATGGAAATAAAAATGCAGAAGCACTCATGGAGCTCCAGGGATTCCAGGCATTCTGAGCAGAGGCCCGGGCATGCCAGCTGCAGGAATGTGACTCCACACACAGACACAAACACACATGAACGTGTACATACACATATTCACACATATACGCCGACCAATGCATAAGACATCACCTGTGTTTCATTATCTTATATCATCTCATATTGAACATCTGACTTTAGAAAAGTAACGATTATGATTCATCACTCTTCTGGTCTACTAATGAATCACTCATCCAGAAATGTTTCTCTCTTGAAACGTTGCAGCTATGTCTAGACAAAGCAAGTTAAGAGATTCGCTTTTGTACAATTTCAAGATGTTGGAGAATACTGTGAGAACGTGTGAAAAATCTGAGAGTCAAGTAGTACTTTATTGCATATGCTGGACTTTTGCTGAGTTTTTCTGTTCAGGATTTTTTTAAGAAGGCTGAAAAAAAGTGTTGTTGTTAAGATGATCCTGCTCATAATTCTACACTAAAAAACAGAGCGCACTAGCATTCTAACCCGTCAACTGTACTACTCATAGATATCTAACACTAGATGCCGCATGGACCAGCCGACCTGTGTAAACGCCTCTGCCATCTTAGGAAGGTATCATCATCAGCATCTGACATCTTGTTTCTATAAAAGCCTATAGCTTCCAGGACCAGATTAGCTGAATAAGATGATTATTAGTCCTACATTGTTGTAACACAGTTGATTCTCTGGTTTTTCAGTAAATATATTATTTCTGGACTCATCCTCTTGACAACAGCAATATGAAAGAAAAAAAAGAAAAATACAGAAAAAGTATTTTGCAAAGAACATTACTGGTGTTTGTGTCATTTCCTATATTATTCACTTGCTATTATACTATAGATATGATCATATAAAAAGATAATGTAAATAATTCTCTGCAGAATTATACCTTTGATACACTATTCTACAGAATTATTTATTTCATACTAGTCTACACACACTGTTTGCATAATATATTTACACAATACTACAACTACTGGTAATTTAGCCATTTGGTTAAAAACAAATGAGATCGTCAGGAACAATTCTGGTTTAGAAAAGATGGAGACTAGAGATGGTAATTATTTGAAAATTCAACACTGCAGGCCACCCCAGTGGTGCAATGGTTAGGGCAGGTGGCCCATGTATAGAGGCACAGTCCTGCAGCTGGTTGCGGGTTTGACATCCAGCCCGTGACACTTTGCTGTGTGTCTTCCTCTTTCTCTCTCTGCCACAATTTCCTGTCTCTCTCTCACTGTGAAATAAAGGCCACTAGAGCCACAAAAGAAATTCAACATTCCTCCAAAAAAAGTATGATCCAATATAAACTGGTAGTCATGTAAAGCAGACCAAAAAAGGATGAATGTTAATATCAAGTTACTTATCAAATTTAAAAATAATTCTTCAGGGGAACTCTCCCTAAATCGCCACCTTAACGTGGTGGAGGAGTTTGTGTGCCCAAATGATCCCAGGAGCTATGTTGTCGGGGGCATTTGCCCCTGGTAGGGTCACCCAAGGCAAACTGGTCCTGGGGGACGGGCCAGACTAAATACGATTCAGTCGACTCCTATGACTGAAAATATACCAAGAGCTCGATGTCCCTCGCCCGGGCAAGGGTCACCAGGGCCCCACCCTGGGTTGGATGGATGGATGGATGGTCCTTAGGGCACATCCCCAATAGAGAAAAATACAAAACTGCTCATCTCCATGGGCAGAAATGACATTTATGCACACAATTAAGATATTCACAATGCTTCATAACCCTCACTAGTACCTTCCCAATATGGCAGCAATCTTAACACATGCCCATGAAAGCCGAGTTTAAAAGTCCTTTCTGTGGATGTTTTAGGCTCATACTCATTTTTTTAATTAGAGTTCATAGTTTTGCCCAGTGGATTGATTTTGTAAAGAAATTTGTTGACAAGGAATACCTGCCTGTGCTGTGATAATTTGATGCAACTAGATATATTTATAAACAAGTCACTAAACAAGACACTTCTGACACCAAATCCTTAGCCACTTAGACTGAAAACTCTGCTAATTTAATTTTTTTTGTTACAATTATTACTGCAGTGTTTTTACTTGTAGATTTCATGGTTTGTTTTAATCCATTTTGTTAAATCTATTTTTTGTAATTTTATTACAGATTTCATTTGAAAAAGTTACAAAAACATTTGAAATCTACAAAGAACACTTGTGATTTTGCATATAACCTGTTTCATTCAATTAAAACAAACTCAGGCTATGCTTTAGTTGAGTTGATGTAACAGGTGCTATTCAGGTGATGAATGTTGCTCATCACTGATGACACTGAAACTTAGTGGTAATTCTTCCTTTTCTATATATTTCTAAAGAAAATATTTTTCACACGATCAACTAAGGTAACAATTCACTAACATATTAGATTCTAAATAAAAGGTTTTTATGGACAATTCATGAGGTGTTAGTAATTACCTCCTATGACAATAATATCACCCATCCATCTGCAAACACTATTTGACCCTGTCCAAACCAGATAGTAGACAACAGGCTTGGTTATATAGTTGAAACCAGAACTTTACATACATGGTATAAAAAAATTACTATATCTCTAAACAATCTGGTTAAACCCAGACGATGAAGTCATGGCTTTGAAAGCTTGCTAGGTTAAATGACAGCATTTAAGTTAATACAAGGCACACTTCTGGATGTATTTCAAGGCACACCTCAAACACACAGTTTCCTTGTGTGATATCACTGGAAAAAAAAAAAAAATCATCCAAGAAATCAGGAAATCTCACTATAAATAAAGGCCACTAGTGCCAAAAAAATCTTTAAAAAAAAAAAAAAACAGTGTGGTTCATCCTTGAGTACAATTTCCAGATGTCTGAAGGTACCAGGTTCATCTGTTCAAACAAGTGTCTTCCAGTATAAACACCATGGGAATGTCCAGCCATCATACCACTGAGGAAGGAGAATGGTTCTGTGTCCCAGAGGTGAATGTGATTTGGTGTGAAATGTGCATGTCAACTCCAGAACAAAAGAAAAACACCTTGCGAAGATGCTGGCTGAAGCTCCTGTACTGACATGGACTGAAAAGCCAGTCAACCAGGAAGAAGCCATTACTCCAAAAGCAACATAAAAAAGAACACAGACAAGGGGTGAATTCCAATTCCTTCTTTGGTCCCTCAATCCACGGAAGTAAGTGCAAAGGCTATCTTGTGACTTAGAAATGGGACACCCCTTGAGTGCAGTTACGTCCTTCAGACTGTGAGGTGCAGTCTTAGGCCGAAGCTATGTCCAGTCTGTCAAGATGACGACGATGAAGAAGTAGAAGATGAATAGGAGGCATTTATATAATATTTTTTAATTCATTTATTTTTATATCTTTATTAACTACGAAAATATTTACATTTGTAGCAAGCCTTTTTTGTCGCCATAATTTTTGAAGATGTCTTGGCAAAAACACGCATTCCTTCTGGGTAGCCCTTACTCCCAAGGGTGGTGGCGGAGAATCTCAATATTGAGGGCGATACAGTCCTCAAACTTGTCCCTCAACTTGATGTTCTGAGAATCGGGACAGCACTTGCACGTCGTGGAAGCACGCATTTTTGAGTTTGAGGTTTGAGATTGAGGATTAAGGAAGGAATGGGAATTCACCCCAAGGACCTTAATTTTTGGTGAAATGTCCTATTGTCTGATGGAACTAAAATTGAACTGTAGGAAAGACTGGAAGGACACTTCACAAAATACACTGCCTGGCCCAAAAAAAAAGTTGCCACCTGGATTTAACTACGCAAATAGGTACGAGCCTTCTATTGGATTATTACTGCATTGGCGATCATCTTTTAGCTGGCGACAATTTATTTAACCCCAACCGGTGCAATGAGTTGCTTCTCATTTCCTAAACAACCATGTCAAAAGATACATTCCGTAGTTGTGGAAAAGATATTAGTCCATTTGAGAAGGGTCAAATCATTGGCATGCATCAAGTAGAGAAAACATCTAAGGAGATTGCAGAAACGACCAAAATTGGGTTAAGAACTGTCAACGCATTATTAAAAACTGGAAGGATAGTGGGAACCCATCGTCTTCAAGAAGGAAATGTGGCCGGAAAATAATCCTCAATAATGGTGATCGGTGATCACTTAAATGTTTGGCGAGATTAAATCAAAGAAAAACAATAGTAGAACTCAGGGCTATGTTTAAAAGTGAAAGCAGGAGCATTTCCACACACTTCAACGGAACTCAAGGGATTGGGACTGCAACAGCTGTGTAGCCTTAAGAAAACCACTAATCAGTGAGGCTAACTGGAAAAAAAAGGCTTTAATTTCCTAGGGAGCATAAAGATTGGACTCTGGAGCAGTGGAAGAAGGTCATGTGGTCTGATGAGTCCAGATTGACCCTGTTCCAGAGTGATGGGTGCATCAGGGTAAGAAGAGAGGCAGATGAAGTGATGCACCCATCATGCCTAGTACCTACTGTACCAGCCTGTGGGGGCAGTGTTCTGGGGTTGCTGCTGTTGGTCAGGTCCAGGTTCAGCAACATTATGTGCTCAAAGAATGAAGTCAGCACCTGAATATACTGAATGATCAGGTTATTCCATCAATGTTTTTTTTTTCTTCCCTAATGGCATGGTTATATTCCAAGGTGACAATGCCAGGATTCATCGGGCTCAAATTGTGAAAGATTGGTTCAGGGAGCATGAGACATCATTTTCTCAGATGGATTGGCCACCACAGTTCCAGACCTTAACCCCATTAAGAATCTTTGGATGTGCTGGAGAAGGCTTTGCGCAGTGGTCAGACTCTACCATCATCAATGCAAGATCTTGGTGAAAAATGAATGCAACACTGGATGGAATTAAATCTTGTGACATTGCAGAAGCTTATGGAAACAATGCCACAGCAAATGCGTGCGACTTTTATTTTGGCCAGGCAGTGTAGATGACATCATAAGGAAAGAACATTATTGAGAAACACTGGAGCAACATCTTAAGACATCAGTCAGGATGTTAATGCTTTCAAATGGAGAACCGCCCTAAACATACCTCCAAATTAATTCCAACGTGGCTTAAAGACAACAAAGTCAATGTTTTGGAGTGGTCATCACAAAGCCCTGGTCTCAATCCTATGAAAGATTTGTGGACAGAGCTGAAAAGGCGTGTGCAAGCAAGACGACCTACAAACCAGTTCTGTCAGGAGGAAGGGACCAAAATTCCACTATTGTGAGAAGCTTGTAGAAGGATACAGCTTAAAGGCAATGCTATCGAATGCTAAGGAAATGAATGTAAACCTCTGACTTTGAAAAAAAAAAAAATTCTTCCTCATTTTTGTGGCATTCAATAAATAGAAATAATTTTGGTAATCCTAACTGACCTAAAACAGGCAAAGTTTAGCCTGATTTAATGACAGTGAGAAAAAAAAAGGTTATGTGTTTTTTGTGTATGAAACTGGATACAAAATTATATTTGTTATGTTATGTTATGTTGCATGCTGCAGCAGGAGCACCATCTTCATCTGCTAATTAACCTCCTGTACTCTAAGACCCAGAAGACTACTTACTATAAATGACATCTCACAGCACCTCAGGGCTCAACGGGTTGACAAGTTAACATTATGCTGTAATCTGATCCACTGTACAATCCAATCGTCTATTTATCATTTTATGAATAATAAATAGTCTGCACTTATATAGCACTTTTTAGTCACCATCATGGTGCCCCCAAAGCACTTTACAATAGCCTATAGCCCAAACATGAGGCCGTGAAGTCAACTTTGCACATGATAGAGAGACTAACAAATATGCAAAACAATGCTCACACTCATGGCTAATTAAAGATCCTCAATCGAGATACCAAGCATATCTTGGACAGAGATGAAGCCTAAGCGGCAGGAGACAACTCACAGAGGAAAACCGATGACACATAAATGTCAAAGCCAGCCAATAGGTTTGTTAATGCTGCAGCAGTTACAGCTACTTGGTTATTTAATTAAAATGACAAAAACTGTGTTCATATGATGTTCATATCATGTTGCCAGATAAATTTGTATGAGTAACCTCCACACGTTCACATGTGTCAAGACAAACAAAACGAAAACACAGCTCAACATAGACAGTGTTTCTGCTTCTCTTAATCAATTATCAAGTCAACAGCAAATTAAACTTTTGTTAATCCGCAAATCCTTGAAGTTAATGACTGTTTTAACTCAAGCTTTTACAACTATCTGTTAAAAACTGTTCAGAAGAGTACAGCTTAAACAAAAACAAAAATTGTGTAAAGAAATGGCTACATACAAGCTCAGAAGTGTGAGTTTCAGAGGTCACACAGTCGTGTCTCCTTGACACAGCTGGGCTGATGCAATATACAACTCATGAAGGACGTGTGGAAAGGAGTTGTGCACATCATCACAGCAGAGAAACCCTACAATATTAAATTTCATGGCATTTCTTGTGCCTACAATTTGACCTTTATTGAGAAGCCAGTATTAATTCACCCTGAAAGATGTGTTTGTGCAGGTGGTGCTTTGCTACAGTCTCTACCTCGCTCCAGATTTCCCCTTCCACTGTTCACTGTGTGCTCAATTTTCTTCTTCTTGAAGTTTGACTCAATCCCACAGGAAAAAGAAATTTATAGTCAGGCTAACATGGCTCCCACACCTTCTGCTCCACTTAATGTATATGCTGAACTGTTTCCAAATTACATTTGCATGACTCTACTGTTTACATCTTTCTGGTTAATCTTTTTGTCCATCACTGACCCATTATTTTGTTCTTACTTCTCCTTCCTTTCTATCATTTAGTTGAATCTGTTTACCTGTTAACTAATCAATAAAGATGATAATGAGTGCATGGTTTCATTTTGAATTTGACCCGACTTTGACTTACAGCAAATATGAATACAAACACTGAGCCCTTTGTATCTTCACAGATCACGTATTACGACTGTAATTCTTTTCGATAGAGACAAGGACAGAGCACAAGAAACATGCTACAATAAGGTTACAGTCTCAACCACAGATATGCCATCGTTTCCAAATGCAACATGTGGTCCACTCGTGTAACTCTGCAAGCGTCAGCAGCAGGATAAAATACAAATATTACCAAAAAAATATTACCATCATTCTGATGCCATTCAGTGGTACCTGTTTACCATTTTACCAGGTTCCACATGAACCTGGTAAAATGTTGCATAAACATGACTGCAAAATCATTTATTACCTCCGCCAAAGAGGTTATGTTTTTGCCGGCCGTATGTCTGTCTGTCTGTGTTCAAGATAAGTCAAAATGTTATGGATGGAATTTGATGAAATTTTCAGGAGTTGTCAGAAATGTGAAAAGGAAGAACTGATTTCATTTTGGGTGTGATCCAGAAGAAATCCTGGATTCTGAATCTCTTTCAAATTTTTGATAACATTGCGGTCAATGGGACCAAAAATTGTGTTCCTCAATATCTTATATTAATTATTGCCCAAAACTCATGAAATTTGACTCAGGGATTGACAATGGAAACTAGGGATGCAACGGTACTCGGTAAAATACTGAACTGTTCGGTAGGACCTGTACGGGACAATAAGCTTTTATGTCCCGCGGTATTTATGTTCCAATAACTTTGCATTGGACTTGCACGTGAGCGTGCGTGCCTTTTAGGCAACAGACCCGCCACTGCATGTCAATGTGCACTCGCCTCCGCTCACTCACAGTGACCAGCCGATCACACTTTGGCCAGTTGGCTACAGCTCATAGACACAGGCAAAAACAACAACAACAACAAAAAACAAGCAGGCATGGCCAGCAGTAGCGGAGAAATTGGGAAAAACCTTTTTTAATCGCTGGTGTGGGAGCATTTTGGTTTTGCTGTTGAATACACCAGCGAGGGAGTGAAAACAGTTAACAGAAACTTCACAGTCTGTGGGCCTGATCTTTGGCCAAACCTCCTAAAGCCGCTATTAAGGGATAGCGGGTAGCGGGAGAGGCGTTCCCCCTCAAAGAACGCAATCTTCCACCTCCCTAAACTCGCAATCTTACCTGCGTAAGAACCAGGTGTTACCAGTTGTGCGTCTTGGTGCAGCTGATGTGCTTTTTAAAATACTGCAAAACGAATCGTTGGATGCGCATTTAAAGATCACTAACAGTTAATGTTCCTGTCCCTCCTCGACCACCAACAGTTTCCGACATATCGGAAATAAATTCCCGCATCCAACCTTTTCCAGCTTGACAAAGATCTCCTTGGTTTCCTCCACAGCAGACATCTAAATGAGATCATGCCACAGCTGTACAGACTAACGTGTCTGGCCGTGACTATTCCAACATCCACCACAACTGCTGACCAGACATCCTCTGACCTCAAGAGAATAAAAACGTATGCAAGTAATACAGGTGATGCGTAATCGAGAGGTAGAGCCGTTTGTGCACGTCCACATGTGACCAGGTGGACGCACATTTATGCCATTTGGACGCACTCTTTTACGCGCCGACATGCTAGTTGCGCTTTCCGCAAACTCTGTATCTTGCAATCGCAGGTTTAGGGTAGCGGGTAGTGGGTGGTCTGAAACTGTACCGAATCAGTACCGAAACTGTGACACAAAAACCGAGGTACGGACCGTACCGTGAGCCACCTGTACTGTTGCACCCCTAATGGGAACCTCCATTAAAATTCAAAGGCTGATCCGGATCTGATCCAGAAGGAGGATTTTATCCCAATCTCTAAATCGCTATATGGGGGAATTGTTGCGCTTGGTTGAGGTCTGCGCTCTCCTGAGTGCTTTTCTAGAATTGCAAATGAATTTAACAGTACTTAAAGTTTTATTATGGTTTGACAAACTACCTAAAGTCTTGGTATTTTCACATAGCTGGATGTGTTTGGATAAGGAAACCCAGAATGAAGTAGGCCAAGACAGCGCTGGTACTTTGACAAAAACAATACAACTACACTTATATGAGAGTCTTGTTCCCATTCTGATAAGGATTTGTAGAGTAATATTGTCATATTTTCTCAGAACAACTGGTGAATTTTCATTAAATGGATGGATGCACAATGCCTGTTTTGTTTTTCACAATATTATATAATTTAAACAAACTGTGAACCACAACTAGATAAAGAACTATCAGAGCAATCAGGACAGCATATGTGGCACACCGGAATAACAGTGACATTAAAAAAATAAAAATTAAAAACAAAAAGGAATAAAACTACCATAGGAACTTTAGTGACATTTCTTTAAACAACAATTGAAGCTTTCAAATACACACCAATATCAGTCCAGGAGACACATACTTCTGTTTTGTTGCCAATATGCTCATCATGACATGATTATTAAAATATCCCGCCTACTCCAAGGTGGCACTAAATCCAGTGGAAAATAAAATGCCTACTAATCATGCTGAGCTGTGCCGAGCTGTACCACACCCTACAATGTGACAGAAAAAGTAGAAGGTATCACTTTTCAAAGGGTCTACAAGAACAACAGCAAAGACACTCTTATTCTCATAGAGAATAAAGGTCTAAATAGGTAGTATTAGATCTACTACTCTGTCCAATCTTTAGCTGGGATTTCGGCCTGATGCTGAAGCTCTCTTTCAAAAACCCTCTCAAATCAGATGAAGATTTACATTCAAACTGAGGATGTTGTGATTCTTTCATAGTTACTCCGATACGACACGATAATAAAAACAGAAGCTCAAGAGCTTCTCTCCACCAACCTCCAATAATCCTGGTCCTCTTTCTGGACCTCAACTGGATCTTTGAGAACCTCCCAGTGAAGGCACTGGGGTCAAACATGTCCAGTGACAGGGAGGCAATGCGTTCCAGAACTATCCCATCCTGGCCTTGGTTCTGGGTCTGGTTCTGGGTCTCCACATCCCGGTCCTGACCGTCTTGCAGAGATTGGCCATCACAGTGGTCTGAAGCAATGCTTTTAGCCTTGAGGCTGGCAGTGCCTCTTACATCCTCTACAGACATGCCCCAAGAGCTGTCGGAGTTCAACCCACTTCTAGTAGTCTATCGTCAAAATGTGGCCCTCTTCAGAGCTTCCAAGGAGACCTCGCATGGTTAAGTTAAGATTCAGCTGGAAAAATTAGTTAAATGGATTACAAAAAGCCTTGTTTAAAAAAAAAAAAACAACTTTTGATTAAAAAAAAAATTAAACAAGGCTGTTATGGCTGTTCTAAAATCCCAGTCTTCATTGTCTTCTTCTCCCTTTTGTCCATATTTTGGTATCCAGTTTCCCCTCAGGGTTGCAACCCTTCATGTCGAGTTCATTCAATCCAGAGACGATGAGATCATTGCCTTGTTGTTACAGATACACAGCTCTCCTGAGAACTCACATTCTCTCTCACACACACTCTCTTGTTTACGATCAAAAATAATTATATCTACATCTCCTTTTGTGTTCTAGAGGTCTTCTGAAGAGGTTCTGAAGAGGTTCATCTTTTTACAGGTCTAGCTTTTGCTCTCTGCTGCCGTTTAGATTCTTCTGTCTGCCTTTGTCAGTCTTTCACTCTGTGAGACACAGCTGTGTTTCTTTGCTCTCAGGTGCTGAGCAAGGGAGGGATCCAATCCAGGAACGCAGCTTGATTGGGTGGTTTGGGAAGTTTGGGTGGTTCTTCTGTCCCCACTCCCTCTCGTAGTCTTTTTTTCTCTTGTTTTTCAAGTATCCCCCTCCCCTCACCACAGACTGTTTGGCTGATGAGAAAAGTATTTCTGTCTTACCTCCCCTTACACACACCTGTTTCCTCACTCTAGTTTCATTCTTCTTTTTTGTTCTCATATCTGAGTAAAGCATGACAGAGTAGCCTGCATCTGCTTGGTTCATACAGCCAGAACAGGGCATGTGGGTGTGAGTAAGAATCGTAGCCCTTGCACTCACTGGTCTAGGCTGTTTAGCCAGTTACAGTAACATCAACATGTTAATGGTGTAGGATTACTGAGGGCAGACACACCCATTAGCAGAGGGGGAAAAGAAGCCAAACAAAAACAGGAAGAATTCTGAACAGAGCCCAAATAGTTTTGTTTCAGTCAGCTTTTCGTCTTGATTAGCAGATGCATTTCAAAGATAAATGTGTACCATTGTTTTCGATGTAACAACTATTCAGCTATACAAATATACACTTGAACCCTCATCCATTTATTGAGAAGCTGCTGAAACTGAAAAAGTAGAGATATCTTTGGTAAAGTCTATATAGATGGCAATAAACTTCCTTAAAAAACCATGAAAATTATTTGGGAATACAGGATTAACCACCGGTCGGTTAATCTAAGAGAGAGACACAATGAAGAGAAAGTGCTTTAAAGATTGTCAGTCTTTGGATCATTTCTTTAGCCAACACTAGATTGTCTTAAAATCACAACTGTCCTTTGTTTCACTCTCGTTTTCTCTGCAGGTAGAGTAGTTAATATCTGCAGGTAGGATAATTCGTATCTCTCAGGAGATTCCTACCCTGAGGTAACTTCCTGCTGTTTACACCACTATTGTCATGACAGCAGTTCCACTGAGTGCCTCATCTGAGAGCTCATTTGTAGGTTAAAAAACAACAAAACTCTTGCTTCCTGTATGAACAAACTGAAAGAGAAGTTTAATTATTGTGACAACTGACATGGAAATGTGCGCCCCGTGATCTGTGGCTTTCTTTAGCTATTATTGCACATCCACCAGACTGAAAGAGTGCAGGAAGCAACAAAGAAGGACAAATCTTCACTGCCTGCTATTGTTTCTGACTGAAGCTACCACCCTGAAGATGCTGGCATCGACCATCTTGAAAAAGCTCAGACAGCTGCAGGCACCACAAACTCATTATAGCTTCTGCAGGATCCTGTTCCATAAATGCGCGATTGATCAGCATCTTCAGGAAAGAGAACTCTGCACTGCAGCCGATGAATCAAATCTGCTGCAGCCTTGTGCATAACCTCTGATGATGAAATCTAGATCACATGCACCTTGCTCATGGACTCATTTACAAAGTTTAACACACCCAGTTTTCAGGTCAAACTATTAGGTCAAGAATTTACCACCTAATCAGGGACGGGGTGTTGACTTATGTTTGTTTTTTAAAATTTGTTTTACAACTGAGAGTAGGTTGAAAATATATATTTTTCTTTTTTTTTTTTTCTAAAATTGTTTTATACAAATGCCATGCCAAATCTGGATTAAAAAGAAACTGGACTAAAAGAATTACAAATTTAAGAAGTTTTTTTTTTTTTTTTTAAAAAAGATTGCATTCTGACATCTGATTATTCTCACACCTTTGTAAACCAAAAAAATGTGTTCATAGTTTTCTCTTGAATGTGTTATATCATCAACCATCTGGCAAAAAAAGCCAAGGGTAGCAAACAAGCACAGGGAGGCACAGAGCCAAAGTCAGTTAGAGGCGTGCCATCCCCTAGGGGAGTACAACAGCCAAGTATTAAGGCAGACTCTTTCTTAAACAAACAAACACACACACACAAACAAAGAGAACATTGTTTTTGGATCATAAACTGACATCTAGGGCCAACCAATCCAATAACAGAAGTGATAATGATTTGGACATCAAACAGTGACAATGGGTTTGGTTCACAGTAATATTAAGATGACTGACATCATGCTAAATAAGATTGTATTTTTTTTTTTTTTTTTACATGAGTTTCAAACAGAATATATTTTATTCCATTTATAAAATATAGTCCAATTAATGACCCATGCACACATAACATCACACTATGCCACTACAATGTTTGCACCCAGCTAAAGATTTGAATAAATTCTTATACTCTTCTATGTGCTTTTTATGTCTTCACTCTATGACTTTATTTGAGTTGAGGCGATCAGCAAATGCTGTTTACATGGCACTGTACAATTAATTGTAGAGTCTGAATCCAGTCAATACTAAAATATTGATGTGCATGTAAACAATGACACAAAGAATGAACATATCCAACTACAAATTCTGTGTGTTAATTTGTTTTGTCTGTACTTTGCAAAAAAAATGAGATTCTCTGACAAGCTGCTCACATTTGTTGCTCGGCTGTTTCCTGACCTGATCGGTGAGTTGTGTTCAAGTCAAACACTACTAATCTCACTCATATATACAAAATAACCTGTGTATAACTCTATCTCACTTCGTTTTCACTCTTTCATTCTTCCTCACTTATCTAAAGTAGTCTCTTTAAAGATTAATTGTTGTAATCATACTATGCATCTAGGGGTGCACGATAACTATCGGGCCGATAACAGGAAATTATGAAGTCATCCCGATAACTCCGATATCACGATGAATAGCCCTGATAACATATATTTTTGTCAACACGGCAGTGCCTCGCTCCCTCTGAGCCTTGAATGACTGGCAGTGAATGTTATGTTCAAGTGACGTCGGCATAATCAGAAAAACGATTACTCAATAAGGAAAATCAAGAATACCCTCTCATGCCAGAAAACAACTCGTTAACTCGGTCATAATTTTGGTAGTTGCTGACTTAAATTGATATTCGCAGTATTCTCCCACATGTTACACATATAAAAAAGAAAAAAATAGAAAAGGCTGAATGAACGACTAGCAAACAAGGGAACATGGGAATTTACATTACACCTTGAATGCAGCCGGCAGCACAGCGTACTGATCACAACAAACATGGCGGCGTGGAACTTTCGTTAAAGTTTCAGAAGAAGATAGTTTGGTGGTTATTTGTGGCGAGTCCTACGAGCGAATTCTACAAGGAGGGAAGCACAAGCACAAGCTTTAATACTTAAAACCCGATCGGCCACCTACATCATAACAATCGCTTCCATGGAGTTTTGAAATCGCGTTAACGTGAGCTAACGGAAGCTAATGCTAATGTGCGCAAGCCAGCAGCAGTCTACCCTCCCTCTCCTCTCTCTCATGTCTCTCATCTAAAGCTTCCATGAGATTAAAAAATAAAAACTACTGAACCTCATTTACTTTAATTAAAGGTATTATTTAAATGGAACCACAAACCAAAATCCTTTAAATGTTAATCCTTTTCAGTTTGTAATTCTGATGCATGTATTTCCATCAGTTCAAGGAGCCTTTATTTTTTTATATCAGTCAGTATTGCACCTTATTTAAGTTAATGTGAGATATCAAATAGGTTTGTTTGATAGCTTTACGGAAAATGTTTGAGAGGCTTGCCAATAGTTTTTCATCAGAAAAAACAAATATCTGTTCATTTAAAAAGTCAAGCCTATTTTTGATTTTTTTCATAGTATTGATGTAATGATCTTAGGTATATGTGTGTGTGTTATCGGTTATTGGTATCGGTATCAGGCCTTTAGGAGCTGAAAGTTATCAGGTATCGGTTTTAAAAAACAGTTATCGTGCATCCCTATATGCATCCTGCACAGAAATACTGAGACTTTAGTCTTTTGCTGTCATAAATACACCATTGATTTACTGTCAAAGATCATAATTATTGTCTTTTGTAATTCTTGAACATTTTGAGATACTAAGCAGATATCGTACATAGATAAACATGAACATGAATTATGAGCCTAGTACCACCCTTTAACCAATGTACAGACATACTTTGGCTGACTGGGGCAACTAAACACACCCAAAGACACACACTCAGACCACAGGATCACAGCTTATTTTTTGCCTTGGATGCAACACTTCACTCCATAGCTCTGCAAGCATATTTGTCCTATTTTGTCCTAAGCATCGTGGCTGAGGTTCTACATCTTTTTAGTTCTTCCATGACTTAATAAATAGCATTGTGAGCTTGCTAGAGGAGTGGTGCCATCCAGTTTCAAGTCCAGTCTGAAATATAAAACTATTTCCTCTCCCACACTGAAATTTTCCCAACCAGAAGACGCCACAAAGAATGTGCTGCGATGATGTTTTGGTGTTTCTAAATTATCATAAACAATTTCTTTCATTTTCTTATTTCCTCATCTCTTTTGCTTATTCACCTTTCTTTGCCATTAGCCAATGGTTGCTGAATCTATTAATGCATAAAAAATGAATTTTAAAGTGGAAGTATTTTCCAATCCTTCTTCTAAAAATTGGCTTATACTTCTGCCTCATGTGTTCTCTTCTTTTTTTTTATGTTAATGCTGATGTACAAACAACCACCACATGAACTCTTCCTTCTAATTATCCTTTCTTTTATCATTTAAACTATCCCCCTCAGAGACTTCAGGAACCAAGGGAAAACTTTTTCCTCCTCCTGTCACTCAAGTATGTTTTTGTGTTAACTTACTCAATGCTCAGCAACCCGGTCTAACAGGAGAGCTGAGGGGATAAACACGTTTACCTTAGGCTTATGTGCCAAAGCTCGAATCTATCTCAAGAGTTCACTGAAATGAAGGTTAAATTTATCACCACACAAGTCACTCTCTTCATAAGAAATAATGCATCACAATCACATTTATTCCCAGTTGCTGTCTGAGACTATATTTTAAGCTGTTTCCAGTTGCTGCCTGAGAGATCTTTTGGGGAACATATGATCTAAGACATATTTTGAGTACTTTTCAACACCAACACAATTAAAAAAAAAAAAAAAAAAATTACACACACACACACACACTCGGTAAAATTTGGAATGGTTCGGTACGACCTGCACGGGACGCTTTTATGTCCCGCGGGATTTATGTTCCAATAACTTTGCATTGGATTTGCACGTGAGCGTGCGTGCCTATTAGGCAACAGGCCTGCCACTGCATGTCAATGTCCACTCGCCTCCGCTCACTCACAGTGACCAGCCAATCACACTTTGGCCGGATGCAGCAGCGAGGGTGCTGACAGGAAGCCGCAAGCGAGATCACATCTCTCCCGTGTTAGCGTCCCTCCACTGGCTTCCCGTGAAATTTCGAATTGAGTTTAAAATTCTGCTTCTCGCATATAAGGCCCTTAATGGCCGAGCTCCACGCTATTTACAAGACTTGATAGCACGTTATGCTCCTAATAGAGCTCTCCGCTATCAGAGTGCAGGATTACTCGTCGTTCCTAGAATATCTAAAAGTAGATTTGGAGGACGGGATTTCTGCTACCAGGCACCTTTTTTATGGAACCAGCTACCAGTTTGGGTTAAGGAGGCTGACACCATCTCCATCTTTAAAACTAAATGAAAAAACATTTTTGTTCAGTAAAGCCTACAGTTAGTCTAAACTATAGTGTGTAGGGGCTAATAGTTATAGCCATAGTTGTAGGAGCTAAGACTAAAGTAGGCCCGTCTTAATCACAGCTTCGTCATAGTTATGCTGCTATAGGCCTACACTGCAGGGAGACGCCAACATGATCTGCTGAGTGGTGTCTCCACTGCTTTTCTACTTTTCCCTCCCTTTCTTCCTCCCTTCCTCCTCCTCTAGCTCATTCATAATTAATTGGGAGCACCTTGTTACTGAAACTGTGCTCCATATTCTTTGCTTTCCTGTGGTTTGTTGTGCTGTTTTGCTCCCTTTTTTCTCTCTGTGTATTTGCAGGCCAGAGTTTCCTGGGTTTCATGCTGACTTGCAGTTCCATCCTCTGTCCATCCCGGGGCTCTCCTCCATTTGTGTTTGGGGCGCGGTGACTGGCGTGGTGATCGGCGACCTGGTCCTCTGGCCATCTCATCCCAGTGCTGCTACCTCCATCTGTTTATGTTTATATGGTCGTTGTATTTAGTCATTTGTGTGCTCTCCCTTTCTCTGTTCTACACCCTCTATCTGTCCTGTCTCCCCTCTTTTCTTTCTCTACCCGGCTGGCCTTCAGCAGAAAGGTCCCCCCATATGAGCCAGGTCCTGCTCAAGGTTTCTTCCTCTTAAAGTGGAGTTTTTCCTTGCCACTGTTTGGCTTAAATGTTTTTTCTCCCTATGTGGGAGTTTTTTACTTGCCATTATCATTGATTGGATTTATTATTATATTTTAGTTAATGATATTTGCTCGGGGGTCATGCTCTGGGTCTCTGTAAAGCGCCTAGAGACAATTGACATTGTAACAGACGCTATACAAATAAAATTGAATTGAATTGAATTGAACGGCTACAGGTCATAGACGCACGAAAAAAAAAAAAAAAACAAGCAGGCATGACCAGCGGTAGCGGAGAAATTGGGTAAACTTTTTTTAATCACCGGTGTGGAAGCATTTTGGTTTTGCTGTTGAATACACCGGTGAGGGAGTGAAAACAGTTAACAGTTAACAGAACGCAAACTTCCACCTACCTAAACCCGGATCTTACCTGCATAAGATCCAGTTGTTACCAGTTGTACGTCTTGGCGCAGCTGATGTGCTTTATAAAATACTGCAGAACGAATCACTTGGATGCGCATTTAAAGATCACTAACAATTAATGTTGTATGTAGTAACAGACTTTTTAAAACAAAAGCATGTGAGCAACATGCGTTAACGTGCAATAAAATAAATGTCAGCTTTAATAAATTAATGAGTTAACGCGATAATAACGCGTTAACTTGCCTAGCCCTAATAAATATATATATATATATATATATATATATATATATAATATAATATATATATATATATATATATATATATATATATATATATATATATATATATAGATATATATATATATATATATATACACACACACCACACACAACACACCCCATCTTTCTCTCACACCCAGGTGTTAAATTGTCCCATCCCAACTTAATCCACACACAGAACAGATCAATACATTATCATGTATGGGAGGAATGCTCATTGTCTCAATCAAGATGAAGCAACTTTTTTTCAAACCCTTTAAGCCAGGGGTGTCCAAACTTGGCCCTCGAGGGCCACTATCCTGCATGTCTTAGATGTTTCCCTGACACAACACACCTTATTCAAATGAATGGATCACCATCATCTTGTCATCCAGGTCTGCTTAAGTCAGTTAACGATCCATTCATTTGAATCAGGTGTGCTATAGCAGGGAAACATCAAAGACTTGCAGGACAGCAGCCCTCGAGGACTGGAGCTGGGCATCCCTGCTTTAAGCAACTTTTTTTCAAGATAGAACCAAGCAGAATAATTATCAACAAAGTTTAACTGCTTTGAATGAGACCGTCTCTCTCTGCTTCAAGCACAGAAAGGAATCATAATCTCTTCATAGTGGTACATTACCTCAAAGACTCAATACAGTGGTACCTCTACTTACCAAATGAATTGGTTCTGGAAGAAGTTTCGTAACCTGAATATTTTGTAAGTAGAGAAGCGTTTTCCATGTAAATGCCCTAATCCGTTCCAAGCCCCCCAAAATTCGAACATAATTTTTTTTTATAAATTATAAATAATACATTAAATGACATAAAAACCTGTAAGAAATACATGTTAGAACTAGAAAAGCACTCAGAGAGCACAGACCTCCACCAAGCACAACATTTATCAAAAATTTGAACGTGATTCAGAATCCAGGATTTCTTCTGGATCACACCCAAAATAAAATCAGTTCTTCCTTTTCACATTTCTCACAACTCCTGAAGATTTCATCAAAATCCATCCATAACTTTTTGAGTTATCTTGAACACAGACAGACAGACAGACAGATAAACGCCGGCAAAAACATAACCTCCTTGGCGAAGGTAAAAATTGTTCATTAACCTGGGTTGCTGGGTTACGCTCATACAGACAAGGGGCCCTCCTAGCCAATAAGATGCCAAGAAGATGCTAAGCAATAGCCAATGGCAGAGCAGCTCGGACACACCCCGCTTTCAAACCGAGATACAGAGATGACAAGTATGTTTACGTTCGATAAACTCTGGGAGCTGCGAGTAGCTGTATTTTTGCCTTTCGTATCCTGAAATTTATTTCGTAACAAGAGGCAATATTTTCCTGTTGAGGCGTTTTATAATCTGAAAATTTCATATGTAGAGACGTTTGTAAGTAGAGGTACCACTGTATTATGCTTTTTCTGATGCGAAAGAGTAGTGCAAGTTGTTCCAAGAGTCACAGTAAATAGGGAAAAGATGCCCTAGAAAAGATGTCCTAATAGTTATTTGCACTTCTTTGTCAGAATAAATAGACTTCAAGATAGCATAGTATTTAATGATTATAATAAAAGCACACTGTAAATTCAGTAGCAGCTAACTGAAGCTTGACTTCAAGAAAATGAGAGGGAACTGAATCTTATGATGTCTTATTATGTATAATTATGTGATTATAGATTCTGGAATCAGATTATGAAGATAACTGATCAGTTTACTGATCAGCAAGTGCCAGAATGAACAATAAGAAGTAAAATATTGGACAATGAATGAAAATGTGGGTTAGACCGAAAAATTAAAGCTTCTCTTGCTAACGTAGGTTCAATTACTCATACAGGAAAAACAAGTATTTCTCAGAGTACTGATAAAAAACACTTCATCTCAAGATATTCTCAACATCACAATTAAGTGATATTTAACTAACTTAAAGTAAAAATAAGTAAAATAAAATTAAAAAAAAAATTTGTAGGTTATAAGAACAAGTACATTATGATGTATAACTGAGGAAAACTGAAAGAATTTTAGTGTTTATTCCATTTACCAGCTCAAAGTGCTGATCAGTTATAAAAGTTGTTTATTATTATTTAATTATTTAGTAAATAAATGTTACCAGACATTGAAAGTACTAAGAGCAGTTGTGTTGACTCTGCATCAGTTAATCAGTCTATTGTCATTCATTTCTGTGTTTTCTCCTGCCATGTCAAACCAACACACAGGCTCTCCAATGGTGCCCCCTTGAGCCCTTTAAAGACATGAAATTTCAGCTTCTGCTGTGAATGGCATTTCTGCCTCATGACTTCAGTTCAGTTTCACTTGTTAATTTTGACGCTATTCTGCCTTTGTAATAAAACAACTCACCAGGCAGCCTTAGGGCTTGAGCTAATCAAATAAGAGTAAAACAACATTCCCTAAATAATTATTTTAAGTCTTTAAACAAATAAACAAAACGCTCAAGTCAGATAAATTCATTCTTGACTAAAATTGACAGGATTATGTCAGCACACTGCTCAAACAATCTTATCAAATCATACAAGGGAATTGACTATACAGATGGTAACTATAGTTAAAAAATAAACAACAGTATTCAGACATGAAAGCACACAGTCCACATTGCACATTACCCTACAACACACAACACGGGTCACTTCTACAAAACGGGTCACTCCTACTTCACTTAAACTTCAGTTTGTTCCGCCATAATATTCTCATATTCTAACATGGAAAAGGTGAGCCACTGAAATGTTATTGACATCAGGTTGGACTTGAATTTTATTTTTACATTTATTTAAAATAATTTCAACTATTTTCATATTCTAATTTATTTCCATCCTTTCCATCCTTCTCCAGGAGAATACAGAGGCATTCCCTGGCTAGCTGAAAGATATAATTTCTGTCCAGCATACTGTATTTGCCTCAGGACCTTCCCCCCGTTAGGCATGCCTGATACACCAGGGAGGCATCTCATTACTATCTAAGTTGGTTCCGTCGTGGAGCCAAGTCTCCATCCCTTCCTCAAATTGCCACCTCACTGTATTGGAGGGGTTTGTCTCCCAAAATAATCCCAGGATCTGTGTTGTCTGGGGCAATTGCCCCTGGTAGTATCTCTCAAAGCAAATTTGTCCCAGGAGATGGGCCACACAAAGGGTAATTCAGTTGATTCATATGAATGAGATAAACCAAAGAGCATAGCATCTTTAGCCCAGTCACATATATAGCCCTGGTGGCCAGGTCTTTACTCGTGGTATCCAGCCGGGCTCAGCCCACACCAGCTACATAGGTTCACCCTCCTGTGGGCTCACCATATGGATCACGTGCACTATGCAATTAGGTGGCAGCTGAAGGTCTATCTTCAGTTTCCAAAACTGGTTCTCGGGACAGAGAATTTTAATTTATTTTAAAAAAAAAAATGAAACAAGTATTGATATTCTTAGAGTGGCAAAAAAACACTATAAACTGACATTAAGATGAGTTGCTAAAATGATTGTGACATTGTATTGTTAATATGTTGCATCAACTGCCTAAATAAGTAGATAAAGTATCTCCCCGGGTAGCTCCCAGAGTGGTAAAGATGGTAACATTTGCTTTACTGTGAGTAGCAACCAGAGTAGCTCTCCTGCTCTTGGTCCAAGTATAAAAAGAGCCCTGCCTCTGTTAGCAAACTTTTAGCCAGCGAGCAGTCCAGCCACCTTTTGAACACCCTATTTAAAAAAAATAGATAGCTTAATTTTTACACTGGAGCCTTTCAAGTTTCACTGAGTGCTTTCATCCGTGCTGCAGCTGATGACTGAAAAAATTATAAGCGGAGTAATACTAAAGCAGCTGCTGATCATATCGCAAAAGACAGTACACATGTTATATCTTCAGCATCCGGCAGGCAGAATGATGTTTTAGGTGCAAATAGTCTCTATGGTTTTAAAACTCACACTTTTTCCCATTCTTTGGTGTACTGCATGTGTGCATCATACTCAGTGTGATTAAAAATAGCTTGAATGATAAATGTGTTGTCTGCCCCAAGTACCAGATCACTTCCTAGGAAGAGGTTTTTAACATTAATGAAGCTCAGCTATACGTAAACTGCAATTAAACATTTCAGTGCTGAAGTACTCTCATATCAACACACATAGAATGACTCTTGTCCAAAGAAATAACATGTTTGAAATTAATTGTCATATATGACATTGATAGACACTTCTACAATTCAACTGGCATAATTACAAAAATAGACAAGCCAGCAGCAGGAATTCATCAAATATGTTGTCTATATGTCATGTTATTGTATATTAGAGTTCCGATACTATTTTTTCCCTCCTGATACCAATTCTGATTCTTGAGCTGTGGGTATTGGCTGATACCAAGTACAGATGATATTATGATGTCATCACAATATCATACTATCATATTATGATTAGGGCTGGGCAAATTAACGCGTTATTATCGGGTTAACTCATTAATTTATTAACGCCGACATTTATTTTATCGTGCGTTAACGCATGTTGCTCACATGCTTTTGTTTTGAAAAGTCTGTTACTGGCTGCTGCGGAACCGGAAGAGAATTATCAGGTAAACATGCAGAAAGCTAAAACTGACATGGAGAATGGTAAAAAAAATCCATGTACTTTACAGTTCAGGTAGCAACTCATGTAGCAATATTAACAATTCTGTCTGAAAAAAATTCTGGACTGCAACAACACTTTCGCGTCATTCCTCCATGTTACATCAGATCTGCTCCATGTGTTCACTGTCGTGCTGTTCTCTTACTGGTTACTTCAGTGCGGCTCCATCTAGTGGCACAGATGTGTAATGACAACAAAAGTCCAGTCCTCGATTATAAAACAAATTCAGTCCTGTGGCCTGTTTTTCATTTCGTATTTTTGATCCAAGTCTAAAATTTAAATATTAAAAAAAAGGGGCATTTTTTCATTTTTTTTTGTGTTGGATTAGAAAACAAAAAACGTAATAAAATGTCACTTTTTAATTTTTTTTTTTCATTTTTGATTGACAATTGAAAATGAAAAGAATGAATGATACATGGATTGGCAAAGTTATTGAACTTTCACATGGACATTTTCATTTTAAAATTCTCCCAGATGGAGGATTCGACAGAAACAAGGTTATTTGTAACAACTGCCAAGTTGAACTCCCCATTAAAAGTTTCTGCTGTTACCTCAGAAATGTCCTGTTTTAATGTTCTGATTGTGATGAGCCACCATCATTTCGTTGGATTTTGTTTGTAGACTTTTTAAAAAATTTTTTTTTTATAAAAACAGGAATGACCTGTTTGCCCTGGCAGTGGCAATAAGTTTTATTTTATTTGACATTTTTTAAGATGAGATTTACACTAAATATGTGTTACTGACAAGCGCTGATGTTAAAAGTGTTTGAACAACAAATGTTATGGCACTTTAGTTCATATGGCAGCAGAACATTTCAATAAAAGTGCATTTTACACTACTTTCTAATTCATTATTTGATTTTGCGTATACAATTCGATTAATCATGATTAATCAGGGAAATCATGCGATCAATTGCAATTAAAATTTTTAATCGTTGCCCAGCCTTAATTATGATATAAAAAAATGTAAAAAATTCCCTTACTGTAATATAATTATCACTGTTGTAAAACATGAATAAATACAGCAAATCCAAGCCATTTATGTCTATATTTATTTCCAAATAGAACAGTAAAAAACAGTTTTGGAGAATGAAAAACAATTTCTTTTTGCTAGTAGTGTAATGGAAGTAACCAGTAAATAAATCAATAAATATAGATTACTTGGTATCGGTTGGTGCCTGGACTCCCGTACTCGCTGATACCGATATTTTTGGCAGTATCAGAGCAATTTCTGATACTGGTATCGGAATCGGATTAACACTATTGTATATAAAGATAAAATAAAGTCATACACAATATAATAATGATAATAATATATAACCCCACAAAAAAAAAAAAAAAAAACACTGTAACCAAGGGGAAACTGTGATTTCTGTCATCTACACACACTCAGATGTGATCTGTTGATTAACAGATCTGTCAAGTGGGGATAAAAATGAAGACAAATTTGGGCCAAAAACAAATGAGTTGGGTTAATGTGAGATCTATGAGAAGCTTTCTACTTGTAACAGACCCAGACACAGAACAGTAGAATAAAGTCGGTCAATATTTCTGACTGGTTGTCTGAAACAGCAGGAGAGATAAAGATGGGCTTGACTGGGTCAAGAAGGAAAGAGGGATGGTAAGGAAATAGATGGAATGGGCCTAAAACATAAAAAGAAAACACTGAGGAGAGAAAACAAGGCCATGGGGAGAAGCATGATTACCCTGATGCTTTCTAATTTACTAAACAGCATTCCTATAGCATTAAATTGCTGATTTCCTCAAATTTATATTCATGGTTCCTTTTTGTCAGATGTCAAGACATGAAGAAGTCCATAACAGCAGGCTTCTGTAGCTACATGTTCACAAACAGTTTTTTTTTTTGTTTTTCTGTCCAGGCTGACTCCTGAACATCTCGGCTGTAGAATAATACGTGTGGGATGACACAAACTATGACTAATTTGAGGTTAATCATTTAGAGAGTGTTTTATTCCACAGGCCCTAACCCAGACTTCACTTCATCACATCAGTGAGCCGTCAAGAAGCTCAGACACCTTATCAAAGCCAGCTGACCTGAGACAAAATACATGTGCTATTCTATCCTAAATTAGGAAATGCACATTAATATAGTTAATTTTTGTACCCAAAATGTATTTATTAACTATTCAAGCGACCTAGCCGGTAGCTACCATACAGTTGACCGCCATCATGAAATGTGTATTTACATGGAGACTGCTGTCTGGCTGACCTGCCTCACAAAGCAACGCGGCATTGTTCGCTGTGTGCTGCCAAGGAAACGAAGAAGCGTGTCTACGGTAGTCGCATTTCTGTTTTCTGAGGGGTCCCGACTACCATAACAAGCTAAGCTTATAGCTAACCAGATGGCTAAAGAGTACCAGCCCCGGTAGTTAGAGCTATCCATGTTATATACAGACACAGCACGGTTTTATATGCAGTCGACACAAAACGATGGAAAACAACCAGGCACAACGGGAACGCATCAACAAACAGAACTTTACCTTTTCTGCGTCGACCTTGGCGACTACAGAATCATTTCTTGGCATCAGTTCTTTGTTTGTGAGGTTCAGCAGCTTGTTTTCATCAATCCGCCTCGTCTCTCTCCTCCAGGAATCGTGCCGCCCAGGCTGACAGCGCCACCGCTCGGGATGACAGGGACCGCCCATAGCAACCAATAGCATAGCGAAGAGATGGAAACTGAGCAAAAACCTGTTTCCGATTGGTCAGAAGCGGTGTCCATCAAAGTGTCACTAAGGGCGCACCTTGGTCCAAAGGCAGGACGCCTGCTGGAGAAGGATGCTGAGCGCAGCAGGTGGTGCAGCCAAATCAAGCGATGAATGGGCTGTAGGAAAAGAAAATTAATCGCCAAAAGGCGCATTTGCCCAAGACAACTAAAGATATAATATCTTGTTTTAAATATGTACTTATTTGTCCGATAAGATAATAGTATAAGATAGGCTATTTCGTATTGGCACTGCAATTAAAAAAAAAAAAAAAAAAAAAAAAACTCATACAAAAATTAAAAGTCATTTATTCAGCCAGTATTTTAAAATCATACTATAATTCTCAACCCTGTTAACTGAGCCTTCACTAAGGGACCTGCTGAGAGTATCCTCCATAAACCACAAGATTTGAAAGATTTCGTCCTTAAATTTTCCACATGCAGCTTATATCATGTAGAAGAATTTTGTATAACAGTGTTACATTGACAAAAAAGGAGGGGAAAGCATAATTTGAAGTTGTGTTTTATCTGTATTAAAGTGACAGTCAGTCCAAAATTGTTTATCAGCAGTTTCACTTTTCTTTATTTTTTTTTTTGCATGAGTTTAAAAAAAAAAAAAACAATAAAAAAAGGTGTGCAATTGTTCAAATTTTATTGTTTTATTGTTTTATGAAAATGCTTTATATTCACGTTGAATATAATTGTTTTATTAGTCAGTGTTGCTCCTTACAGAGTACATTTCCACTTCGTCTTGTTACGTCACAGTAACTTATTATTCAAGGCAAATAAACAAATGTTAAATATATTTAATCTTTAGTCACCTTTCAACTGGAAATTAGCACATTAAAGAAAACATGTAATGCTTTCAACACACATTTTAATCCAGTCAAAGTTGTTCACATAACGAGGTCTGAACAAATAAAGCAAGAGTAAAAGGCAAGAAGAGGCCTCAGCGTAATGGCTCAGCTTCAAACAAGTAGGAATACTGTACAGGTTGGTGGCTTATACAAAATGTGACACAAAAAAGTATTTAAAATTCTCATTGCACTGGTGATACAACAACATGAAAAAATGTAGAAGACACATCAGAATATAGTTATTCAACAGTGTGAAATGAGTCACAAAAATAAATGCGTCATTCAAAGTATAATTTTGTGTGTTTGAATGCAGAGATGCTGTGAATTAAAATCAGGGAAGCAAATTAGACCCGTAAACCCAACAACTGATGGAGGAAGAGAAATTACAAGACAAGTAGAGGACTAGAAAAGCAGAAGCAGAAATATAGATCAAGGACAGAGTCATACATGTAGATATTGTGTAGCATAATACATTGCATTATTAACTTAAAACTGTGGCATTGGTGTTAAAATGAGTTTGACTTTAAAAGTGACGAAATGAAAGCTGGATTTAGCATTTTTAATATGTATTAGTCTAGTGCCGAGTCAATGAAAGCAGAATGTTAAAGCTGATTTGGATTTTTATTTACATTAGAACAGCAATATTATCTCATACCCAACTTTCAGTGCTACACATTCAACAGTCCAAGTTTTGTCTTTTGTTTTTTCTTTTATGACAGAGACCATATATCCTTGAACCCACTTCTCAGTTCAGTTTTTGATAAGTGTTTGTGAACCTTGCTGTTCAGTCTCTCTGAGGAAAACAGTGTGTTTGACTGTGAGATAAACGAGATATCTATCTCCTTGTGCCACCAGTTGGGTCCTTAAGGTACCAGCTGAGGTAAACAGGAGAGTACTATGTGGATTCTGCTTACAATATATTGAGAATTATTTACTGAAGACATACAAAGTCTCATTTCATCAGCATCAGAATTGTACAGCAAACTTAAAATAACGACGTGGGGTCAAATGTGCAAATATGAAGGGAGCTGTACCTAAAATGAAAGAGCCATTCGTTAAGTGTAAGGTTGTTTGGTTAAACCCATAGTTCCTTATTCCCACATACCAAGGTGACTTTGAGCAACACACTCAAGCCCAAAGTGCAGTCTTTGTATTTGAGTGCCAAAAAAGCATCGTAATATCAGAGCAGGATGAAACAGCACAATGACTGTTACATACTTTCCACTTGGAAATCTCTCTTGTTAAACAGTCCTTTTGTCATGTTGGCACTTAAAAAAATGCATTAGGAAATAGGCCCATGACCTGTAATTTATAAAATGACACAGTTTACAAAAATTCTCTCTTATGCGTATCGAGGATCTGCACCGATCAGTGACAACCTCTGGAGGTAGGCTGGTGGCTGGTAGAAAGGTGGCCGTGATGCGTCCATAAAGATTGTGGAGGAAGTGAGGCTTTTGCGGTCTTTCTTAAGAGTGTGTCTTCTCTGCCACTGACATAGTAACACCTCCACCTGCTCTCTGAAGAAGCTGGTGGTTAAGGTGTACAGGATTGGGTTCAAGGCACTGTTGATTGGAAGGATGAAGATGACAACCCAGCTGGAGATTGTACCTAAAAGAGCAAACAAAAGCCAAAAAGTGGATGATTTGACTTAGAATGTGCCTTTAGTTTTTTTTTAAATAATACTATTCCATAATTTGTTATAAGAAGTAAACACGTGGCTTTAGAATCATGAAGTGATACTTTATGCACTGAATTATTATGAATTGTTTAAGAGATTGCTCTTTCACTTCTTACCGGGTATCTCCACCTCCAACAGGGAGAGAACTTTCACTAAAAATATGGGAATCCAGCAGAGGGCGTCAGAGAACACTATGAAGAAAAATCTGTTGGCCACAGCCACATCTTTGTGCAGTCTGCTTCTCAAATCTGTTGTATTGATGCCAGTTTTATAGATGGAGTAGAACATGCTGGAGTAGGAGAAGACAATCACCAGGAATGCCACTAGGTTTAGACCTAAAGAAATGCAAAAGCTATTAATATATTTGTATTCAAAGGTGTAAGAAGTTTTGCTTTCTTTAGGACAATGGCATTGTACAATGGTACAATTACAGCTTTGCTGTAATTCAGTTTCTAACATAGGGATAGTCATTTGAATACTTTTTGACTGATATTTCACAGTTATTGGAAAATTACATTACATTACGTGAACTGCTAAAATTATTCTGATTATGAACAGCCAAATGTTGGCATCACAAGTACTTGAACTCTTTGAGAGAACATCAGTGTGATTTATTTCTGTTCAAGATTTATGCTGGACCTGAGAGAGAATTCTGCATAATAAGAAGCCAGACACATCATGTGTTGTGTATAAAACTACTGTTTAACACATATTTGACCAGTCTAAGGTGCAATGATTTTTCTCTGTTTTGTTAGTTTGTTTGCAGTCAGAGTTTTCTTGAAATAAATACATCTGTAGCATATTCACTTGGAAATGCAAAGAAACTCCAATTAATTTATGTAATTTGTGAAATACAATTTCCCTTTCTCAGAAGGGCCCATAGTTTATATAAAACAATTTAATTTACTGTAAACTGTGGTTTTAAGAAACAACAACAAAAAACAGAAAACAAAGCAAAACAAAACTTTACCCAGAAAAATCCCTGTGGAATATCCTTTGGCAGTAGGTTTTTCTTGCCTGTCAGAGTGCAGGGGAAAGCAGACCCCATTACGTCCATAGTAGTTCCCAAAGACCTCCTCATTCATGAGCGGCACAGCAGCAATGATGAATCCCATCAGCCAGATAGCAGACAGGACCACCTTTCAGGAGAACAACAAATGGTTTGAGATTTCAGGAGTAGTATTCTTCAAAGGACACAGTGAAAAATGATTGAGAACATTACTTTTTCTTTTATATTTGCAATTTTTACTGATTCTACTGTAGTTGTATACATCAAAGGTCACAGTGCCATTTTAAATGTACTGCCAGAGCTTAATCCAATGTTTTTACGACACAGAGTTGTGTCAGCGTTGTTAGTCATTGCAACGGTTTCCAGCGGTAAAACAAAGTAAAACAGCGGTTTAACTGTTAATTAATGTGTTTTTTAAACAAACACATGAAAAACACGTGAAAGCAAAGGAACAAGTATTGCAAGGGTCTTCTTATGCATTCTCTCCCCTCATAACTACGGTACAAGACCTGGCCTTTCAATCTTCTGAGCTGTAGCGCAGCACCAATAATATCTGTACTGTTTCAACTTTGCTACTTCACAAAATCAGTCCAGTTCTTCTTCATGCTATTAGTCTCCTGCAGTGTTAAATAAGATGCAGAGGCTTTGCAAATTCTAGCATCCATTGACAATGTATTTCTGCGATGAACCAGGAGGTAATTGCAAGTTGACTAGGTATTCTATCAGCTAGTTAACAATTACCCATCCATTATAATTAGCTAGTGAGTTGTCAGATAAACAGTTAAATGGATTAGTTGGCTACTAGTGACAGCCATGCCATCCAGCATAGTTGTCACTTCAAGCTTCTAATTGGAAATATTAGAAGACCGGGTTATAACATTAAAGTGTTGGAGCCTGCGTTTGCCAAATTTTCATTCAACTTCATTATTGATTTGACATTTCTAATCTGCCCTTCCTGTACAGAGAATCTAAGAAAAAGTATTTACAGTCTAAATCTGCAGTTTAAGGTAATATCGTTCTCAGTCTTTCAACATGTTTTAGGCAACAATTGTCTAATACACATAACATTGAAAAAATAAAATAAAATAAAATCTGAATTTGTTTTAAAAGTCAACTACTATAAGGATACAGTTATTCCAAATTCCTGAAAAAAAAAAAGAAAACATTTCACTGCACCTCCACAGATGCCAAGTAATGAGCTGCTAAATATGAAGTAGAGCAGTTGCTGATAAAAGCAAAGAACAAACCCCCCACACATATAGACATTTTAATATTCTGATATTCAACCATTAACAGGAAATAACTGACCCCTGTCTGAAGTTTGCCTGGGCGCAGATTGCTGAAGGGAAAGACAATGACCAGGAACTTCTCTAAAGTCAGGTAGGTCAGCAGGAGAACAGACACCTAGAGGGATAGACTCACTCTTAATTAATGGAAGTAATGAACAACTTTTCTTCAAACAATGATATTAAAGACAATCATTTAAATACTTGTCTGTATTGTGCGCATTGTTTTCCTTCGTGACTTTCACTTTCTTTCCTGCTATTGTTGGTGTATTAATACTGTGTAAGACTGTCATTGACTGTCACAGCACACAATGAAACAGACAAAAGACAAAAATGTGCTATTCTGTTAGTATCTTTCAATGTGTATGACAATTAAACAAATAAAAAAGGGGTTCTAGTAATGATAGAGGTTGGGTGTGGGGTGTATATACATCATATTAAAGCACCTCAGAGGAGAGCATGGCCAGGAATCCAATGGTGCGACACTCCACACTCTCCATCCACAGCAAGGCATTACGATTGTACTGTCCACGGAACTTTACATCAAACACTCCGACAAAAAACAGGTACACGCCCATGAGGCAGTCTGCACCTGAACGATAAGACACAAATGAGTCCATTAAAAAAGAAATACTCCCCGCATAAGGTTGTTGCTTGAGTCGCTGTGCCAGCTGCTGTCTCTTCCAGGAGCCAAACCAAATATTTCTCATGTACAGATGGGAACATAACTTTTATCATAGAGCAGACTAGAGCAAAGACCTTCATGGGACAATCACGGAGGTTTGGATGATGCCGTTTCCAAGAGGGTAGGTGAGCAAGTCACAATGTCATGTTGAACATATTTTTAGTCTGTATAACAAGAATGAAAAGCTAAAAATATAAAATACAAGTTAAAACACATAAACTCATTCTTTCTGCAAGTTTTATTGCTGCAGTATTGCTTTGAAAAAAAAGACACACTTGAATACATTTTAAGTAAGCAATGTAGATAGTGAAATCTGGCATTCTGTGCAAACTCTAGAAAGAAGAAAAAAGCAAGTGGCTTAGAAAGGCTGGGTGATAGGGTTATATAACTGAAGCTTATACATGGAACAAACAAAACAAACAAAACAAAAGTGAGTGAAAGCACAAAACGGATACAAAGGAAGGGACTTAATGTCATGGCAGCTCTGTGTGTATGTGTCTGTCAAGTTGGCGTCTCTCCCTGTCTTTAGTGGTTCCTGTTTTACTTTGAAAGGTCTGTCTTTGTCTTCATTGCTTTCTGCTTTGCTTCCTCCCTCTTGTTATCCTGATCCTCTGCACCTGCCTCTCGGTTGTTCCCCTGTGTATTTAAGTCTTGTCATTTCCCCCTGTCTGCGTGGGTCCATTAGTTGTTATACGTGTTTGCAGTTCTGCCTGTTTTCCCTCTTGTCATCTCCCCGGAAGTTCAGTTAAGTTTGTATTTTTTGCATTTTTCTGGATTTTGTGTTTTGGTTAATAAACCCTTTCGTTTTTCCTGGGTCCTTCCTCCGCCTTCTGCAAACCATGACACTTAAAAATCATTCAAAGGGGATTTATGGATTACTTTAAAAAGGCTTTCACTGAACACATCTTTGCATTGTTAAAATATTCTGTCTTTTAAAGTACTTGCCATTTTATACAACTAACTCTGCTATATGCCATGTATAGTCATTTGCTGGAAGGATTTTTTTTTTCTAATCATATGAAAATACATTTTGATAATACAATTCATGGTTTTTATAGTTACAATATCAAAAATAAACACCTTTTTTTCACTTATGGTGGACGTAAGCAATAAGTAAGATCAGTGTTTTCCTTCATGGAACAGTTAGATCTGTTGCAATATTATCTTTTATCGATAAGAAATTGGCAATGAATGGAAATGACTACAATAACATGTCCTTTCAAAAAGCAAGATCTACACTAGATACATAGAAACAGACACTGAAAAAAGAACTGTACAAAAAACATCAAAACCTTATAAAGAAGTAGAAACACAATTAAAATGAACAAAACTGAGTTTTTTGGGCTACGTAAACAAAAGCTGCATTTATAGGTTTGGCACTATGGTACAGAAAACCATCTCTATTTTTTGGGTTATTGGGCTCTCTTCTTTCAGCTGACTAAAAGACAAAATGTTCCCCATCTGGAGGTGTTGAGAGTGGCTTTGAAATCATTTGGATGTCTTGCAAACCTGCAGCTAGCAAAAAAAAAAAAAAAAAAAAAAAATTTACCCTCTGGATATATGTGTTTTTGTGTCCTTGTATTTGTGCTCTGACTGGGATCTGGTATTAATACCACCCTTGTTAGGACCAGAGACGGGTCCTCAAGGGGCAGAATATTATTTCTTGGATCTTGGTTTGGATTATGTTGGACACAATTTAAAAACGGTGATCCCTTGAAACACTTCATTACCACATAAAATGAGTTTACAGTAGACCAAGAGCTCACACCAGCACATACAGAGTTACTTCAGACCCCCATTTTGGTCAGTCTCTTTACTGATGTGTTAAACAGGCCTAGGTTTAAACACTGCAGCTACATAATAGCCAGCAGGCTCTTCAAAATCACATTGCACTTTTTTTCTAGGGTAAGAAAAGAACTGCTTGCTACATGGGCCCAAGTTAGGCCCATCTTCCTTACTTTGAGTTAACTGTAAAAAATCTGATGAGAAAAGCACAGCTGATGAAGGATGGGCATGAAGATACCAGCATCTACTGATGGGTTGATGGCGCTTCATGGAACGTTTCAACACACCGCCAAACTGTATTGATATGTGTCGATACTGTGTCACTGAATACTGACACCTGCTGGACATTACAGTTTTTCTCAATTGGTTTGGTACATTTCTCACATCAGAATTGAAATTCTCAAAAGTTCTTGTTCAGTTGTCACATCATCATGCAATTTGTGCAGATGAAAAAGGCAGTTTCTCATTGCATTGAACAAATTGCAAATGCTTTTGTCCATCCATGCAAATGATTGTGTACAATTCTCAGTTTTTTCGTACATTATCAATTGCTTTTGTCATGCTAATCAAAATGCTTTGTTATAGGAATCTATCAAATAGTCTCTTTCCCCAAAACATTTAGGCTGTAGTTCATCATATAAGTCTTCACATGCAAAATGATTTACCAAGCCATCATAACATGTCAAGCATATATACATTTCCATAAGACATTTGTCTGTAAATATGATCTAAATTGGTAAATTCCTCCCAGGTGAATCTAGACTTTCTCTAATGAAAAGAGTTTGATCAACCAATGATCGACAGTTTTCTGAATGAGCTCAAGGGAGCATCTCATGAACAATCTACTGGGGAGTATATAGGTAACCAGAGCACAATAGAAAGTTACAATGTCTGACAATGGAAGGACAACAGCCAAGAAGAAGGAGAGGAGAGGGTGAGGCTGCGTGGTGGGGAGGAGTAGGAAGAGGAAGAAGCAGAAGAGGCGGACACATGCGTGTTCCTGATGAAATCAGAGCAACACTTGTAGACCATGTTTTGAATCATGGGCTGACTATGGCTGAAGCGGGGAGAAGGGTGCAGCCAAATGTTGGCAGAACAACTGTGTCCTCAATTATTCAAACTTTCCGCAGACAGAACAGGTGTGTAATCTAACAGTATGTGCTGAATTACATGGAGTTTACTGTATTTACATGTCAATACAGTAATGCCCCATACAAAATTACAGTAGCCTATTCCACTGATGCTCTATACAATGCCACTGTGTCTTCCTCAAATTTGTTTTGGTTTACATTTCTATTTCCCACACATAGGACTGCAAGACAAGTACACAGGGGTGGTAGAGGCGGATTTTCACACCACACCACACAGGAGATGGCTATCTGCAACATTGTTGTTTGAAAACAACGCCATTACACTGAGAGAGATACAGACTACTATTTTGCAGGACAATGACACATTTGCAAACATCCAAACAGTCAGTATCTCTACCATTGACAGAGTGCTAAAAAACAACACATGCGCATGAAACAGCTATACACTGTCCCATTTGAAAGAAATGGTGAGAGGGTGAAGGAGCTGCGCTACCACTTTGTCCAGGTACAACTTTTATTCCAAAACCATATATAGATATGTCCTCGTTTGTAAGTCGCTTTGGGTTTACAGTAAAAGGTGTCTGCCAAATGCAAAGATGTACACTACACTACTGTAAGTGTGGCATTTGCACATATGCTATGGCTGTAGAAAAGAAGATGCAATATGTCATATACGTTTGATCTAACTTCTTTTGCAAATGCATGTAATGCAGTAATTCCAAAAATAACATTTTGTCTTCTGTATTTAGCGCATGATGGAACTGGAAGCTAGTGAGCCACCCTGTCACTTCATTTACATGGACGAGGCTGGCTTCAATCTGACAAAGCGCAGAAGACGGGGTCGAAACCTTATTGGACATCGAGCCACCATTGATGTGCCAGGCCAAAGGGGTGGCAACATAACTATGTGTGCCGCAATATCAGATAACGGTGTGCTGACACACATTCCAATTCCACTGATGGTCCATACAACTCTGAACATCTAATAGCATTCCTAGACACTTTGTACAGGGATCATATCCTAGGTGGCCCAGCCGAGAATATGGCCCAGCCCAAATATGCCATAATATGGGACAATGTAAGCTTCCACAAGTCAAACCTAGTAAGGCAGTGGTACGCAAACCATAACAGAATGGTGATGGAGTTCTTACCACCATACTCCCCATTCCTCAACCCCATTGAGGAATTTTTCTCAGCAGCCTGGAGGTGGAAGGTGTATGACCGAGAGCCACACACACAAGTGACCCTTCTGGCTGCAATGGATGCAGCATGCCAAGACATTACTGCAGATTCCTGCAGAGCATGGATTAGGCATGCAAGAAGATACTATCCACGCTGCCTTGCACGGGAGGACATCAGGTGTGACGTGGATGAGAATTTGTGGCCTAACAGACAGGAACGGGAAGAAGCTGAAGATCAGGATTGAGATTAGAATTTGGGGATTTTGTTCATATTTTTTTTTTTTACCTACTGTATGACCTATGTTTATATTTTTGACCTATGTTTACACTTACGTATTGTATTTCACCTTTGTTATGTGCAGTGCTGTCTTTTTTTTTTCTTTACGGACTGCAATGTCAATGTTTGCCAATGAAGAAGTCATTCTGTAAATGTGAATCTTGTCTTTTCCAATCAATCTTACACATATACATTATATGAGGTCAAATGTACAACACTTGTCATCACACCTAAACCACATTTTACATCAACATGTCCCTTCAAAGTGCACTATTCAATTGCCAACATGACTAATGAATTTGACTGTCTTATCTGTACACAATGACATAATGATTAAACATTCTGATGGCACTGACAAGTATATTGACACAAAAACTTGCTTTTGAGGGATGGACTAAGGATTTTGAGCAAGAGACTGGCTTTTGCAGGTGATCCACAGTGTTTTGCTATTTGTTCAAACTGTTTTGAGAAATGCACTTGATCTTCTGCAAATTGCAAGAATGATTGGAAAAATGTACCAAAGTGATTGAGAAAAACTGTAAAAATCCCAGGCAACCGAGTTGCCAGACTAAACTGACACCAATTTGATGATCTAGTATGCAATAATACAATATAAGTCATTGCATTGTATATGGCATCATAGCATATCTGAATTTAATTAGTTAATTAATTTAATTTAGTATCAAAGAAGTATCTTTGATATCTTTAGATACAGATACATGCATCATAACTTGAAAATCGAAGTGACCGTGTTTGTGAATGAAGATGCTTGTGGACTGAATTTCTTTTTTCAAAAGTTTTTCCAATGTATTTCAGTCTACTTCGCTTTTTGGATAAAAGTTCTCCTGCTTTGGAAAAGACACTCTCACAGGGCGCAGATGATGCTGGTGTGCAAAGACACAGCAAAGCAAGCTGGTAGAGGTGCAGATACATTGGCTTTTAGTTGTCCCAGTATCTCAAAGGATCCTGGGACCTGGACAAGTTCCTTGAACCCTTCAAACTCCAAAATGCTGAGGGGCTGGCAGTCCTTCAGGATGAAATTTAGCAGAACTTCATCCAGCATCTGCTTCCTGGAAGCTTAATGGTTAAAAATAAGTAAAGAATAAATTTATAGGAGTTAATTATCAATAAAGAAACTGTGAATAATAATAATAGAATGGCTGTGTATTTGAGTTCATCCTGGATGTATCTGGGACTTGATTTTCATGCTGTCGTGCAAATTCGACATTTAATCTGCAGAAAATAATATGAATAGTAAACTAAGAGTCACTTTGGAATGAATTTGTATTCAGATAGACCAAGTGGGAACTTTGAGAGGAATAGGATGAAACAAGGAAATTAAAACAAATTCCTTATTTTCCGATATGAGATCAAAATTGTGCCATACGCTGGAAACCTTTCTTTTAGCTTGAGGCTGGTCCAGAATTATTGCTGATTCTGACGACATGTGACAAAAGATCGGAGATTCTTTTGGCACTGCATCCCATCTACAGATGCGCTTCCTTATAAACACAGTTTTGCGCGTCACTGTCAATTCGATACAGTACCTGTACCGGTCATGTGACTTTCTTAAGGCGAAACGCGCACCGGCTCGTACCGACACGGGTGTTGCTCTCTGAGCTCGACGCATGCGCCAACGCATCGATGTTCCTGGACCCATAACTGCCAGCATCCATTTGCTTTAACAAGCTCACTCTTGTCTCTGAAAAGCAGGCAGCTCTGTGAGGATCATATTCTTTGATTTTTCCAGTGCGTTTAACATGATTAAGCCCGTACTGCTATGTGAGAAACACCAGAAAACACACACTGCCTCCACAGTAGAATGGTTATTGACTACCTGGCAAGCACACCACAGTTTAGGAGACTAAACAGTTGATCAACAGCACAGGAGGACCACAGGGGGCTGTACCCTTGTTTCTCTTAAGTATGTACACCTCAGGCTTCAAGTGCAAGTCCAAAAACTAACCTGCAGCTCTCTTATAACCCTGGATCAGACAATTGATGGAAATGGCAATAGTCGACTAAATAAGGGCTGAAAAGCATGGATCAGTGAAGGCATAAAGTAAAAATCCAACAGCTGAATTTACTGGCTGAGCAGAGGGCAAAAAAAGGTAGTCAGCATGTGACAGACAAGGTTTTAACAATAGCAGTGTCAAGGAGCAAAACAGCGGCCATACATCCTGAGGCAGTAATTAGAGCCACAGGACAAAAACAAATAAACGTCAAGGTGAAAATCTTAAAAGAAAAGGTCATAAGAAATGAGGCTGGAAAGCTAGGTGCAATGAGCATAGATAATCTGGTGAGAAATAAGATTAATGACTGACAACAAATGAGTGTATAATGGCGAGAAAAGAACAATGTCTGGATGTAACTTAACACAGGTGCAAAAACAGAATTTTCAGAATAAAACAGACTGTGAAAATAATTTCCGATCTTGATCTTCCTTTTTTTTTGTGCATCCCTTTGCAAATGAGAAAACACTGACCTCTAAGTCTTATTTTTTCACAGGTATTTATTAGACTTACAGAATTTTCTTCAGTGCATTAACACAGGATGTTATTTGTGTGGTGTCATATCTGAGATCTTGCCCCAGGAAAGGCGATTCAGTGGCCACTATTTACTGAACACTATGAGCAGGTCACTCTGTACTTGCTGCCTGACAAATTATTTTGAATGTGTACTTGCAGGGCTGCAGCTTAGAGTGCCAAGACTATGTGTCCTCAGGAACAACTCCTATGACCTTTATACCGCAGCCTTACAATATACACCTTTCAAGCACTTGAAGGATGCTAAATTGTGCAGTTTTGTTCTTTCTTGTGTCTTATTACTTCCCATGCTTTATTCACAGAGTGGCCACATTGATTACTTTTTAAGAAGTCAGTCGAGTCAGTCGGATGAAGTGAAGCGACAGGTAGAAAATCACAGTTCGCAGAACATCAATGACACTGTCACTGACTGGTCCTAGGGCACATGATGGTAAAGAATGGGAAGACAGTTAACAAAGATCTGTGGATAATTTGAAGCAGGATTAAAAGGAATGCAATAGAGAGACTAGAAAAGATGTGAGACATAATTTATTTGTAAAGTGCAGAGAGGTTTGGGGTGCATGACAGAAAGAGGGGTGAAATGATACAACTAGGTTAGTCCAGACAGCAAAGAGAAATAGAAAAGTTGGTTTAGGAAAGGAGGCAGCTATGAAAGCAGTGGGAAAAGGCGACAGAAGCAGAGAAGGACAAGAGGAACTGAGAGGTAGACCAAGGGTACTAAGAAGGGCAGAACATCTGAGGTAAAAGAGGAAGAGAAAAGAATGAGTAAGGACAGTGTTTTACAGGAACTCCTTTCAAATTTGTTAAAGGTTTGTTTAGCCAGGAAAAAGGAGGACAGCTTACATCAACAAAGCTAGAGGCTGAATATTATTTAAGAAATACCTGATGTGCCACCATTAGGAGAAGTAGGAGAGACGGACGTTAGGCCTCCTAAGTGGAAGGAAGTTTAGGAAGTAGTCAGGCTCGCAAAGGCTTCTTCAGCTCCAGGGCCAAATGGAGTCCCCAACTGGGCATTACTGTGGGAAGTAGGGGTGCTGGGGGTGCACCTCAAAAATGTATATAAAAAAAAAAACATTGGAAACAAGGGAGAAAAAATGTGGTTCTAGTGGTCTTGTTTAATGTTTATTGCAGTATTATTCAGTCTCGGCTCGTGCATTTAGTACCTGGGCCAGTGCGGGTTTCACTACTTAATCCACCATAACCTTATAATTACACAGCCACCAAAACAAAAAATGCTATATAACAAAAAGAGAGCTGCGTAATTTAGAGACCGTATTATTTCCATATGTTTTTATTTTCTTGAGGTCAGAGGATGTCCAGTCAGCAGTTGTGGTGGATGTGGGAATAATCACTGCCAGACACGTCAGTCTGTACAGCTGCTGTGGCAGCTCTCATTCAGATGTTATGAACCAAACTCCGATGAACCAAACTGTCTCTTCTGGGAAGACAGAGCTCCCTCAGTCCGGCGAGCGATGGAGCCGACCGTCCCAGAACCCGGTTCATCATGCAGACCAGGTTGTTGGTGTCACCCCTGGCGGTGCCGGGCCCACCAGGTCTTCAGACGGCCCCTGCCAGGTCAGCTGACCCACCCCGGCGTGCAGACTGCTGGATAGGGGCAGCATGCTGCCGCTCCCACGTTGGGGGCTCCCGTCCCAGTTCAGTCGAGGCTGCAGCCCGGATCCAGTGGTGGTGGTTGCTGCGGGTAGCAGCTCAGGATTAGCTTCCCTGAACCGGCCCCCAGCGACACCGTCCATGTCTGCGGCGGCATGTCTCCACCAGCCGCAAGAGGACCGGTCCGCACCCGCAGACAGCACGTCAACACCCGACCACAAAATCACCACACACCGGACACAAACTGGAGCGTCCAGCGTCGCAGGGATAAGTCCCCCGGAGCAGCAGCGAGTAGCCTCCATGCCAGGCGTCGTCCGGGCAAGCACAAATGGCTGCAATTTCACCTCTGCATAAATCATGCAGATTAGGCACTTTATGTTCAAGAGAACCAAAAGTTTGAGGGGGAGAAGTGTTTTCCATTTTGGCACTATTTATCTTTGTCTTCTCTTTTGTGGTGCGTGGTGGTGCAATGTCTGTGGAATAGGCTACAAATGTTGTTTGAAGGATGATTGGCTGAATGGTACCCTAACTAATCACAGCAGCATTGCATGGGGCAATTTAATTTATAAAAATAGGTATAATGTCAGACTCCTACAATGGTATTTGCTAGGTAGTCTAGTGGTTAAGTGGATGGACTCATATAATGATTTGTGGGTTCAATTTCCAATGTTGTAATATGTTGTTGTGTCCCATTTTTGCCATTGCTTCATCTCTATCCAATAAAGGTCACTAGAAAATCTTCAAAAGAAGCTGTTATAACATATAAAACATTAACCTGCTAACTACTGCTGACCAGATGGGGAATAATCTACTCTGTTGGGTTTTTAAATGTGTAAATTAGATTCTGATGGAGTCAGTGCCTCACCAGCCATGAATCTCACCACATGTCACTGGTTATGAGGCGTTATTTATGTTTACATATCAGAAACTTTTCATTTCAAACAGAAAAGGGATGTTTTAAATAAATGTATGGTTTATAAAGCTATGATATATATAGATTTTCTTTTCTGTTTAAAATGCAAGCATATAAGTAACTGTAAAATAGCAGTATAAAAGACAATGTTTATGTTCATTTTTGTTGATCAGATGCAAGTGATGTTTAGTTGTTATTTAATATTAGTGTTCTTGAGTTCATGAATAAACAATCATAAATAGTTTGTATGTGTGGGTGTTGTTATGACAATGACAATATATCACTATAGCACTCCCCGGTTATTGGTGAGCCTACTTAGTCGGGGGAAAGTCCAGGGCTGTTTTTTTAGTCCCAGTCCGTCCCTGTTTGTAGATGTAGTTGTTGTGTTGGTGGAACGTAGTGAGACCAAGCATTAGGGGAGTGACCCTCGGGTGACAGAGTTCACTATTTAGCCTTCTGGAGGTGTTGTGGGACTAACTAAATGAAACACTGGTGAAAGGAGGTTCCCACCAGAAGACCCCAAAGATATGTCAGTTATTGCTGCTCCAGGCTTATGTAGCCAGGTTGTACCAGGGTCCTTTACTGAGTGCTTATCCTTCTTTTGAGTTTCTTGTGTTTATTTAACTGAAATCACAAACAAAATGTAATTACAGGTAAAGACTGATCTCAACCTTCTTTTATCCTTTCTGTTTATAAAAATGGCACTTCTTATTCTGAGTGGAGTGTACTGGTGTGTAGTTACTCACAGCAGAGGACTTTGATGCAGGCAGCATGCAGGTTGTTCTCTGCACGAATCAGTGACCTCATACCGATGACCAGGATGTTACCAAAGCAAGTAATGAAAGCCATGACCCAGACAGACACTCGCAACACCATGTTAGCCAGAAGGTCCTCAAATGATGAGATGCCATCTGTGTTGGGCTTGCAGGACCTGACATGAGGTGCATAGGAACAGTACTGGAACTTCTTAAAATAACTGAAAATAAAGGATGGCAGCAGCAGAAAAAAGGGGAGAACAACAAAGACAAACAATTACACAAAGAGGCTTTAAAAATGCGAAGCTTTTTCAGTGATGATATTTCCTTTATAAATACTTCACAATGTACATACATGTGTGAAAGGTTCTTCATGGGAAGAAACATATTTGTCTGAATATGTCTGATCTCGATACCCTCCAGTGCCCTGTACAGAACAAAAAAATCACTTGATTACATCAACCGCAACAGACACATTGTCAGTGTGCGTATACATTGTCATGATCATAAGAATATTTCTGCATTCTAAAGATATTCTGGATCTTTTTCACTACTAGGGTTTGTTTGAGGGTTAAAACTTGGTTTTGAGGTTAAATTTGGAATAGGGTCTAAGTTATATTTAGAGTTAGTCTATGATAATTATGCCTTTAGGAATGAAACAGCACATCACTGAATTTCAGTCCGTAAGAAAAAGAAAGGTGAGAGCGTCTGTACTTACAGAGACTGAAGATGTGTCAGGTGGTTGAAGTGGGTTGGGTGAATGCGGAGAAGAGGATTGTGGGATATATTTCTGTAACAAGAAATAGATAATGACAAACTCAAAAAGGATGAGACCTTCAACCTTTGTTTAACAGAGACAAAGGAAAGGATTTTCAGTGTCTTGAGGTATCCACCTCAATTGTATTTGTAATCAATGAAAAGCTGGAACTCAGCATAACAAACAACCTGGACATGGGTTATTTTTCATTATGCAGTATCAATAGCTCAGAAATAGAGGAAGAAAGCCTCTTTCACAAACTGCTCTGAGCCACAAAGTGCAAATAAATGAACTGTTCCCACAAATGAAATGTACTATATAAATAAACTTTAACTTTAATCACACCTCATCTTGAATACAGTGTGAACTGTTTGTGCTAAAGCTCTGCAGCACTTATGTCTGCAACATCCCACTCAACTCCCATCTGAAGAGACAGCTCTGATATCCAACAGCTTTTGAAGTTCTTTATTCTATATTGTACATGGATAGGCATATTTATCCCCAGGGCTGTTTTACAGTCTGCTTAGTGTTTGACTAAGTTTTTCTGTCAATCAAGGACAAACAAGTGGTGCATGGGCCCGAGTATGCTCCTGTTGGTGAGCCGGGTGCCCGGTGTGGCCCTTGGGGGTGGGGGGGGGGGGGGGTGGGGGGTGGGGGTGGGGGTGGGGGTCCTGGGGTGTGGGAGTTAGCTGGCATTTTCTCACCCATGGGAAGATTTGAGACGGACTAAGATAATGATGGTGGTGATGTTTGAGGTGTGCCCCTCACACACATCCACATGTGTTTCAATTAATTCAAATGTTGTCAATTAACCTACCAAAAACTTCCAAAGCAAGACATCATCATCTGAGCTTTTCCCAAATTTTTTAAAGGATAGTAATCTTAGTGTATATAAACTTCTGACACTGAAGAAAATAATAAAAAATAATTCTCTTTTTTCACTGATTGAATGTCAGACAGTGAAGAAAAGAAAGGTTATATGTCTTGTATGGAAACTTCTGGCTTCAATTGTATATCACAACAGTCATGTTGTAATACATCTTGCATACATCTTGACTGCTTGAATTCTGTAATTCATAGAAATTACCAGGTGGTGTGTATCATCTCTGGTGGAACTTAGCCAAGTTTGTAATGAAGCAATTTCAGCTCTAGTTTCTTTCGGGACCATGTTTTTATCTCACAGCATATTGAAGACCTGCTCAACAGGATTCAAGCTGGATGAGCCGTCTTATCTTAGCAGTATCTATTGTTCATTCATTTGGTCATTGTTCTCAAATAGCATGTTTTGTTTTTACAAGCCTCAATGAACAAATATCACAAGCACCCTTTCCCCTCACTCATAACTGTACCCAATCACTGCTTACAGGAAGAAAACAAAAGAAACATAAATACATTAATCATGGGTATCTGTTTTGGACGCTGAGCGGATAAATGGCTGATTTTTTTTCTTTAAAGCACCGTAAGCACACCCTAATGTAACCAGCCCTGGTGTAAACTATGAATAGGATTCACACGTTTTATTATTCTTGAAATAGTCTGAAACGTCTGGGGTTGATGCACAAAATGTTTTTTTGCAGTTTTTAATGTTTTGTGTTTTTGCTGTTTTCAGTTTTTTTTTCCTCCTTAAATTTAATTCAATTTTGCTTTTTATTTTGGGATTATAATTATAGTATTCCAGTTAAGGACAGAAGACTGTGGTGGAGGTTAGGAAAGTCCAAAAGATTGTTCTGAATATTTTATTTTTTTGCCACATATTGACTTTTCTTAAGTTTAAAATGTAGTTCTATTAAACTGAGGAGTGAAGTCTTATGACACTTGAAAGAAGTACATGCCGAAATTTGCAAAAAAAGTTGAGACGCTGAGTAGAACAAATAAAACAGAACGTCTATGGTGTGGGCAGCTTATACATCTGGAATGGCACCATCAATCCTGAAGAGCATAGGGACATTTTAGAGCAACATATGCTCTCGTCCAGACTACATCATGTCTGGGAAGGCCTTGCATATCTCAGCAACAAACACTAAAATGTCTAATTTTCAACATTTAATCTGTTCTTGAAGTTTTCCTGGGAATAAAGTATAGGTTTATGAGATTTGCAAATCATTGCATTGAGTTTACGCTTCACACAGCATCCCAACTGCTCTGGTTCTGGGGTTGTATTTTATTATAAAAAAGCCCTATGATTTGTCCTTTTTCAGGCAGAATACATTCAAAATATTTTATCTGAATAATGAATAAGATTTGTACTTAAAAGCCCTGTGTTGTGATAGGTTGTTGTAATTGGTTAAGTCAAGGCTGCGTCTTATTTTTATACTGCTCTCTATCTGCTGTGCTTCTTCTGGGCTGCTTTAGTTATTACTAAAATAGGACAGAATATTGGCAATTATACACAGGATTTTCTGGGATCACAGTTGCTAGGTTTGACTTTTGTTTTGATCCCAAACATAAATAATACAAAATCTCATGGAATTTTGTCAATCCCCAAAATCAAAATTCAATGAGGCATGAAGATGAGCCTAATAGTCTGAATAACTGTACACCTGAACATGGATTATGGAAATAATTTCTCCCCAAGTGATTCTCTCCCAGAGAGAAAAATGTCAGTGGTTTCATGGGCCTCCTGCTTTCTTTCACATCTTTTTACACCTTCCTCCCTAGGAGTATTAAATCAGTTTAGTTTCAATGTCTACTTTTGAACCATTTTAATATTTGCTGGCTTTTGGGCCTAATGCATAAAACCATGTGTAGTTTAATGTGTTGAATGCACAAAGGCAGAAAGGCAGACGCATACACAACCTTTTTACCAGATTTATGAAGCCATGTGTACGTATGCTTGTATTTTTTTAATATTTTTTTTTGTGAATTGCAGCACAAGAATTAAAACAAAGCAAAAGGCAATTTCATCAAATGAGAAAACCAATCCGTCAGGTAAAAAAAAGAAAACCAGTTTTATTTGGCATCTGTACCGGAATCATAGGCAGAAAATAAACTACTGAATGTAAAATAAAGCAAACAAGTCCACCAGCTGAGAGCACGACAGGTATCAAAGCTTCATCAAAGACTCACAGTATTCTGGGTACCTCTGGACATGTTCTAGCAAAAGAATTTTCACTGCTGCCTTCAGGACGTCGTTATGCCCAACCTGTGTGTAAGGGTAATCGCTTTTCCAAGTCTTTTATCCCCTCTGCTGTCCGGTTGTTAAATTTATCTTTATGAATCTGTTTGGTTTGTACTGTGCAACTGGGTACTGTGTACCTTCTAGGAAAGATTTCATCCGGTGTTTGTATAGGCTTTATTTATTTTTTTATTCTTTTTTTAAATTTTTTTATTTAATTAATGTATTTATTGGTATTAGCACTTTTTTTTAATGTTTATGCAACAAATTGCAGATTTTGCACACAGCTGCCAACTTTCTCTCTGTGTTTCTATTGTATGTTTTTTTATGTGTGTGTTGGGGCACGAGCTGCCGAATTGAATTGCCCTTCAAGGGATAAATAAAGTTGTCTTGAATCTTGAATCTACAAATAATGAAAATATAGCTTCTGGAGGACAGGGATTGAACCACTAATGTTCTGACTTGCAAGTGACTTTTTTTTCCCTCTTTGTATTGCCTGCTCATTTGATTTTTGGTTTTGGGATTTAGGCTTTTGGATGTCCTGCTTAGTGCAGTGTTTTAATTTTGAAATAAAGGGCTTTGTTTTTACTCCTGCTTCCCAATCTCACACATTTTGGTCCTCTCTAAACATCCTATCCTGACACCTAACTGTCATCAGGTAAAAACACCCTGGATAAGTCACTCACATGTCTCCACAGGGAGACAAGTGAGACAGACAACCATGCACATTCCCCCTCGCTCAAATTAAATCAAATCAAATCAAATCAAATCAAATCAAACTTTATTTATATAGCACTTTTCATACATTAAAAATGCAACCCAAAGTGCTTCACAAAATCATTATAATCAATTAGATTAAGAACAGTAGAATAAAAGATCTAAGAGTAAAAGAATCATGTAAAAGCCAGGTAAAAAAGGTGAGTCTTGAGCCTCCTTTTAAAAATCAACAGTCTCTGTGGTCCTGATGTTCTCTGGCAGGCTGTTCCACAGATGAAGGCCATAATGGCTGAATGCAGCCTCACCGTGGGTTTTTGTTCTAACTCTTGGGATGATTAAAAGGCCAGTACCAGAGGACCTCAGGGTCCGCGAGGGTTGAACTCACATGCTCACATGCGCACAACCTAAAACTGATGGAACAAAACCATCGTTTTGCAGGAAAAAACGATGGTTCAATATGCAGGAAAAGAAGCACACCTTTACTTTGGGTCACACTACGAGTCAATTACTCACAGTTTCAGGAGGGACTTGGAGAGGTTCTTAAATGTGTTCTTTGGCAACTCCCTTATCCTGTTGCTGGAAAGATTCCTAAACAAGTTTGAAGACAAACCAGATATATTGCACATACATGACATTAACCCAAGCTGCTGATCAATTTTGTGTATTTTACTTTCATAACAAATATTGTGTTTTCATATGACTTGTGTTTTGTTTTGTTTTTTCCCTAATGTAAGTGTTAGTTTAAAGAAATACAACTTTCTTAAAGTGAACCCAGCAGGTTCTGTCTTTCAAAAGTGTATACATATGTATATATATGTAATATATATATATATGTAAAATCCCAGACTCAAGAAAAATGAGTATAAATATTTCAGTATTAAACACTGGTATTGTGAGGCAATATTGCACATTGAGGACAATATTTTGTGTGTGAATGATATTGCACTTTATACTAGGAGTCTCTGTGATGTGTGTTGTTGCCTAGTCAAAAACATGGGGGGCCGGAAGAAAAAAAAAAAAAAAAGCTTCAAGCAGCAGTTTCTGGGGAGAAGCTGTTCCTGAGTCTAGTTAGCTTGGTCCTGAGTCATATTATGTAAAGTGGGCTACCCACTCTGCTCCAGCACTTTGTAAATTATAAGTAATTGGGAGCATTTTGGAGTTGTGATTAAGATCGCTGGTCTTTGCTATGCTCGTCACTGAAGACTGCTTTAGAGCAGGTTCTGCAAACTGTAGCCTTTTCAGTCCAGAGTCAACTTTTTTTGCTGACCTAACAGTCAAGTTTTTTTGCGTTGATGCTTTTTATGCAGGACTTTTCTAATAATTCTGTAACAACAGAGCTTTAGACAGCAGAATGTTCTGTGATATTTGATAGAGAGGGCAGATAAGATGCTGAAGCCAGGACTGTGGGAAAAGAAAACCAGATAGTGATTAACTGTGTTCTAGTCTGAGAAAAGGACTTGATGGAAGCAGGGAGAGATACTTCTCCACAGAGACAGGAACTGTGTGACTTTGAAGTCTTTTTTTCATTTAGAAATCAATACTTTCATTCTCTCTTAATTTAGCCTCCCTTCAATCTTGTTCTCGTATCGTGAAATAGCATTGCTTTGTTACACGGTGTGTGACATGTCGAATTGTCCACCGGCTGATCCTATGGCACAAGCTCTGTTTTGTCCTGTTTACCAGTCCACATTAAAATGTCGTTTCTAAATGTGCTGTGCCCCAGTAAATGTCAGTAAACTTTAAAGTACTGTGAACATGCACATCACTGGCAGTCATTATAGCACATCATCTCAGTTTCTCACCAGCTCTACGCATGTCAGTTTCTCCCTGATGAAATGAAATGAAAATGAAAATGAATGAAAAATACTTTATTCATCCCAGAAGGGAAATTCAACACTGTAGCAAGGGCTCTTCTTCTCTCTTTTTTTTTTCTCAACAAAAGATAAATGACAGCAATAATAATAATATTACAGCAACAATAATAATAATATTAATTGATAATAATGACAGATAGTTCTCAGATTCCTATTCCTTTCCTGGTTTCTGTGCCTTTTTAAGGCTCATAATTCCAAGGCTGCGGTCTGTCATTTGCGTCTGGATTTATTTTAAACCTCTTTGGCATCATAACCTCTGTATTTGCTCCATCACGCTGTCAATCGCAGAGAAAACAGCTCTAAATGTGATTGTAGAGAGATATGGACACGATAAAATTAATGCTCCAATACTTTAAATGGCTTTAAATGGTTTTTAACCTTCAAGTTACACTTTAAGTTAACAGAATGCATTTTTAAAATGTTATATTACAGAGGGCTAAAGATAGATGATCAGCAGAAAGATGTTAAATAGAGATTTATTATTGACAACCAAGTAAAGGTCAGCAGTTATAAAGTGAAATACTACTTTTTAAGAAAGTTGAGATCTTTTAATGTCTGCACCAAGATGTTGCACATCTTCTATAGGTCTGTTGTTGAAAGTGCAATCAGCTTTGCAGCCATCTGCTGGGGCAGCAGCATCAGAACCAGAGACCTGAAGAGAATCAACAAACTGATCAGGAAAGCTGGATCTGTGCTGGGTGTAACTCTGGAGCCGCTGGAGCTGATTGTATAAAAAAGAATGCTGAACAAGCTGATGAAGATGATGGAGGACTCTTCACACCCTCTCCATGACACAGTGATCAAACAACAGAGTGTGTTCAGTGAGAGGCTTCTTCAGGTATGTTGCAAGACGTAAAGATACAAAGATACATCATTCCTGCCAGCAGCCATCAGCCTCCACAACAAGACATAAAATTTACTATTATTATTATTATTATTATTATCAATTAATATTATTATTATTGCTGTAATATAATTATTATTGCTTAAAAAAAATAGAGAGCCCTTGCTACAGTGTTGAATTTCCCTTTATGGGATAAATAAAGTATTTTTCATTTCATTTTTCATTTCATTTCATTTAATGATCATGTAAACGAGAAGATGCAAATGAACTCAAAGGCACTTACAATTCAGCCAGTTTCCACAGAGACTGGAAGGTGTTTTCAGGAACTCTTCTGATCCTGTTGTCCATCAGCAGTCTGAACAGAATAGATATGCAGTCAGAAATGCTGCTGCCAAAAAAAAAAAAAAAAAAACTGTCATAGAAACACAGCTTTTTATCATTTTAGAATCTTTGTGCAAATTTGCTTACTTTTATCAGTGACATCGTCAAACTATAGGGAAAATTAGTATATGAAAATCCTTATAGGCAGTGTGGTATTAAATTTGAGCGATGAAACCAAACAGCAACCTCAGAGGGAGAAACCAAAAGTTTCTTCAATGGCCACTTAAGGTCGACTCCAAAGGTGAGTCAGTCCCCTCAGACCAGCATGTTTAAACGGCGAATGCATCCATCTTTTACTTAGTCAATGGCTTAATCTAGCTTGATGTAGATGATATGTCTCTAATTTAGTGTCTATTTAACAGTAAGTGCCAGCTGTACTTGTGTGTCCTTCAAATTACATCCCTTTTTTGTTATTTGTAATTCATGCTTCGTCTCAGCCTGTAGAGGACGGTGAGCTCCAACAGCTCAGCTGTTTCATCATCAGCCATGCCCAGTGTTTGAGGGTTTTTGTGAATGGAGCAGACCCTTTTCTATTTTTTGAATGCTCAATAAAGTTTCAAAGTGTAATTCAGATCAATTAGTTTTTAGGCAGCCTTTTGCCTGAAGAGAGCTGGAATAGGCTCCAGCAGATCCCCGTGACCCGAGATAGGATTAAACGGGCATAGGTGATGAAGGGATGGATAGTTTTAGGCAATTTAGACAATACAATGACATTTATTTCAAGGTTCAGTTTTACAATGCTGCAATATTGCAGAGCATTCACAGTGAATTATGTTCCTTCTCCTTCTGAGGAACTTAAAAATGCCATACAAGCTTTTACAAACTGTGATTACGTTATTACCTCCACCAAGGAGGTAATGTTTTTGCCGGCGTTTATCTGTCTGTTTGTCTGTGTGCAAGATAACTCAAAAAGTTATGTATGGATTTTGATGAAATTTTCAGGAGTTGTCGGAAATGTGAAAAGGAAGAACTGATTTCATTTTAGGTGTGATCTGGAAGAAATCCTGGATTCTGGATCACTTTCAAATTTTCAATAACATTGCGGTCAATGGGGCCGAAAATTTTGTTTCTCAATATCTCCATTAATTGTTGCCTAAAACTCATGAAAATTCACTCAGGGATTTACAAAGGGAACCTCTATCAAATTTCAAAGGCTGATCCGGATCCGATCCAGAAGGCGGATTTTATCACATTTGTAAATGGCTTTATAGGGTAACTGTTGTGCTTGTCGGAGGTCTGCGCTCTCCGAGTGCATTTCTAGTTTTCCCTTACTTTTGACTGCCCTTTCCTGTCTCTGTCTAAAAGTGATTTTTTTTTTTTTTTTTCCAATTCTTGAATCCTTTTTTATGACAATTTAGCTGCACTTTCTAAATTATGTAGTATCTTTTTAGAAAAGAACACAATGCTCTATTTCAGTGGTATGCAGCTGCCACATTTGTGGCAATTATTTCATTTCTTATTGTGAAAGGTGATGCATATTAAAATACCTATCATTGGTTGATGCTTAAATGTTCTCAGGTCTGTTTGCAAGTGAATTTGCTGAAGTTCAGAGAGGAATTAGCTTTGTGTGAGTCATTTATTGCTAATGTGATGGAAGGGTGGCATGCTTACTTCCTGCTCTCGGTGGAGGCAGTCGCATTTCTGTGAGCTCCTATTTATCTGTCCCTGCTGCTTCTCTTTTGTCTTGTCTGAGCTTTTTTGGAGCCTCACTCGGCATAATATTCAAACCTTTAATCATGGATCTGATCAGCTGGTTTCTCAATGCAATTAATAAATTTTTCTCGAAGAGAAAACAGGACACAGGAGAGTCCTCCTGTCCCGATGGAACACTGGCTGGATACATCAAGGATTCTTATGGATGGAATCTGGGATGTCTGCACCCCCTGTTCATTGTGGACGCCAAAGTTGTGTACCTATTGGGATTTATGATCACAGGATTTCTGCTGTTTGGAGTTGGCGGACACCTGCTGTATCGGAAAATTTACACGGCAGCTGCTATCCTGGACACCGTCAACCTGCCCGCTGTGTGTGTTGGAGTGAGCCGCGCTGTGAACACTCAGACTGCTGCTCTTGGTGAGCTGAACCGAAAACTGGAAGTGATTCTAGTGACCGTTTTGAACTCTGGCGAAATGGATTCGATCCTGGAGAAGTTGCAAGCGCCGCTCAGGGAGAAATTGACCTGTAATTCGGACAATTGGAGTTATTCCCGCCGAGATGAATCAGCAAAAACTGAAGGCAGACAAAATTCAGTCAGTCTGACCGAAACATTCTTCTCTTATCTGAATCTGGCTCCCCTGAAACGAAGCTCGTCTCCAAGGCCGGCCTTCGACCTAATCTCTCCTGAATATTATGACTTTTTGATGCTCCTTCCCGACCCCTCCCCTTTCCAAACAACACCTGTGGCTCCAGACCAGGGGTCACTGTCTTACGCAGACACATACACATGTACACACACACACACACACACACTTCCCTCCCCCTGCCCAACTGCCTCCACTGGCTCCTGGATGTTTCATCCCCCCACGCTTGACGGACTGGGCACTTCGCGCAGCGAGCGCAAAGACTGTTTAGTTGGACACCCCCCTCCCCCCACCTCTTTCCTGACCCATATGATGTCTTCGTAATAAGTTTGTTATGCTTGTGCTGAGGTTTTTTTTTTTGTGAATCCCACAACATGTGCCTCTGATCAAGGACATGTGGTGGGAGACACCTCTTTTTTTATCCTCCCCCCCCCATCCCCTATGTGATCATATTTTCTTCTGCTAAAAGTGCCCTGGCCGGAGGGTGGTGTACTTGGGCATGTGCTTAAGTGTACTACTCTCTGACACGGTAGAAGCGCTCTTATAGCGCTGACCCAAGCACCGTTGACTCCTGTCCATATGTTGTTGTTGTTGTTTCTGTATGTTTCTCTTGGACGGTGTACTGGGAAGACAAATTTCACTGTGTTGGGACGCTGGCTCAGTGACGACAATAAATTTGATTCTGATTCTGATTCTGATTGCTTCTGTGTTACTTGTCTGCACATGTAAAACAGAAAGAGAGACAGCCAACTTGAAACAGAGTGAAGATAAGTTTTTTTCTTAAGTTAAGTTCTTCATGTAATCCTTTTCTTTGAAGTTTGCCTGGTCTGGAACAGGATTAATTGATAGTAATGCACGGACTATCACATCAAACCAAACTCTGCATGTTGAGCTTGTTGGGAAAAAAATAAGATAAACCAATTATCCTCTAATTTTATCTCACAACAGAACAGGACTATTAAATCAATCTTGTATTTATGCACCGCATTAGTAGCACATGGCTTTATATGATCAACATTTATTAATTTACATTCAGAACCTTATATTTCAGCGAGTCTAGTTCAAGTGACTGTTTATTAAAGGCATTTGGTCATAAAAAAAAAAAAAAAAAAACTTTTTTTAAAAACATTTTGAAGCTGCTTCACAGTCTAACGGTGCTCTAAGGAACCCAAGTTCTCAACAAGTTACCTGATTATTAAATAAGAACCAAACTGCAGTGGAAGAGTTGATCAAAACACATTCCACAGTGATTGGTCTTTACCTTCTGTACAAACATGCAATAAAAAAAGGGCTTAAAACTTCTCAAAATATGATTAAATGTTTATTCTTTGCACTTCAAATAGTAACAGTCTTGGGGAACAGTAAGCATGTTTGGTCATTAACAGTTACTAATAATTGTCCAAAGACAGTTTATAACTCATAAAACTTAAGAAGAGCAATAAAATGGACACCACTGTTTACCTAGAACTATTTACATTTGATACAACATGCGCCTCTTATGTGACATCAGTCTTACAGAAAAAGCGAGGTGTAAACGGGTGCAGCGGTGTGTATAAGCTGGCTGGCATTATTGCTGTGTCAGAGCAAATCTCTGTGGTTTTAGGGCTTCCCAGCTGATGTCACACTGTAATTATAATTCCAACAAGGACTCCACCAAGGTGTGAACTTCAAAGTCAGCTGGGATTGGACACATTATCCAGGATAATTTCTTCAAAAGCCACATGCCAAGGCTTTCACTTGTTTATAGAAGCCTCACAATGCACGTCCTGCTTGATTCCCAACAAGGGAGTAAGAAATTTATTTATGTGCTTCATCACTGCTGAAAAAATGTATGGAATTTATTCGAAAGCATGGAATGAGATCTTTGCAATTCCCTGAAAGTCTTAAAAATATTATTTAATGCATTTTATTGTTAACTAGGTTTTAAAGTCATATACTCACAGAACTTCAAGTTTGCTGCATGTCTTTAAGATAGAGTAGTTCAAAGTTTGAATCTGGTTGCCCTCAAGATCCCTGAGATCAGAAAAAGAAAAAAAGGACATAAAATGTATACTTATGCTGACAATACACGACTAACTGAGCAAAAACTTTAGATCTTGCAGGGCCAGTATTTACACAACTACAGCCAGATTCTTTTGGAAACTGAAGGGCAACAATGCTCCTATTGGGTGTTGACACTAGTTACATCATGGAATGAGACAATTTGACAAGATGACAGTGGAAACTTCCAATAACCAAGCAAGACTCTTCTGAATTTTCCAAATGTGGAAATTTGCCTGGAACCTTGAGATTACGGGTAAAATGGTTGTGTAAGGTTAGCATTACAAGTGTAAATACTACTTTGACATGCAAAAGTGTTTGCACATCAAGAACTGAAGGCTCTCAGATGAACTGGAAAAGAATGACCATGGTCTGAAATAATTTTTGAGTAGTGATGAGACCAGTTTTGCATAGTATTGAATGTGTTGTTCCAGTACATTTGATTTCATTCAAATATCTTAATTCTTGCAAGATTTTCTCCAAAAGAAAGTAATAGGAATACAGCGATATCTGTTTGGTTTTTGGTTAAAAGGAAAAGCAAGACAGAATGTAAATAAGCTGAGTAATTCTGGATGTGGAGCTGGAGCATGCTCACAGAATTACAAAAGAGAGCATGAGGTCATGATGAGTGTCAGACTCATCTTACAGGTGCTCTCCACTCTCCTCAATCCAGAAATAGCTGGTCAAGCTGACCGACTACAATGACATCAGCTGAGGACATCTCTCAAAGAAGCAGACCGTTCATCAGAATATGATCTGTACAACCCCATCTGTCATCCATATCTGGCAGTATCCTTAGATTTTACATGCGCGCACCCATACACACACAACTGCTAAATGCTTTAGAGAAAATAAAACAAAAAACATCTACTTAATCACACACGCGTGCACTACACACCTGCATACACACAAGTACACTGTCAGAGCAGACTCACAGCCAGTCCAAAGCAGGCATATGCTGACAGAAGCTTGGATGAGGAAGCTGCTGGAGCGATGTGTGCACCATGGATCTGAGGAGAGAAGGAGGACATTTCATTGCAAAATAGAGACTAAAATCTAGTGTGAGTTTGAAATCTTCTAACTTCTAGGCAAAGTAACACACAGCAAACATTCCTACTCTTGTCATACGATATGTCTATGCCTTTGGATTGGAGAAAGAGCTCTTACTGTTGTGGTTAAGGAGCCAACAACAGTTTGGGAGTACCCAGAATTCTTGAAAGCAATAGACTACTGTTGACTTCATTAAGCAGAGCCCGGAGGTTCCCATACCCGCAATTCACGGGTAGCGGCTAGCGGCTAGCGGGAAGTGTACGTTCGGGGCCTCTATCTCTCGGCTGACCTGTAAACACCTCGAGGTCCCCCTGTAAAAGTTAGTGGTCTGGAAAAATTACTCTGGGGTTCTGCTCTAAAACTGTTGCTCTAGTAATCAGTACTGGATAAGAAAATGGAATGGTGGACAGAAATGAATGTTTGAAATTAATTCAGTTTATTGCTGAGTAATCCATTGGAAGCAAGTTTGTGGCACTGAAATTTTTTTTTATGTTGCCGTAATGATAGCTTCTCCAGTTAGAGCAGCATGTTGGATTTGGAGCAGAGTTCTGCTGATGAAGGAAAAAAAAAAAAAAAACACACACATCAAGACTGACAGAGAAAAGAAGTCAAGAAGGACAGAAAAAAGAAACAAAAATCTGATAAGAACATGAGAGCGGAAGGAGGGAAAAGAATTAACAGTAAGTAAGAGTAGCACTTGACCAATTACCAAGACAACAGCCAGAAAAAAGGTTTTGAGGCTGCTCGGGCTCCGGCGGGGACGAGGGCTGAGGTGGCTCCGGCTCCACGTCACCGGAGACCACCTCAGGAGCAGGGGGCGCCGGAGGCAGCTGGGACCATGGTTTGTGAACAGGGGGGCACCGGAACAGGGGATGCTGGTGGAGGTGTGTCCTGGACCACCTTGATCCTGGACCACCTTAGAGGACGGCATAGGAGGTGTGTTCTGGACCTCCTCTGACGATGGCGGTGGAGGTGAGTGCGTTAAGGCCACCAGCTCCTTCCTGCACTTGGTCAGGTGTACAGTGACCCGATGGCTGGCAGGTTAAGGAGCCGGGGTCTGGCGGTCAAAGTCCTCAGGAGGAGGTCAAAAATGAAAATCCACCGACTCACATCAGTGGCCCCCAGCACAGAGGACGTGAGCTGGTGGTAGACCTCCCAGAAGGACTTGAACTTCTCCTGAGGAGCCTCCAGGGCCGTCACAGAGACAGGGTCAGGAGGTGATGCGTCCTCCTGGACGCCCATGGAGACGCCTCCCTGATCGCCATGGATATGGGAGATAAAGGTGGAGCATCCTCCAGGACCGCCATAGTACCTGGAACCCCCAGAGGACTGGCAGCCAGTGGGGCCACCCTGGGCCGCGACCGCCTGCCTCGCCTTTTCCTGAGGGCCCTTTCCTCTGCCTCGGATGCAAGCTCCACCACCGCTGGATCCTGGTGTTCCCTCCCTCCACGTGGGGCGGACTGACTGCGCTGCGCGCCAATGGAGACTGCGCGTCTGCTTCGCTGGACACCCCTTACCCTCCTCCCTCTCCCATCTCCGATGTCTTAGTTGTGTGAGACACCTTTTTTTTACCCTCTCCCTCCTCGCCCCATGTGATCGTATTTTCTTCTGATAAGTAGGCAGCGCCGCTACGTGGCTGCAGCCCCAGACACCGTCGACCCATATCCAATATGTTGTTGCTTGTTTCTGTATGTTTTTCTTGGACGATGTACTGGAAATGTAATTTCACTGTGTTGGGACGCTAGCTCAGTGACAATAAAGGCTTCATTCATTCATTCATTCAAATAAAAAAGACTTGCTGTTTCAAGCAGCAACATTTGTGGCAGATTCAAGGTGAGTTTCCGCTGCCACCTGGACAAAAGAATTTGGTTCCAGACATGGCTGAACAGCTAAAAGAAGGACGTGATCATCTCTATTCAGTCATTCCAGGCAGGTACAAACACCCATTGAGGAGACAAAGTGAGGGAGCATTTAGTAAGTGCTTTAAGCAAAAAAATTAAATGGATATTTGCTGAGACGGATCCCTGCTGTGCACAGAAAAGAGAATAGAAGACAAAAAGAGAGCAAGGCCAGCAGAGACAGACGGATGTGAAAACAAATAATGGTTTCAAGTGCTAAATCAAGACTGGGACAACAATATCAAGATCTCACTGTTGTACAACAGGACTGATCCATAGTCAGTGAGGTGGAGATAGAAGGGAAGTAATGTCGACCTAAAGTATAAATTAGGGCTTTGTTTCAAGATGTAACTATATGTCAGTTACAGTAACGGAGCTATGTTTGCAGTTCTTGTTGTCTGTTAAGGCTTGTCGATTGTGCATCGAGTTTTTAGTGTATTTTCATTCTCTTTGAGAAGGGTTTTGTAACTGAAGTTTGGGCACATTTAATGTCAACAGGACATAAGATAAGTGTATTTTCATCAAAAGTCCTAAAGACCATGAACCTGTTGTGGCCATAGCCTGATATATTTGCATAGTTATTTTGACTGGCTATCTCATTTCATGTGATTTCAGGTAGATGCTTTGTTGTTGTTGTTGTTGTTTACGTTTGTTCTATTAAATTCTAGGTAATCTGAGCCAATAATTACCAGTGATAACAGAAACTCAGCAGAATCACTGGAATTCTCACCTGTGAGTTTAATAACATTCAGGCTGAGTGTGCTTACGTGAGCAACAATACTCAGATAATATTCAGATTAGGGCAATACTCTGAATTAGAAACTACCATTTGAGCAACTACCTGAATCTAAATAAGGCTGAAGTAAGCTGTAACTGCATTCAGACATGTACAGTTTACTGATCACAGTCCCATTATCATGCAAACACCCCAACTGAAATATGATGTCATGATGGTGCATGAAACTGGAGGAAACACTGGAACAGGTCTTCTGCTGAATGCTTGCTGATAAGCGCTTGCAGGAACTTGTAAAGCTAAAATGAATGCTAGCAGCTCTTCAAACTATATTATAATAAGTATTCTTCAAGCAATGTAGACACCTTAATCAGAGTATTGTGTTATTTAGATTCATGTTAATAATGAGATTATTGTTCTCCATGTAAATGTGTTCCTTGTCCTGACACAAATATGCATGAACTGTGAATCCAGGTGTCTGTTTATAAATCAACAGTGTGAATTTTTCCCCAAGACTCAGACAGAAGAAGAGCTCTGTAGCACAGTCTTTATGCTAACTCTGTACAGGACAATAATTAGGACACATTTCAAACTGATAAGTAACGAGCAGACAGTCTAGAAAAAGTCTGTAGGTGGAGGCTTTATCTTGATAATTACTGAAACCTGGCTGAATAGGAAATCAGCTGTGAAATTGGGTAATAAAGCTGTTTCACTGAGGACAGCCTTGTAGACATTTAAGAGGCGTTGCGTACTTCCAGAGCGCTACAGTATTTCTAAGGATTTGATGGCAAACTGAACAAAGGAAACATAATCCATCATGTTCTAACTTGTATCAGACCTTGAAACTGTAGCAACACACACAATAATAACACACAAATAAGGAGTACACTCCAAACCTGGACATTGTATATGCAGTTTAGTCAATTGTATATGCAGCAATTGAACAACTGTCAAACACTATTTGACATGCATCTCTGTGGTCTGATTGAAAGGGTTCTCATTCTGCATTAATAACCTTCAAAGATTCCATATTTTTAATGTGACCTGATATGTATCGGACCTCACAGCATTTGAGACAATAAAAGGGAAACTCACAGATAGACGAGGGAATGAAGTCCAATGAACGTGTCCTGTGACAAGACGCTCAGTGGATTATGATCCAGCATCCTGGCACAAAATAACAAACAGAAAGAAACTCTTTGACTGTGTTCGTGTGTACACATGCATGTGTACACATTATCTTGCATCAGAAGCACAGTACCACCCTTGAATTTGCATTTTAACAGATTATTAAATTTGTTTTTGTTCTGTCTGTTTGTTCTGTTTTTGTTATCAAATAACCAAACAGGCTAAGATGAGGTTATTTTGTTGATTTTGGCTGGTAAATGTTTTAACTGCAGCTTGAAAAATTATACCAGTGTAGCTTATTATAAAGTCACATCTGCTGTTGTGCAGCTGGTTAACAGATAAATGAGGATATTCAGTTGTACGCCATTGTTAGTCCCTTTAAAGCCTTAGAAAGATAAAACTACTGACGATACAAGCTGCTCTCAGAATGAATCACCCACTTTCTTTGATTTTTGGACTGATTTGATCCTATTAAATTTTAGGGGAAAACAAAACTTCAGTATCCACACAGTATATAACTGAAGACTGGATCCCAATAACACAGCTCTCCTAGTTTTCTGCCGACCCTAATCCTATCCAGTAGGCCACAAAGGAATATTTTTATGAGGCCCCCCTGGATAACAAACCAAGAAAGGAAATCCCAGATGTGTATCATGACATTTATTTGTCGATAAAAATAACATTTGTTTCTTCAACTTGAAAATTTCAAAAACACATTACAGCTGTTCCCTCCAAGACTTATAACAGCTGAATCAACTATTGCTTTTGAATGTAGTCTTAAAAATTTCAAAGTGTGCCTCCTTCTACTTTTGTACGGTTTACAACTCCACTAGTGTGTGTAATTAAACACATATTGCACATATGTAAGTATATTTGGTAAATAAGGGTGAATGTGACCCATAGGTGCACATCTGTAAGTGTGTGTTACTCACAGCCACTCTAACTGATTCAGATCTTTGAACACGCCAGGACTAAGGGAGGATATTAAGTTCTCACTGAGAAACCTTATAAAAGGAGCAAGAAAACACAGAGAGAAGAGACATCAGAAACATACATTTAATTCTAATATTTGGAGCACAGCATCACAGTAAAGGTCAGATTATTAGTTCAATGACTTTCTAGTACGGTAATTGCAAGTTTGGACATTTGGCCAGACAATAGAAGGTATCTGAGGAATAATGATTTATTTCTTCTTTTTTTATCAAGTGTTTGACATTTCACAGAATAAATAATTCATCAGTTGTTCAAGAGAAAGAAAAGGACATATCACATTTGCAGACAACATTTAGAATTGATTCTGACACATAATCAAACGCTTGCAAGACAAGATTACGGCTTCAGACACAAGCCTCTCAGTGCATCCTCCTTCAAAACACCTCTCAGCTCAAGAAGATGACATCCAGAGAAGAAAATGGAGCTTCGGCGCGCCGATTCACACTCTTCAAACAGACATTTCTCAGACTATCGTCTGTTTATCGTGTACAAAGTTTCTCGAGGTAGCTAAAACTTGTAAAACTTCCTCACATCCCTGTATTTTCTCCTGTAATCAGGTTCAGAATTTGTTTCTCTAGCTAGATTAGGTAGATTGTCTTTTTTCTGAACATCCTCAGTGTATTGTAACAAGTAATACAAAATAAGTTAGAACCAATAAATTGATGGAACCAGTGATCAGACAAAGTAAATGAAGAAGCAAGAATATGTGCTTACAAAGAAGGCCTTATATAAGGATCTTGATAACACAACAGATTACTAGAAACATAAGAGCTTTTGTGACTATTTATTTCAAGAACTTCCCTTTTACTCAACTTTAAATCGGGTAATACATATCAGGCTTGCTGAGAAAGCATGTATTTGGATGACATATTTCAGGTCTTGCTCTAACATAGGATTTCTCAACAGGGGCAGTACCGCCCCTCAGGGGGCGTTCTGAACCTCAGATTTCCTTTCCAAAAATAAAGCTGCTGTCTGAGACCAAAACCCAGAGTCTGCTGCTTCCATGAACCGGTAAAATCTCCTTTTCTCTCTACGTCACAACCAGACGAGCCGAGCGGGATCGGTCGCCATAGTAACGCTCATAAACACACAGCAGCAGAGAAACTACTTTCCAACACATTCATTCAACAACCAATGAAAACATACACAACCAAGACTAAGTAATCACGCTTAATCACAGACATTTACAGTACAATCAAAAATGGCGGAAAACAAGAAATGGTGCCGGCAGTACAATGCTAATTACGTAAATTATGGAATTATTCCATCACCGAGCAACTACATCTGCCGATGTGCTGCTATGTGAGCAGGTGTTCTCCAATGAAGCCATGAAGCCGTCGCGGTTACAGGAGCATCTTTCTAAAAAACATCCAGACAAGGCATCTAAAGACTCGGCTTACTTCTAGTCACTGAGGGATCAGCACTCAAGGCCCCTAAAATCAGCACCATGTTCGCTCGGAGCGTCAACCAGAGAGGTTGGTGGCATCTTAGAACATAGCTCTTCTAACAGCTAAGGCTGGCTTCACTGTGGGAGAGTCTCTAGTTGTTCCCGTAATAAAGGAGGGGATCTCCACTGTCATGCAGTGTGACCCTGCATCAGTCACCAAGGCCATCCCACTCAGCAATGACAGTGTTGCCCGGTGCATACGGGAGATGTCCGTGGACACTGAGCTACAGCTGTGTGCTGTGTTGCGGGGCTGTCACTTTAGTGTCCAGCTGGATGAGACCACCACAGCTAATAACATCCTCCTGATGGCCTATGTCCGTTATGTGTCTGGGAGGGATATGATGGAAGATTTCCTGTTCGGGGAGAACCTGGCCACAGACACACGAGGGGAAACCATCTTCGCTGCCCTGACAGAGTTCTTGCGGGAGATGACGAACATCATCGCCTGCGCCACTGATGGAGCGCGAGTTATGGTCGGCAGATACCGGGGATTCACCACCTTATTAAAGCAGCGCGTTCCCCAGGTTCTGACAGTACACTGGACTCTGCACCGTCACAACTTGGTCGCTAAAAAAATATCCCCAGCACTCAATGAGTCCTTGAATGTGGCAGTCAAGGCCATTAATAAAATAAAGGCCCATGCGCTCAATGATTGACTCTCCAGACAGCTGTGCAGGGAAAATGATGAGGCCTTTAAGCGCCTGCTGCTCCACATAGAGGTGCGCTGGCTGTCCAAAGGCAACTGCTTCCTGGTTCCTCCACCAGGCCGACGCAACTTACAAGGTCCAGCTGTGGTCTTGTCGCAATGACATTTTCTACCTGTCCGACTTCTTCGACAAAATGAACATGGTCCATTTGAAGCTCCAGGGGGATGGGATGACGCTGGTCCACTCAAAGACCACCATCTGCAGCTTTATTGCGAAACTGGAACTCTACCAGCAGAACCTGGGGAGGTGACAATTAAATCATTTTCTGCAGTTGGCAAAGGTGGGCTTCAATTATATCATTATAAAGGCCTGTTCACACACAAATAAATGTGTAGTGAATTATTAGACATTTAAATTTTAATAGTAGCCTAGAGGTCAAATATTTCATCTGTCTCTTCTTCGATGTGGCACTTTCGGTAAATCCTCCTCCTCCACGGCTTCTGTCCTTCTCCTGAATCAGCGCAAAAAATTCCTCTGCAAATTATCTCCGCTAAAAAGAGGAATCCTTTTTTACGTGATACGCGCCTAATAAGGAACTCCAAGGGGGGGGGGAAATGTTCATTGTTGTTCAGGTGTTGGATGGGCTGACAGACAGAGATCTGCTGCTCTACACTAGCCACTTAAGTATTATATTTATAAATAATATAATACTACAGTGATCCCTCGCCAATTCGCGCTTTAAGTTCTGCGGTTTTAGTTATTCGCTGATTCTTTTCAGAAATATATAATCTAAAAAAAAAAAAAAAATCAAGAAAAAAATAAAACATCACAGGATGTTGTGCACGTTCTCTCACGGCAAAGAAATGTTGTGAGCCAGCCTGGCCCCTTTAAGAAGGTGGTCTTATGGGTAATGGTGTGGCCTTATTGGTAATGTAGTGTGTGTGTGTCGTGGGATGGCAGAATGAAAACGAGGTTAGATGAAAGAGCGGTTCGGAGACCAAAGGCTGTGAAGGTAACAGAAAGGTAACAGAAAGACCACTATAATACTAAAGTATTATATTATTGTAGTATTATTTCCATGTAATTTCCATTATTTATCTTTCCACAAGGGGGGGGGTTAAGACCATCATGGTGGCCCAGGGGGGTGTTTGTTCAAAAAAGGTTGAGAACCACTGCTCTAACAGCAGGGCCTGCAAATTTGTGAAGGTTGTTATACATCCATTTCATCATCTGCCGACACTGCTGCCATCTGGAAGATGCTACATAACTCTGAAGACCTGCACTCTCAGATCCAGGAACAGCTTTTATCTGGCAGCCACTACTGAACTGAACTCTCACCAAACACTCCCCCTGCCCTGCTACCATTCCAGCAGTCTTCACTCACTGTAAGGCAAGCTAGTTTATTTGTATCACACATTTCATGTACAAGACAGTTCAAGGTGCTTTACATAAAACATTAGAAACATTAAAGAGTACATTAAAAACAGGAAGCAAATAAAATAAATAAAATAAAATAAATAAAATTAAATATTTAAACCCCTTAAATAAGATAGAATAAAATGCAAAAAGGTAAAAAATAATGTATGTGCAGTAACTGCAATTTACCTGCACTTTAGTCTGATTCTATTACAATCTATGTGACATTCGAAACTACTTAAGATACTTGGAAAGTAATTTTTATTTCATGAAAGATCCAAATTTATTGCACGTATGTGCAGATTGAAGTGGCAATAAAGGCATTCTAATTCTTTATAAAAACTTAAATTATAAAATGTCATGTAGACAAGCTTTTAATTAAGAGTAGTTCAAGTGACTCTTCATAAGTTTTGGAAATAGATCATTATGTTCATATTCATATTCTGTTTTTTTTCTCCCTTTAACTGCAGTACAAAACCATTAGTAAGGAATGGTATGAATTTAGCATTAAAGCACAAAACAAACTGGATGACAAAAAAGAAAATTGCATCAAATATGTCATAATTTTCTCTACGTTTGACCGATTTTGCACAGAATGCATGCAACAAAGTAAAACACAGAAGCAGCTGGTTTCCTTGGTAACTGTGAATATTGGCCATAGCCATTAAGAAGTAAATGTCTTATTTTATGGTTGTTTACACTGATCAAAACTCCTTTTGCCATATACAAGAAACAGCAAAGTATAACCGAGGATTTACACCTGAGAATTTAAGCACCAATTGTATTACATCCCATATTTACTAGGGGTGCAACGATACAGGTGGCTCATGGTACGGTCCGTACCTCGGTTTTTGAGTCACGGTTTCGGTACGAATTCGGTACAGTTTCAGACCACCCGCTACACGCTACCCCCTACCCACGATCGCGAGGTGCAGTTTGCGGAAAGCGCAACTCGCATGTCGGCATTCATTGTACCTTGACACAAGAGCGCGTCCAAATGGTATAAATGTGCGTCCACCTGGTCACATGTGGACGTGCACAAACGGCTCTACCTCTCGATTACGCATCACCGTATTACTTGCATATGTTTTTATTCTCTTGAGGTCAGAGGATGTCTGGTCAGCAGTTGTGGTGTAGATGTGGGAATATTCACGGCCAGAGACGTTAGTCTGTACAGCTGTGGCATGATCTCATTCAGATGTTTGCTATGGAGGAAACCAAGGAGATCTTTGTCTCTGGTGTCAAGCTGGAAAAGGTTGGATGCGGGAATTTATTTCCGATATGTCTAAAACTGTTGGTGGTTGAGGAGGGACAGGAACATTAATTGTTCGTGACCTTTAAATGCACATCCAATGATTCATTCTGCAGTATTTTAAAAAGCACATCAGCTGCGCCAAGACGCACAACTGGTAACAACTGGATCTTACGCAGGTAAGATCGCGGGTTAGGGAGGTGGAAGATTGTCCTCTGTTAACTGTTAACTGTTTTCACTCCCTTGCCGGTGTATTAAACAGCAAAACCAAAATGCTCCCACACCAGTGATTAAAAACATTTTTCCCAATTTCTCTGCTACCGCTGGCCATGCCTGCTTGTTTTTTTTTTTTTTTTTTTTTCTGTGTCACAGGTTGGTCACTGTGAGTGAGCGGAGGCGAGTGGACACTGACATGCAGTGGCGGGCCTGTTGCCTAAAAGGCACGCACGCTCACGTGCAAGTCCAATACAAAGTTATTGGAACATAAATACCGCGGGACATAAAAACATATTGTCCCGTGCAGGTCGTACCGAACGGTTTGGTATTTTACCTAGTACTGTTGCATCCCTACACTGTAAGAAATTTCCCTGTGAAATTACAGTAAATTACTGGGTAATAATTGCATTCATTTCACAGTAATTTGCTGTAAATATTTTCACAACAATTTACCGTAATCAATTCACAGTACTTTACTGTAATTATTCCACAGTAATTTATAATAAAACAGCAACTCTCTACCGTAAATTCATGGTTGCCATGCCCAAGGAATTACCATGATATAGCAGTAATTAGCTGTGGACTTACTGTAAACTAATGTGAAATAAATACAGTAAATTACTGAGAAAATATTTAAGTTGAATTACTGTAAAAGTAATGCAATTATTTGCCAATAATTTACTGTAAATTTACAATTTAATAAAAAGTGTAATATATTGTAAAATCCATTTGTTAATTGTAATTTTACTGTACCCTCTCACTTTATGCTCAAAAAAGAAAACAGAACAAAATGATAATTTGTTTTCCCTTTTTAATCAAGCTTATAAGTGCAAAGTGCAATATTACATTTAACAGGTTTCCCAGGTAAACATGCTGCCAACATATTCAGTACAAATCTTAAGCAAAAGTATAAAATGTGCAACAGCAAAAATATGCAACACTAAAAATGTAAACAGTTAAACCACTCGCAGGAAATAGATTTTTTTGACTCTTACATACAGTTCCTTGTGAAAGTATTTGGCCCCCTTGAATTTTTCAACCTTTTGCCACATTTCAGGTTTCAAACATGTAAAATTTAAATTTTTGTCAAGAATCAACAACAAGTGTGGAGTGAAACGAAATTTATTGGCTCTTTTAAACTTTTTTTAACAAATAAAAAACTGAAAAGTGTAATATTATTGGTCCCCTTTCAGTGCAGCAAACTGACTCCAGAAGTTCAGTGAGGATCCCTGAATGATCCAGTGTTGTCCTAAATGACTGATGATGATCAATAGAATCCACCTGTGTGTAACCAAGTGTCCGTATAAATGCACCTGCTCTGTGATAGTCTCAGGGTTCTGTAAAGCGCAGAGAGCATCATGAAGACCAAGGAACACACCAGGCAGGTCCCCGATACTGTTGTGGAGAAGTTTAAAGCAGGATTTGGATACAAAAAGATTTCCCAAGCTTTAAACATCTCAAGAAGCACTGAGCAAGCAATCATATTGAAATGGAAGGAGTATCAGACCACTGCAGATCTACCAAGACCCAGCCGTCCCTCTAAACTTTTATCTGGAACAAAGAGAAGACTGATCAGAGATGCAGCCAAGAGGCCCATGATCACTCTGGATGAACTGCAGAGATCTACAGCTGAGGTGGGAGAGTCTGTCCATAGGACAACAATCAGTCGTACACTGTACAAATCTGGTCTTTATGGAAGAGTGGCAAGAAGAAAGACATTTCTCAAAGATATCCATAAAAAGTCTGGTTTAAAGTGCGCCACAAGCCACCTGGGAGACACACCAAACATGTGGAAGAAGGAGCTCTGGTCAGATGAAACCAAAATCAAAACGATATGTTTGGTGTAAAAGTAACACAGCTCATCACCCTGAACACACCATTCCCACTGTCAAACATGGTGGTGGTAGCATCATGGCCTGCTTTTCTTCAGCAAGGACATGGAAGATGGTTAAAATTGATGGGAAGATGGATGGAGCCAAATACAGGACCATTCTGGAAGAAAACCTGATGAAGTCTGCAAAAGACCTGAGACTGGGGCGGAGATTTATCTTCCAAAAGAACAATGATCCAAAACATAAAGCCAAATCTACAGTGGAACGGTTCACAAATAAAAGTATCCAGATGTTAGAACGGCCAAGTCAAAGTCCAGACCTGAATCCAATCGAGAATCTGTGGAAAGAGCTGAAGACTGCTGTTCACAAAAGCTCTCCATCCAACCTCACTGAGCTCCAGCTGTTTCACCAGAGTAATTGGCAAGAATTTCAGTCTCTGGATGTGTTAAACTGATAGAGACAAACCCCAAGAGACTGTCAGCTGGAACTGCAGCAGAAGGTGGCGCTACAGAGTATTAACGCAAGGGGGCCCATTCAGTTTTCTATTTGTTAAAAAAGTGAAAAATATCCAATAAATTTCGTTCCACTTCATGATTCTGTCCCGCTTGTTGTTGATTCTTGACAAAAAATTAAAATTTTATATCTTTGTTTGAAGTCTGAAATGTAGTAAAAGGTCGAAAAGTTAAAGGGGGCCGAATACTTTCACAAGGAACTATAAAATCAAAATGGCTGCAAATGGAATAGAGGGGTCATGACAAAAGGGACACCCTTTACAAACAGCTTTAAAAATTAACAATTTAAAATGTGCAACAGCAAAACTATACAACAGTACAACTACTACGATTCAGGCATGTTTTAAAGGGATAGTTCAACATTTTGGCAAACTGGCCCATTTCCATAACCCCTATAGTCAGAGTAGTAGGTCAGTTACCTTTAATTGATTGTATAAGCTATTTTCAGATAAGCGAAGCAGAGACGTGAGCTGCTCAGAGCTATGCTATCGGTGGGATTTCTCTGTTTCCCTCATCAAACTCAATTAAATACACAATCCAACAACAAGCTATGAGATAATAATAGAATGTTACAAGATGTTCTCACGTCTCTGCTCTGCTTATCTAAAAATAGTTTGTACCAACAATTAAAGGTAACAAACCTACTACTATGACTGTGGGGATTACGGCAATGGAACAATTTGCCAAAATGGAATCTGCAGGTCAAAAAAGGAACACTCACAAGTTGTTAAAAAAGGAAAAAAAAAAGACATTGTACCTTCTACAAACTTCTACATTGCCTGGCACTCAAAATCTACCAGTTTGCACATTAGAGTGCTTACACGTGCATTGATCCCTCCACGCTTCCTCTTTGTCTTCGAGCCAGTTTCTGGATTGATACCCAGGAAGCATCTATAAATCAACAATAAAGTATTTATATCAGGTAATCTTTTCCGTTAAACAAGAAAAATTGGATTTCCTAGTGAAAATGCAGTGGGAATGCTCATTGCTGAAAAGAAAAATACTGCTGGAAATGCATATATCTCACATTAAATACCTGAAAGATTTTAGTAATAGCAGTAGTATTAATAGTGGTAGTAGTAATGATAAATTGTAAATGGACTGCACTTTATCCATACTGCTTTATCCACACCATCAAGGTGCCCTCAAAGCGGTTTACAATGGCCTCTCATTCACCCATTCACACACAGATTCATACATCAGTGGGCGGCTGCTGCCATCCAAGGTGCTGCCAGACCCACTGTAGTAGTAGCAGCTGAAAATGCATCTCTCACATAAAACGCCTAAGAGTAATAGAAGCAATAGAAGTAATCGTAATAGTTGTAATAGCAGTGGTCGTAGAAGAAAAGTTGTTTAGGCCTAAAAGACAAGATGTTGATGGATAAAGAAATGCTTAGAAAAAAGAAAAAAAAAAGCACTGACATAATATTAGTCTACGTGCTGCTCCACTGAAAAATTCACATGGAAGATGAAAGAGAAGCTACCGTTAGCGTGGCTGTTTTGCACGGTATCAAACCAACTATCTAACTTGTTAACGTTACTGCAGCTACAGCCTCAAATCAAAATGTGGAGCAAAGATTCATTCTACCTTGACACAAAACATCCCTTTAGCTCACACAAACAGTTAATCAAACCAACTAACCGTGTTAATCCAACGTGTGGTCGCTACTCTCATCCTTCAGTGAGGTAGTCACTCTGTTTGACTGTGTAGAAATAAAAGTGTCAGAGAATAAAGAGTAAATAATATGATGAACATCAAACTTGTTTAAAATGTCAATACAGTGAACACAAAGGTAGAAAACAAGGTTAAATTACCTTCTCAGGTTCTCCGGGTGGGTGGCATCAAGTCCATGCACCAACTGTTAATATTTGAAAAAGTCCGCGGCAGGTCCCACAATTCAGTGCGGTTCATGTAATTTGCCGTGTTTTTGGGTGGAGAGTCTTAATACAGTATTTTGTGGTGAAATAACACAATAAAATGCTGTGAAATCACAGTAATAATTAAAACAACAAATGGTACAGTGATTTACTTTGATGGCACTGTTTTTATAGTAAACTTCTGAATTACAGTTTTATACTGTAAATATTAAAGTTAAATCCTGTAAAGTGATATTAATGCAATTTACTGTGAAATGACTATTGTGAAATCCTGGTAATTATTTACAGTGTAATATTTACTATGGCGAGATGATGAAAGAGAAAAAAAAATTCTCTACAACAGTGATTCCCAAAGTTTTGCACTTGAACCTGCTGTTTACACCGGATTCTGCTGTTCTACATCCTGGTTTTATCTATTTATTCTCTACGCTGCACTCACTACAACCTTTAGGTTTTTTAGGTCTGTAGCACCACAGTATTGTATTGTAATTTTTTTAAGCTGTAATACGGAAAGCCAAGCAACGACATTTCATTGACGAAAAACCTCACTGCCGTGTGTTTTTTTGTGCAATGACAATAAAGAAAGTCTAAGTCTAAGTCTAAGTGTGGGCTGCGGTCCCCTGGTGGGCCTTCGCGGTACTGCAGGTGGGCCGTGAAAGGTCATTGAAATTAAAGGTGGAGTAGGTGTTGTTTGAAAAACGGTTCCAGCAATCCAACTCAAGTGAGATTTTGAAAATATACACTCCCTCCCTCCTCCCAAAGGCTCCGCCTCCTCCTCTTCAGCTCACCCCTCGAAACCACGCCTTCACATGATTCACGACTGCATGAACCATAGGGAGGGAGGGAGGGAGGGGTGATATTTGATGGACGTATTAGGCAGCCAATCAAAATAGTGATGATCACTTTTTTTGATTGGTCAGAGTTTTTCTCTGATTATACCTTCTAGACTGGACCAAAAATGTTTAGTTTTTTGCAAACATTTTATTTCAGTGGGTGCAATGGAAATGTGAAAAGGTTTTCAGGCAATATTGTAAAAAGTGTTGCAAAAAAACAACACCCACCCCACCTTTAAACAAATGTGTTTTAAATCCTCGATCTTTTTTAAAAATGTTTGTAATTACTGTAAAATATTCATTACATGATTAAAAAAACATTAAGAAGTATTAAAACAAACCAGTTAAGTTATTCTACTGTCATCTTAACTTAATATGACAAGTGTCACCTTATTTCTTGACCCCTCACATTAATATCGGATCATGGTTCCTTGTCCTGTATGTTGATCACAGTTGTGATTAAAGGTTTTGGTGGGCTGTGGAGATTTTTCACATTTCAAATTGAGCCTTGGTATTCTGAAGTTTGGGAATGGCTGTTCTACATGATTTTCCACTTCATTTGACACTTAACTGGCAGAAAACAAAACAGTGTAGAAAGCTGTTCTGGGGAGACCAATGCCATGAACGAACTGAGCACGATACTTACAATTTCTTCAAACTGAACAGGCCGCTGAAGGCATGTTTAGATATATCCTGGAGACTGTTGTTCTGCAGAAACCTGTGAACAGAGAGCAGAGATGTGCTTCTTTTTCCTGAAACTGCATCATGTATGTTGTTGTTCCTCCATGTGAAATTAAACATGATTTGCACACACATACATAGGGGTGGGATGTTAAATGTGTGCTGATAATTAAAACATTTTAATGGAATTTAAAAAGATTAAAAATGATTTCTCGATTCAAATACAGATGTGAACCAGAAGATACAAAACAACATAAACTCATCTCAGGGGCAAAAATCCCATTTCATTTGGGGGGGGGGGACAATAAACAGTAAAATTTCAGAGAGTAATTCCTGGGGGGGGACATGAAAAATTACGCGGGTAATTGAACCTGGAAGATAAAGCGGCACCTTCCCCTATGCTTTTTTAACCACGGTTGGAGAGCAAGATAGGCAAGTTCAACACTAACAGACGTTTTTTAAAATTCTGTCCTCTGTATTTTCCACCCCTTTTCCTCTCTGTCCGCAGTGTCCCCTCTCTTTTCCCTCATCGCTTATCTTCATACTGGTTTGAGCCTGTTAGCCATCATAAGCTAGGCTAATTGCTTACTGGCGTGCTGATTAAAAAAACAAAAACAAAAAAAAAAAGAGGCTGATTTCGGACCAAGCAAGAGAAATGTCACTTTCATGTTACAACCTTGAGCTTGTTAAACAAGCGGTGTGATAAAAGACTTACTGGTTTTCATACATCACTCAGTACAGTCTGCCATATGTAGGAGACGATCGTTTTCTCGCTGACACACTGAGCTGCCGGTAGCCCCGCCCGTTATAAACAGCATGTGGACTAAACCACTTTGAGAAATAGGGGGGTCACAATGTTTCAACAATTAAAAAAAAAGGTTTTTACGTTTATAATTTGCAGCGCTTGTGTTGTACTTTTATTGAACATGACTATATTATTATTCAATTGTTTTTGTGTGCTTACAATGAATTTTTTGGGGGGACAACTTTATGGAAGGGGGGGACACGTCCCCTGTGTCCCCCCCGGGATTTCCGCCTATGACTCATCTGTTATTAACTGTGTTTAGTAAAAGTTTTTAATTAAAATGTTTTTTTCCATCTTCTTTTTTTCAGGTTAATTTGATTTGTGGCATTTTGTCTTTCTTTCATAGGAGCAGTGAGGAAGACAGATATGTTGAGGAGGAAATGCGGTTACGTTTAGGACATCGGAAACTGACAATTGATGGCATTTGCAGCTCTGTGGTATTTGCTCTAACAAGTCTCCTCATCTGTGCCCAAAATGAGTCACAGAGGAACATGTAGCAAGAGCTTTTAAGAGCTGAGAGCTGGAATAATATAGCGTGCTTGTGTTACTTCGTACTCCATTGATGTTTAAAAAATAATACAAAAAACGAATTGGAACTAAAAGGCAGCCTTTAGTATTTGATTATTATTATTGTTATTTTTAAGCTTAACTGCCTCATTCCTAAATTAAACTAAACAAATCAAATGACACAATGTCATGTTAAATGGTTCATGTGCAGGGCTCTGCTCCTGCCACATGAATCCTGATCAATCATCAGCCTGCTGGAAATGAGGGTGTTTATTTTCACACCTACTGAAAGAATTTCCAACAGCCTTTATGTGGTGCAGCTTGTTATGTGATCATCTGGTTACTGTTGATGCAAGTTAGAAAACAAATGTTAGGTGGAATTGATTTATGAAAGAAAAAAAGCTTTTAATTTTCTTTGTTCATTCAGATTTTTCATTCATGCGTGTGCACACTAACATCAATGTTTAATTTGAATATAAAAGCTTCCAAGCCCATAAATAACATGTTGTTGCCTTTAAGGCATGAGAGGGTTTCTTGTAGATATTTGATGGTTTTCTTAAGGTTAATAAAGGCTTAAGAGGGTTAATATACTGTAGTCTTGGGCAGTGGTGCACAAACTGTGGTACGCGGGGAACATCGGGGGGGGATGCACATGACCGGGCCCTTTAAACCAAATAAAGCTTGTGATTACATCGTTTTACAACATACACATGCCCGCAACAGCAGGGCTTACAAGCATTAGTACATTATTGACACATAGCTCAAAGCATTTGATAATAAGAGTTCAAGAGCACGAAGAGCGACCATGTCATTTTGAAATCAATCAAACCTGTAGCATTATGGAATAATATTTTCTCTAAAATGTATTCGGTGGTATGCGGTTGTGACGTCACGCGGGAGACGTACCGCCGTTATTGTTGTAGTCATTTATTTTGCTTGGTACCAAGTGCCGATTTCGCCTGATGTGTTTCCATTGCTATTAATAAATACCAGGATATGGATCCAGCTTTTTTTGTTTAGTCTTTTCCTGCGCTCTTTTTTTCCTTTTCTTTGTTTTGTTGCTCTACTTTTATGCTTGTATGAACTGTCACTCATGATTAGATTAGTTCGTGATCCACCTACCCTGCACTGCATAGTCTCTGTTGACTAGTGACTGATGATGACGCTGATGGACGGCTGTTGATGACGGTTTTACCCAAAATACATTTGCAGATCTTACCGGTGATCCACTTGTAAATTTGCACATTGTAAAGTTAACTGTGAGAGTGAACATGAAGCCAGCCATACAGCACAGCATTTAATTCACTGTGTAGAAACCTACATGACCAAAGGCAGTCTTATTTTTTTTTTTTTTTGACCAACCATGATTCATTCTGGCTGGGGAAACCTATATATAACCACATAGTAGCACATATACTTTTGCAGAAGTTGTTGTATCCAGTAGTGCACAAGGCAGTGGCGGCTGGTCAATAGAGGGCGTTAGGGCGCCGCACCACCTCTCCCCACATCCAAGAACTTAAGTGAAGAAGACTTAATTACTTTGAAATATATACTGTAGTTTTAAAATCAGTATGGTAATTCATTATCATGGAATTAGTAAGTAATATGTGTAATCTACAATAAAATATAGATTAAAATATGTCTTATGATATCTCAAGTCACGGATAGGTCACATGTTTCCGGCAGTGGCGCCAGCAGAAAAAAAATCTGATGGTGGCTAGTGGGTGGCAAGGCAAATTCTTAAGGGTGGCATACCCAACCAAAAAAAAAAAAATAATAATAATAATATATATACAGTCATGGAAAAAATTATTAGACCACCCTTGTTTTCTTCAGTTTCTTGTTCATTTTAATGCCTGGTACAACTACAGGTACATTTGTTTGGACAAACATAACGATAACCACAAAGATTGCTCATAAGAGTTTTATTTAAGAGCTGATATCTTACCATTTTCCATCGTTTTCTTGATTATGACCTAAATCACTTAAGTTTTTAGATCAATAGCTATGGCGTTGTACTGCCAAAAACACTGCTTTTATGCATTCAGTGTTTCCTTTTCTGTCTGTTTTAGTCACATGATGACGTTTAGTGGTACCAGGTATTAAAATGATCAAGAAAGTGAAGAAAAAATGGTGGTAAAAAGGATGAGTCTAAGATAATTTTTTTTTTATATATATACATATATATTATATATTTTATATATATTATATATATATATATATATATATTATATATGTATATGTGTATATATATTATATATATATATATATAGATAGATAGATATAGTATTATATCATATATATATATACTATATATATATATCTTCTATATGTATATACTTATATTATTTTAACAGTATTTTATTATCACTTTTACTTATATTAACTTGTATATTTATGTTATTCAACTATTCATGACGATAAAATGGCCAACAGACAACAAATTCTGAAAAGGACTTTTGTGGGTCTGTATGTTATACAGAGTTTGCAGTGTTTGTGTAGTATATTTATTTGACTGGAAATACGTGGATATACTTTATACATGTGCATACTGAATCCATTGATTTCTACTACTAGTGTTGAATTAGCATCCAACCCATTAACATCCAACCCATTTTTTGGGTTGGATGGACCATTTTTTGTAACATTTCATAATGGCTAATTTAACACTTAATGCACAACAGCAAGATCAATGGATTTCTACTACTGATGTCTTCATCATCCAATTCAGTAGCTGAATATTACCTGCAGGCCCAGGAATTCTTGATTCATCGTCTGCACCTTCTGTGCCTGTTCTCACCTGGACTCATCCTCACTGCATACCGGTACTTCTTCTACATCGGGGTTCTGCTTCTCAACATTCTCACTTTTATTCTCACTAGTACTTCCACTTTTGCCAAAAAAATGTGATAGATCGTGTTTTCGTTTCATCCTCTAACTTCTGTAGATTGAAAGCAATTCAGCAAAGTGGTTAGTTAGCTATGCTAACTTTTCCGCTTAGCGTGCTAACTTCATAGACCAAGCAAAAGTCTCACTCATTCAGTATGCACATGTATAAAGTATATCCACGTATTTTCCAGTCAAATAAATATACTACACAAACACTGCAAACTCTGTATAACACACATACCCACAAAAGTCCTTTTCAGAATTCGTTGTAGCATTGGTTTTGCTGCTTGAATGCACTGCATGCTTTCTTCAGTTTCCAAACTGACTTCAGCAGCACCTCCCAACATCGGGTCGAAGAGAGGGGAGGGGGAGGAGGGATCTGAACGGAGCAATGGATCTACTGCATGTAACATTGGGCGTAGGGATCCCGTTGTGGTCTGATTCTTATTCTTACTAATATATATTTTTGTTGTTGCTATTTCTGTTAAAAATATAGAAGCCTATGTTTAAAATATATTTCCTAGATCTACATAAATCCAATGCGCCTCCTTGGGGTGGCTAAGGGGTGGCTCAGAGTAATCCAGTGGTGGCTCTATGGCAGTGTTACTTTATGGCTTTAACCTAAAATATTTATTGAAAATTAAAAAAAAAAGTTTCCTTGGTCTTTTTCAAGAGAAAACATTTTATTCTATTTTGTCATGTTATTCAGCTCAGCAAAAACAAAAACAGGCATTTTTAAAATATACATATATTGATATTAATTTACGTATATCGACATCGTATTACATTTGCTTCTTGGTTTTTGGTGTAGCCCCCACTGGAGAAAAGTGCACCAGCTGCCACTGGCACAAGGTGTGACTGATGCCTGAGGAGAGGTCTGTTTCTTTGTCTTTCAAGAGTACTGCTTCCCCCCCCCCCCCCCCCCCACCCCCCCGAAGCTCCACCACTGTAATATTATCATTATTCAAAAACAGCAGCATCCTCAAAGCTGCATCATGCAGATGTGGCAGCGCATTAAACTCACAGATTAAGCTCATTTTGTTCAAATGGGTTTTTTAAGAAACAAATCAGACAATATGGAAGTCTAATGGGTGCAGCAACAAGTGTAGTTTAATGATAACAACTGTGTCTGTGGTAAAAAAAAAACTATGATCATATTATTTGTTTTCACGATAACGCATGCAATTTTGGTCTTATATTTGTACTCATAATTTATTTGAATTTGTCTACATAGAAGATGAGATAAATTACCAAGAGGATCAATATATTCTCTGTATGAAAGTATTGCAATGCTTGTTCATAATCCAGGAAAACTACAAGTAGTCAGTGAGACTAAGTGGTAGCGGTAAATCCAATCCCACCATAGTCAGGATTTGTTCCAACAATGTTGTTTTATGGGAAATGAAGTCTGTCTGACGTTGCCTTTCACAGAGTGTAAATGTTGCTCTGCAGATTACTTGTAGTAATTCACAGAAATAACAGCTACTTCTGCTCATGTAAAAAAATACAATTTAGAAAAAGCATCTTCTGGACATGTTAACAAGGACATGGATATGTTTCTGAAAACAAAACAAAACAAAACAGGACATTTTTTGCACTCTGTATTAAGAAACACATGAAACCCAACTTAATTCTGTGTAATAGACATTTAATCAGAAACAAAAAAATACTCACAATTTTTCCAGTGCAGAGTATTCCGAAAAAACGAAATCAGACAACATTCGGATGTTATTGCTCTTCACTGACCTGAAAAACAACCCAGGAAATGGTACAGTTAGAAAAATATTAACTATACTATTCAGTCACTCAGTCATTTTCTACACTGTCAACCCTGTTCATGGTCACAGGAGTGCTGGAGCCCATTCCAGCTGTTAACAGACAAGTTGCACCCTGGACAGGTTGCCAGTCCATCAAAATGCCACTTAAGTCCACTTCTACTGCTAAATTAGAAACAGACAGTCTCTTAAAGCTCAAACTAAAGTAAGACTGATGGCATCTCAGTGGTTATCAGACTTGAAACTTTTCCAGCCTTACAATCTGGTTTTAATAGGCAAAATCTGTTCCGATGTAATAGTTTGCTAACTCTAATTTACTCCTGTTGAGCCATGCAAAAATAAAGCCCGAGTCAAACAGCACAAGAAGGTGAACTTTGCAAATATAATAAATAGAAAAGAGAGAAAAACCTAGATCCAACACAAGTACTGAGCAGGTTTGAATACAGAAAGGCACCGATTAAATTTTTTTAAATTTTATTTATTTTTTAACCTGGAATTTGAATAAGAAGTTGATGTTTCACATAGGACATTGCACCGTGCTTCAATATCATAATCTAAGATCCAATCTTAGCAAGGCCTCAAAAAGCCAATAAAGTCATAAGTAAAAGAATGAAATTTGTTCTGAAGCTAAAATCCATTTGCTGCAGAAAAAATAAATCTCTTATCAGGGCGATACTGCCATGTGCTGCCTTTGCTCAAGCTTGAAAATCAATTTGTTTTGCCTCCAAGAGAAGTTAACAGTGCACATATTCATGTGAGAAGACAAAAACATGGAACGTGCTCCTGCATTTTAGAAGTGACCAAATAAACACTTTTAAACAATTAACTGCACTTATTATTCAAAGAAAATGAGCTCACAGCTGAAGGTGAATAGTTAATGTGTATTATTTCTGACAAAAGAGTGAGAGGGGGTAGTAATATGTAACTCCTTATAACCTTGGTATGTATGGGAGGCCATTTAGGAAATAATTCATATGTGCTCTGACATGTTACATCATACTCTCTCACAAACACAACTATAGTCTCACACACACAAACACACGCACACACACACACACACACACACATTCATTTCATTTTCATTTTATTGATTCATTCCAGACATGTCAAAACAATCTTTTAAAGCACAGACAATTTTAACACTATCATGAATCTATGTATCTGAAAATAAATATATTTATCTACTATCATACTCTTTCACAAACACTACTATAGTCACACACACACACATACTATCATACTCTCCCACAAACACTAACAAACAAACAAACCTGTTTCACTCAAAGTAAGTGAAACAGGGAGTTAATTTGTTTAAACAGGAAATAGTCTAAAGCCTCATTCCTTGATTGGTGCCCAGCTCTGGGAGCTTACTGCTAGCTACATAGAAGCTGTGTGGGAGAACTGAAATCAAGAAGGAAACTTTATAAGTACAACTTTATAATGAGATGCCTTCAGCACATTGCAAAGGAAACTGACAGGTGGATATGACAGCATGATTTTGGATCAATTATTCTTTGAGCTTCCTGGCTATGCATTAACAATTTTGTTCTTTAGTCAGCAGTTTGAAGGAGGTATTGATCAAGAAAGCTTTATAACACTTGAGGCCCTAAATTTATGTTTTTGTTCCATCATAAATTCATTTCAAAACTCAAGATCTCTGCAAATGAGACAAAGGGAAATGTTTACAAGAGGCCCACCAACAATAATAACTGGCCATCCCGGTCCCCCACAATACAATATGCGACCTGAACAAATTACCTACTGGGTAATTATCCCTGGGAATGAGCAGGCAAAGAATAGCTTTATGCTTTGGTATCAGTCGGAAGACACTGTACAGCCACAGACAAAATCTTCAAATTGGATCACTGGCCTACACAATAATGTCTGGTGATGTCTTTAGTAATATAATTCGTGACATTCTCCAAACAACCCCAAATGCTGGAGAAAGATATACACATGAAGATCATTCCTGCCAGCAGCCATCAGCCTCCACAACATGACATCCTACTATTATTAATTCAATATTATTATTGCTGTCATTTATTTATTGTTGAAAAAAAAACCCTTACTACAATGCTGAATTTCCCTTTTTTCATTTAATTTCACATGGAATGGAAGCCTTAGATCAGGGAACATCAGTATACGGCGGTGGCTAGGGTGCTTCTTATATGGGGGTCAAAAACTTTTTTTTGGAAATGTTCAACTCTCACCCTCTAAATGTGTTAGGATATCAATGAAAAAACACACTGTGCAAAAGTTTGAATTTTTTCAACTATATTTAGAGGTTGCTCAAGGCCTCTGAATATTTCCAGAATTGCTCGTTTTTACCATTTGTACCACTGTGAGAATGCAAAGCAAACTAAAATGAAACATCACTTTTATTGACAAGGTACTGTGACAGAGTGGTAAACTGCAAAATACAAGTAAATTACATAATGGAAATAAAGGATGAAACAAATTTATTATGCTTGTATCTTAAATAATGAAATCAGAACCATAGTATTATCTAAGCAATAATCAAATTGGACAGTTCCACAGGTTCCAGTGATTTAACTGTTGTCATTCGTATAACCTTAAAACTTGTTTGTTGAACTGAATAGTAACTAAAAAATTGATTTTATTAAATTAAATGATTAAAATAGTAACTAATAGCCCAATTGCTCCTCGGGCCTCACTTGTTCCAGAGACCAGCTTTGGAACACCAAGGAGTTGGTAGGTGTCTAGTCCAGATACAAGGACTGGTAAACGATCCACAAGTTCCTTGCCTGTGAGGTCCTGTAACAGCTTTCCATCCCAATGAACAGTTAGTGGGGTTTTAGGGTCAAAATTTTCCTTCAGACGATTAGATATGTCCTGTCGGACACTAAGCCGGGCCCTGCGGATAGATGATCTGTTGATGGTGAAATCCTGAATGTCATTTCCAAGGCTTCTGGCAGTCGCAGCAAGCACAAATGTTGGCCTTTCGATCAGATAGCTTTGTTCTGTCCAAAGTAGCAGCCAGTTCAGGGCTAACAATGTTTTTTCGAGCCCTTTTTGTTAGTTTGGAAGTGGATTGCAGATCAGCTGCAAGCCGCACAGCATAATTTACAGAATCATCATCAATACCTTCCTCCTCCGCGGTACTAACTTCTGAAGCAGTCAATCCAATTTTTTCATCCATTAATATCTTCGCTTGTTGTGCTTGTTTTAGCTTTTTGTGTTCTTCACCTTGCATTTGTGTTCTTCTTGTTTCTTTTGAGTTCAGTGTCATATCAGCTAAGCCTATACATTCACGGCGCCCTTTTTCTCTCTTCTGGATTCTTCACAAGAATGAGAGCATCTTGATGTGCAATATCAAACAAGTCTCCCAACTGCTCTACGAAGGCTTGTGCATTGGACTGCTGAGTCTCAGAAGTTCTCTTGGCATTTTTCTTCAGCTTCTGCCATTTGTCATGAATGTTTCCAGTTGTTTTATAGCATGATGTTCAGGACGAATGGGAATCCTTGCCTTGTACCAGAATACCAAGACTTCTTTGATTACCGCTATTGCATTTTCATGTAAAGTCTTTTTCAATGTTTTATGGTGATATAACAACACACATAAAACTTGCTTTTGGAGGGAAATTTTGTTCCAGTTATTTCAGTCTCTTCGGACCCAAGTAACCATAAAGCAGACCTGCTTCGTGTTGCTTTTGCCATTGTCTCAGCTCTCACTCTATTGTTGTTCGAGCACATGAAGTGCTCTTCCTTTGACAGATGAATCACAACTAAACAAGAACTTGCTATGAAAATTGTTCACATCATCATGTTACTGGGAAATACTGGATTCAGCAAATCAGGTCAGCAAATAAGCATATTAATATTATAAATTTGCATGGATAATATGGAATTCCGGTTGAATCAATTTTATGCATGTTCAGCATGAATATAATGCAAATTTGTGTCATGGTCAGGTAAGTCCAATACTGACATAAGCACACATTATTGATCATTATTAAGCCATCAAACATGTTTGCACAAATTATCATAATACGCGAAAACTCCGAAATACGCAAAATATGCACAGAATATGTCAAACTTCAAAGGTGTTGAGCGACCTCTAAATATTAATCAATATTGATAAAATTTTGCCCAAGTTTTTTTCATTTATCCTAACATATAGGTAGGGTGAGAGCATGAACTTTCAAAAGTTAAAAAATAAGGACCAACCTAGCAGTGGCGTCTAAGGCATTGACAGCAAGAACTTGATCCTATAGGACAGGCCCTTCGTCGTCGCTGTATAACAGAATATATATCGTTCAAACGTCCAATCAATTGTTGTGAGTATTTTGGTTGTTCTTCACAACATTTTATTTATTACTCAGTACTTGTTACTAATTTCTAACTAAGTAATATTAACCCAGTTTACTCATGAGAGACCATTAGGGGATATTAATAAACTATGTCATATTTGAAAAGTGTAAAGTGTCACGGAAACCCAAACTACAGGGTTTCCGTGACACTTTACACTTTTCACTGAGTTGAAATTTTGTTTCCCCTGGACCGTGTACACATGTAGCCTCCAGCTTGAAAGTTGTTGGATGCTGTTGTGGAGTTAATCTCAACGGCAGTCATTTGTATCTGTGCTGTCAAACTAAAACAACAAAAAATATAAAATGTTGGAGTTATTCTCAAAAGTGACAACTGTATGCTATCTGGATAAGCGTCATTTAAAATCCCTTACCTCAAATGGTTGGCTTTTAAAGCCTCTGCTTTAAAGACTTTATGGATAATGAAGCCATTCAACTCCTGGCCCACTGTTGGTGCCACATGCCATCAACAGTTCAACACTGGGAAAATAATAAAAGTAGAATAAAGAAAAATAGAAAAAAGTAGGAATCAATCGCAAGGCCAGTTTCAATTTTGTTTTGGAATGCCTCTTGAATTTCTGCAATAACTGTCCTGTTGTCCAACATTTTTCTAATCTCAAGGGCGCTTAGATTTAAGCTATTTTCATCAAGTTTTCTTTTTGTTTTGTGTTTACAAACTTCCTCCCATGCAGAATGGGGTAGCATTATGACCTCTTTGTTGAAACTGGGATGGTGCTGGCTGTTAGGTCTGAAAGAATAAAAAGAAGAGTGCACTGTAATTACATGTTGTCAGTAAGCCATTGTTTTTATTTTTTGTACATGTTAAGTTGGTGAATAATTTCATCTTAATATGATTAAGCTTATGTTTCACTTTCAGATGGTTGCCTGGAAGTGGAGCAATTCTAAAGCCTGGAAACTGTGCGATTTTGTAAACGTTCCTGATAATTGCCAACTCACACTTTGAGTAAAACAGCTATGCTGTGAGGTACAAACTCATGATTTCTGTGCCCACACTGGCAATGATGGTGACCTCCAAGAAACTATGTACTGTCGGAGTCGCACTGATGCTACAGAATGTAATTTTCTATTCGCACATGAAATTATCAACTCGCAAATGCGAGCAAAAGAGCCGCAGTGTCGAGCCCTGACCCCATAACCGTAATCTCATCAATACACACATCATAAATCAACCACTCTGCTGATTAATTTTTAACAACTTCCTTAAATATGCGCACGGCCGGGAGGAGGTTTACCACAGCGGACCAGGCTTGCATAGTTGCCATTGTGTTATAGGCGACAAGTTTTAATGTGGCACCAAAAACATTGCTGATCTGTACAATTAGACAGAGACATCCAGACCCCAAAAGACCTATGTGAACCTGAGCTCGTGCTCTTAATTTGAATGCTCTTAATTAGTTTTTAAGCAGTTCATAAGGCTCAATTCATCCACTTTATGAAATGACATTACCTCCTCCTTGACTTGCTGGAAGCCCATTTGCCAAAGTACTGTTGCGTTTGAAATCGAGGTTGGTTTGTTTGGTTGCCATTGGGGACGGCTTTACAGGATCCCCTCTGGCCTGATACACCTGATGTTCCAGCTCCAAAGACCCACTGCATTTCCTCATCGACTTCGCTATGTGAGGGCTGTTGTGTTGATTACGGTTTGAAATTTCCGACATTGTGGTTATCACATTGGAACAGGTTAAAATATTATTCAAAGTCCAATTGCGTCATTGACACGGCACCAGTCGACCATTTTCACATGATAACATCCATGCAAACTGGTCACATTAGAAGAAGCCGGAGATTGTCCTTGAGATCCCGCTGGAGAGACACATCCGGTACCCTTCACCTGCGATGAGCCAATCAGAAACTGGAAATTCAAGTTGACTTCTGTTTCAATCAAACTCTCACACATTCTACTATACTCACACACATCGCATATTATTCTCTAATACGTTCACGATCATGTTGTCCCATCCATAATAATGTTTAAGAGAGTATGATAGTAAGTGTGTGTGACTATAGTAGTGTTTGTGAGAGAGTATGATGTAACATGTGAGAGCAAATATGAATTATTTCCTAAACGGCCTCTGATAGGTATGCATAGTACAGTAATCCCCCACACTTCGCGGTCTCAGCTATCGCGGTCTCAGTACATTGCGGAAGCTTAAAAAATATTCATAGACAAAAAATATTCGAAAAAAAATTGAAAAATATTCAAACGAAACGTGAGGCTGAAGCGAAACCCATCACATCAAGAAAGAGTCTCGGGAAGCAACAAGAGCCGACACGGGAGGCCCCATGAACGAATATCGAGACCTGTGATTGGCTGCTAAGACGGTCATTACTGTGCCGTCGGTCGTCTGTACGCTGATTGGCTGACACGCGTCCCGGCATCTCCCATCTCTTGCTCTCGTCAGCTATGCACAGAGGAGAGATCGCCAAAGTGAGTGTGTGTTCCGTAGATTTTGCGTACGCGCGTACATGTATACTGTATGTACATATACATGTATATGTACAGTACATCCACATCACGGTTTTCACTATTCGCGGGGGGGTCACAGCCCCCATTAACCGCGAAGTGTGAGGGATTACTGTAATAGTTTAACGAGTATTTCAAACACAGTTAAACTTGGCCCTCCCTACGCTCTGACCTTCTTTAGAGGACTTGAGGGATGTGGCACATAAAGCATTAAAACATAAATGTGACTAGAACCAGGGTGACATCTCAGTACTTTACTTCACTGGGAACATTAGCTCAGGATGTAAAAGAATGGAAAAACATTAGATCAAGACAAAGAACAGAGTGTATTTTGTAAAATTCTCCAGTTGAATATGACTGGTGAGAGGGAGTCTCGTGGCACAAAAACCAAAAACAAAATTGATATGAGATATTAAAAAATGTTAGGGCAGACCTTATTTTGAGGCTGCAATTTAATCTAGATCATTTACATATTTAATGCATGAGTAGGGATGTGTGGTATCTGAATACAAATGGTAAAGCATACGACAAATGTATTAAATCAAGTGCCGTAAGGAGAGAGAAAATTATGCGTCCCTGGGCATCCCATTAGTTAAATGAGCCCATGCCACCTCATCTGTTCAAAGAAGTCATTCAGGTTAGATAAATATATCTAATATCTAATTTCCCCTTTGAAATTGAATGTTTGAGAAACATAAGATTTTGGATCAGTTTAAAAGCAGAACATTTACTATACTACAATGTGAGGCAGTTTACTGAAGTCATCTGATGCATTTGTGTGTGTATATAAATATATAAACTTGTAAAAGCACAGGAGTAGACAACTGTTGGTCTGCAGTAGTGAAATGCAGATGTTTAAAGCATTTCTCACAATGGTGGAATTAAACACCTCAATGTGTTTGTCCTGTATTGTTGATTGAGGCAACATTATACGTATCAATGGTATGATGATTTGTAATAGTATTTCCTTATCAGTGTTAGAAAGAATAAAACCCAACAAAGTTGATTATGCTGTTGTCAGAGGTGACTCATTCACCTCACTGTCTTCTTTTGCTCATATAAATCAGTTATTATGGGAAATCATCTTTTTTCTTTAAATAATGCTCCAGTTTTCCAGTACTAAAAGGGCAAAAAAAAAAAGCACTGAAAACCCTTTCTTTGGTATTCAGATCCTTTATCTCTCCTCAGCACAGATAGATAGAAAAGTTCTGAAGATAGAAAAGTTCTGAAGTAAGACTTTAAAAACAATGGAATCCTGATTACACACTCCTAACAGAGTCCAATGTTGTTAATGCATTCTTTGAGTAATTGAGAAGCCCAATCTCACAGACACAAAGAGACAAACAAGATTGGAAACAGCATCAATTATGTCATTGAGAGATGGGAGAAAATACATTTGGTCAGATTTTAAAGGGGCAGAAGTGGGTTGTCTCAGTATTTTCAAAAGTAAAGGTGATCAGTGACATGGATTATGGTGCACTCACTTCTTTTAGCTGATCATATGGTTTTAATTTTTTCGCTACCATCCATTGCTCTCTGATCAACAATTGCTCCATGAAAGAATATTCTACTATTGAAAGAGAAAAAGATTCAAAATTCAGAGTTGTTAAAATGGAAGTTGACAGGCTGCAAAAATTCTGTGGTAATGTCATTTGGATTGATACAATTGTCTCACATAGTGTTGGTCAAAATGTTATAAGTACAAAGTTTTCAACAGAAAAAAACGATATCTGATGATAAAATAAGCAAACATAAGCAACCACGGGACTGGGACTTTGGCCCTACAAATCCTTATCTCTCAATAAAAACCCTAAAAATCAATCATGTAATTATCCAGTTGTGTAATCCTGATTTGTGTTAACATGACTGAAGTGTCTAAAAGGATTACATGCAGTTCTTTGATGGTTAACCCTCTCTGCTGTTGACTAAACACACGTGAAAGAGAAAGTTTAGCCTTTTTCAATTCTATACTGTTATGAAAAATAAAATGAAAAAATACATCAATCAAGCCTCATATGAACAAAAGATACTTATTAAACCTTTTGTCACATAAACCTTTTGTTTATGTGACAAAAACTTTGCTAAAATTATGGAAGGATTTTTGTTTTTGTTTCTTTAAATATGCCATCAAAGAAAAAAGAACTTTCAATCAAAAAACAGTTTAGACCAAAACTATACAAACTGTAATTAGATAAAACTGTTATTGCATATTAAAAAAAAACATTTAAATGAAATGTAAATCTAGAAGTTTTACTTGCAAATCTAGAAATTTTGTTTGCAAATCCAAAAGTTTTGTTTGCGAATCCAAAAGTTTTGCAAACTTCTGTGCTGGATTTCCAGGGCGGAGCCTAAACTGGAAAAATGTAAAAGAACTCTCTATTGGTCAGTTCCAAATGAAGCGACAGCTCGTCAACGGTCATGTCATCCTCAGAGTTCATGGACGGTAGAAGCAAGAGCGGAGAACATTAAATGAGTATGAGGAGTATATTTTCTCTAACGTTCCTATCTTACTGTCAGCAGGAGTTTCATATTTAACTAGCAAATGGCGACTGTCTTTGTTTTACTATTTAAGACGATATGATGTGCCCAAAAAGGTCCGTCGTTGCTGTTAGTTTTGCTCAGCTAGCCAGTCTCTCCCTCACAACACATAACGGGGACCGCTACAGATCTGGAGGTTCTTTCTAAAAGTGGTCCCTTGAAGGAGACTGTCTCACGGCCGACAGGACAAAAGCCCCCTTCCCCTAAATATACCAGAATCATGTTCACTTAATGAAGTAGTACGTTCTCCTTAAAGTAATTTGGTGTAGCAACATAGGATCATGTCAATCATCGGACAGTTATTCTCTGTCTACGCCAGGGGTCTCCACCCTTCCACCCTTGCTAAACCCGCTATCCTACCTGCGCTACCCGCTACATTATGCATAGGAGTGGTTAGGGCGTTCCACCTGTTAAATCAATCAATGGGTCAGCAGCCATTGCCTTTAAGAGCACTATGCGCAACCCGCTTTACCAAAACCCGCTATGGAGCTTTTTATGGAGCTGCTCCAGATCGGAGCAGCTCTCATGCGCAGCTCGTCTGGGACTCTGCTGTAGAGCTTCCTCCTCTTCCTTCCTTCACCTCCTCTGCACTGATATATACATAAAAATATTCTTCACAGACAATTCCTATCGGCTACCTGAAAGTCCCAGATAGTCGGTGCGCTCCCAGGTAAACACGCTCTGGTTGTCTATGGTTTAACTGGTGAGCAAGCCGTTTAAGACGATCTCTGCTATTTTCTCAGGGGGTCAACTGAGGCCAAATCACACTTTTTATACAAGAGTTAATTTGAGAGGCAGAACCGTTTGTGCACGTCCACATGTGACCAGGTGGACGCACATTGATACCATTTGCAAAGCCTTTAAAACAGTTAAAACAGTTCCATTCATTTGGATCAAATGCTGTGAAAACCAACAGGGCAAACAACTGTTGGTAAAACCTTTGAGGGTGAAAGTTTGAGAAAAGAGCATTTTATTACACAATCATTTGGATTCCTCTGAACTGCTGAATATATTGTTTATCAGTTATTAGTTGGGCGCCTATCTTAATTTAATATGATATATAATGACTTCATGATATAATAATTTCATAAGACAGTAACTTAAAAGTCTGGGATCACTAATATGGAGACTTGCATTTGTGCTCTTAAAAAGGGAGGGTGTGTAATTCCTTAAATTAAGTTATTCTCCACAACATGAAGATGACAAGTTCGAATGAGTGACACATTGGTTACAGTCAGAGGACACTTACAGCCAGGTAACATTTGGAGAGATCACAGGAACATCCTGAAGATTGACCTCTACACAGTCAACATCTGTCAATGAACAGGCACAGCTCTGTGGATACTCCTGCAAGACTACACACACACACACACACACACACACACAACTCTTTTTAAGTTTGAGCAACAGATGTCAACAAAAAGAAAAAGAAAAAGAAAAAAACATATCAGAAAGATTTTTGCTACAATTGCCTTTAGCTCTGCATGTTCATAATAGAATATTAATAATGTTTAAAATAGAAAACAGGAATTGAAAATAGGCTGTGTCACCCTTAAAGCATTTAAAAGTGCTTACAAACCATTTAGTACCAATTCAGAGAGCTTCAGTAGACGGCAAACAGACTTGTCTTCTTGGTTCATAAATATCTAAGCAATTAACCTCAAGCCAGACATTACGTAGCAATTCTTCTCTGATAAATTTTTGACTTAGTGCTCAAAAGAAACAGAAAACAAAGCATAGTAAGCGCAAACAATATAGGACATATACTTACAGCACTCATTTTTCAATGTATGGATCACAGGTCTGTTCTGAAGTGTTTGACCAATTAAGTCTGCCAATCCAATGTTGTCACCTGCAAAATCAAACAAAGAACAGCAGTTCTTCAGATAGATAAAGTTAATGAAAAACATTTTCGTGGATGGTGAAGATTCCCCTGTAAGAAATATGAATTATCATCACCAGCACAGAGAATGAATCTTGAATGAAGGGAACTTGACAAAAACACAAATGTTTGGGTTTGGCTCTCTTGGGTTTTAGGATTAAGTGTACTCCCTCGTACTGAGTAGCTGACTCTCATTCTTATGAATCAAATTAAGCACTCCTACCTCATCTGGTTTAGTGTCCTCCCATCATTTATTTCTAATGCCAGGGCCATAGCCATAGATGGTTTTAAAAATAACAACTAGAAAAGCACTCAGAGAGCGCAGACCTCCGCCAAGTTCAACAATTATCGAAAATTTGAAAGTGATCCAGAATCCAGTATTTCTTCCGGATCACACCCAAAATGAAATCAGTTTTTCCTTTTCACATTTCCGACAACTCCTGAAAATTTCATCAAAATCCATCCATAACTTTTTGAGTTATCTTGAACAGAGACAGACAGACAAACAGACAGACAGATAAACACCAGCAAAAACATAACCTCCTTTGAGGAGGTAATTAGAAGAAAATTCTGCTCTGCCATTGCTGATTTAATCAAAAAAGCGTTATAAAGCAGAGCCAGTGGTCGCTGCCAGAAACACTGTCTCTGAAAAGATGGTTACAGTAATCCCCCACACTTCACGGTTAATGGGGGCTGTGACCCCCCCCCCCGCGAATGGTGAAAACCACGATGTGGATGTACATTTACATGTATATGTATATGTTCACACAGAATACATGTACACGCGAGCGCAAAATCTACGGAAGGTACACTCACTTTGACAATCTCTCCTCTGTGCGTAGCTGACGAGAGCAAGAGATGGGAGATGCAGTGACGCGTGTCAGCCAATCAGCATACAGACAACCGACGGCACATTATAATGCCCGTCACAGCAGCCAATCACAGGTCTCGATATTCCTTCATGGGGCCTCCCATGTCGGCTCTTGTTGCTTCCTGAGACTCGTTCTTGATGTGATGGGTTTCGCTTCAGCCTCGCGCGCTTCGTTTGAATTTTTTTCTAATATTTTTTCGAATATTTTTTTTCTATGAATATTTTTGAAACTTCCGCGATGTACTGAGACCGCGACTGCTGAGACCGCGAAGTGTGGGGGATTACTGTACATGTGTGAATACCAGCTTCAGCCGTGAGTTACACTGAGGCTTTAGACGAATCACTGCCAATGAGCAAAAATGACAGATACTTCCTGTTCTTACGACAATTACAGATTTCACGAACCATTTCAGTCTGTAATATCTAGAGAATTCATTTTTAAAACTCTTCAAATATACCAAAGGCTGGTGATCTTGCCTTTTTTCAAAACATCAAACATGCTATGGAAAATTGTCATGAATCAGAAGACCCTGAAATTTGTATTTGTCAAAGTCCCAGTTGTGCTGTCACTCTTCTCCATGTCTGCTGTTTTTTCTGTGTCTTTTGTTGACTCTCAGCGCCACGTCTGCTCTCTGTGTTTGTGTGTGTCTGTATCTGAATCTGCATATGTACTTTCACTCTTCCTGATTTATCACAACGAATCAGTACCTTGACCAAGGTTTTTGAGGACTCCAAAGCAACTTCATTGTTACTTGTCATCCCCCAAACACACACACACACACACACACATATATGTCCACAAACAGCTGAGAAAATGTCAGTCATTGTCTTTTTTTTTGTTTTTTTGCCCAAGTTCTCACTGAGCATAGACCACATGCGTTTTTCTTGTCCATGCTGTGTCCCACCAGGAAACATGGCCAGGCTTCAACTCTTTTAAGCTCTGATGACCGTGGCTTTTACAGCTGACAGTCTTTCTTTTTGCAGATAGAGCTGTGTTCAATCTAAAAGTGCACCACAGAACGTGACGTCACTCAACTTGAGTGGCGTCACACTGATGTGTTCAAATAGCAGAGAACCTGACAGACCACAAAGAAGAAGCTCATATCTTTCCAGAACTGTACTATACAAGCTGTAAGACAGCTGCAGTACATCCAGAACGCTGCTGCACGAGTCCTGTTTCTCAGAGAATATAGCTTAAAACAGCTCTACTTGTGTACGAGTCTCTTCATGGTCTAGCTCCAAAGTACATCTCTGACATGTTAGAGCCATATGAACCAACTCAGACTCTGAGAACCTCAGGGAGTGGTCTCAGTGAGGAGGAGAGTGCCTTGAATGTGTCTGCTTGTGCCTGAAGAAATATCAGAACTGTGCTGTGTTGTCAGATAGTTGTCGTGTGCAGGAAGAACAGTTGTCACATGTAATATCTGATTGTCATCCATGTTGCATTGGAAGGGTATATCGATGCATCATGTCCACTAGCTGTGCCAGAATTCAAGGCACAACCAGAGCTCTCTACATGAGAAAAAAGGGTTTCGTTTGTAAACTGACAGTTTTCAGAAGGGTACGCTGTAAGGCACAGAAATGGTCCTGAATATAATGTGTTTGCTTATTTGATCTATTATGTCTTTCCTCGTGTTGCTTCATATTTTTTCTTGAGCATTTATTGGTGCAGGACACACAATAGGTGTGGTGGTTAGTACTGTTGTGCTGTTGCACTGAGTTGCAGAGGAAATCCTTAGACAAACATCAGTTTGTTGATGGACAGTGGAGACTTTCATTTCAGAATTCTTACAGTGTTTCTCATCCACAGGGGCCCAGGATGTTTATTTAGACTTTACCTGGAGAAGTTTTTTTTTTTTTTAGATGGAATTTTGTCATGGCCCGGGTCAGCCATGACTGAGAATTTGTATTTTTATGACTACCTATCTTTCAGGGCACCTGACTGGGAGGGCCCAAGAGCTTCCAGCAGGCTGGCTGGGGTTCAGGGGCTGGCTTGGCCCGCTATTTAGCAGAGCTTGCCTCAGGGGCGGCGGAGAGGCCATCTCGGAGAAGGCGGGGTAGGCGCTCGTGGTCCGGGGCAACCCAACGGGCTGCCAGTCCTCAATAAACTAAAAGACTGATATCATTTGATAATGTGAAAAAGAACAGGACTCTAAAACTGGGGATTGGCAGGGACAGGTCAAGTTTCGCAGTAGTGTGCATTTTCATCTTTTGCTTATACTTCTTGTGGCTTCCCTATCCTAATGATCAGGCTCCGATTCCATAATTCAATCAGTTGTAAAGAGTATAGTGTGTGAATATTTCCGTTGGCTCAAAGATCCAGTGAGGTTACAAAGAGAGGAACTAGATGAAGTACAAGAGGAGGATCTGGAGGCCCACGGGGGGGATAAATGAATGCATGTGCTTGCCCTGAAAAAAATGAATTGTTTTTGTGAAGGTGTGACAGTAAGAATTTCACATCACATTTAAAACTGTGCTCATAAGAAAGTCACAGGTGTTTCTTTTTAAAAACTGGGCACAAAGCGATCTGGCATTTCAAATTCCTGATTATCCAAGAGATAATCTGAAAGTCAAAGTCCCATTTACATTTCTTCTATTTATAAATCTATCACTGTATGAAGTGTGCAGACATCGGGTAGCCAAGTCACTGAGGGGCAGTAGATCTAACAAGTAGGGAAGAAAAATTGTGTCACAACAGAATGTAAATTGCTGATATGTCTTCAGTAAAATTTAAACTTCACAAACTTGTATCATAACTTAAATGCAAGATTAAACTGGAAGTCTACTGTCCTACTACACGTAGACCAGTAGCGGAACGTGTCACTGCCGGGCCGGGGGCGGGGCACATGATCGGGCCCTTTAAACCCAATAAAGCTTGTGATTACATCGTTTCACAACATACGTATGCCAGCAACAGCGGGAATTACAAGCATTACTACATTTTTGACACATAGCTTAAAGTATATGAGGAAGAGGTCAACACCATGAAGATCAACCATGTCATTTTGAAATCAATCAAACCGTCATGAAGTCTAACAAACCAAGAGAACAACAAAAACATTAGGCTACCTGGCCCCTAATAATAACGTTAGGCGGCCGAGCTACTCCGATAACAACCACACCAACAGTTTACAACTAACTCACATATTGTTTTCAGTGTCAGTGATTGTGAGAAATTGTACCAGTAAATCTGGCTCCCTGACCGCGCTGCCACATTTTGCGGGCTTGACTCGTTGCCAACAATGTCAGGTTCATCTCCAGGATTGGGACCAACAAAATACGTGTCCAGCTTTTTAAGTTTCGTTTTCTCCTGCGCTCTTTTTTTTCCTTTCTTTGCGTTTTGTCGCTCCACTTTTATGTTTATATGAACTGCCACTCATAATTACATTAGTCTTTGATCCACCTAGCCTCCACCGCGTTGACTCTGTTGACAAGTGATTGATGATGACGCTGATGGACGGCTGTTGATGACGATTTTACCCAAAATACATTTGGAGATCTTGTAACTTTGCACATTGTAAAGTTAACTGTGAGAGTGAACATGAAGCCAGGCCATGCAGCAAAACATTTAATTCACTGTGTTGAATAAAACTACATGACCAAAGTTAGTCTTACATTTTTTGACCAACCATGAATTATTCTGGCTGGGGAAACCTATATATTACCTCAGACGAAGCATGACACATTTTGCGCAGTAATTGTTGAATCCACGGATGTGGAAAGTGTAACCAACACTTAGGAAAAAGCCTGTTTCTTTGTCTTTCACTGGGCCCTGGGGGGCCCGGGCCAGGGGGAGTACCGCCCCCCCCAGTCCCCCCTGACGCTCTGCCGCTGACGTAGACTACTACACAAGTCTACTGCACCTTTTAAATAAGTCCATGAAATTTATGAACTGAATAAGAGACAAAGGGCAGCTCAAGTGGAGTCCAAATCCTACTGGTAATAAGTCTGTCAAAGGGCTGGATGCCTCATTCCCCTCAAACAACCTACAGCAGGACATGTAAAGGACATGGCCATAAGTCTTCTCCAACTCCACAAAACATACAGACTGTCTGGGCAAACACTCATATAACCTCCGACATCCCAAAGATGCTACAAGAACTGGCCTGGTGTTCAGGAACCAGGTCCAAAAACTTGTACCACTCCTCTTGAATCCAAGGTCTAACTCTCTTCCAGAGCCTCCAGATGTTTCTGTCCAGCTCCCTTACATGCTTACACCTTACACAGACTGCCCCGGGAGATTGACAAGTGTAAACCCCCTGTAGTTGGAACAGAACCCTCTGGTGTGTGTCTCCCTTATTTACTGGAAAGTAGAGATATAATCCACTGGAAATGTCTAGGCCGACTCCAATTTTAAAAGTTCCTGCTTTTTTCAATTGAGGAAAGCTACCACTGACTGTTGTGTGAGACTGCATGGCTCCTGTGCCATGAAATGTTTAATAGAAAAAAATAAAATAAATGGATTTCTCACTATTAATCACACGCTGCATTTTCTGACCCAAAAGAAGACTCCAGTTAGTTTTATCTGCCTAAAAATCTTCCTATAAATCTAGAAATGTGCCCTTTTCCATCACCAGCAGAGCAATCTGTGCATCCCAACTGGAAAACATCCCTGTTGGAAAACAAAGAGGAGGCAATGTGGTCAATGCATGCTTGTAGGAAAGCCTTTGAGATGACATTAGCAATGACTGTTGTCTCTTTTTGTTTTTTTTAAACTTTCTAAAAACTTAAGAACTTTGGTGCTTTTTTGGTTGAGTTCCTCTCTCTTCCACTTTGAATGCATACAGTCAAACAGATGAAAGATAAATGAAAGATAAACCTGTCTTGTAACCAAAGACAGGCTGCGACAGATATCAAGCAGTGTCTGAAATCTGGAAGAATGGTCTCACAACGTGTCTGCCTGTTGCAGGAAAACACAGTGAAATGGCATAAACATCAGTACGTCCACACAGCACAGTAGCCTACCACCTAGGGCTGGGCAATTCAGCGAAAATTAATCCAAACTGACATTCAGAAACCTATAACTGACAAAATTATGTGATAATTATCAAATAACTATTTCAATTATTTCAGTGGTTCAAAATATTTAGTAAATTATCATACATTGTTAATTTGTGTTCCCCTTCACTTGTTTTAAAATCACAACAATATAAACTTTTTATTAGAAAAATATCCCAATTTTAATAGTTGAGCATCTATGAGGGCAAAAAGTAAAACAGACGACAAATCATCACTCATTACTCTTTATCAAGGTAACGCGTTCAATTGAATATAATATTAATTTCAGGTTGTGTCGCCCAGCCCTGCCAACAACAGCTGCAGATACAATGGAAAACTAGAGAAGAAAAATGGAACTAAACTAAAGAGACATTTTTTCTTCTTTGTTTTGTTTCTTTTTAAAACACATAAACGCCACAACAGGCAAGTGCCAACTTTTGACTTATCATGACACAATGATTTTGATGGAATGATGGTGCATTTAGAGAGCCTGAGCTTTTACTTCTGTTGTCACCACAATTTAATGTCTGTTCAGTTGAGTCATGTTAGCTGCCGTAAATTTAATGAGCCATGACAGTTCCACACATAAAGTATAGACACAGCCTTAAAGCAGTATGTTTATGTAAAATAAAAATAGTCTGTGCTTTTGTTTTCTGTTTTTCCTGCTTTTTTCTCTGTAATCTGTAATCATCTTACCACAAGCGCCACTCGTCGGCTCCGTTGGGACAGTCTTTGTGCCCGTTACACTGCAAAGCCTGAGGGAGGCACTCGCTCATGTTTCCACATGGGAACTGGCCCATGGGGCATCGAACCTCTTCATCCACTCTGCTGGCCACCAGTGCTGAGAGACAAAAGGAGAACAATGAGGGAGGAGGGTAAATTATCAGCATTATAATGATCATTTTTGTAATTTTCCAAACTGAAATTATTTGAAAGTTATATAGGAATTTCAAATATTATATCACTAAACAAAAAAGAAATGAATTAACAACACCCTAGCCTGTTGCACATCCTTCTCATCTCTATCCCTCTGGTTCGCCAACCTGTATGAGTCAGTCACTCCCTCTTTGCTGTCCAATCTAGCATTCAAATCATCATATGCCCTTTGTTTGGGCTTTGCCACCTGTATGTTCACTTTATGCTGCATCTCCCTGTACCCGTCTTCTCTTTTCAGTCGTCTCAGTGTCTCTCTTCTTCTTAGCTAACCTGTTTATCTGTAAATATTCCTGCATTTCCTCATTCCACCACCAAGTCTCCTTGTCTGCTTCCCTACCAGATGACACACTAGATACTCTCTTACCTGCCTTCCTGATCCTATTTGCTGTAGTCGTTCTAGTCATCTGGGAGCACCTCCTGACCACCCAGAGCCTGTTTCAACTCCTCTCTGAAAGCCACATGACATTCTTCCTTTTTCAGCTTCCACCACTTTGTCCTCTGCTCTGCGTTTGTCCTCTTCATCCTCTTTACTACCAGAGTCATCCTACACACCACCATCCTATGCTGTCTAGCTAAACTCTCACCTACCACTACTCTGCAGTCACAGATCTAATTCAGATTACATTACATCACATTACATCTACACAAAATATAGTCCACCTGTGTGCTCCTACCTCCAATCTTCACCGTATGTTCCTGCCTCTTCTAGAAGAAGCCATTTCATCCAGCCATTTCCATCCTTCTTGCAAAGTCTACCACAACCTGATCTTCTGCAATCCTCTCTTGAATACCAAACCTACCCAACACTTCCTCATCACCTCTGTTTCTTCTCCAACATGTCCACTGAAGTCTGCACCAATCACTACTCTTTCATCTCCAGGGATACTCCGCATCACTTCATATGCCTCATTCCAGAATTTCTCCTTTTCCTCTAACTTACCTCCTACCTGTGGGGCATAACCACTAACAACATTAAGCATCACACCTTCAATCTCTATCTTCAGACTCATCCCACAATCTGACACTCTTTTCCCCTTTCAAAACATTCCTAACAAACTCTTCGTTCAAGATAACTCCTACTCCATTTCTCTTTCCATCTACACCATGATGCTTGTCCTCAGTTTAATACTGTATGTATCATGTTTAGTGTAATACAGTCTATCTTGGCCAGAAGCAGACTGCAGACATTCACTGATAGATGTGATAGGCACCTACAATTATGCTTTTTTTTTTTCATTTTGACTGTTAAAAGGAAAGCAACATGCCAAAGATCTCAAGTGTGTTGCGACACTTTGAACTTTAGCAATGATGAGCCAAAGGCAGTTTCCCAAAACTGTAATCCACCCCAACACGCTGGCACAAAATCCATGAAAAATTACAGATATGCTGTAAACACTGCTTACACAATCATCTGTTCATCTGTTTAAAGTTAACTACAGTTGTGTAACTATATTTCTGTACAATTGTACAGATTTAATCCCATGCTTTTGTGTGAGAGAAAAAAAACATCATAAAAATCAACCAATTGAGGTGGACCTTAGTATTACATAAATAAAATCTGAGATGAACAAAACAGCAAGCAACAATAAATTTTGTTTTGTGTGCCAGTATTCGTTTAACAAAAATGAAACAAAAAAGAAAATAATGTTGGCAGGACTAAGTCCCCCCTCCACTGCTCCCCAGAATCCATTGAATTTAAAAAGGTAAATTACAGCCACGTGCTCCTAAATATCAGCCCCTGATTATTAGATTATCAGCAGGTGTACAGATATCTATAAAACAGATGTTTTGGCAGTTTGCTAGTCTGGAGCATTTAAGTGTGTGTAAACGCAAATCCAAGAGGGAAAGACATAAAGAATGGTATTAGAAATCAATTGTTGTAGCACATCAATCAGGAAAGGGCTATATAACCATTTCCAAACAATTAAGGCTTCAAGGTTCTGTAGAGAGAAAGATTATACAAAACTGCAAAGCATCAAGACAGAGCTACAGGCCCTAGTGTTAAAGGGTTAAAGTCTATGACAGGACAATAAGAATGTAATATTAAAAACTGCATTTTGGGGCCTTTGTATAATGTTGGTTTATAAGTCCATGACTTATGCTTTAAATTCTGGTCTGTTGAAGGTCACAGTTTCTGTTATCGTTCTGGCTCCACCAAGTCTGCTACGTTTTGACACAAAAGCTGTCTAGAGAACTTATCCAAGGTCCTGATGTCTTCATGTGATGTTTAAAGACGGCTGTTTCCTACTGACAATTTGTCATTCTGAATCATCCTGCATTCTGTGATGTGAGTTAATGGCCTCTCGACTTTGTATACAAACTGGAGATTAAACCCACTTTGCACCCTCTGTCGTGGTCAGTGCATTGTTTAACAGCCGATTGACTGCCTCACCTAGAACACATTAGTGTAGTGTATATACTTAAAAATAAGATATACCCAAATTTCTAGATTACAAAGAATAAAACTGAACAAGTGTGGTTTGTTTGGAAGGGTAACTCACGTAACAATTATACTCCATTTACTTGGCAGCAAAATATTTAGGCCTACCATTAGCCTAAGTTAGCTGACAGTTAGCAAACAACTGGGAAATTATCGTCACTGCAAGTTGCTTCTTAAAATACATTTCATTTGTGATATGTATCCAGTAAGAAGACTTTAAACATATTTACCTACAAAAATACAAAGAAATGATGATGATGATGATGTCCAGCATTAGACACCATCTCCTTGTTAACAACAACAGTAGCATAAATGCTAATTTGTATCACTCAAATCAAACTTGCGCCAGTTTTTTTTTTTTTTTTGTGGTCATTGTTATAAGTCATTAATGAATAGCCAGAATTAAACAATATAATGCACTAACATGTGTACACTGCTATATTCTTCGAAAACCAAAGATAAAAAGAACTAAACATGCAGATCTAAATTAGATTATCAAATGCTCTGTGCTTATTTTGCAATTTATTGTCTTTAATTTGACCCATTTTTATTGTCTGTGTGCCACATTATACAATGATATATGCTGAACTTGTAATCTAGTGTAACAGCAAATATTTTTTTCTTTGGTGTGGTTAATTTGGTTTTGTTAAATCTTTTAGATCAAAAATGTATTTGAAACTGTCATAAAATTTTGTCATCAACACAAGACTCTTTAGCTGGCATTAGGTAATAACCTGATGTCTGTCTGATAAAAGGATAAATATTTTTCCCTCCTTTTCACTGAGAACAATGCCTTGATGAGAAATACTGAATGTTCCTACATATAGGTTTAGGTTTAAAAAGTTTCTTCTTTCCACCTCTATTCTACATTCTGGCTATAAACAGACTGTAATAATAATTCAAAGGTACGATTTACTTCACTGAACACACAGAATATAACTTGTTTGCCCATTTCACATTTTTTCTTTTTTACAATTCAATCATTCTTCTTGGAGTTTTAGTTAATATGTACACAAAGTTAATATATGTAGTGAATATGTGCCCGCAAAAGTAGAGAGAGCGCAGCAAACCCAGGCAGGTTTAGCTCCTCTAATTAAGACAAGAGCTTTTCTAAAAAACGTTTTGTGAATTTTTAGAGGATAGTAGATCAGCCACTGAAGCTTCCAGTGGATGATAGTTTTTATTCTTTATTAGATTTCCAAGCATATCTAGCTGCAATTACGTTTTTGCTATATCTAAAAACATTTTATATGTAGACTAATAAAAATTCCTCTATCCTTCCTCTTTCTTTCTTCTGCTCTCTGCTTGCTGAGTATTAACTCACTGACATGTGTCAGTAGAGAGCTGGGAAATGCCACATTCTTTAACATAGGTTGTTTATAAATAGAAAAGATGGAAACAGATGAACTGGCCTGGAAACCCCTAAAGGGAAAGGCCAAAAGAAGAGTGCATAATGTCATTAAATTATTTAAGAAAGCTTTTTTATCTTGATTATTGATATTTTATTTATTTTGGAGGAAATGGATTAGCATTAATGTTAAAAAAAAAAGAGCATGTTTACAATTTATTTTAAAATTGCTGCCTTTTCAGGCAACTTCTTTTCTTGCTGCATCACTGCAGTTTTCAGCAAAGCTTTGTAAAACAGCGTTCTGCTCACATTACAGGTTTAATGTGACTGAGAAAGAGGGTGCAGGTACCAGACTGACTTTCCTGCAGTCCTGATCTGTCCCCTGCTGAAGAAATGTGGACAATTTTGAAACATGCGTCAATGGCCCGGTGTTACGGCACATCATAGGATGTATTGCAGGAGGAATGGAATCCTCAATGCTATGTTTTTTTAAGTGCTGCTGGAAGAAATGAGAACAGCTCTTTTGTTCCTTTACATACAGTCTGTGTGCGGGTATATTTGCAAAAAGAAGACATGAAGAAAAAAACAGAGTACTGGTCCTTGTTCTGTTGGATATAACTGAATTCAAGGGTTAAGGTGGATACAAAGATGGTAATAGTGTAGGTGATGTAATGTGATGAGTAAGTCACTGGGATAACCTTCATAACAAGTAAACAGAAATGTGAATAGAATATTCAATATACAACACATATAAGATATAACACATATAACCAGCAAAATCTAATGTCTTATAAAAGACGAGGTTCATAGTCTGAATATTTCTGATCTTGTACACCCAGTTGGTGAATTGATGTGAGGAGGGATATGCCTCTCCCAATACTGCTGTGGCTGATGACCAAGAATCACCGCTGAATCACTGAGCATGAACAGTCATTACGTGCACATCCAAAACAGTTCTTTAAAATATATTAAACCTGCATGTGAGAAAACAGACTGTTCCTGTCCCTCTGTGTAATTTTCAAACTTCGCAAAATTCTGCCGATCTGCCACTGTGGAGAAAATGGACAGAAACCACCACAACATCTCAACCTGCCAAACCTGATTTCTCTGGCTCTGTTTGGACGTCAAAGATTCATACTCAAACATACACTATATTGCCAAAAGTATTTGCTTACCCATTCAAATTATGGGAATCAGGTGTTCCAATCACTTCCATGGCCACAGGTGTATAAAATTAAGCACCTAGGCATGCAGACTGTTTCTACAAACGTTTGTGAAAGAATGAGTCGCTCTCAGGAGCTCAGTGAATTCCAGCGTGGAACTGTGATAGGATAACACCTGTGCAACAAATCCAGTCAGGAAATTTCCTCACTCCTAAATATTCCACAGTCAACTGTCAGCTGTATTATAAGGAAATGGAAGTGTTTGGGAACAACAGCAACTCAGCCATGAAGTGATAGGCCACATAAACTGATGGAGACGGGGTCAGCGGATGCTAGTCCATAGTGCGAAGAGGTTGCCAACTTTCAGCAGAGTTAATCACTACAGACCTCCAAACTTCATGTGGCCTTCCAGATTAGCTCAACAACAGTGCAGAGAGCTTCATGAATGAGTTTCCATGGTCGAGCTGCTGCATCCAAGCCATACATCACCAAGTGCAATGCAAAGCATTGGATGCAGTGGTGTAAAGCACCCCCACCACTGGACTGAACCACTGGAGCAGTGGAGGAACGTTCTCTGGAGTGATGAATCATGCTTCTCCATCTGGAAATCTGATGGAAGAGTCTGGGTTTGGCGGTTGTCAGGAGAACGGTACTTGTCTGACTGCATTGTACCAAGTGTAAAGTTTGGTGGAGGGGGGATTATGGTGTGGGGTTGTTTTTCAGGAAACTGGGCTTGGCCCCTTAGTTCCAGTGAAAGAAACATTTTGGACAATTCCATGTTCCCAACTTTGTGGGAACAGTTTGGAGCTGGTCCCTTCCTCTTCCAACATTACTGTGCACCAGTGCACAAAGCAAGGTCCATAAAAACATGGATGGCAGAGTCTGGTGTGGATGAACGTGACTGGCCTGCACAGAGTCCTGACCTCAACCTGATAGAACTCCTTTAGATAGATCTTTAGAAACAACTGATTCTGATTGTGAGGTCTTTGCAGACCACTTCAGAAGTAAAAATCGATAACATTAAATCCAGTCTTTAATCCGATAAAATGTTTATCCTCGAATACTCTTGAATCAATGCTTCCACCTGAGGAGACACTGGATTGTTTTGCCCTGGTTGACGCAAGGACAGTTTTCTCTCAAGTAAAGCCCACAACCTGCCTTTTAGATCCAATTCCCACACGCTTTTTAAAAATGTTTTATGAAGTCTTTGAGGAACAGATTTTATATCTGGTCAACTGCTCTTTTCAGACAGGTGTCTTCCTCACCTGCTTTAAAATGGAAGTGGTGAAGCCCCTTCTGAAGAAGAGTGACCTAGACCCCACCATTTTTAATAATTACTGCTACCAACTTACCATTTTTAAGCAACATTTTAGAAAAACAGTTTTTTACATTTTTATTCATTTTATCATTACTGTATCTATTATCTGTTTTTATCCTGTTTTACTGTTTTTTAATATTTTAGTTTTTAGCTCCAGTGTTTCCTCATAGGGGCCCTCCACACTGGGAGGTGTGTCTGGTCTGCCCGCGGGGGTGTGGTCTTGGAGACCCCTCTGGCCTGGAGGACTGGGGGGGGTCTGCACAACGTGTAGATCCTACCCTGGTCTATCCGGGTTGAGGTGGTCTCTGGGACGGCGCTCCCTGTGGTCGCAGGCTGTGGCGCCTCTTGGTGTGGATGGCCTCCCATAGGTGGTTCATCCTCACCTGGATCCTCAGTGCCCTGCCATGTTACTGAACTATTTACTTTGTGCTATGAGGGTGCGTGTATGTGCTTTGTGTGTGAGCGTGAGAGGGACAGGTTTTTATTTGTTGTGTTCCTGTTTTATGTTTTATTTTATTTTGTGAAGCACTTTGTGTTGCATTTTATATGTATGAAAAGTGCTATATAAATAAAGTTTGATTTGATTTGAGATGAATTAGAGTGGAGACTGAGAGCCAGGCCTTCTCAGCCACCATCAGTGTGTGACCTCACAAATGTGATTCTGGAAGAATGGTCAAAAACACACTCCTAAACCTTGTGGACAGCCTTCCCAGAAGAGCTAGAGCTATTCTAGCTGCAAAGGGTGGACCCACATCATATTGGTTAGGAATGGGATGTTACATTGCACTTTCTAAAAGACACACATATCAAAAAATGACTACTCAAACAAATGAATAAAAAATAAATCACAGTCCAAAAGACATGTATGTTAGGTTAAGTGATCATTCCTCTCACTTGGAATTTCTTTCACTGGCAATTAACATCCTGCCCAGGGACTACAGTTGCAAATTAGCTAATCAGCTATAAACTGGCACATTTACAGAAATGTTCATCAATGTGCATTGTCCCTGAACAAATAAACTTGAAAATAAATAAATAAATAAAAATAAAGAGCAGTTAAAGACAGACCAAGGTACAACAAAACACAGAACGTCAATTTATTTCTTAAAGTCTATTTTACCGAGTTGCTTAATACAGTCAAAAGACTGAAAAACTGAGAAAAAGATTTAAAGGTGATGGGGCTACAAGAATAAAGGCACAATCGGACTACGTATGTTTTGCAGCAGAAGTAGGGGGAAGGACAACAGGCTGATGTCTGAGGATCAGAATATTGAAGAGGTGGTCAGAGGAACAAAGAATTCAGTAATACAACTGGGGTTTGGTTGCTCGGATGGACCGCTTTATACATAATCAACAGGACCGCGTTGTTCATGTGGGATTTTTTTTAAAGGAAGTCAGCAGAGGGGATGTAACAATAACATGGTTAATGCGCGACTGAGGGGGCAAAAAGCTTGAGAAAAGAACACACAAAAGCTTAATTTTTAAAAAATTTAAGATCAGTAAAGGACAAGATGTCCCTGATTTTAGCACTCATTCCTGACTGAAATAAACAGGTCTGGACAAAATATCTGAATCAAACATCAGACCTCCTCTTCATGTTATCTTAGAGTGAAATGGACAGCCAGCAGTGTGTAATGAAGATCAAAATGAGACAACATGCCTCCAACAGCGCTGAACAGAAATTCCTGGATCAAAGTCAAACATGGAGCTCCACTTCTCGTAATGCCATCATGCAAATCTCTGCATGTGTCTTCTTACGCAATTCAACTAAGAGAAATACAAGGAAGCCAACTTCTTGGCTGATGTAAGAAGAGTTTTGACTCTGATACATGCAACAGTGAGGTTTATTTCAGAAGCTACTATGTTGTGTTTACTTTGAACACAAGTCCTTGTGACATTTCAAAAGACTACTCTTCAGTGGTCAAAGCAGCTCTCTGATGAGCTGTCACATCCAAATCAAACAGTTTTAAAAGCTACAAGTTCTACTTTGATCTCTCACTCGTCTTTTTTTTTTTGGCAACTCCTTGTCCATCACGTACATTTTTTTAGTCTCATAATATTAAAGTAGGGATGCACGATAACTGTTTTTTAAAACCGATACCGATAACTGATACCTTTCATCTCCTAAAGGCCGATACCGATAACACACACACATATACCTAAGATCATTACATCAATACTATGAACAAAATCAAAAATAGTTTGGACTTTTTAAATGAACAGATATTTATTTTTTCCAATGAAAAACTACTGGCAAGCCTCTCAAACATTTTCTTAAAGCTATCAAACAAACCTATTTGATATCTAACATTAACTTAACTTAACATTAACTTAACTTATCTAACATTAAAGTGCACAACACTAAAGAAACATTTGAAAAAAGTACACTTTTTGAGAATTTCAGATGTTTCCCTCTGTAGAAACATGAAAAACTCCTCTATAAAAAGGATTTTTAAACAAATAATGATAGTGTCACTCCTTAATGTTAATATTGCCGTGTATGTGTTTGTAATATACTCTGTGTTTGAGAAGGGACACTCCAGCTTCTGATTTAAAACTGAAAAATTAGATAAAAGTGCTGGCAATCATTTTAAACTGCTGGCATGATGTTCCAAAACTGTTGCAAAATACAAATTTGAATGTCCTTAGAGCCAAACGTCAGCACTTCATGTGTATGCTCAGTAATTTATCCCAAAGGTTAGCTAAAAGAGAGCAGGGCCAGCACCTCAACAAATCTGTATTAATTAACATGAGTTGTGTGTGAGCAACATCCATCATGCTGAATGGACAAGGAAAAGCAAATTACTCATAAAAAGGTCATTCATCTGAACACGGATGAGTGACCATCTGTGTTCATCGGTATCCATGTTTTGTTTCTCTTGGATGTGACTTCAGGTTTTCCTCGAACATATTGTTACTACCTGTAACTTCTTTTGGCCTTCCTGGGTATAGATGAGTGACCATCGCTCTCTCTCTCTCTCGCTATACATATATATATATATATATATATATATATATATATATATATATATATATATTGGGGCGGTGACCTCTAACTCTCTAAGGGGCACTTGCTTCTCTTTTCTCTGTGTTGAAATAGCCGGCACAGCTACTCTTTTTACTGGGAAGGTCGTGTTGAGTGAAACTGCTCTAACAGCAGCACAACACCTCTACTATGAGCAAATAAATGTGCTTATGAGGGAGTTATAAGCCACTTCCAGCAGGTGAATCATATTATTTTACCTTTCTGTTTATTATAAACTATTTCAGACTGTGTCACTTGTGGTTTAGAAAGACTTCAATTACGAAGCCAATCCCACAGCTTCCACCGTCACTGATAAAATAAGCAGGCAAAGTTTGACACGGCACCACTTTCTGAAGCAGATGACCTCCACATACGGAAAAGGCTGCCAAGAAATGATGCAAACTGACATAATGAAGCTTCTGTGGAGCTCCACTTGGGATGTCTGCATGATATCTGTCTAGATCCTCATCACTAATATCAATTCAGTGACAAATGGAGCGATTAAGAGATGAAAATTTGCCATTGTTAGAATTTCAAAAACACACTGACTGATGAAACTCCTCATTTACCATGATTTTTATTCTTTATTTTAATTGCAAGCAATAAATTTGTCTATTTTATTTGATGATTTTTCTTTTGAATTAAGCAAGATATTCGAAAGATACTCTCATCAGTAAGAGATGGCATTCAGTTCAATATTACAATCTGCTTGCATACAACAGATAGAAAGTAATTCAAAACAAGGAATCACCTCAAAGATATCAACTGACTTCCAAAAGTATATATATAAAAAAAAATCCAGTAATCTTTATTTCTGGCTGTATGCTGACTCTGTCTGTTCTCTATTATATTCATAAGCCAAATTCCTCTTCTCTAATGCATAAGAAAATGATCACAGAAAAGTAGGGAATCATTCCACATATCCTGTGCTGTTATCAGACAGGGATTACACTCATCTGAGTACTTTCTCTCAAAAGGCTGTGGAAAAGACTGAGCTGAACGAATGTTCTTTCCTGCTTCAGAGCTGAATTACATTTATTTGTGACACAAGTTGAGTGCTCTGCAGCTGATGCAGATTATATGGGAAATTCAATATTATACTTAAATTGAATAAAATAAAAACATTTAAAAAAAAATCTGGGATTTGGTTTCCAGATGTATTACTTTAGGACATGAAATCTTTCTCTTCTCTGTGTTTGGTTATTTGTCAAAGTCTTGTTTCATCGCATCATTCTTGTTTCCTGTATGTCCAGTTGTGTTTGAAGCAATAACACTGTGTCCAGAGCAATTATGATGAGACAAAGTCAGAGCAGATTGAGTCCATATACAACCATGTCATGACTAATTTCACAAAAATAGTTTTTAAAGGACTACTTGATTTGCAGTTTAAAAGATGGTGTGAATTTACTGCATATAGATCAATAATAACAGCTGACCCACGCCATCAACAAAGAGTATTCTTTTAATCTCATCATGTGCCCATAATAAAGGAGACCTGAGGATGAGTCACAGAATAGAGGAAAAGTGATCATCTTCCTCACTCTCATCTGTGCGGGAGAGCAGACAATGCCCCAAAGAAATAAGATTTCCATCCAACTCAGATCATAGAGGACTTATTTATACGAAGTCAGAAGAAGTTCCTGAAGCTTACTCACCTTTTCATATTCTATTCTCCTATGAAAGTCTCGTGTTATGTGGTGATGTATGTATAGGAACTGGCATTCACAAATGCAAACGACACTCTGAACAAGTCACAAAAGCCTCAGTGAAAAGCCTGAGCCTATTAGAAAACATTTTTCTTTACCTTTAATTTTTGTCTGGGTCAGGTGGATGAGCAGAATGATGACAGAGACGTCCATGGCGAGTCTCTGAAGTTTGACTGCCCTCGTGCCGCTCAGTCACAGTCTCCCGCCCCCCGCCGTGGAAACCTGCCAGTCGACAGATAAAATATATATATATATATATATCCAGGTCCGTCCAAATAATTTGTTACAGTGAACTCGAAATTTAGCACCGGAAAGAGGAGAAAATAAGGGAGAAGGAGAGAAAAAAACTGCAGAGGTGAGTTCAGGAGAACTGCTCCGTTCAAAGACAAACGGAGTCTGAGCGTAAAGACAGCGACACCCTGATACCCGAAACACAAACACACACACTCTCTCTCACTCTCTCTCTCTCTCTCTCTCTCTCTCGACACAGACACACATACAACAGTCTCACACTTACCTCCACCCTCTTCAATCCCTTGTTTCTTGGTTCCCTCCTCTCCCCCTGCTTCAACATTATTTGTGTTATTTAAAGCAGAGTTGGAAATAAAACTGGAAAACTGCCACGTGAGGTTTACACCACCTCTCCCTCATCAGCGCTGCCATTGGCGGCTGCAGTCACACTGGAAACACCTGAACTTCAGCTCAGTTCACTGGATGGACCTGGAACAGTCAATAGGCTGCTGCTAGAGCAAGTTTTCTTTCACAGTTATCAGACAAGATGCACAAGTTAGTTTTTCCTAGTTGGACGTCTTAGAAACACAGCCTTAAATACATAAGTTTCATTTACTACTAATCTTTCCAAATGTTCAGCACATACAGGCGCATAAATAACTGCATAGGAAATGATACTGTCAGAACGACTGGGGTCATAATCCGATTGAAGAAGGTGACAGTTTCACATTTTGGGGCCAGAGTAGCATGGTTCACGCGATTTTATCTTGTAAAACTGTTTTCATTCTCAGTTGATGTTTGAGGATTACCTGTTGTTTAACTTTTAAGCAATGCAAAGGAACGTTCACAATTTGAGCTCAGTGGCTCCCCTGTAGGCACGGAGGTTAATGACACCATCCGAGATTTACTCTAGTCACTCTAGTTTTCGATCCCAACATTACTTTCTTGGGTCTATGCCAGACAACTTTGCAGAAACTCTTGTCTTTAAAACTTTGGCAAGACTGAAGATTGGGGATCTTCTGGGGTCACTATTTACACAAAAACAATCAGATTCATTTGTGAATCAAAGGACAGAAGATCCTACACGAGTGCTGCAAATTGGTGCCATTTTTATCCCTATAGGTGGCAGTAAGGCATTTCATTTGGGGCTTTTTGCTATGGAAGTCCTTGATTTTGCTTTAAGCACCGACAATTATGTGGTTGAGATGTGATAAATATCTCTTTTTTTTTTTTCTAGTGAACTAGATTACAGGTCCCATGCCCTGTTGTAAAGGACAAAGTCCTGTGAAAATCGTAGTGTGTAACAATATAAAATGTATATTTCATGGTCACAAATACAAACTTTTCAGTTTGTCACTGTTTCATTGTCATACTCAAGTAAGCCATTGTTCATTTAATATGTAACTGTACCGGGAAATGATTTGTCAGCCAGCTTTGACTCTTGAAAACCCCTGCCTCCAGCCAGAAGTCTGGTTTCAAACTCCTGGCTGCCACTGAATAGTCTATTTAACGAAAGTTCTTTTCCCACATGAACTCCAAAAATTCTTTGCAGCCCCTGGACTGGACTCTGGCTGCAGCTGGCCATTCATACACTAGACAGCAGGAAATCACCAGTATGAGATGCATCCTCACAACTGGAGCGCTCTGAAGTGGCACCTGGGCATCCGGTCTGTGGTGACCGGCGCATCTCTCTGCCTCGGGGCTCCTCCTGGGGTCGCGGTGGGTGTCCGGTTCCCCGGCTGGGGCGTGCTTAGGCCCCGGGTGGGCGTTGGGGGGCCTCTGTGGTGGTGGGCCCTTTAGGGGCGGGGGTGCGCCCCATGGCGGGGCCCCGATGGCTGCCCCCGGTCACTCCTTGTACCTTAAAACCTTGTTTAAGGTACTAAAAATATAACATACAAAGTGAATTAGAAGCGGGGTGCAGGGGGACCATCTACCCTCTGCACCCCAAGTCGATTTTAATGCACTTAGCTTACACACACAAAATAATAATAAAAAAAAAAATACAGAAGAAGACACATACACATAACACACATGTCAGGGGGGAGGATGGGGGCCTGGGACAGGCGTATTGCCCTTTTTTTTTTGTTTCGTCCCTCCCTGCCCTGCTAAGGATTTGGGGTGTGGTCGTGGGTCCTGGCCACTGGGGCGTGTCCCTGTTTTTGGGGGGCCCTCCGCCGGTGGGGAGCTCCCTGCGCTGATGCGCGGGCCCAGGTGCGCCCCTGCTGGTGGGCTGGATGCCCGGTGTGGCTCCCGGGGGGTCTTGGGTGTGTGGGGGGATGTTGGCTTGTTGCGGGGTGGTGCACGGTGGCTTGGGGGGTGCTGTGCGGCTTTCCTGGTGTGACCCTCGGGTGCAGGCCGCTTCCCCTCGTTTGTTTCTGCTGTGAGCTCCCTCGGGGATGTTTGACCCAAGAGGTCGGGGGGCAAAGGGCCCCCTCGGGCCAGTCTGGCCCTGGGGTGATGGGAGTTAGCTGGCATTTTCTCACCCGCGGGAGGACTTGAGATGAACTAGGATAAGGAGAGTGGTGATGGTAACAGTAGTAACAGTTTCCTTGGTAATTGGGTAACTTACATCTAAGTGTATATGAGCATATGTATATGTATATGTATATAGGTGTATATGTATATTCTTTAAACCCCTTCCCACAACACCCCCCCCTCCCTACTGTCAACACAATCAATCAATAATGTTTACATCAATTCTCCATATACAGGTCTATAGCTTGGTAGAAGGTGTTCATCCAGTTTTCTTGTTAGTAGTTTCTGCTTCTTACATATCATCCTCTGAGTTTGTTCACTGTCACAACACAATCCACTACACAACACCCCTCACACTTCACAACCCAGCACACTCCACACCCTCACTGTCGTGTCTCTTTAACTGTCTTGTCTTTAAATGTTTAACTGCTGGTGTTTTTTAGTCCTCTCTGACAAAATCAGGATTTAAGATGTTAATACAGATGTTAGAAATTACTGCCAGAGAGGACTGGTGAAGGACACATTTTTCCCTTCACACTCCCACAAAAAAAAAAAGTCTGCTATAAGATAAAACTGCATATACATACTAGATGGTTTTGCTAGACAATGGCACTAACCATGAATGTAAATGCAGACACAAAAAAAAAGTTTTAAAAAAATGAAGTGGCACCTGGGAGGTAGTTTTATGAGGACAGCACATGACTGTTTCACTGACTTTAATACTTACTGTCTTTGGATGCATCAACAATTTTGATGCAGGACCAGAATTTGAATGCCATTCAGAAACAAATATGAGGAAGCAAATTTTATTAGCACATGCACCTGTTTTCCTGTAGAATCTCCTGAGAGTAACCTGTTGTATTCACACTTGCATTCATTTTTCAAACATGCAGCCATCAGGGGATGCCTCAGTATAGTCTTATCTGTCTCACACATTCATGCAGGAGAAGAAAAGCCTGGATAGGCTCATGTCACAACTATCACTTCTGACACTTGTCATTTTATTTTTACACACCGCTTATATTTTCACTCATACTTTCATTAATCTTTTCCTATTTTAATTGTTTATGGTACTAAAAATACTTTACACTTGCTTTTATTTTTTAACAGGGCCACTCCTGGTTGAACTGAGCCTCTGAGCAACATTTTGACATGAGGTCACCTCCAAAAGAAAAATAAAACATGCTTTCCTTTTGAAAGTTTAAAACTGAAATGAGAGAAACATGTTCAAATAAATGCCACATAATTGGTTATCAATTAATACCACATAAGGAGCTATATCAAACTGGGGCTGAGTGGCTGGATGAGTCCAGCTTATGAAGGGTGTGGTTGATTGAAGATGGCTTGCAGCTGTGGAGGAGAGGGAGAGCAGGGCAAACAAAACACTAGGAAGAAAGAGGGACAGTAGGAGGGGCAAAAGAGGGAGGAGGTGCCACTATGACAGATTGTGAATGTGCATGGTTGTCCATCTACATGTGGCCCTGTGATGGACTGGTGACCTGTCCAGGGTGTACCTCTGCCTTTCACCTGAAGAGAGCTGGGATAGACTCCAGCAGATCCCCGTGACCCTGCATAGGATTAAGCGGGCATAGATCATGGATGGATGGATGTTTACCCTCTACCTGGTTCATTGTAATTAGAGCCTGTAAGTTTTCTGCTTTATTTAAAAGAGCAAACAGTTTCTGCCTTACCAACTGGTGCCCAACGAGCTAGTTTTTTGCCTCCCCAAACCAACTCACAGCCAGTCATGGCGGTTTGTTTTTCAATGAACACGACACACAAGCACAACAAACTATATTCTCTTTAAAATATGAATATGCTCTGCTAGGTTCATAATAATGCTAACCGCTAAGTAGTTAAAATGATTAGGGCCTGGTCTTGTGCCGGGGGCTAGCTACAGGCATAGCACACGGCTAGTTGTCAGTTAAATGGCATACAGTCAATTGACTGGTTGGCCGTCATATATAATAGTGCCTACTTTTCCTAATTTTATTGGGTGTGGTACAAAAGAATGAATCCCTCTGTACAGTTATTATGGAGGTAATTTCTTCCTGTTTCATGCTGTAAGTGTTTTTTTTTTTCTTGGCTGTAAAGTTGGTCATTTTAACATGGAGGTCAGTAGGGATTTGCTCTGTTCTGGAGCCACCACCTAGTCATCAGTCAACTGCAATGATTTGTTTCAACCTGGAAGTGGGGATGTTGGCACTTGGATTTGTATTTAGGAAGGTGTTGCCTTGCTTTTGAAAGTCATGCTGACTGAGGTGTGTTGGATGGCAAGAGCAGGATACAAATAGAAGAGACAGGAGGCAAGTGTAGGAAACAACAGAGCTATATGAAGTAACTCACTGACCAAACTGAAGATGCTGCAGAAGAAGTAAAAATAAAAAGCCCAAGCACAGGAGGAATGATGAGGCTGGGAGTGAAAAGGAACACAAGAATATTACTGGATGGGTGGATTGAAGCAGAGCAGAGTTATGGAGGGCAAGCAGATCAAAAGCAGAGATAATAGACAAATTGTGACCAGATAACAAAAGCACTAAACACAAGTAAACCATTAAAAACCTTTACTAAAACCAAGGATGAAAGAAATGACAAAACTGAAAGGAAAAACTCTGACCAATAAAGAAAAGAAATGATGCAATTCTAAATTAAAGAAATTTAATCTTGTGACTGTGTCATGACAGCAGGCTGATTTAAAGAGTTACACCACTGTTAAATGTCTCATCTGGTTTCAACAAAAGAATTTGACAAGTATTCCCTGAAATGTTGAACTTTTGCTGTTGACTTTCAGTTAGTTACTCATTTAATGGACTTATTAATTAAGAACCTAGAGCGAAAAGAGAAAAGAAGAATGCAGAGACAAAACAGAGCAGGCACCTATGGACTTCACATCACAGGTAGTAACAATATGTTCGAGGAAAAGCTGAAGTCACATCCAAGAGAAACAAAACATGGATACTGGCCAGGTCTTTTTGTTTTACATTTTAATACTACCTACTGAGTCAAAACCTCAAAAGGAATTTCAGACATAAATATGTTGAAAACCTAGTAAGGTTGAGCACAAATGGATATTAAGTGGAAATTTTTCTCCATTATGTACCAATTCCTACTTTTCACTGATACTTCATGTATTTAGAGTCTCTGTAGGTTCACAACAAAGGTTTTTTTCACATGTTTTGTCAGTTATATTTTAAAGCACTAATGAACATTTCCTTACTATTTTTAATCAGTTTAACTGTGATCACATAAACAATGACATCTCTCATTGTTGAAATGTTGTATTATTTCTGTTTTATATTTTTCCAGTTAAATAAGTTTTAAATGATTGTCATATCATTGCATGATTTGTATTTATTTATTTTTTAACATACCAGACCACTCTTCTTCAATTTTTGCAACAGGATTATAAGGAAAGTTGTGAACAGGGATGATCGAAAGAGTTGGACAAAAATGAGCAGGATGGGAGCTTTGGTGCAAAGTGTGCTTAACTTAACATTTTATGAATCTTCAACCAAGCAGCACACAAAACACACAAAGGACCATGTTGGTAGTTATGGAAGTGGATAGTTGTTAGAAAAATAAGACTATTATTTGCTGTTATCCTTTTACAAATACTATTGTTCAACTTTCTGTGACCCAGTATATGAGTGAGGTCTGGTGCAGAGATGTGTCTTGACCTTTTTGAGCATGTTTTACCCCTGTGACTTCTACATTGTTCATCTTTTTGGACAAGTCTCTGCACCCCTAAAATTCTCATAGTTTCCTATTGGATTTATAAATAACTGTAAATGAATAAATGTGTAAATGTTTAGACCACTTAACCATAAAGAAGTCACGTCTTAGTAATGAGAAGAGGGAATAAGACGGGTGACTCTGAAACGTCTGAGCGCTTTGGAATGGTGGAAGTACAGAGCGTTTCTTTGCTTCATACCTGTCAAGTATCCCATTTTGGCTGGGAAAGTCCCGTATTTTACTCTTCTCTCCTGCTGTTCTCCCGTATTAGTATTTTTCCCGTAAATCCCGTATTTTAACCTGCGTTATTAAAAAAATATACTACCGCATCAAGCAGAGTAAAGATCCGTCACTTGCCTTGCGATAACTGCCACAGCAGCAGCCCACTACAGGTACAGTAGATCAGGGGCGCCAGACTCATTTTCAGTGAGGGCCACATCAGCATCATGGTTGAAGGGCCAGATTGGCAGCATGAACGTAACAAAATGCAATGTAAATCAAAATTAATTAAACTACACCTTATTATATTGTTAAATAAGTGATTCTGTATTTATTATGTGTTCAAGTTTCAAATATTCTCTTGGACATGTTAGGGATAGTTTGTAGAGGTTTTTCTTAAGTCCATCAGTTCTGAAAATCGTCTTTATGTCTTGCTCATGGTGATATACTGTTATCGTTGTGGGTAACGACGAAATGCATTATGGGAGATGCAGTTTATTGTCAATATGCGCTTTAAAGTGGCGTAAGCTTATTTAAGTCTTAAAGTATTGGTTCAAAATATAAGCCAATAATGCACAAGCTCTCGAGGGCCACATACAATGACATAGCGGGCCACATTTGGCCCACGGGCCTTGTGTTTGACACATGTGCTGTAGATGGTAGATGTTGCCAGGTTAGTGTGTGACATCCGATGAGCGACAGCGCACGAAGAAAAAAAAGATTGTTACAGAGAATAGGATTTCGCTCTTTTCTCATGTAAAATAAACTACTCTGCACCAGTCCACAAATACACTCCTTTCAAAACAGTCATGAAGAAGGCAAAGTCTGCAACAAATGAGTACAACAAGTCATTAAAAGAGTAAAGAAAAGTCACGTGAAATGAGATGAAAAACTTTAAAAGAAGAGCAATATGAAATAAAAACAATGTGCGGAATGAAAATCAAATGTAAATGTAAATACAAGCAATTTTAAATGAACAAAAAATATGCAGATCCCTTCAAATAAATACTCTTCATATATACCTCTTTTTTGTTTTCATTTATGCTATAATGAATGTTCACATTATGTCAATGTGGCTTTATGCACAGCTGCACTACTTCCTGAACTTCAGTGAGCGGAAATAGGGCACTTTGCCACAGGCATGCATGTGTTGGTTGTTGTCCCACATATTACCGCTCACTCAGTCTCCAGCCGATCATGCAGAATTATTTACAAAATAACATAAGTCTTTTAATTAAAGATCATCCAAATGTTATAAATAGTCAGTTAATCAGTTGAAACAGATGAAAACACACACCTCCAACAAAATGCTCGTTACATATGCGACTTGTTCTCTCCAGTCGCCACTATTTCCTTGTGTCAAACCCACGAGCCCGTCGGAGTGTGAAATATTTGTAGGATTCCAAGCTTTTATAGGTCTTAAGAGTTTCCTTGGTGTACGCTGATGACTCGTTTATCAAATAATTATATATATCCGGGTACTCGAGGTCGGGGAGTTTCTTTACCTGGGCAGATGGGCAGAACAGGGCAGCTGGCAGTAGGTACGGGTCGTGTTCTAGGCCTGAAATCTGCAATTTCTCCTGGTATCATTCCTTTTCCGACCCATTCAGACTTTGAACATGATCTGACAGCACTATCAGACGACTGGTCACGATATTCCGTGTAACCTGCACAAAGACTATGTGATCGCTTAAGCCATAGCTTGTTGTTGTTTTCTCTCCAATATGGCGACTGCGCTCTGTCGTCAAGGCGCGTGTCACGTGACTGCAAAAGGTCTATATGTACATGTGTCAGGAAGTAAAACAGTGAAAAGTTGTCCTATTTATCATCTCACTCTCTCTTTTTTATTAAATTACAGCTATGTGAAGCACTTCCCCAGTTCCTAACCTTTATCACATATATGATTTTTCCTTCAAAGTCAAACAGTTAAAAAAAAAGATTACTGCTACACACATTTTGGATTTCCAAAGAGTGCAATACAGCATGACAACATCCCAAACCTTATATAGACCATTTTCCTCTAAACAAAATACAATTCCATCACCAAGTAGCAAAGCAAGCATATTTTAAAAAGATAAGACTGGAACATGGCCCAGAAAACTGAAGGCAGCAACAAGCTGATACTGTACATTTCACAAACACCAGCCTGCTTTCAGTTTAAAGCTAAATCACCACAGATAACAGGGTAAGGATGACCACACTGTGACAAAAACTTCACTTCCAGACAGACTCTGTATTAGGATTTTTCCTCAGTATCATAGAGATCCCACAGAGATGTCAGTCCTCTATCTCCACTGCTGTTCCTCATGGTGGTGCATGCTGAAGAGGTCAACTGAAACTAACGCCCCAAAATCTTTTTAAAAAGCTCTCTGTTACACAATAGCTTAACCAGCCTTTGTACAGTCAATGGTGATATTTTATTGTTAATTGCAGAGCAGGAGGGACCCAAATGGGGAACCCAGAAACGTGAGTTGAAATGTTAGAGTTTATTGAGGTTGTTTATCCTGGATTGACAGTTTGAGTCACACAACACAGATGGGCCTGGAGAGGCAGGCTGGGCTGGAGACAAAGGAAACAAGTGATCAAGTGATGCTGGAAGTGTAGATCCCTGGCTCCACACAGGCCAAGAAACTCAGGAAAGGAAAAGTCAGGAGGGCCACTGCAGATCATGACACTTATAGAGTGGATTTCTACAGTGTTTGGGTTTTCACTGCATGGATCCAAAGAGATATCACAGTAAAAATGTGGGGTGAAAGAAACAGGATATGAGTATGTCTAACCCACTGATTCAGCGGGACTGTTTTTGAAAGCACATTTTAGACCCTAACTCAGAATATTTGCTTACAGTAAGGAATGCCATGCAGCATATCTTGTAAATTAATCAAATATTCTTTTTCTCTCCTTTCCTATGAAAGAAGGCTCACAAGGGCTTGACATTTCTTAAAACTGTCAGTTCCTTTAAAATGAGGCCTGTACATTTCTGTCCACTGTTTCTTCAATCCTTATCACTACTATGTCAAATACCACCAAAAAAATAAAATACAGTGAACCCTCACACTTTCCGGTCTCAGTAATCATGGTCTCAGTACATCGCGGAGGTTTCAAAAATATTCATCAAAAAAAAAAAAAAATCGGAAAAAATTCAAACGATGTGCGCGAAGGCTGAAGTGAAACACTGCGAAGTGTAAGGGTTTACTGTATCTCTTTGCATAACTTCACAATGGCTGACTTGACAACTGTGGGAGTTTTTCTTCTCTCTCTCTTTTTTATTTTTATTTTTTATGTTTCCTCAGGAACGTGGAAGTCAGCCATAGCTAGTAACTTCACTGACCATTTCCATCAGCTGTCTGATGCCAAGAGCAACACTGCAAAACTATATATTCAACTGCTTTTACTCTGGCTACTTTACAAAGGAAAAAAAATCAAGGTTGAATTCAAAATGTATAGAGTGCTAAAAGTTTTAGATAGCTCATACTGTCAAGTAATAATCACTTCCAAATTTCCCAGTTAAACTGGGGTATGAAATAATAGACAAAGACATTTGCAGTCTGAGGCACAAAGGTAAATTTATCAGAAAAAAGCATTACCTGATGAAGCTTTTTCAAAATGACATCCTGCTGATTAAATCAGATATTGCAACAGGTAACTCTCTGTTAGGCTTGGAGGACGACAACTTTGATTGTCATTTATGCTGTTTAAAGAACAGCTGTTGCTTTGATTTTCAAGAAAACAGAAACAGAAGCCCAAGAAAAGCGGGGTGTAGAGGAAGAAAAGGAGAGACTCAATGTTCCTAAATGAAAACCAAATTTGAGTTTCTGAACCTTGAGAGAAGACAGTTTTGTAACATGAGGACTTTATAGGATAAGACAGTTCAGAGTTAAAATTACTGTTGTTTCAGTTGGTGTGAATGGTTGATATTCAGCATATAGTTGCACATAGTTAAGTTAAAGAGAAAATAAAGCTCAAATCAATGAATCGTGTCCTTGAGGGTTGTTACTTCATCATTTACTCTTTCAACTGAAGAGCACTGGTGAGATAAACAAATATTAAGACTGAAAGCTTAAAAAAACATGTTCTTTCATGTCTTTTAACAAACTAGTCATGCTCATTTTTACAACCTCGTACGGTGCTGGGATGTAGAACTATTTAGTCAACCATGAAATGAGAAATTGTTCATCATTTCCGACAATATTTTGTGCAAGTTAACACAGTGGAGCAACTGTTGCTCTTACTCCGTTGCTTGCTTTTAAGTCTTAAAACGAGGCCTGGAGGTATAAATTCATCTCATGATTTTTTGAAAACCTCTGAAGTCAAACAAAAAAACAATTGGGCAAAGATCCAAACGGATGCACAATGTCTGATCATAAGATTCAAAAGACAAATTTATTGGTACATGTGACAGTGGGGCAGGCTGTCAGCCTTTCCAAAGCAATGACTCAAAGCTATTTTGCTGCATGTTTGTTTTTGGAATTATTCTGACGTACATTGTCAGCAAAAATGATACTGAGACCTTCATCAGGCATAGAGCAACACTTGTGTTCTTCTTCCGGAGTTTGTTTATGTCCTCTTGTTGAATTAAGTCCAAAGCTCACTTCCAGATAGCTTGTGTTTCAGAATTTTTAGGAGATGCTGCTGCCTTGTACCAAAAAATGATCTCACTAGCGCAAAAGGTTCTAGTCTGGTGTTAATATTTAACTCTTACAGTGTAACATTCTAACACTGCGTCAGAGTTGGTTTTTGTGACACTGGGGAAAGTGTTAAATTAACACTGACGCAGTGGTTCCCATATATACACTGGAAAAGTGTTAAATTTGACTCTGTTAGTGTTAAAATTCCAAATTGAAATTTGTAGTGTAACTGCAAATCGTGACACTACATTATAATTCGCTTTGCTAAACGACGTCTGCCAAATGTAATGTAATATTGTATGTAGGTCTATGGTCTTCAATTTGTCTGTTTCATGTTTCCTGCAGTGTTGTGAACAAACATTTGTCATATGCTTAAAATCCAAGGAATAAAGTGTGTTTTCAGATATCTTTTGTGTGACTCTTGAATCAAGCATGTTGAGTTTTTTATTGAATCTTAAAACAAGATTTATTTTGATGAGGAGAGGAGACAAGGAGGAGGAGAAACATAATACATCTTATTTTAAGTGTTAATTGTCTCATTTTAGGATCCCCTGCCTGTTTGAGACAAAATAAAGTTTTACTTGATATAAGATTATACTGTTAAATTGAAGACTTAAAATAAGAAAGTAATTCTTTAAACGAGAAAAAATGGTTCTAAATATAAGTTGTTTTTTTTCTTGGTAAGAACCAAATAATTTGCAGTGAATAATTATTTTATTTTGTTTACACCGTTTGTTATGTCACACAGCTGCATATCTGCCAGTCTGTTCATCTTAAAAAAACACATGGTGTGATAACAATTTATGAAATATTTATTCTGCCAATACAACAATGGGCCTTAAATGGAATACACTCTGTAGAGTCAGTGATATTTATTAGGTGTCTTTTGAAAATGAATATTATAGTTGGATTTCTTATCTTGACCTTCCCCACCAGCAGCTGTTTCTCCTTCTCAGATGGGATTTGAAGGGATATCTTTCATCTCAGAACTTACAATCAGATAATTTAGGAAGAATTTATACGGCCTAGAGAACTCCCTGTGGAATAAAAATAAATGACCTCTGCGGAGGAGAGCACCACCTAGTTAGTATGTCCATATATGTATAAAATGAGTTTAATGACTGCCACCTCATGTATACCTGTGCAGCTGGAGCCTTTATAATACCAACACTGGGTAACAGCTGTGAAAGAGAACCAGAAATAAGACAGAGAAAATGGAGACATATTATGTCGTGTCATTTACAAGCGCGCAGCAGTCTGGTCTTTCTCCAGGAACTCCGAGTTCTCCTTCGTTCATATAACATTATGAACTTGGCTAAAACTTGGCTACAAGGTACTACAATTTATGCTCCTATTTAAAATGTCATAAGCAGGTCAGTTAGAGATCTCCAAGGAGTCTGTGATATATGACCACTGAGACATTTTTCTTCTGATGCGTCATCAGTTCCCAGTTTAATGCCTCATCAAAATGATATTTTCATTCAATGTACAGCACATTTTAGGAGTTTTTGTGAGATCTTTAAGTCTACTTCCAATAAAAAAATGTTGATTTTTTTTTTTTTACATCTTACTTGAATTTTATGCACCTTTCACAAGAAAAGTTAAGTCAATGAGAAGAATTGCAGAGTTCTGAGGCAAACAGAGGGAAATAAATAGTAATCTTCTTCTGCACTGTCTGAAAAAAGGAGAGGTGTCTTGGGTTTAACCCCACTGAGGTCTAAGCCATTTTTATTTTAATTTCTGAAAACTGAATCCTGCAGAGTTTAATTAAAACAACACAAAACGATGATGAACCTTTTGTAGCTTTTGAAATGATTAAAGTCTCAGAAATCAGAAAGCTGGAAACATTTACATTATAAGCAACTCATAATAAAAATCTCTGTACTTTTTATGTTGCTTTTTCCCTTTGAGGTTTTTAAAATTTGACTTTTTGTGCCATGCCACCAAATAGTTTGTTTGTGATGAGGCAGTGAGAAGTGGGCAACATGAGACTCTTTGCCTCTGCTAAACCATCTACTGTACTTTGCTCAACTTACATGGTTTGCCTGTATATATTAAGTCTGCAGTCACGCCATGTATCACATTTTGATGGTGAGGCGGGAGGTTGCGACTGCTGGAGAGATGCTTTAAATACTTTAGTCAAAAACATCGACAAAGTGGACAAATATTACTACTAGGCTCATTGAGAACAATGTTACAGCCTCTCCTAGGTCTTGTCGGTTTATCACCTTTCATAGCTTTACACTCCATAGTGAGTATTTACTGTCATTTCTCACTCAGACGTACCAACATAATGTATTATTAAGTCTATAATTCATTCTCTTCACTACATTGTGAAACTTTTAGGTCCACTTCAACATATGCAGCGTGCTCCAAAATGCATATGTATATGTGGTCTAAAGATGTGTCAGGGATGTAGATTTTCAGCACGCGTTCTTTATTTATGAATACCAGATTGTGTGGGGAAAAGGATGCACATATTTTTTGTCCACACATCATTTACACATGTGCGTCAGGACTTACAGCAGACGTCAATATAACCTAGAAATAATGAATGTTCCTCTGGTTTCACTTTATATTGTACAGATATGATTTTGACACAACAACGTTGCAGTTATGAACACAGACTGTGCTTTTTAAATGTAGATTTAGATTTGCAATTAATCTGTAAATTCTTTAAAAAAAAAAAAAAGGATTTCTGAGATATTAAGTCGTCAGCATTGATGGCCTCCACAGCTCCCAGTTTCAAGGAGAGAATCCAAGAATAATGCCACCAGTTCAGTGCCTGGTCAAATAACCCCTTTGTTCTAATATTAGATTGTTGATGATCACAAAAAAGGCATTTTAATTGCAACTGCATGATGTTACAATGAAGATGACCTTTTGGAAATGTTTCAATCTCATCCTTTTATTTTGACAGATCTCTTGTAATAATGCACAAAATCTTGACTTGTAGTCAACGCTACAGTCACAGGGGCATTGAGCAAACTCTAAACACGGCCATCCTTGAGTTTGAAGCAATTTGAGAACAGTTTGAAAGGATCCATAAGATATGATGTAAACAAGTCGAGGGTTGACTGATGACTGGACAAAAACAAGGGAATGTGGCTGGCCACAGGTGTCCCCATAAGATTAAATCCATCTAAAAGTTTAACATTGTGTAACCATACAGGCTATAGAGATGGTTAGGGCCCGATCTTCCACCAGATCTCCTAAAGCCGCTATTTAAGGATAGTGGGTAGTGGGAGGGGCGTTCCCCCACAAAGAACGCAATCTTCCACCTTACTAAACCCGCTATCCCACCTGCGCTACCCACTACATTATGCATAAGAGTGGTTAGGGTGTTCCAGCCTGTTAAACCAATCAGTGCGTCAGAAGCCGTTGCCTTTAAGAGCAGGTTGCGCTACCCGCAAACCGTTATGGAGCATCTTTTCATCCAGATCGGAGCAGCTCTCACATACCATCAAAGATGCAGACTTTTTAAACCACCGCGGATAACAAGCTGGAGGGTCTCCTCTTTAGTCCGCAGGACATGGCCTCTATGATTTCCAAAAAGAATTTTAAATTTTGATTCATTTGACCACAGAACAGTTTTCTGTGTAACCTCAGAACATTTTGAATACGTTTTGGCCCATATGGCCCACATATGGCTTCTTTGCATGATGCAGCTTTAACCTGCATTTGTGGATGGCATGGTGAACTGTGTTCATAGACAGTGATTTGTTCTGAGTCCATGCAGTGATGTCCAGGAGAGACTCGTGTCTGTTTTTGATGCAGTGCTGCCTGAGGACCTGAAGATCATGTGCATTCAATTTTTGACCTTCAGCCTTGTCCCTCAGTCCCACACCATCTACAGTATTGTAGACCTTCAAAGACTTTGCAATTTTTCTAAACTTGTTCCACAATTTTTGATGCAATTTGTGAATTAGAATCAGATTAGTGAATCTCTGCCCATCATTATATCAGAGCAACTCTGCCTCTCTGAAATCTTTCCTTTTATAGTCAGTCATGTTCCTGACCTGTTGCCAGTTAACCTAATTAGTTGGCCAATGCTGCTCCATTTGTTTTTGATTTGCACCACTTACTTTTCCAGCCTTTTGGTGCTCCTGTTTCAACTTTTTGGAGATGTGTTGCTGCCATAAAAGTCTAAATGAGTCAATGTTTTCAATGAAATAGGTAAAATGTCTCAGTTTTAATATCTGGTATGTTCTTTATGTTCTATTAGGAATAAAATATGGCTTTATGAGATTTGCAAATCATTGCACTCTATCTTTCTACTTTTACACAGCACCTCAACTTTTTTGGATTTAGGGATATAATACCCCTTAGCAATGCTAAGCCATTGTTTTGCTCTTTATTGTATTAAAGTATTTTTCCGCATGTGTTGTAGCTGCCAATATTCCATCTTTTCGTCACAGTGGGTTTTCTGATTATTCATGCACATTTCTAGAAAAATGTAACATTAAGGTACAAAGTAGAGACAGCTGGATGTTAATTTTAGGTTTCATGGAAAGATTACTTTCTACTCTAACAGTTTTCAGGCTTTTTCTTCTTTCCCAAAACACTGGCTGGAGGTTCAAAATGTCCTGCTTGGTTCGAACTTGGAGGTAAACCTGCTATCATAGCTTTCCCAGATATGCTTACTGAGATTGTACTCTACAAAGGGAAAACAAACCAGAATAATTCAAGTAGCCACACAGCTTTGGGACGTTCTTTATATTTCCTTCTGGGCTGCCAGTCTTCATTCTGCAACTGCAAATTTGTGCCGCTGTCCCACTGTTGAGTTTTAATGCATGGAAGGGGTTTCCAGTGTTTATAGTGATCAACATTTTGCTCTGAATCCCCAGCAGATAGAGGAATACTTCAAGTCTTTGTCACTGATTGAGAAATCATGCATGTACACTTTTCAACAACCATCATATTTTTCATTTCATCCATCTTCCACTTTGGATTTTTGATTTTAGGCAACATTTTGTCGCTGCATGTAAGTTTTAAAATTTGAATCTTGACCTGCTGGTGTTCATAAATGGCACAAAAAGCCTCTGCGTGTCTAATTGTATCTTTGAGTTCGAAGTAAACCATATGAGCCCCATTTCTCAGTGATCATGCTCTATAAAAATCTTGATTTAATCCGTGTTATGAAGGCAGTGGGAAACAACAAGAACAAGGAGGGGGTTGATCAAAGATAAGGAATGCACTGCTTTGATAACGTGGTCATGAGTCAGCATGTTCATGAGAGTGGAGCCAAGCCAGCTTTTTGACAACAGTACACAGCCTCGTGTTGCACATGATGTAGCACTATATTTGGGAACATTAGATGCTATTTAAGCACCAAAAAAAAAAAAAAGTGAAGCAAAAGGCAAGAAAAATCTACCTTCACCCCACACACACACAAGAAATGAAGCTTGCTCTATCTTTATCCTCTACAGCACATCTTTTTAGAGAATTCTTCAATTCTCTGGATGGACATTTCTCCAGACATCTGTATTTCTCAGTTTCTGTGTGGTAACACTATGAACCTGATACCAATCTCCATCCATCTTTTAAGTGATTGGAGACAGATGTGCGCTCATGATATAACAAACTTGGAATGCCACATGGGTTTCCATTCTATTTTGAAAAGTAACAAAAAGTTAAGTAGAAAAGGAACTAGAGCATAAAATGTATTGGTTTGATCCAAGTTAAAACAGAAGAGTGATTTAAAGAATGTGGGAAAATCCCTGTAGGCAAGGCACAAGGCTGAACAGGGATCTCATGCAGAAGTGCTTTCTTAAGCAGCTCTAGCTGCCTGGACTCAGGAACACTTCTGAAAACCACAACTAAATACAAACTGTACCATAGCAAAAATAAATAAATAAATAAATAAAAATGAAAATGAAAAATAAAGATTTGGATTAGAGCATGTTAGCTACCAATCACAGACATAGTACCGTTATAAGTAAAGGAGATGCAACACAGTGGAGAAACAAACCCTTCCTCAACTGTTATGAACAAAAGACAACATTTAGACATTTGATATGTTCTCTGCATTTTCATTTGAACAGAACTGATGCATGTCATTGGACTCTTATCAGATGTGAGACATGCAGAATTAACTTCATCAATCTGTTAAATGATCCTGGTGACCTCTTTAAGACCGAGAACGTCACAAAGACAGTTGTGGACAATATTTTTTCATCTCCTTGATGCAGGGCTTGAGATGCATGAAAGGGGATGTGAAAATCCTCAGTGAGTCTAAACTTTCTTACAACATCTGATATAAAAAATGCATGCATGTCAGACACTGTGGTTTTGTACAACACAACTGCAGTTGAAAGATCAGCTTAACGGGCAATATATAAAAACAGAAATGAAAATGGATAGGAATCTTATCTATATACTTAATGCAATCTATTGGATTCTTCTGAAAAGTAGGTCATTTGTGAAATTAAGCTGTCTGTCTACTAATGTGACTTCATGCTGTTCACATCTGTTTCATGTTGCATGTGATAAGTCAAAGTCGCAGTACAACCAGTAAAATCAACCATCTTTGTGGGTGTTCATTAGGCTGTTCCAGCTGCCTAAATATGCATCGTCTACATTTATATGTTTTGCACCTTTTGGACCTTTCATATGTGAAAAAAGAGTGGTGACTTTTATGTATTGACATCAACAGGCTATTTGTGAATGAAACCTGGAAAAAAAATCCTGCCTACACATGTTAACATCTAAATATACTCCAGCAGTACAACAGGAGAATGCTGGTAAGCATTTATCTTTTTATTTCTGGATTTCTACACAAACATTTATACATACAACTCCACTTCCCCAGTAAAGAGGCAGAATAAATTAGAAAGCCAAAAAACAATCTCAATAGTACACTCCACAACAAAGATAAATGACTAAAGAAGAACAAGACCATTCTGCACTCACAAACAGTGTCACAGGAAATAAAAATCCCTTCCCCTTGTATAGACCTGAAGTTGAGACAGAAAACACCTGCACATTCAGAGCAGAGTGACTAAAGTTATGTGCGCTATGATAGCCACAGAGCTACAGATCTGAGATAGTTTCTAGCTGCATGTTATCATGCTGTCCCAGCTGCTCAAAGACACATTCACTGCTACAATTTTATAGTGTAATATAGTAAATTCATGAGCAACACTTGATAAAGAAGAATTTGGGTTGTTAAAGAAATGACACATGTGGTTTTGCATTATCAGTTTCATAACATTTCAAAAGAACTTCTATGAATAGCACAGATCAAGGAGCGTATTGCTCTATCAGTGTTATCGTGATTAAACCTGACACAACAGTTGATAAGCAGGTACTGGTCTGCTTTTTAGTCTGATGCTGACTATGTAACACAAACCTTGGAGTGTTGAGGGGATGGATTATTATTTGAAAAACGATGATGTCATGCAGTTTAAGCTCTTTTCAACTGCAGTTATGGTAAGAGAAAGTAATATGATCAGGACATTTTCTGTAATTGAAATGTTTTCTCATGAAACTGGATTAAATTAAATTACTTATGAATGTAAAACAAACAAAAAAACTAAAACTTTTTTCTCCTCCTACTTCCAGCCCATCATATTCAGTAGTTCATCACAGTCACTGCACTACTGTTTCGTCTTCCTAACACCTCTTTTCACCGCTCATCTCTTTCTTAACATCCTCTCCATGTGTTACTGCCACGTTTCCTTTTTTTTTTTTTTGCCTGTTTTTATGTATTTTATTGTTATTGCAGTTGTACACCAGCAGAGGGCGTTGTAGCGCACTGCTAAGTTTTGTGTGCGGAGTAAAGGTTAATTTTTTTTCTAGAAGAAGCGATCTTTGGAGAGAGAACAGATGTACTGTGGTCACCAAGTTAAGATTTATAAGTTAAACCAAAAGAAAGAAGACAAACAAGCTTAAATTAATCTCTGTCGGTATTCAGCCAGCGAGGTATTGTTATGTCCGTTTATCTTACGAGAAATATTCTGTCTTTATTTTGTGTAAGCTAATTATTGTCTTGTCTGTGCCTTTTAGTTTTCACCGTGTGGTTTGTGAATCTGACCAATCTAGATTCAATAAATCCATCAGTAGAGAGAACCACTTGTGTCTGTCGTACCTGGAGGAATTACACCATGTATAATCAAAACTTTTTTCCATTTCAGGCGGCTCAAAACCATTATGTTTCAATGAATCAATAAATAACATCAGCAGCGAAAAGGGGTGTAAAAAAAATGATCAGGGTTTACATGTTTTTATTTAGTCACAAAAGGCTTCAAGCATGGGCAAAAGCACAGGGTACCAAGTGACTAGAGTTTACAACTTCATCTTCAGGCTTCTCAACCCCTGCGTGAATATCATCCTCACACGTCCCTGACATGGATTCACCAATTACAGAGATAGTAGAAAGAAGCCTGTGTTTCTTCTTTTATGTTACCGTTAACTGCACAAGCTTGACGGCAACTTAATATCTAGCAAACAGCAGCTATTTTGGCTAGCTCTGACAGTGTTCAACCCAAGCTGTAGCGAACGGCAGTAACTTTGTTATACCGCAAAATATGAAAACGATTTAAACCATAACTCACCAAATTAATATGTAGGAAATGTGAACGTACGCTCGCCAGCCTTGTCCCCAGCGTGGACAGCACTAGGTCCTGCTTCTCGTCCCGCTTAGCAATGCAACCTCCAAGTTTCTCCAAGTACACATGAATGAAGAATGTTTATATGACTGGAATCATGGAACAATTTGGCCTGACTGGTTCTGGGCAGGATTTACTGACCGCCCAAGTGTCATTTAAAGGGCCGATTTCTGAAGTGCTCAGTTTGCTTATTAGGTCAATCATTCATCCATTATCTATGCCCGCTTCAGGGTCACGGGGATCTGCTGGAGCCTATCTGGAGCCCAGCTCTCTTTGGGCGAAAGGCAGGGGTACACCCTGGACCAGTGTTGTATCTGAACGCGTTCACTGAACGAAAGTTCATGAACTAGTTCATATTTTGTGCAAACGTGAACTGAACGGGCTCTCTTTCAGCTGTTTCAGCTGTCGGCTGTGAACGAGTTCATTTGGGCAACTGTGAACGACGCTCTTTCAAAGTTCACGCACGGTTCAAAACCGTGCCGGACCCCATTTAAAATACACCACAAACGAGCCTGATATGTATCTTCGGAAAGCAATCAAACATGGCAACCCGGGCTGTCGCTTCTGTCACGCTAACAATTGCATCATAAAATGTTTAAAACAAGTATGGAGGAAAATGAAAGCTGCCGTCGCCCAGAGCCGGAAGAGCGCCCCGACTCTCGGGGGGGACTGAAATGTTGAAATGGGGGAAAAAACATTTGCACCTGAAGTACCTGTTTTTGTCTTATAATAAAGGCCATTTGGCAGCATGTTTTTCCTCATATTTTTAACATACTGTATAGCAGTGAAAAGGGTCGGCTGCGGCCCCCTGCTGGGCCGTGGATGTACTACAGTTGGGCCGTGAGAGGTCATTAAAATTAAACAAATATGTTTTAAATTCTTAATCTTTTTTAAAGATGTTTTGAATTACTGTAAAATATTCATGACCTTATTTAAAAAAAACTTTAAGAAGTAATAAAACAAACCAGTTAAGTTATTCTACTGTCATTTTAACTTAATATGACAATTGTCACCTTATTTGTTGACCCCTCACATTAATATCAGAACACAGCTTCTAGTCCTGACTGGTGATTATAGTTGTGATCAAAGGTTTGGGTGGACCACGTATATTTTTCACATTTCAAATTGGGCCTTGGTATTCTGAAGTTTGGCTGCTGTAGAGAGAAACTGAAATGGAAATTACAGTTTTAACTGCGCTGTCCTTTCAATGCTAATGTGAACCCTGATTGGATAAAGATTCCGAATTGGACACATAGTTTTTGACAGATAAAATGGATAAAATAATTGCCGTTTGTGGTGGTGTAGTATATGGGCAGTGACAATCATTTTGACAAATAATTGCTCACAGCAACATTAAAAAAAAATAACTAAAAATGAACTACCGTATTTTCTGGACTATAAAGCACACCTGAATATAACCAGCACCCATTAAAATATAAACGAAATATATATTTTGTCACATATAAGCCGCACTGGACTATAAGTCGCTGGTATCCAGGCTGAGAAATAAGATATTTACATCAAAAGATTTTGTACCTTCAGTGTTTATTTATATACTTGAACTGATTGTTTCCAAACAGTGCCTGTAACACGGCAGTAAAAGTGCTGATCAAACAAAACAGAATAGTCATTTATGGTTTTATTCATTTTCTTCCTGTACACTAAAACCAAGTTACTTTATTTTCCCTCCTCCTGTGTACTGAAACCACACCACACAGCAAAGACATCCGGAACGGACCCGCGAAATGGACCCGTATCGGGGTCCACTTGCACTCAGTGCCGGATCAGCTTTGGAGCCGGATCGCGGACCTGCTGGATCCACGCTGCGTCCGGTCCGCATCTGCGATTAAAACCTTACCTCTGCGGCGGGTCCGCTCAGAACCCGGAAATCCATTGGGGAACCAACAAACCGACTGGACAAACTGATAAATCCAGGTGTGTCCGAGTAGCCACAATGGTCAGACACACCTGGATCAGTTTGTCCATTAATAATATATTGATATCGATGCTCACAAAATGAATGTAGAGTAGTATAGCCAACATAGGCTAAAACAGAATAGCCTTTAACTACTTGGTTTGTTTTTTGTTTTTTGCACTTCCTGCTAGAGCGCCCCCTGAGGGCTGAAGAAAAATTCATAGAAAAGCTGCATCTCTGTATAAGCCTCATGGTTTAAAGCGTGAGACAAACGTAGCGGCCTATAGTCCGGAAAATACAGTATTAGTTCATTTTTTGAAATGGTGGACTGAATTAGTTTGTTTTAATTTCTGTGAACTATAAATTGAACTAGTTCATGTAGAAAATGAACTTGCCCTGGACAGGTCTTCAGTCCATCGCAGGGCCACATATAGACAAACAACCACGCACACTCACAATCACTCCTACGGGCAATTTAGAACCACCAATTAACCTAACATGCATGTCTTTGGACTGGGGGAGGAAGCCGGAGTACCTGGAGGAAACCCACACAAGCACAGGGAGAACATGCAAACTCCAAAGAGAAAGGCCCCTGCTGAAGTTCGAACCAGGAACTTTCTCACTGTGAGGCAACAGTGCTAACCACTAAGCCACCTGCTGTCCAGACCTTTCATCAGTAGAAAACATTTGCAGTATCATGTAATGAAAAATCCAGAAAGGAAGGCCCAGGACTGCTGAGGAGCTAGAATCCTGCATCAGACACGAATGGGACAACACTCCTCTACTAAAACTCCAGCAACTGGTCTCCTCACTTCCTAGATGTTTACAGACAGTTGTTAAAATGCTGCAAAGTTTCTATATCCAAAAAATTTAGGTGACTTAACTTATCACTTTTAATATTCATGACTTTGTTCCTACTGTCTTGTTTAGGACACGGGTGCGCGTGTGGAGTAGTCGTTTAAGACCAAATGTATGGAGAAAATGTGAAAAAGAGCTTTTCTCGTCACTGATGTAAATTCTTTTTGTACACATGAATGGGATGTTTCAACAACTTGAGAACAGAAGTTAACAGCGTGCAGACAGCCTTATACCACCCAAACACATCAGCAACATGTGTGACACGTCACAGCCGACAGCTTCAGCAGCCATATTCAAATACTTAGATGTGGCACAAGCCACAAACGGGAGCTCTGTAGGATAAAGCAACAATGCTCATAATTAATCCTTTGTATACTTTGACACTAAATAAAACTGTCAGCACTGATTAAACATGAGCAATACACCAAATGTACACAATAGTTCCTCTATACATAAAGCAGATATTTTGAAAGACTTTTTGGATACTTGAGCGCACATCAGGATGACCTGTTGTATGAAAACATCTTAAAGCTGGTAACTGGCTTAATCCCATGAAATGAGAGGCCCTCTATTTAATATTTCCCTGCTGTTTTATGTGACTTATGTGGCTCAATGGATTACTTAGATTAGGTGGTTTTTTGTTGTTGTTGTTGTTTTGTTTCCATCACGTAATCTTGACATTTCTCATTATACCTTTTAACACCATCTGCAAACACAATTTGGGATTCTATTTAGATTTCTAATGTGTTTTGCAAATGTAATGGTGGATAATATTCCATCTGAGGGGTTGCAACAGATCTTGCAGCAACAGGTGGAAATAAGAATTAAAGCAAAGACAAAATTATAAGCAAAAGCAATTTTATACTTCCACACACTGAAACAGTGAGGCTGCATTGCTTAATCACATTTAAGAGAATTTATAGTTTGAGGACAATACCTTAAAATGCTTTTTTGGAAAAGGTGCGGTTTTCAAGGAAGTGATTCGGTCTAAGTGCAAATGAAGTGTTTTATTTTCACTAAAAGAAAACTAAAGGGAAAAAAGAAATTTAAAAAAACAGCCAAAAAAGAGAGGAGTGCAGATGGTTGCAGCTCAAGCTGGGCAACAAGGGAGTTTCTGCTGCTTTGTGACTGTAAAAAAACAAACATGTTAGAAATTAATTTGTAGAATTTTCTTTTTCAAGAAAAAAAAAGTAACTGAATTGAGACTGAGACTGAACCTTATTCTTAACATCAGTTTGCATTTATATTAATGGTTAGTGCCATAATCTGGCAAAGCATTTCCTTTTTTTTTTTAAGTCAGATATACATGAAATTTGATCATCAGATCGTAGTTTTCCTGAGTGAGAGTAAGAGTGTCATTCACCAGCCCTCTTTAAACAGTCTGATCTAACATATTTTAATAATACCTGAAACCCTGATTCTGTCAGAGAGGAATAAAGTCACTAAGATTGGTGCTTGAAAGAAAAGACAAAGACACAAGACAGGCAGTAATGTGTGTGGTGTGTGTAGTATACTGATGCATATGGTGTTTGTGGTGTATATAAATTAATGTTTCATGCAACCCCCTTATTCACAGCAGCCAGACTTAAAGCCACGATTCTGATCCTCAAACACTTGCTCATCATCAACCAGTCACCGCAACCAGTACTGGATCAGTGCTGGTGTTGGTGTGTTGGGCCAGTGTCATGCAGCAATTCTAAAAAGAAAAAATCTAATTATGACTTTCTAAAAAATGAACTAAGAGAGGAATGGAGCAACAATGAAGCTTAAGTCATGCTACTGACTTATCTAGCAGCCATGAGCTGGCTGTTAAATCACTTCAGCATTCCTTTCTGGGTGTGAATGCAACCAGAGAAAAAGGCTGCGGCCGCCCACCTCGTTGAATCAAACCACTTTAGATATTGTCTTTCAGTTAGTTCCACAAAACCACAAAATCTTCAGAGAGCAGTGAAGAAGTGTTTGATCAAAATGTGCCGAAATACCCCACACCCTCTATTTGGGCTATTCTATTAATAATATCTTAAATAAATCATCAATTCAGTGCCTTGATATCATCAAAGCAATATTGGGAAGTAGGTTGTTCAATGCTATTAGACAGTGGATTAACATCTCTGAGAAGATGTGTGTGCGCTCTGATAGCAGTGAATTATTAATATGATACACATCAAAGCTTTCAGCACTGTCAGAGAAAAAAAGAAATAAAATTTTCTGGCTGTTACTATCCCCATTGTCTAAATGTGTTCTGTCTCCTCATCTGTCTCTGTAGCAGCGCCAGATCTTAATGAATCATTGATACAACTTTCTTCACTTCTACTCCCAAACTAAGTCAGACATGTGACTGATGCACCCTGGTTGTGACAGACAAGTAAAGTAAGTCCTTCCTGAAAAAGGAAGAAAAATCTGGAGATTAATTAACCCAGCAAACAGTATTTGGTTTTTGAGACAGCAGATGTATTATGCTGCTCAGAATAAGTCACAGAAAGAACTCCTATTCTGGGACTTTGGCCTGTGAAATCTAAAAGCAGTAAGCTTTAAATGTCAAAGCTGGTTGACATTTTTGTGTGAAATTCTGGAGAGTAAAGCTTGTTACATGTTCCACTTAACTCCACCCGGGTGACTCACAGACAAGATAATGAGAAGGCTGAAATACATCACGCTTCACCAAACCCATCAAAACCAAAGACAAGGTGCTGTGGCAAAGCACATGATAGCTGTGCCTCCAGATCCTCCTCAGACCAGACAGTAAGTGTAAAGATGAACAGTAAAATACAAAAACAAGACATGTCAGTGATGAATGACAACATTGTATGACAACATGTGCTTTGAACATGCCCATTTCAGATTTGCACACCAGATTCTTACTTCAGTCTTCTGTTAAATTCTCAGGCGTCCTTAGTCCTGTTGTTTTGTCAAAGTTATACAAAGTCTACTCTGAAGGAGATTGTGCCTAACAGAAGTTTGGAAATATATTAGTTAGAATTCCAGTTGATTTAGGTTCAAGAGAGTCAGGTTCTTCTGTTTTGTGTTTGTATCTTTGAGTTTGTGACAGCTGATATAATTTTTTCTTCACACATCACTATACTTCCATTTTGGCTGCTCCCTGTTCAGGGTCGCCACAGCAGAGTGACCCACATGATTGGTTTGGCACAAGATGCCCTTCCTGTCGCAACCAGGATTCCAACCCAGAACCTCCCACATGATAGGCAACATCCCTATCACTGAGCCACTAGGGAGGCCCACCGCTATAATGGATTTAAAATAAAACAATCAAGATGTGATCAAAATGTAGCGGGAGCTGCAGCCAGCCGAGTCCGGCTGTGACTCCGCCAGCGCCGCTGCAGCCAGTGCCTCGTCGCCTCGTCGCCTCCAGGCTTCCGCCCGGTGCTGTGGCCGCCCGGCTCGTCACCTGTCCTCGTCGCCTCCTGGTTCCCGCCTGGCGCCGCGGCCGCCCACCTCGTTAAGTTGGTATTTTTGTGTTTTTGATTTTGGTTTTGATCTCCTGCTCTTGGGTCATCCTTCTTCTTATTGTAAACCATGACAGAGAGCTCTAATAGGACCCTACCGTGCTGTCAGGTCTTGTAGATAATGAGGAGCTAGGCCATTAAGGGCCTTATATGTGAGAAGCAGAATTTAAACTCGATTTGAAATTTCATGGGAAGCCAATGGAGGGAGGCTAACACGGGTAAGATGTGATCTCGCTTATGGATTCCTGTCAGGACCCTCGCTGCTGCATTCTGGATCAGTTGGAGGCTATTCAGCAAGTTTTTTGGACATCCTGCTAACAACGCATTGCAATAATCCAGTCTAGAATTGACAAATGCGTAGATTAATTTTTCAGCATCACCCTGGGATAGGATGGTTTTAATCTTCGCGATATTTCGGAGATGAAAAAAGGCTGTCTTACAAACCTGATTATATGCTCCAAGGTTTTTCACAGCTGTGCTGGAAGCCAGCGTAAACTCAGTTAATCCATTCTTTAGGTGTTTTATGGACCAAAGACACCTCTGTTTTATCAGAATTTAGAAGCAAAAAGTTGGAGGACATCCAGGACTTAATGTCATTAAGACACCCTTGAAATTTGGCCAACAGTTTCGCTTCCTCTGGTTTCATGGAAAGGTACAGCTGCGTATCATCAGCATCGCAATAAAAGTTTATGCCGTGGTTCCAGATAATTTTTCCCAAGGGCAGCATGTATAAAGTGAAAAGGATTGGCCCCAGCACTGAACCCTATGGGACGCCATGGCAGACCCTTGTCTGTACAGAAGAAACGTCATTAACTTGTATGAAACTGGAATCCTGTCGGATAAGTATGACTTAAACCAGCCTAATGCTGTCCCTTAAATTCCAACAGTGTGCTCTAATCTATGCAGCAAAAGGCTGTGATCAACAGTATCAAAAGGAGGACTAAGGTCTAGCAGAACAAGTACAGATACTTGTGATGGGTCCAGCCAACACCGATGCGTTGGCGCGTGCGTCGAGCTCAGAGAACAACACCCGTGTCGGTACGTGTCGATGCACGTTTCGCCTTAAGAAAGTCACGTGACCGATACAGGTAACTGTATCGAAACTGACAGTGACGTGCCAAACTGTGTTTATAAGGAAGCGCATCTGTCGACGGGATGCAGTGCCAAAAGAATCTCCAATCTTTTGTCACATGTCGTCAGAATCAGCAATAATTCTGGAACCAGCCTCAAGCTAAAAGAAAGGTTTCCAGCCGTATGGCACAATTTCGATCTCATATCGGAAAATAAGGTATTTGTTTTAATTTCCTTGTTTCATCCTGTTCCTCTCAAAGTTCCCACTTGATCTATCTGAATACAAATTCATTCCAAAGTGACTCTTAGTTTACTATTCATATTATTTTCTGCAGGTTAAATGTCGAATTTGCTCGACAGCGCTGTCGTATATAAATAAGTCTACCTCAGTGCTGAGACATTATAGGGCCAGGCATGAAAATGAAGCCCCAGATACACCCAGGATGAACCCAGGTACACAGCCATTCTACAACTTATTCACAGTTGCTTTACTGATAATTAACTCCTATGAATTTATGCTTTACTTATTTTTAACCATTAAGGCTTCCAGGAAGCAGATGCTGGATGAAGCTCTACTAAATTTCATCCTGAAGGACTGCCAGCCCCTCAGCATTGTGGAGTGAAGGGTTCAGGGAACTTGTCCAGGTCCCAGGATCCTTTCAGATAGTGGGACAACCAAAAGCCAATGTATCCGCACCTCTTCCAGCTTGCTTTGCCTACAGGAGAAAAACAGTCCGAAGCTGCAGGGACGGCCACAGCTGTCGACAGTTGGGCTTGGCCGATCTCATCTCTAATTTTGATTATTTTCCCGCTTAAAAAGCTCATAAAGTCTTCACTACTGAGAGTAGCAGGAATGCATGGCCCGACACAGTTGTGATTCTTTGTCAGCCTGGCCACAGTGCTGAACAGAAAACGTGGATTATATTGTTCTCTTTTTTTAATAATGAATAATAATATGTTCTAGCTCTGTGTAGGGCTCTTTTGTAGACTATTAAACTATCTTTCCAGGCATGATGGGAGTCCACAGATTTACAGGAGTACCACCTCCTTTCCATTTTACGTGCTTTCTGCCTCAGCATGCGAATATGCAAATTATACCAGGGAGCTGAGCTCCTGTGGTTAGAGACCCTCTTTCTCAGAGGAGCAACAGCATCCAGCGCTGAATGTAAACTATTGTTATTAGCGTTGACAAGTCAATCAATATCTGCTCAGCTATACTGTCATTTTCCACCATAGGGAGATGATAGAGAATGACCTCCTTAAATTTATTAACAGCATCTTCAGAAAGGCATCTGCTGTAATGACACGCTTCATTTTCTGTTTTAACACCACAAATGCTGAACTTGAATGTTATTAAATAGTGGTCTGAGAGAAGATATTCAGCGGAGACACTAACAAGTGATGAGTTTCTATACCACAGGTGAGAACCAGATCCAGGATATGATTAAAGCAGTGAATCAATTCTCTCACTTTTTGTGAGATGCCTAAGGACAGTAAAAGAGATGAAAAGGATTATTTAAAGCTGTCACTGTCAACATCCATGTGAATGTTTAAGTCACCCACTATGATGACTTTGTTTGAGCTGAGCACTAAACCAGTTAAAAAAATCTGAGAACTCAGAAAGAAACTCATTTCATTTTTTCATTTTATTGATTCATTCCAGACACGTCAAAACAATCTTTTAAAGCATAACAATTTTAACACTATCATGAATCTATGTAGGGGAGAATGAGGTATTGTGAGAAACTGGGTAATGTGAGACACCCCCTATCTAAGCAACAGGACGTAGCTGTGGTCATTTGAGCAGCTGATTGTCACCGTGGCCACAAAGAGATTGACTCCGCTGTGCTGTGGTAAGCATGTGTTTTGTACAAAAATACATTTTTGGGATGTAAAAGTAATTTTTTTCATTTTCACCATAATCAACTGTGGTGCTAAAAGTAATTGATTCAAGCGGACAACCTCATATCCCGTATATTGTCGAACTATCACCTTTTAAAATGATATGGTGCTGCGAGCCAAAGATTGGCCTGAATTCTGCAGAGAAGTTGTTTTAATAAAAAAGTGGTGGAGGGTTAAAGTGAGACAATTGCCATGGGGAAAAATAAGACACTGCTTCACTTTTCCCCTGGAGGCAAAGTAAGAAAAAAAATAAGCTTTGTTTTTCTTGTCTTAAACAGTATGAAAAATGCATCATGTCAAGGAAATACAACACGAAGACAACCTGGGGCCGAACCGCCCCTGAACAGATGGAAAGTGCAGCCACTGAGGTCATGGAGAAAAAGAAGCCCTTAAGATGTGTTTCAAAGGAGCGAAATTCAAGCCAAAGTCAAGCCTCCTAAGATTTAAAAGAAGAAAAAAGCAGTGGGGGGACCTTCTCACTGTGGGCTGGGGCTCGGTAGCCCAGGCAAAGAGAATTTTCACAGATGAGATGGAGGAAGAACTTTCCAAACACCTGAAAGAACTTGCTGAACAGTCCTATGGCCTCTCTCAAGCTAAGTGCCGCACACTGGCATTTGAGTATGTAGACAAAAACCATGTCCCCATGCCTGCCAATTGGAAGGAGATGCAGTGTGCATGTCCTGGAGGTGTCTCTGACCACCTCCAGGAGCCTCTCGTCCACCTCCAGGACCCCACTCGAGCTCTGTATGTAACCTACAGATGAAACATGCCATTAATTCTGAACTTTCTGTTTGTTTCAGGTGGTGACACAAAGTGGGAAAAGGCAAGTTGGTTCCATCACATCGGCCGAGAGAGGGGAGCTGGTAACTCTGGTGTGTGCGCCCACCCAACCTGCCCCAGCATGGGCGAACCCCCGCCATGCAGCGGAGACGTCCCAGCAGTGACGAAGAGTGACGGGAGGCACCCGAGAAAACCCCCCGAGCATCGCTACTAAGGGCCTGAACATCCACGCCACTGCAGTGCCCCACACAAAACCCTCCGAAGGTTCACAAAGACCCTCAGAGCCCAACCCCCGCCCCACCACCGAGGGCACAAATGTTGACCACTGAGGGAAACCAGACCCAAACAGCCACAGTGCCAGACCACAACACAGAAGGACCAAGAAAAGCAAAGGAAATCCAACTATCTCCCAATACACCACATACACACGCCCACACAAAAATACACAATCATACCAATATGTACAAGCTATTTACAGACACCCATTCGGGTTTACCTCAGACTCCAGATAAGCACCAGCAGGTGGCCGGTACACTACCACCAACAAGACTGGCTTTTCTGATTTCCAGCTTGTGATGGTTAGACTAAGTGTAAGGCTTTTTAATGTATTGTAATTGCATTTAGATTTTGATCTTACTTACTAGGCTAAAGTTAAGGACGGCTGCTACTCCTCCACCTCACCCTGACTGGCCGGCTGCTGCAGGGGAACTGCTAGCTGCAGCTACTCTAGGCTGCTCCGCCACTACGTTAGCCTGACTACCTGTCACATCTGACGGACTATGGTCTAGTTGGCAGAACTGAGCCTCTAGCTCACTAAGCCTCACCTCCAGAGCTGTGAATAAATTACTTTATGCATTTACTATTCTCACTAAAGGAGGCAGAAGAATAACTAAACATTTCACAGACTGAGCAGTGGGAGGGGGAAACGGAAGGAGCGGAGGAAGCCATGCTAAGAATTTAGTAGGCTAATGAGCTAAAGAACCGGCGATTAGTGGCAGTGAAAATACCAGGAAAGTGCAAAGTGCAATCGTTCAGTTACAATTTACAACAACAGTGTTGAGTTATCACTAAATCGAGTTTAGTTTTAAGTTTTAATAGGTTGAAAGAATCAGAGACCGAGACAGCGTTCAAACCACCGACAGAAAGTGACGCAAGACGTTACCCAAACGTCCAAACTCTGCTCAGTCAGTTGGACATGGTCTTTAAACTTACTGACTTAGAGGCAAGGCTTGGCATTTTGGGAACATGGCTCAGCCATAAATGATGTGGGTCTAGTAGATGTGGGTCTAGTAGACCACTGGGCATGTTCTGGGAAGACCTGGTCTGATTAAGTGAGAGCTTTCATCCTAATTTGGATAGAGTGGCTCTCGTCTACTAATCTGGGAAAGTTTATTGCTAGTCCTAAACTTTGACAATCCAGAGTCAAGGCCGGGAGGCAGAGTTGTAGTCCTAAACTCTTCTCACTTGCTCTTGTTAGAGCAGTCACCCACCCACTACTCCATTAATATCATATCTTCCCCTAGACTATCTAAAAATAAGATCTAAATTTAATCATGGAAATGGAGTGAACCTCCAATTCAATTCAAGTTAAATCCAGAAAACTGACTGAAAACAAAAATATGAAGCTCAAATATGGATTGTTAAATATCACATCTCTCTCCTTCAAATCTCTCTTTGGAAATTATTTTATAATCGATTATCATTTTGACCTTCTATGTCTTAGAGAAATTTGGTTGCAGCAAGAAGATTATGTTAGTAATGAATTGGCTGCCCCTACTTATACTTGTTATCACATTTCTAGAGGCACAGCTGGAAGGGGCTGAGTAGCTGCAATTAATAATTTTGGTGGGAAAATTATTTTCTCTGTTTTAGCCTCTAAAAGACTTAGAGATTCTGAGTAAGATCAACAATTAACTTTAAATAACAAGACTTAGAGATCACTGCAAACTAACAGGTATTTATTCTCCATTTGCATGCAAAAGGGCTCAGATCTGTACCTCAGCAGGCGATGCAGGAAATGGCAACTTGACAGTAGAAGACAGTAAGCTTTATCAGAACGTCCAATACCAAACATTGAGATAGAACTCCTGCCTGGCGCTCATGATGGTGTCACACAGGAGAAACCCAGTTAGATACGAGGCTATGTCAGAAATAATGTCCATGGATGCTCTGGACAAACAGGTCCCCGTGTCCTCTAGACCTCAAAGCGCCAATTTGACCATCACAATTATTCGAAGGGCGTAGAGTTAGCATGGACAGTGAGGACCTGTCCCTACGAATGTTCAGCAATTTTTGTACTGCCCCCATCAATAATTTTGCTCCCCCCATCCAAAGAAAAGAATCCCCTGATAGTTTCGCATCAATTGAGACATTAAGAAAGGGTTAAATCGCTACCTAAGCCCTTCCTCCTACACACGTCTAGTGTGATTCCCTGTGCATTTCCCTGCTGCCCCATTAGAGGAGGAAGATTCTTTTGTTTTTCGGAGTGCCAAAACTGCACAAGGAGAATAGTTTTTCCAGTTAACGTTAAATAGTCAGAGGCGAATTGTGTGATTTCAACACGACACACATGGGTATCAAAAGGTAATGAGAATGGCAGCAAAAATAAAAGAAGATGGATATAAGACGTTATTTTTCAAAGAAAAGTGTAAGTCAAGTTTGCTAACGAATGAGTCCAAAATAATAGAACACTAATTTTTCCGGTGACTGTGACGTAGGCTAAAATAGACTGTATCACTGTGCATAACTTGGTCTTTAAACCAACTGCAGACCAGACAGCCAGCTGTTGAAATATAAATATGATCCATGTCAGTTCTCTAAGCCTCCCAGAGTAACATGACTAACTTCTGTTAAATCACTGTAAGAGAAAAACTCTAACCTTGTGAAAGAAAATGATTCACCTACAGTTATGTTGACAGGTTAAGAATTTTATTGACACAGAAACATTTCATTCTAATGGCACGGACGTGTTGATTAGGATACAATTATTTTGAGACATAAACTAAGCATTTTTAGTTGTAATCAGAAGTTGTGGAAAAGTTGTGTTTGTAAATGAGTTTCCAAGCCAAGAGAGCTTGTTGATGAAAGTCAGATAGTTTTATTGGGAGCTTTTCGATTTTGCAATCACACTTCAAACAGAATGTGGTTCCTCCTATGGGAAAGGCATTCCAGATAGTATCTTGTCCATTTAATAGGTTTGTTAGTTATTTCACTTTAAGGGAGTTATTCAACATTTCAAAACTTAAAAACCAAAACCAGGCCACCATTTTTATTTTATTTTTTTTGCATTGTATAGAATATAGCATAGAATATACTTTTGTAAATAATTGTTTTTATGTTTCCAAATTAAATCAAATATTTTATCCAACTTTTGATATATTTGTTTGGGCAGTGTTAATGATAAGGACATATAAACAGACCTGGAGATTCCCTCTGCCTTTGACAGTAAAGCTACCATTTAAGGACAAATCTCTCATCAGCCACATATTGATTTACTTTATTTGCTCAATAATAGGGCCAAAATTAGAAAAGCTGCACTCCCAATTCCTTTAACCGTCATACCATTAATTTCCATCAGATTGGAATTGTTGAGAGGGAATAAAACAGATTTATTCAAATTAATTTTTAACCCTGACACAGGAAAAATTGTGGATTCTTCTCCATCGTTGTCACGTCCCCGCTCTTCCTCTTCCTCCTCCTCTTCTTCTAATTCTTCTCTTTTCCGTCTTTCCTTGCTGTCACCGGATTTGAGTTGACGTTTCGGCCAAGCACATCAATCCGAAGGGTTACTGCCCCAACTGACAAAAACACCCAGTAAACTCAGAGAGTGGGCAGAATTTGAACTGGGTTGAGGGCGTGTGTTTTACGCACCCCCTATCAGAACTTTCTCGACTAACAAATTACGCTGTTGTCATTGATTGACACCCTCGTCACTGTATGAATACGCTCCCCACAGTATTTTTGCAGCAATGTAACACCATAATAATTGGCCAGATGACCCCTTTAACTCTTTCCTTTAAAAAACAAAAGGTCTGGAGTTGATATCAATTATTGAGTTGCCATTTGGCAAGCTGTTTTGTTTGGAACTGCCTTGGGGAAATCCTTGGCTGAAAAACAACATAAGTTTATAAGTGAGGCAGGAATGAGCCCAATTATCAGGCTGACCCTCTGTGAAGAGGAGGCAGCTTAGAGGGAAGAGGTGGCTCAGCTGGAGTCCTGGTCCCATTCTAATAATTTTGTACTTCTTATCGGTGAGGACCAGGAAGAGAAAGTGGAAACCGTGCACCCTGCACTTTTCAACTATCAATAACACTGTGAACTATTAGCATACAATTGCAATATTTAATATTACACATTCAATTAATGCCCAAGGTTACCTAAGAACTATAAACAATAGTTTGCATGTAATTCTGAACCTTTTTCTTTTTGCACATATTTTCATGCTCAAAGCTTTAACCACTGCGGCACATATGACAATCAATCCCTCCATAAATGTAAATACAAAAGATTTATAACACGATTCAGACCACCCGTAACATTGAAGAACAGAAAAAAGCAAGAGTAGACTTTGCCAGAAAACATATTTAAAAAAAAGCCTCCCGTGTTCTAGAATCAGTGTCTATGGAGAAGGAAAGGAAGAGCTCATGATCTAAAGCATAGCACATCACGTGTCAAACATGGTGGAGGCAGCATTGTCTCAATGGACGATTTGTGGCAGTCAATGGAATGGGCTCACTGGTGTTTATTGATGATGCGACTGCTGAAAGAATTCTGAGGTTTAAAACGCTATACTATTTGTTCTTAGAAAAGATACAAAAAGATACAAAACTGTACAGATGAACAGATACAAAACCGATCTGCACTTCACAGTGCAGATCGACAATGATTCTAAACATAGTGTTTTTTTTTATGTGCTCCTGCATCCTTGACTATTTCTAAATCCTGCCCACACACCGATTTCCAGCGGGGCCCGACCTAGAAGAGGCTTTGAAGCCAGCCGACTTTTGTTTTTCCTTCCTTTTGCCAAAAGCATAGTAGATGTCATTTGGGACGTTCAGTTTAATTTGAAAGTTTGTCATCGTGCTTCCCACCGCCAAATAATGTTAACTTTTTGTTTAGTGTCGTACTGTGCAAAATTATTTGTACTAGAATTCACAGACAGGTACTTGTGTATTGAGGGATCCACTTATCTGCCTGGAGTCCGTTTTATTTTCTCTAGATGTCATTCAAATTATGGGAAAGGCAAATGATGTAAAACAGAGGACAAAAGAAGTGTTGGCCAATTATTCCACAAAGATATTTTTGTGACGTTCTAGAAGTTTCTCAAAACAGTTAACAGATTGCAGTTTGGTGTAACTCCTTGATGCAGCTGAGTTATGTCCATTTACTTAGAAGGAACTCTGACTCATTTGACTTTTCCAATTATTCTGATTAACTTTGGTGGGGACCAATAGATATTTAAAAGACTCAATAAGTCCTTGTTCTTACATTAGGCAGAATTTTAGAACTTTAGTAGAATTCCTTGTACAAACAGTTATGGCATATTGCCTTATGGACGGTGATGTGAGCTGTTTGGAATGGCCCGGTCTCTGGACCTTGAAGTAATAATGACTTAAATTTAAAAACAGAGTGCAGTGCAAGTAGTGAGGACAACAGAGAACATGTTATTCAAAATGTATACCAAAATAATGAAGATCAGTGTGACAGGAAGGTGAGAGGCAAGGCAAAGTCAGTAGTGTCAGGGAGGATGCAGAGAATTATGGGGGACCCAAATACAGGCTTAGCAGTAGGTTGATATGTAATATAGAAAGAATCATATTAACTCACTAAGACAAAACAAACTCAAGGTGCTGCTGATGAGTTAAAAAAATCCAAAAACAAAAGAAGAAACAGGCAAGGAGTGAAAACCTGATACACAGTTTTTCTTCTAGCCTGTTTTCTGATGACCAAACTAAACCTGGAGGTCTAAATACTAAAGGAAGTAATGAATGATATGATGCAGATGTGGGACAGTATCAAAACCCTGTGGGACAGATACAGGGAGGAAAATGAAACAGAAGTCTATGGGGGGTAAGACAATTGTAAAAATAATGTGTTTGCACAAGTTAGCATTAGTGTATATTCATGAAAACTTGTCGATGAAGAAAAAAAAGTAAATTCAAAATATATATTCATTATCATTACAAGTAAAATCATATGAATGCTGATTTGTACACACACATTTTTTGACAGCTGTCTCACTCCATACAATACATAAAGCTGCTGTTCACGGCAATGCATGTTTGAGCTGTTTCCCTAATCCGACACACTCTGATTCAGATGAAAGACTCACCATCAGCCTCTCATGAAGGTCTGCACTATTCTGTTAGGTGATGCTCACACTGTCAGCACAAATCCGATCTTTAGCATATACAAATCTGAATCTGATCCTCCTGACTGTCAGCTTATGTGTTAAACTGCAAGTGATCAGATCCGATGTGCATGTCCTTGCTACTGTTACCTTATCCACATGGTTGCTATGGTAACCTCAAACTGATGTAAACAATCCAAAATGGAGGGTGGTGAACTGTCTTTGCACCTGTCACAAGAGGTTTTGTGGATCCAAGGTGCGAAATTTTCTACATGTTACAAGAGGCAACCCACACACTTCTGTGGAGCACTTTATTTGAGCAGCTGTCTCTGCTGGTACGTCAGTACAGCAGAGCGCATGGTCCAGACAGGTCAGCTGTTAGCCAGCAGACGGCAAGACTTAAGTCACTGTCTGACATAGAGGACTGTTTGAAATCCTCTATGAGCTCCCAGACCACTGAGAATGAGACGTCTCTGTGAAAATCCAATTTGAATTGCATTTGAAGTCACCGCTGTATGTGGTTTAAAGCCTGGATGTGCTAAAAATCAATATGTGTGAATATAACTTTAATCTTAATGACCCAAAATGCACACCTTGTATTACATTTTGGAAAAATCAGTTTATATAGTGTACGGATTTTTAGAAACAACCAAATTCTACAAAATAAAAATGAAGAAAATCAAGATAAACATAAAAGAAACATAGATAAAGAAGAGTAGAATATAGGACAAGAAAGTAAGGCCTAAATGACAGCTGCCCTGTGACACACTCCCATGCTAGTGATGTGCTTTGAGAAACTAGTTCTGCAGGGAAGTAAAACAAAGACTAAACTAAATAAATAAAATCCCGCTTTTGGCACAACAGCTGCCTCCTGTAAGGAGTTGCACCTGCTGATTTTTAATGCCGAGAGCAGTGCTAAACAATGAGCACTCACAACTAAGGGTTCTACTGTGGGAATCAGGAAGTTTAAAAAAAAAAAAAAACCAACCATTTGCTGTTTTCCTGTTCCATCTTAAGTTCACACAGGCATCAAACATATCAGATAAGATGAGACAAGAACAGAGCCGTGGGTCTTTAGGAAGCTAAGACTGCTCCTTCTGTTATGTAGGAACGCTGCTTAATTTTCCTTGTTGCCTTTTAACTGGAAACTACAACCAAAAGCAGCATCGTGTGGCACTGAATCTTTACTCCTGGGAAAAGTTGTAACATTATTGAAATGAAATGAAAAATACTTTATTTATCCCATAAAGGGAAATTCAACACTGTAGCAACGGCTCTCTCTCTCTCTTTTTTTTTTTTTTTAGCAATAATAATAATATTATTACATTAAATATTAATCAGATATAGTCAGATTATTAAATTGACCCAGAGTGCATTGCGCACATAAAGTGTTTCTGGGCATTTTGATTAAAAACATACAGTATAATCAGCCTTTAGGTAATAGTTGATTTCTTTTTTCTTTTTCTGATAATGGACTTTATTTTTAGGAGAGGGTAAGTGGGATTCCTTTTAAAATATAATTTATATACTTTAGCAAGTGTTGAGGAACAATTAAATCTGAAATTTTTAAAAGTGAGAAATATTAAAAGTGAGAAATACATTAGCAGTATGAAGAACACATAATATTTAGGTCCAGCTTTGCCATAATTTAAGCCCGTCTTTTTAACAAAAGCAGGCTAATGAGGACTACCTCTGTATTTACTGAATCAAAGTGACAGACTTTTCATCAATGGAAACTGACAAGGACACACCGAAAGGAAGAGATGCAATCTTGAGTGATGCAGGTACATATTGCAGATTTAAATTAGCTCTGAGCTGTTGTAACATGGGCAACAACTACCAAACTGATTTCTTTGAGAACAGCAGACCTGTCACCATGTGTCGTAATGAAAGAAAATGGCACTCAGCAATTTATGGAGCCTTAATGTGTTTATGACAATGGTGTTTGTGTATGTGTGTGAATGAAAGTGAAGAGTGGAAGGCATGGAACCATTTTTGTGAGATTTCACAGTTTGACATTTACACGTGAAGGAGACCTGTAATGATAATTTGTGGAATTGTACAACATCTCTGCAGCTGAATCCTGACATAACACTGAAAATTCAACTTTTGAGATAAGAAGAGCAAAGAATAGTATAATAGAATAGTAATAGCAAAGAAGTTTTGTTTGATGGATACTTCATGGATAAATTGACCAACTGAAGCACGTGAACATAACAAACCATGCCATGATTATCAGATGGTTACAATTAAAGCTATGATGTTACTACCTACAAATGTGACAGTGATATATTTAATATTTCTGTGAGAATATACATTTTAACAGTGCCTAACATCATATAAAGCCTACCGAGGGAAATTGACACTATGGGCATTGAGGCATTCAGTGTCCCTGTTGCTATAGAAACTGATGTCACAGTGACATGATAGGATACTTTAGGCATCGGTGAAGGTGACAAGCTAGGAAAAATACAAGAGACAAAGCGAGAGGTGGAGAAAAGGGAAATCTTAGGGTCTTGTGAAGTAATATCATCTCAGAGAGGGATTCCCAGTGTGCAAATCACATTTTCTTTCATGTTGAACTAAGGGCATCATCAAGATAAGAAAGAAAAATTCAATGGAGGTGTGCTGAGATGAGCACCAGAATTGTTGTGAATGAAACAAAGCTTCCTTATACCTGAGTACAGAACAGCAGTAGTATATCACTTACACATTTTATTATATTTAATGTTAAGTGTGATCACACAGGTGCTATTTTTTACCGTAGTTTTGCATCAAACAAAACTCATAACTGATGATAACTGAATTCCACCAATCTCATCAGGGGAAGCAATACTCCAGACAACACCTTCCCAAATTATAATTTTGGTCTACTAGACCATATTTCCTTGATTCTCCCGACCAGTGTACTTTCAGCTGGTAAAAATGATTAAAACATAAAATAAAAGAGTGGACAGATGAAGACGCAGCAGCTCTAGGAGACTCTTTTGAGTCCACGGACTAGGATTTGTTGCTGCTTAAGAAAAACATACAGAAACACATAGACTTCATCCATGCAGTATCAAAGAATGATGATGAGAAAGCCTACGGCACTACCTGAACAAGACTAAAAATTGGCATCAGTTGAGAATGGAGAGAGGCCTCAACAATGGCAGGAAAGCAGTGCGTCCTCACCGTGATTGGGGCAACTCGCCAGAATCTGTGGTCTAATGACATCCATGAGCATTAACAATCAACAAGTTCTTGTAATTACCAACATTGTTCACCTTCTTACTGAGACAGGAAAGTGTTACCACCTGCTTCAAGGCAGCAAGCACATGGTCCAATCTAAAAATAAAAAAAAAAAAAACATTTCCCTGTGACACACTGCTACGCTGATGTGCTAAAGTGTTTGAGATACTAATTCTGCAGCATATCAAAGAGAATATTCCAGCCTAACTTTTCAGACTTTTTTGTACCAGGTTGTAAAAGTCTTTTATTAATGCTGTAAGACAAGACATTTTACCTTGGAGTTCAGTGGAGTTAGCCTCACTTTTGGAGTTAGTGGTCATTTGATGAACTGCAGTTCTTCTTTACTGCCACAATGGCTTCAACTTTTAGAACTGGATGTTCCCCCTTGGTCACATCTGCCAAGACCCCTCCTGTATCTCTGTGGACCCCAGTCTGCATACTCAGACATGAAGTCAAACCTGTAGTGAAATTTGCTGATGACACCATCATCATTTATTCATAAAATTTTGAAATCAACAGTTATACCAGTGGAACAACCTGCTCCGAAATGTCAATAAAACCCAGAAACTGATCATCAGTACAGCTGAGGTGGAGCAGGTGGGCAGTTTTAGCTTCCTATAGGCATTATTATTAGAGAACTTGTCGTGCTTGGACATGTCTGGCCATGTGAAGAAAGCTCACTTTAAACTGTACTTAAAACTGGACAGAATATTGTCCAGATAAAACCCACACTTCCCGATTGGAAGTAACATAGAAAGACTAAAACTGTGATTTTAATAAATAATCTTGATGGAATAACAATTATAGAATTGAAAACTGAATGCCTCTTAAGACCAAATGTACATTTTAAGTGGATTGCTGTCAAAATAGCAGGATAATCAGATTTACTTTGCAGTTTCTTTACAATTTTCTGAGGAAAGAAAAAACAATACACACACAAATGTTAATTTTGAACCCTAAGATTTTATTTTCAAATGACTGAAAAAGTGTGATTTCAATAAAGTTAAAAGCAGGTTTTCTGCATGAATAAACACATTTCCACAGAAACATCTGCAAAATGGGATTTTAATGAAGGTCTGTGCGCATAATTACTCTTACCATGCCTCTACATTTATCCAAACAAACTGAGCTGCATTCGCTTAGTTTTGTTGTTCAAAAATGAAAAACGAAACATAAAATACAGAACTCTATAAACTTTAAATTAACTTTCCTCTATTACAGACGCATTCACACTCTCTGCGTTCAGTTTGAAGTAAAGATCTGTACTGTTTTTTTTAGGTTTCTTTCTAAACAGATTAACGTTATATAGTTTAATTAGTGCACTGAAGATGTGGTGAGATTATTTTCATTAACTTTGTAGAGAGCCAGGTCAACTTTCCCCCCTTTGTTCAAGTCTATATGCTAAAGTGATGTGAACATTTGTGACATCGGTCTTCAAAAAAGTACTCATGCTGATAGAGCTATATTTATATGATTATTTGACTGGCATTTCCTATTGATGTAAATATAATAATATCTTGGAGACTGGTAAATGGTAAATTCAGTAGTAACTAACGCATTTGATAACTAATTATTTCAATTTTGCCGCATATTTTCTCTTTCTTGTAACTTTATATGCTGCCATCATGGCCAGATCTCTCCCACAGAGAAACTTACAAGGCTAAATAAATAACATAAAAACGTACAAAATAAATTACTGTGCGGTTGTAAATCATAAATGGCACCAATGCTAGTGTCCAGTTCTGCTGGTGAGGTTCAAAACTCACCCTTATCTCTGAGCACATGAACAACAAGCTCATGTCTATGACCATAAGTCAACCAACAATAACTCAGGAGCCTGTAATTTACCAACCACACCAGTATGGATGGTTTCTTGTCACAACACAAGACAAAGAGCACACATGGGCAAAATATAGCATGTGTGCTCTTTGTCTTCAGATGACCGAAAACAAAGTTTACATTTGCCATTCAATTTGACCACACAAGACGGCGTTATCTATGTTCAAACTGGGCTGATGTCTTTCTGGAAGGTGATGAGTCAGTAATGCAGCACTTTTTCTGGAAGAATGCCACCTAGAATGAATGCTTCAGAAAAGAAAAATGTTGTGACTTTATTCACTATCTGTTATAACCACTAGCAGCATACTGGAAAAGTCAAATGAGTATGTGATTAAAACGGACATTCTTCAACCAAGCATGCAAACTGGAGTGCAAGCTCATCATTGATGAGAAAAAAAGGTCCATCAAAAGGTTTCCAAATTAATATACTTGCAGATAATTCTTACCGAGCAATACAGCTTCTACAAATCAACAGTAATAATTATCTACAAATCATTTGTGTATATAGAAACAAAGACATATGAACGTGATTCATTGTTTACATAAGATACTAAAGATGTCCATATTATCGAGTTTCCAATGACAAATAAACCCAGTCAATGCCATTTAACTATATTCAAATCTTTAATATTATTTTATAACTAGGGCTGGGCAACGATTAAAATTTTTAATCGCGATTAATCGCATGATTTCCCTGATTAATCATGATTAATCGCATTGTTCAATTCAATTAAATTTTATTTGTATAGCGTCTGTTACAATGTCAATTGTCTCTAGGCGCTTTACAGAGACCCAGAGCATGACCCCCGAGCAAATATCATTAACTAATAATATAATATTGAATCCTAAACAAGGATAATGGCAGGTAAAAAAAAACTCCCACAGTGGAAGAAAAAAAACCTTTAAGCCAAACAGTGGCAAGGAAAAACCCCACTTTAAGAGGAAGAAACCTTGAGCAGGACCTGGCTCATATGGGGGGACCTTCCTGTTGAAGGCCAGCTGGGTAGAGAAAGAAAAAGAGAGGAGAGACAGGACAGAGAGAGGATGGAGGATGGAGAGAGGAGAGGACACAAATGACTGAATAAAATGACCATATAAACAGATGCAGGTAGAAGCACTGAGGTGAGATGATCAGAGGATTAGGATGCCGGTCACCACGGCAGTCTCCGCCCCAAACACATCTACACATGCAGGTGGAGGTAAACCCCGGGATGGCCAAAGGATGGAACTGCAGGTCCAGCATGCAACTCAGGAAACTCTGACCTGCAAACATACACAAAGAAAAGAAAAAAGTTACAGTTAGTCTAAACTAGAGTGTGTAGGGGCTAATAGTTATAGCCATAGTTGTAGGAGCTAAGATTAGAGTAAGCTCGTCTTAATCACAGCTTCGTCATAGTTATGCTGCTATAGGCCTACGCTGCAGGGGGACACCAACACGATCTGCTGAGTGGTGTCTCTACTGCTCTGCCCCCTTTCCTTCCCTTCCCTCCTCCCTTCCTCCTCCTCCAGCTCATTCATAATTATCATTATTAAATGGGAGCACCTTGTTACTGTACTGTGCTACTGAGGTCCAGAAGAACAATGACAGATACTAGTCCATTGTCTGAGGCCATGAGGAGGCCGTCGGTGATTCTAATCAGCGCTGTTTCTGTGCTGTAATGAGTTCTAAACCCTGACTGAAACACTTCAAAAAGGTCATTTCAATGCAGGTGTTCTCCTAGCTGACTAGCAACTATTTTTTCCAGAATTTTAGAGATAAATGGGAGGTTGGATATTGGTCTATAGTTTGCCAAAATGTCCGGATCAAGAGATGGTTTCTTAAGCAAAGGTTTTATGACTGCAACTTTAAAAATCCTGTGGTACATATCCTGATTGTAGAGATAGGTTAATCTGATCCAAAATTGATATACCAATAAAGGGTATAAAGGTGCGTATACAAAGGTTGTATACGCAAAATCAAATAATGAATTCAAAAGTAGTGTAAAGGTCACTTTTATTTAAATGTTCTGCTGCCATATGAACTAAATTGCCATCACATTTGTTGTTCAAACACTTTTAACATCAACACTTGTCAGTAACACATATTTAGTGTAAATCTCATCTTAAAAAATGTAAAATCAAATGAAAGCTTATTTCCACTGCCAGGGCATTAATGTCATCCTGTTTTTATAAAAAAATAAAAAAAAGTTTACAAAAAACCTTGTTTCTGTCAAATCCAACGTCTGGGAGAACTTTAAAATGAAAATGTCCATGTAATAGTTCTGTAACTTTATCAATCTGTGCATCATTCGTTCTTTTCATTTCCAATTGGCAATCAAAAATTAAAAAAGGAAAAAAGAGACGTTTTATTTCGTTTTTCGTTTTTTAATCTAAAACAAAAAACAAAAAAATGCCTGGTTTTTCATATTATAATTTTAGACTTGGATCAAAAATACCAAATTAAAAAATGGGCCACGGGACCGAACTTGTTTTTAATATTTAATTAGGCTGGTTTACGTGACCTGGAAGTGGCTTTGTGCGTGGAACTTCCGGTAGCAACTCGGGTAGCAATACTAACAGTTCAGTCTGTTTAAAAAAGAAAAAAAAACTGGGATGCATCAAAACTTTCAAGCCCATTTGTTCGAGTCCAGTCAAGTGCAGGAAATTTCAGCATGTGTCAAACTGCTGCTGAATAAGTCATTGATCAAACTAGTATTTGATTCTAGCGCCTCCATGCTACCGGAACTGCCGCGCACAAAGGCACTTCCGGGTTACGTAAACCGGAAAAATTAAATATTTAAAACAAATTCTGTCCCGTGGCCCATTTTTTCATTTCGTATTTTTGATTCAAGTCTAAAATTAAAATACGAAAATCCGGGCATTTTTTCAATTTTTGTGCTAAATTAAAAAACGAAAAATGAAATAAAATGTTCCTTTTTCCTTTTTTAATTTTTGATTGCCAATTGAAAATGGAAAGAACGAATGATATATGGATTGACGTAGTCCGTGTATCATTTGTTTTTTTTTTCTAATCTAACACAAAAAACAAAAAAGTGCATGTTTTTTTGTATAGCAGCAAGAATTGCAGGGATTCTTCAAGTCAGAGGGTTCCCATCAATATATTCTGATAACATCTTCTTTATTCCATCAAAATTAACAGCAGGAATAATCTCGCGCATCCCCTGCTGGTGTTGCACAAAACCTGCCTTCTTGAAACAACACCCACCACAGCTGCGTCAAACACCAAATGTAAGACTTACTTTTTTTTTCAGTAGCAAATAATAGCACACTGCACAGCAAATTACAAAGCAAAAGCTTAAATTGCTCTGTGAAATTCTTTTAAATACTCTCCTCCCTTAATTTTGTACTCGGAAAGCAAAACACCCAGAAATATAATTAAAACACAGCCAGGTGCTGTAATCCCTTTAAGCATGCCTGCCCCTCATTGGTGGACATGGATTGTAATTTGCCAAACAGTTTTGCTTCTGGCAAAAAAACTGACCCTTGTAATCTAGTTATACAACACAGATTACACACATTTTTTACCTCTTTCATGTTACATTTGAATACCAAAGCGTTTACACAACTTGAAATTATAACAAAACTCATTGCTCTTACAAAGCGAGTCAATTACCCCTCTTGTTCAAAATGATTTTCCCTCAGTGACAAAATTGCCATAACATGCTTTGTATGTACATTTGACTTTCACATGGTGCTCTGTCATAGGTTTCACTGTTTGTCCATTTGTGTCCAAAGGGATTTTAGCTCTTCCCTTTGAGAACCCCTCTTGGGAAATGATTGTGAGGATTTATCACCCTGTAGCGGTGACTAGTTGTGACTTTTTATCCAAACTTCAAACATCTGTCAGATTGTGACTGATTAATCAATCAACAGTTACATTAAATCTTAATGTTCAAAACATTAATCACTGCAGATATTGAGACTTTTAAAGATTTAGTTTCAGGAAAGAAGCACCAGCTTGTCTATGTGTTACTGGGTATTACTGGCTTGCTATTGGTGAGTAAATTCAGTGCTTGTTTGCATCTTACTTACTTACTTTATTAGAGTGCTTTTACAGTTCATCTCGAGGGGGTGCATCATGCAGCCAGTGTCTGTAGACAGCCACGGGATCTATATTCCAGTGCTTGTGGAACGAGATCGCCTGTTGTGAGGAAATCAGCATCTCTGAGTAGTCATCCGGTTGGGCCTAAAATATGAAGAGCAAGTGGTTGTATTGTGTTTGGGGTGGGGTGAGGGGATGGGGGGGGTGGGGGCTCTCATGGTTTTCAACAAATTGGTGTGGTGGAAAAACGGGTCAAGCAGAGCATTTCCTTTTCTTCCTTCAGCTGTATCCTTTGTTAATGAAATGTGATTGTGCTTCATTGTTCTTGTAGCTTTTTTGTGCCGTACTTTCCCAGCCTTTTTCTTTTTCTGTATACCTTTTCAGGCCAGTTTCCAGGGCTACATGCTGACCTGGGGTCAGTTTCAGAAAGTGGGTTGTATACAAACTACAAGTATGTTGAACCTGAACTCAGGTAAAAATATTTTTACACAGACAACTCCTATCGGCTACCTGGAAGTCCCAGATAGTTTGGTGCGCTCCCGGTAAACACGTTCAGGCAGAGCCGCGAGAACAAGAATGTCAAATTTGGACTCGTCTGACCAAAGAACACTTTCCCACTTTGAAACAGTCCATTTAAAATGAATCTTGGCAAACAGGACATGATGGCACTTCTGGGCCATGTTCAAATATGGCTTCTTTTTTAATCAATAATAATAATACATTTTATTAAGCAGTGCCTTTTAAAAAAAACTCAAGGATACTTTACAGATCGATAAAAACATGATAGAGTTTTAGTTGGCTTCAGCAGAAGCATAGTGGATTCTGTGTTTCCCAACAGTGGTTTCTGGAAGTATCCTGGGCCCATTTAATAATGTCATTGACACAATCAGGCTGATGAGTGATGCAGTGTTGTCTGAAGCCTTGTCTCTTACGCACAAAGATGTCTCCAGTTTCTCTGAATCTATTGAAGATGTTCTGTACTGTAGATCAGCCATTCCCAAACTTCAGAGTACCAAGGCCCAATATGAAATATGAAAAATCTTGGCGGCCCACCGAAACCTTTAATCACAACTGTGATCAACATACAGGACTGGAAGCTATGTTCTGACATTAATGTAAGGAGTCAACAAATTACTTGACACGTCATATTAAGTTAAGATTACTTCTTAACGTTTATAAATAATGTTGTTAATATTTTACAGTAATTGAAAACATATTTAAAAAAGATCAAGGATTTAAAACACATTTATTTATGCTCATGGCCTGCCTGCAGTACCGCAACGGCCCACCAGGGGGTCGCGGCCCACACTTTGGGAATCACTGCTGTAGATGATGAGATTTGGAAAGCCTTTGCAATTTGACGTTGTGGAACATTGTTTTTAAAGTATTCCACAATCAGTCTTTTACAGATTGGAGAGCCTCTGCCCATCTTTGAGACTCTGCCTCTCTCATACATCCCTTTTATAGCCAATCATGTTACAGACCTGATATCAGTTTATTTCATTAGTTCATAGATGTTCTCCCAGCTGAATGTTTTTAAAATGTCTTTATTTTTCATCCATTTGTTCTTATTTATGTTCTGTTGTCAATAAAATATTAGTTTGTGTGATTTAAAGTCTTTTAGTTTTCATTTTATTCAAATTAAAAAAAATAGAAGTCGCAACTTTTCCTGAATTCTAGAACTTAGGAAATTGCATCAACAAGGTATAGGATGGCAGGGCATGCTGACAATATGATAGTCCTTGTCTTATTGTGATGACTAAAAACTCAATTATTTAAAAAAAAAATAGCCTTCCAAACAAAATAGCCATATCATTTCTATTCAATACTGATGCAGAAATACCTATGACAAGAGAGAGAGAGAGAGAGAGAGAGAGATGACTTGAAGGATTCCTGTATTTTCTTCCTTCAATGAGCCATAAAACAGCTCATAGCACAGTAGTAAAGAAAATCCTATTCATTCTAAAACCTTTTAAATCTTGGAATACCTAAGATGGAAATTGGTCCGAGCCTTGTGCCAGCTTGTGAAGAAAGATGAATATGTGACATTCAAATGACACGTACGGAGTATGTGCATGTGAATTTCTCTACCTGGTGAAACAGTGGACTGTGTGTGATGGGAACACCAAGCGAAGTGAAGCACTTGCCCAGCACCATGTCATCAGGAGCATCATCACTGTAGCAACCACAACTGCTGGAAAGCAGCCTGGACACTGCTGTCCTACTGAACACCATCCTATAAACACAAACACACACAAAAAATCAACAGAAAAAAAAATTTCTCTTGATGAAAAAGCACTTTGTCTGTGATCCTCTATTTTCATGATTTGGGTCCTGTCATAGCCATTTACTGTTTGGGGTTTTCTTCCTTGACTCTTACTTTATTGTCTTCTGATTGTTTGGGGGTTTTTTTTTTTCTAGATTTCCTATTTACTCCCACCTGCTCCCCAGTACCTTGTGTATTTAGTTTTGTGTTTCTCTTGTTCTATTTCAGTCTGTCTTCCCTCGGCACTTTTGTTAACACTTAAGCAAAACAACAAAACACAAGACACAACACAGAAAACCCAAACCATGTGATGGGTGATGGATGGATGGACGGACTTGTATGATTTTTTTGCTTTATATAAGTTATATTTTAAAGTTTCAAGATGTCTTTATTTTTGCAACCCTTCCTCCACTCACAGTCCACCATTACTGTTTATGACAGAATGCATTATGGACAATATGTGGCTAAAATGGTCCCCAGTCTCTCAATTAAAAGCGTATAAGCCTCATTAGTTCGCTTTAATTTCTCCAGGATGCTCCCCCTGCCATCTGCTCTCCCCATTTGCTGAACTTACTATGTCACATTTTAAGCTCCTTTTGAAGAAAAAGTATATTTCCAGATTTACGTTTGCTCCGAACACAAAATGGATGATGCATATGTTTCTAATGATCAGCTTATTCCTGTATAGTTGCAAGAACACAAATCCCTTGATAGTCAAACTTGAATTTATGGTGCATTACAAACATTTTTTTGACGATCCGATAACATATCATCATCAATATACAACGATCAGCCATATCATTATGACCACCCACTTCTTGTGCTCCTTAAAGAGCTCTGATCAGTCTGGGTCTGGACAAAAAACACCTGAGGATTTACTGGAGTGTCTGATACTGGGATACCAGCAACAAACTCCAGGGGTCCTGTTGGTTATTGAGTGGGGTCTCTGGATTGGAACTGCTTCCCACTGGTGACATGAGGTCCCATCATGTTGGTATCTGGGAAGTTTAGTGACCAGATAAACACTTCTCAGTCTTCACTGTTTTCTTGGAGCACTGCCAAAAAAAAATAGTCACTGTTGACGTGCTGGGGTGTGTGACTGGTCTGCAAAAATTGTTTGGTGGTTGAAAAGCATGCAGATGACATTCATGTGAATACCAGGATACACGTTTTCCCAGCAGAACATTGGACTGTAACGAGATAAACATGGTTTACTCATTTTATCTGTCAGTGGTCATAATGTTTTGGCTGAGCGACGTATTCTCATTCTGGCGCCTCACCCTCCTCCTCCTGTAATGTAGCTGTATCCATTTCGAACCAAGCCATAGCCGTATCTCTCTCCCAGGATCACTGCTTCCTTTGGATCATAACAACGCAGCAGTTGTTGCAACCGGGGTAAACTAAAAGATATTTATCATGGAAGAAACAGACAGAAAAAGAGGCCCATGCATGTATGTATGCATTCCGAAAAATACTCAAAACTATCAACAGGAAAAAAGATTTATTCAAGGAATGTAGCTGTTTCTGAAATTATTTTTAAGTTCATGAATTTTGCCTAATTGAAGTTTCTCCCTGGGATGTTTTTAGTACAGATTGACATCACTTCCAGCTGTCAGTCAGTCACGCTCTCATAAACCAGAGCAGATTCTAATCAGGCGTCAAGTGAAAACACCTGTGTGGGCGTGTGCAGAATCTCCTAATAATTAACAGCATGACAAGAGGTATAACATGTAAAGCAATTATCTTCTAACATTCTTCAGGCACAATGATGAAAACACTATTTAGTCAATAGCGTTGCATCAACATTTGGTATTTTCTTATATTAGCTGCACAGAAGAAAGTATTCCAGTACAATAAATATCCGGATAATGACATCTTTAAATATGGATTAAATATAGGTTCAATGTGAGTGAATATAAATGTAAACATTTTATGCATTGTCCACTGACCGTATAACAGACATTGATACAATATTGTTATTATTTTTTGGGTGAAACAGTTTGGAATAATATGGCTTGTAATGTTTTACTTTTTGTTGTTGTTGTTGGATATGCATTTAAAATTTTCATTCACACCCAGGTGTCAAAGCGTAAAATAAAAATTCTTATGTGTTACCTGATCAGAGTATCATCATCAACTATGAGCAGCCAGTCAGTCTTCGGCACAGCTTTACTTAGGAAACGCCTCAAGATGGCAAACGTCTTGCTACAGTGCCCTTAAGAGAGACAACATGCAGACAAATAGCTACTATGATAAAGATGAAGCATCTTCGTGACATTGTCCCTTCTGGTCACATTACTAATATAATATCAGAACTGAGTTATGGTAGTAAAATGGATCGGCGTACATATTACAAAATAAATGACAGGCATAAACATGTTTTTTAGTGCAACAGTTCCTTTCTAGTGACTAGTGTTCCTGACTAGTGTATTCATAGTATTTGTTTACTAAAGCACATACATTATCTGGCTAACTATTTGTTGACACAAATATCTAATCAAGCAATCACACGGCAGCACCTCAGTGAATCGAGACATGGTCAAGGCAACCTGTTGAGCTTCAAAATGATCATTACGAATGAGCGAATGGTCCACAAATGAAAGGACAGAGGAAACTGAGATTATAGAAAGGCAACAGTAATTCAAATAACAGCTCATTACAACCAAATGTGCAGAGGACCATCTCTGAACACATTATACATTGAACCTTGAAGTAGACGGACTACTGCAGCTGAAGACCGGACTCATTGCATTCCTGTCAGCCAAGAACAGGAAAGTGAGGCTTCAATTCACACAGGCTCACCAAAATTAAATAACAGAAGATTAAGAAACATTCCCTGGTCTGAAGAATTTGACCCCTTGATACCATTGTTTAAACATCACAGTATTGTTTCTGGCCATGCGCATCCCTTTATGAGTACACATCTTCTGATAACGACTTCCAGCAGTATAATGCACAAAGTGACAGTACGTTGAATCATCTCAAAATAAAATCTCTTTTAACATAAGAATGAGGTTGCTTTACTCAAATGATGTCCACTGTAACCAGATCTCAATCTTAATCCAGAAAAGCAAAAGTAGAACAACTGTTTTGTATTACTGATGTACAACCAACAAATCTGCAGTATCTGTGTGATGCTCTCATGTCAATACTGAGACCTCTGAGGACTGTTTCTAGCACCTACACTAACACTGAGGGAATACTTTAAGCAGTGTGTATTGAACTATTTCTGACCCACAGGTCCTAACCAATCTTCTTCATAATGAACTAAAAACATGCAATCTGTCAGATCAGAAATTTAGAAGAAGAAAAAAGGTCATCATTGACATGGAAAAGGGAGACACCCTCTTTCAGTTCAGTTGTTTTACATAACAAGACAAAATAAAAATAAAAAACTTGATCATCACGAGGTCTTTAAGTTAAGGTAAATACCACCTTTAAGAAATTAAAGAGCAGCATGGTGCTGCACCTCTAATATACTTGATGAAATGCTCATCAGCAGTTGTGACCCAAGCAGCAACACTCCCACTTCTGCTTCTGAGTCAATGGCTGCGGTTACATGATGTTTTTTAATTCGGAATTAAAATTAGGAATTAAATAATTCCGAATTAAACTATTTTCCTTCGAGTTTACATGCAAATAGTAATTCCGAATTAGGGTTTACATGGAAAACACGTTAGTTCGGCTTTATCCAACTCCACTTTAGGTCTGGGGGTTGGGAAGGGTTCTGATTGGATAGGGGGAGCCGACGTCTTTACATCTACCGGAAGAAAACAAACTTAGCTAACTGGTTAGCAACAACATTCCACTTATTTTTGACCTGGGTGGCGTCTCTATCTGCGAAACCTCCTTCATTTAACCTGGCCGCTACAACTTTGAAAAGCTCACAATTTTTATGTTTCCTGCCATCTGTTCTTTTAATTATTTCCAGTTCCTCCAAGCTATTTATTAAATAAATCGTCTCTGCTCTTGAACACCGTTTACTGCGTGCTGCCGTGTTGCCCAACGCGGAATATAAGCGTTATCGTGACAGACGGGCAAGAGAACGAGCATGCGCAGAAAGACGGGAATTAATTTAAACAGGAATGAGTGTATACATGACCGCGGAATTACTTAATGCGGAATTAAAATGGGAATAAACCAGCCACTTACTTCAGAATTAAGTTTAATTCGGAATTGACATTTTCATATGGAATTAAGTGTTTACATGGTAACTTTTATTCGGCTTTAACTTTAATTCTGAATTAAAGAGGAATTAAACTTCCCATATAAACGCACCCAATGAGGAAGTAGGTTTTTTTTTTGCAGTTCCTCGACTGCTCACTAGATGCTGACTCTAAAACAAAGAATTAAATATATTTACAGCCTGGTTCAGAAATGATTTTGTTAGATTTTATAGTTAGATTTTACCTCCTTGACAACTGTATGGGTTTTTATTGTACCATATCAGATTAAATTTATATTAAACAATAAAGCTGACCAATCGGATGGCTGGATGTATTTTGACATGTTTAATTGACAGCTAGCCATTGGCTCTGCCAGTATCTAAAAAGTTTGCCACTGCTGTCACTGTTTTAGCTACTTAGCATTATAGTGACCTCTGAGCTGTGAATAGAAATTGAAAAGATCATATTCATATTTTAAGGAGAATATGTTTTCTTGAGTTTATGTGTTGTGATAATTGTATGAAGTGACCACTATGACTGGCTGTTGCTGGTCTGGAAGGGTCTGAGGATGAAGCTTAGCTTAGCTTAGCCATGCTAACTGCAGCAGTCATTTCATGTCGACACTAAAACAACATTTGAGACTGAAGGTCCCGCTGCCAGGATAATCTCAACACAGTCAAGGGAGTAGAGTTGAGTGCAGCACAATTGATCATGTTCATAGACATGCATACGTAACACTCATGTCTTCAAGATTCAAGATTCAAGATTCAAGTCTCTTTATTGTCATTATGCAGGCATAACGAAATTTTGCACGACTCCCGACAGGCACACACATAGATATACACATAAAATACACGCATAAATAAATCACTCAGATAAATAAAAGAAAATATATACATATGCAAGATAAAAAACAACATTCTTTGTAGATGGTATTTACAGACTGTACATGTTTATTTACAGAGAACTGGCTGTGCAGGGGTTGGTGGGAGAGGTGGGTGGGAATGAAAATGGGGAGATAAAGTGCAACTTGGTGCAAGTCCTGATTGTGACACAGAGGTGTGAATCTGTGATGGAGGTAGGTGTGTGTGTTTGAGGGGGTGATTGTGTGGCTGTGGGGGGAAGGACCATGTTTAGAGTTCTGTGGATATCTAAATCAACTGCAATACTCAATAAAGCCAAAGACCTCCTAAACCAAGCTTCCCTTTACACATTATATTGTTCATTCATTTTACCATATATGTGCTACTGTGTGGAGGTGTGGGGGAATACATACAAAACAAACATTGACCCAATATTTATCCTGCAAAAAAGAGCTATACGAATTGTAAATAAAACAAAATATAGAGAACCGACAAATCCACTTTTTATTAAATTGAAAATATTAAAATTTAGAGATTTAGTTGACTTTAAAACAATTCAATTTATGTATAAGGTTAAAAACTGTCAACTGCCAGCTAGTATCCAAGAGTTGTTCCAAATAAGAGAGAGCGGGTACAATTTGAGGGGAAGCTACATGTTCAAGAAACCACCAGTCAGGACTAACATGAAATATCATAGTGTTACAGTAAGGGGAGTTACTCTGTGGAATGATTGTAGTGATGAGATGAAAACATGTAATAATATATCCAAACTGAAGACACTGTACAAAATGAAGATACTGTGAGCTTATGAGATGGAGCAGTAATGGCTTGAGTCTTGTTTTTTCTTTTTTCTTTTTTCTTTGTCTTGTTGTTGTTTATGTAGTGTTCTTGGCAGCTATGGGCTAACGTAGGTCTCGGCCTATTCTTTTGATTTTGCACTTATGGAATTGTACAAGAAATAGCACTTACGCTAACTTTATTAGGTTGTTTGTATGTTTTGTTTGTTTTTTTTTTTTTGTTTTTTTGTGTGTTTTTTATACCAAATGCTAAAGCAGATGAACAAGGGGGTAGGACTAGAAAAGTTTGTTTTAACTTCTTCCTATCCCTTTTGGACATGATGTTTGGGTGACAAATGGACAGAAGGCAGATGCATTGTTTTTGTTTTGTTTTTTTAAACGGATGAGGCTTTGTTGCCTGTTGATTTTTTATTTCATTTTTTTGCTTTTGTTGTTTTTATTTGTGGGCAGACTGTATTACTTACTCTGCCTTGATCCTGTTTTTATTTTGTTTTTTAACATGTTCAATAAAAATTGATTGATTGATTGATTGATTGATTGATTGATTGATTGATTGATTGATTGGGGTGGGGGAATGGTGGTTCACTGCAGGGGGGCTATGGCTTTCAAAGCTCTGGGGAAGAAGCTGTCCCTGAGTCTTTTTGTTGTGGCTTTGATGTTTCTGTACCACTTCCCTGATGGAAGCGGCACAAACAGTGCATTGCCCGGGTGGGTGGGATCGGCTGCCATGCGTCTGGCCCTCCTCTGGACTCGTGCAGTGTAGACCGAGTCCAGATCTGGTAGACGGCAGCCCACAATCCCCTGTGCTGTTCTCACCACCCGGGCTAGGTCCTTTTTGTCCTGTGACGTGCAGCTGCCGTACCACACCGTCACACTGAGACACAGGATGCTCTCAATGGTTGCTCTGTAGAAGTTCATGAGCACCTGTGAAGAGAGTCCAGAGCGCTTCAGCTTCCTGAGGAAGAAGAGCTGTTGTTGGGCCTTCCTCACCAGGTGTGAAGTGTTCACAGACCAGGAGAGGTCAGAGGAAATATGGATGCCCAGGAACTTGATGCTGTCTACATGCTCCACTGCCTCTCCATGTATGCAGAGAGGAGCGTGTTCAGTCTTCCTGGACCTCCTGTAATCCACGATGACCTCCCTGGTCTTGCTGGTGTTCAGGATGAGGTTATTCCTGCCACACCACTGTGTGAGCCTCTGGACCTCCTCTCTGTAGTGGGTCTCGTCGTTGTTTGATATGAGACCCACCACGGTGGTGTCATCCGCGAACTTCACAACCATGTTTGTGGAATGGATGGCAGAGCAGTCCTGTGTGAAGAGGGTGAAGAGTGCAGGGCTGAGCACACAACCCTGCGGTGTCCCGGTGTTGAGGATCAGTGGAGCAGAAGTGTACTTCCCTATCCTCACCACCTGGGGCCTGTTGGTGAGGAAGTCACTGATCCAGGACAGAGTGATGGTGATAAACCCAGGTTGTGGAGCTTCAGGGCCAACACGTCCGGGAGAACAGTATTAAAGGCTGAGCTGAAGTCCACAAACAGCATCCTGACATAGGTGTTGGGATGCTGCAGGTGGGTCAGGGCTGTGTGAAGTGCTAGCGAGACAGCATCCTCCGTAGAACGGTTCTCCCTATAGGCAAATTGCAGACTGTCCAGGCCTGCAGGGATGACGTCCTTGATGTACTTTGGACCTTCCTTCCTTCGGCAGGAAGGTCCCCCCATATGAGCCAGGTCCTGCTCAAGGTTTCTTCCTCTTAAAGTGGAGTTTTTCCTTGCCACTGTTTGGTATAAAGGTTTTTTTTCTCCCTACGTGGGAGTTTTTTACCTGCCATTATCATTGATTGGATTTAATTATATAATCTTAGTTGATGATATTTGCTCGGGGGTCATGCTCTGGGTCTCTGTAAAGCGCCTAGAGACAATTGTCATTGTAACAGACGCTATATAAATAAAATTGAATTGAATTGAATTGAATTGAATTGAACTTTAGGAGGATACGCTCGAAGCACTTCATGATGACTGGGGTCAGAGCAACAGGACGGTAGTCATTGAGGCAGAGCCTTGGTCCAGCAGCATTTGTTTCCATTCAGTAGTGATGCTTGAAATGAGGATGTTCGGACAAATGAAAAGATACAGTATGAATATAAAGTAATGTGAATAATCACCCTGGGTTAGCAGAGGCTAAGGCAGCCAAGCTAAAAACAGCTAACTGGTGGGTATGTTCCAGTTTGCTTCTTAGCGTTGCTGGTTCTGCTTTTTTGCAAAATTGTGCCGTGCAAATTCAAGAAAAATTGGGCTTCAAATACTCTCTTTACAAATCTGTGGGTTACGTGACCGGATACTGTGTCCAGTAATTACAGTCATAGGTGTGACTGCATCTAAAAAAAGTGATTTAAGTGACTTTGAACGTGCCATGGTTGTTGGTGCCAGACCGGCTGGTCTGAGTATTTCAGAAACTGCTGATCATGCACGACCATCTCTAGGGTTTACAGAGAATGGTCCAAAAAAGAGAAGGTATCCAGTGGCAGTGGTGGTTCTGTGGGTGCAAATGCCTTGTTAAAGCCAGAGGTCAGAGGAGAATGGCCAGACTGGTTGGAGGTGATAGAAAGGTAACTGTAACTCAAATAACCAGTCGTTACAACCGAGGTCTGCAAAAGAGCATCTCTGAACACACAACAGACTGAACCTTGTGGCAGATGGACCACAGTAGCAGAAGACCACTCCAGGTGCCACTACTATCAGTTAAGAACAGGAAACTGAGGCTACAATTCACACAGGCTCACCAAAATTGGACAATAGAAGATTGGAAAAACGTGGCCTGGTCTGATGAGTCTTGATTTCTGCTGCAACATTTGGATGGTAGGGTCAGAATTTGGCATCCACAACATGAAAGCGCTGGATCCATCCTGCCTTGTATCAACGGGTTCAGGCTGGTGGTGGTGGTATAATGGTGTGGGGGATATTTTCCTGGCACAGTTTGGGCCCATTAGTACCAATTGAGCATTGTGTCAACGCCACAGCCTACGTGAGTATTGTTGCTGACCATGTCCATCCCTTTATGACCACAGTGGACCCATCTTCTGATGGCTACTTCCAGCAGGATAACATGCCATATCATAAATCGAGAATCATCTCACACTGGTTTCTTGAACATGATAATGAGTTCAGTGTACTCAGATGGCCTCCACAGTCACCAGATCTCAATCCAATAGAGCATCTTTGGGATGTGGTGGAACAGGAGATTTCCGTCATGGATGTGCAGCCGACAAATCTGCAGCAACTGCGTGATGCTATCATGTCAATATGGATCAAACTCTCTGAGGAATGTTTCCAGTACCTTGTTGAATCTATGCCACGAAAGATTAAGGCAGTTCTGAAGGCAGAAGGCGGTCTGAAGGCAGAAGGCGGTCCAACCCGGTACTCGCAAGGTGGACCTAATAAAGTGATCGGTGAGTGTATGTGGAAATTCAAGTGTAATATATCCACCTCTTCTCTGGAAAGAGGAAGGGCTTTAAAGTTATTGTCATACTTTAGTATGACTCCCCTGTCTGATACGCTTAAAGGATGTGAGGACAAGAAGCCTTACACTCCAGTCCTCAGCTGGCTAAAATATTTGTAAAGCTTTTGAAAACAAATCAGAAGCAAAAAAGTCAAACAAAAGAGTAAGGAGAGCGGTGACTTGGGTCCGTGAACTACCCATGTCACAATCACCAGGCTGGTAAAAATGAGGCGATTGCACATGTGGACATGAATGGTAGAGGCCCTGCCTGTACTTCTGTCTTCAAAACAATTTCATCACATGATCGAAAAACTTGAGAAACTATCACCGTCAACAACAGTGTGGTTTTTGTGCTTCTATGATCAATTTTTTTGTACCTTTCCCACCTATGCTACCACTTTAAGCTTAGCCACAGCTGCCCAAATCTTTCTAAGGAAACATTGTTTTCTTCATTGTCGTCATCTGTGTGCATCAGGAGAAAGTCACACAGAGAACAGAGGTGGGCTCAGAGACACGGGAACAGAGTGTCAGAACAGAGTAACAGAGTCTTAAATTAGTTTGTTGATCTCCACAAGATCAACAAAAGACGTAGGATGAAAAACATCCTACAGCTTGTCGATTCTAAGAGACGCGTTGTCAGCACAAAAAGCCTGAGCACAAGGGACAGGAGCACACTGAGCAATAACCTTGTTGTCAGAGGCATTCAATGTTTATCATTCATTCAACGTTTGTGCTTGGTGAGTTTTTCTTTTTTTTTTTTTATTTCCCTACTCAGCATTGAACTCAAATTCCAACACACTCTTTTTGAGATCATTTTCATCAGGGCATTAGGCAGCCCATCATCATTTTTACACTGCAAACTTTCTCATGTTCCTCTTTCTGTAAAAAGCCCCCGGCGGAATCAGTTAATATTTTAGATAAGCTCACCTCTATCTGTATTAGGCACTCCCAGATTGATTGTGGGTATGGAGGCATCAGTGGCATCGCTATAATACTCTAAAAACCCAGCATATTTCTCCCAGGTCGCCTTCACCACTGGTACTGCAAGAAGAAAGGGAAAAGATATAAAAGAGGATGAAGGTCGGGGGGAAAAAATCTAACGTACAACAACATTCTGAGAAATTTAGCCACTGCATCCAATTTGATGGCTGCCAGCTCATAATTAAAACTCAACATATCTAATTGAAAGGGCTCCCATAAAAATCAAGGCTGCTTTTAATTGGGGGCAGAAAAGAGAATTAATGATGGATTATCTGGACAATAAAATCATCTACAATAGAAAGAAGATAATTCCCAATTACGGTATAATCAGACAAATTGATTTTGATCCATGACCAATCTTAAATTAATTAATTCCTTAACACATTTGATAATTATTCAAGCATGGAGTGTACACTGTGGCACCTTGCTAAGCAGTTCTAATGAACCAAAATTAAGCCAAAACACATAAAATTTAATGAAATACTCTTCATTCTGCTTCTGATTATGTTAATTGCTTTAAAATATCCAGTCCATAACTGCTGGTTTATTTTGACCCTAAAAAAAAATAAATAAAAAAATCAGTGTTTTGGATAATTACACAAGCTGCTGCAATTTCAACAGACAGTTTAGATGAGGTTGTGAATTTAAACAGGTAGCTTCCACCTCACTGGTTAACTGGGAGTCAACGGAACATCAGATTGTTAGACAACTAAATGAAGAAAAAAAAAAGCACTGACAGATAAAAAAAGAACTTAAGTAGAACTTCTGGCACTAAAAATCCTCCAGTCAAGCTGGCACTGAGATATTCTTTTCTGAATACAGAAACAGCAACTAACAATGGCATCAAGAAGCTGAAATACCATCCATCCAATCAATCAATCAATCAATCAATCAATCAATCAATCAAACTTTATTTATATAGCACTTTTCATGCAAATTGCAACACAAAGTGCTTCACAGATTAAAGGCAAACCTGCTCCACCCACTCCACCCACCAATCCGTCTTCCCCAAGACCAAAGATACAGCACAAGAACACAGACACCCCCCCTCCATCCACCATAAACAATGCAGTGAGTATTAAAATGTAATATAAGGCTGGGCATAGATGAGTCAGAGGAGGAAACACACCCAGGGAGCCGTCTGCACCAAGAGCAGCAGGTCGCCCATGACAACCAAGACTCCAGCACAGGACACCTAGAGGAGACGTGGGAGTGACCCCCAAACCTCCACCAGGAACCCACAGCACAGCAACCTGACAGCCACAAGTGAGCCCCGCTCCCGATGCAGAGGGCTCCCTCAGAGGAAACACTGGAATAAGCTAAAAATAATAATAATAGATAAAAACATAAGACCCCTAAAAAGCTTAGACAAAGGCTAAATGAGGCTAAAATATGGGATGGAGCACAAGCATTATAAAGTATAAATAGGACAGTGAATTAAATACAACATAAATATGATAAATAATACAGATAAACGACTAACAAATGATTACCAAGTCAAAACTAAACTAAAAATAAATATCAGTTAAAAGCTAGACCAAAAAGGTGGGTTTTGAGCCTGCTCTTAAAAATGTGAGCATTCTCTGCATCTCTGAGGTCCTGCGGTAAGTTGTTCCAGAGTTTAGGACTATAGAACTTAAAAGATATCTCACCCTGAGTCTTTAAATTAACATCAGGAATTTGGAGGAGACGCTTGCCACAGGAGCGCAGGGTCCGTGAAGGTTCATAGGGTAAAAGCAGTTCTGAGAGATAAGAAGGCCCAAGACCATTAAGACACGTAAAAACCATTAAAAGAACCTTAAAGTCAATCCTGAAAGATATGGGGGGTCAATGCAGCGATTTTAAAACTGGTGTAATGGTGGGCCCGCTTTGTAAAAGTTGTAGACCTTTAATGCTCTGCTTCGGAAGACCAGAAAGCAGGCCATTGCAATAGTCGATGCGACTAGTGATAAAAGCATGCATTAGCGTCTCCGTGTTGGCCTGAGAGAGAATAGGGCGGACGCTGGCTATGTTTCTTTAGTAATAAAAACCAACTCTGGTGATGTTCTTGATGTGTTGGATAAAATTCAGCTCAGAGTAAAAGATCACACCCAGGTTTTTCACTTGTGGTGATGGATTAAAAGAAAGTTATTGTAGTTTGGGTAAAATAGTCTCTTTCAGGGCCTCAGGACCAATGACTAAAATCTCAGTTTTGTCAATCAATAAATCAATCATGGTTAAGCTGGAGAAAGTTTTCTGCCCTCCAGGATGTGATATCTAAAATGCAGTTGAGAAGTGCATCTATCGGCTTTGTGTCATCAGGAGACACGGAGATGTACAGCTGTGTGTCATCCGTGTCTCCTGATCCCCTGACCCGCCAAGAGGGAGCATGTAAAGGTTAGAAAGTACTGGACCTAAAATCGAACCCTGGGCCTCACCACATGTGACCCCATGGACCCTTGAAGAACAGGTGTCTAGACTTACCAAAAAAGTCCTGTCTGTGATAAGATGTAAACCATTTATGGACAGCAAAAAGAGATGCCAATGTACTTTAAACACGCTAAAAGAATGGTGGGGTCTACTGTGTCAAACGCAGTAAAACCAACACTGTAAGCTTATGTGAATCATAATTTAATCTAAAATCATTTAAAATCTTTAAAAGGGCTGTATTGGTGCTGAGGTTTACTCTAAATCTGCACTGAAATTTCTCTAGGAGATTGTGTGTGGTGGTGATGAAATCATTCAAGAGTCCCATATGGTCTAGTGGTTAGGATTCCTGGTTTTCACCCAGGCGGCCCGGGTTCGACTCCCGGAATGGGAACTGACCCTTTTCAACCATCATCCCCAGAACAGCCTTAACGCCCAAAAGACAGTGGATATGGTTGTGGACTATAGGAAGAATTCAGCCCCACCTGCCCCCATCATCCTCTGCAGCTCCACTATTGACACTCTGGAGTCTTTCCTCTTCCTGGGAACTGTCATCTCCCAGGACCTTAAGTGGGAGCCGAACATCAGCTCTATTAATTCATTTTTAGAAATAGTAATTGCAGGCATTCCAAATGGCTTTATTGTGTATTTTTTGTTGTTCAGAAAATATTTGTTGATTTATGGTTATTATGTTTTTCCTCCACCTCCCTTCTGCCACCCTGCAGTTCCGTTTGAGTCTCTTTAGTTCAATATTATTTATCCATGGAGATGTAGGTTTTATTTTAATGTTTTTTTTTTTGTTTTCAGAGGAGCAGCTGTATCTATATCCTGCTGTAATCTACTGTTAAAATCTTCAATAATTAAAGAGCAAGGGGAGGGTACGATGGAGGGAGGGAGCTTGTTAAAAACAGATTTGCAGCCGCATCAGGAGTTAGGTAGTGTTTCCTCACTGTTCTGACCGATGCCTCCCGTTGAATAAAAGCAGTGATGTTAAAAAACACACAGTAGTGGTCGGAGATAACCAAGTCGACAGTGGAGGTCACATCCGCAGACAGGCCATGTGTGATGACCAGGTCCAGGATGTGACCTCCAGAGTGAGTCGTCCGACCAGTGTGTTGTCTAAAATCCATATAATTAAGAACATTTAAAATTCAACTGAGTGGGTGTCTAAAAGGTTGTCGATGTGGAGATTAAAATCACAGGTTAAAAAAATCATAAGAGTTGTGTAAAAATGTTTAAAAAATCAGAGAACTCTTCGATAAAAAGACGACGTTTAGATCTGTCCGGCGGTCTATAAATAGTCACGCATAAGATCCTTGGGTTACTAAAAACAAAAGCATGGTATTTGAAGGTGGTAAAATGATCAAATAAAATGGGTTTGGTGGCCAGTGTAGTAGAGATGATTGATGCTGTGCCCCCATAACCCTTATCAATGTGTGTTGAAAAACTGAAATTGAAATTGGGAGGGGAAGGCCTCGGTGTGAATAACAGGAGCACCTGAGCCCAGCCATGTTTCAGTTAAAAACATACAATCCAGTTTTTCGTCTAAAATAAAATCATTGACGATAAAAGACATGTTCCGCAGGGAGTGAACGTTCCACACAGCCATGCTTAATTTGATTTGGGACAGATTTATGGAAGAGTGCGACGTAGCTATTGGAAGAGATTTAAGGTTATTGAAATTAACAGAGGTTTTATGAAAAGGTTTGTGAAGGAGACTGTGGGACGTCCACACCCTGCGGATAATAACTGGAATGTTTTGTGGAAGGACATTTGTTAAGACAGAGGTGTGTGTTGTGGGTGTGTGTGAAGGGACCTGAACATAGTGAGTTGAACTATTATTGACCAGGGTAGTTTGTGGATTTGTAGTGGAGGCTGCACATTAGTCAGATAGTATACTGATAGAGAAACTGCTGTATTTTCAGGACAGTTAGGCAGTTTTATATAATGTAACAAAAACAAATTTGTAATTTTTTTCATTTTCTTAAACCTTTATTAAACAGACTGTCGAGGTTTGAGAAAATGTTGGGCACAAATGCAGGAGCGAAAGAGGCAGGAGTAATGAAGAAAGTCCTTGTATTTACACATAACTGAATGAAAGGAACAGCTGACATTTTTTTCTTTTGTAACTACACGTTTTTAAAAGTTTGGGATCTGAGGACACTAATTGCTGTGGTTATACAGTTTTTTGCTGTTTTCCTGTGAGTCATGTCTCCTTTTTTTTTTTTGATCCAGAGATAGGGTACATTTGCAAGTAGCAACCCTATACAGCACTTAAATATACAGATCTGTAAAAGCTGTCATAGATTTGTCACAAGCAAAATTTCTGTTTTGAAACATGATGCAAAAAGATGGTTAACTGGACCCACGTCCACCCACACACACACACACACACAATATTGACAAGGTCAAAGGGAGTATATAGCCGCCCATAGTGTCAGTCAGAGATACTTGGGTGAATAAAATGATCCCTAAAGTGCATGTGTACTGGAACAAGGACGGTAGTCCATGTCAATGTCTTAGTCAGGACTCAGTGCACACAGACATATGGATTCAGGAACAGTTTGTTTCAAAAGCACTGGGAAGAGACTTTTTTTTCCAAGTTCCCAAGCTGTGTTTTACTATCACCAACACCCCAATTTATTGGGCCTTCAGAAACTATGAATAATATGAATATATATGAATAATACTCACCTCGCTCTGAGTGGAATCTTTGACAAGTTTTTACGGCAACAAAAACATCGTTCTTTGAGACTGGATCCCCCTGGAAAACAGAGGGACAAAAACAACAATGTGTGCACTGAAGCATGAGGTTCAGTTTAGAAAAATGTACCGATGTCAACAGTAATCGTGGACACGTGTTCACTGGCAAGGGCTGCAGTTTGTCATGCATATTCTGCTTGATGGAATTGGACGTTTGCTACTCTCATCACACTTTTGAAGAGAAATTATATGACTGAACATGTGCAATTTTAAACTTTAAATCTTTGTCCTGACCCAAGGAAATGGAAGTGAATGAATCAGAATTTGATGTAGTAAGTCAGAGGACTGAAGAAAATAGATTTGAAATCTGAATAAGTTTGAGTTGTACTTTGCTTTGTGATTAATAAGTCACACTCTGAAAAATTTAAACTAACACTTCTGTGCAAAAAATAATAATAACAAAATTTTTTAAAAATGATAATTTTTTCCATATCTTCTGATGGTTGTATAGGATGCTCCAAAAACTCAGGAATGGATTAAAACAGTTATCTAAACTGTTGTGAACAGTCACAACAACCTGTCCAGCCTGTCCTGGGTCTGCCCCGTGGTCTCCAAACGAGGATCACTTAATGAGTGAAAAAGCACAAACGTAAAAAGGCGAGAGTCACTCACTGAGCTAAATTCAAAGAGGCTGACAATTATGTATTTAAACGGCGATGTCTGTAATAGCTGGAACGCCTAAAGAAAAAAAAAAAACACGGACACACACTCATACATACAACCAGTGTTCAGTGCTTTGGATTTCATAGGTTCTACATCAGCTATGGTAAATATAGTTTTTTCTGTTATCAGACACACAGTTTGTCATGACATACCTGAAAATTATCAGGTACGTTATGACAAACTGATAATAGAAGAAATAAACAAACTAAAATGATTAGTTTTCTGCTGTTGCAATTTCTGTTCTTTTTTGCACTTTAAATGGATTTTACCTATTTGAGTTATTTTTTTTCTTAGTTATTTATTACATAGAAAAACCTTTTTTTGTTTTTTTGTTTTTGTTTTAAAAAAAAAAACCAACGTTTTGTTGGACACTATGTTTAAAAGTATAAAAACATTAAAGTTTACTGTTACTGTACTGGGTTAAATTTGCATAAAATGCTTAAAACGGAATTCTCAAAAATTAAAAACCGAAAAACACCGAAAATTATAAACAATTAAAACGGAATTTGAGAAAAAATTGGTAGTGTTGGGCTGGAGTGTTAAATACTATTTTCCATTCATCTCTATGGTTTTAGCAGGATGGTAAGTGTTTCTTTGTGCGGATCACGGCTACCTGTTGGAGCTCATAGGCAGAGGATAACGATTTTTAATTGTAACTTGATTGAGACTTCTTAAATCTATTCGGTTTGTAGACCACTGCCTTTCTGTTGGACAAAAAAGAACCCTGCTTCAGCTGGAGAGGAGGGTCAGATAAAGTGATAAAGATGTGGAACTTTGGATGTGTCAGGATATTTCTCATCTTTCATTTCCTCATTCAAAGAAGATGCTTGACCTAGAGGGACACGTCAGGCCCTAACTCAGAAATTAGCTTCGTCTGCCAGTCAATCTGGGTGGTCAATTTGAATCTTTAATTGCTTAATCTTACTGGTGCTTGGGTGAATGAGATGATCAGACGTTTTAACTTGAAGTGGTTGAAAAAAAGTTTCTTGGCATTGTTAATCTAAAAACTCGATATTTGCTTCAGAGTCTGTGAACACAGGTAAAGTTATGGGCTTAAACTGGGCATGAAAAATAACGAGTGTCAAAATTTGGGACATGAGGATCCAAAAGGACACAGCGCAGCAGCAATCTCCCTGCTGAGCCTTTTAATGGGAAATCCTTTACATGGTAGAAGCAAATATTCAATCTGAATTGTCTCGATCTTTCCCCAGGAGTTAGATGGGTCCATCCACTTGGTTCCTCATCCTCTGCGTGTTCAAGCTTTGACCTGGGCACAAAAAAAGGTTACTACACGTAACTCTTCATTAAACAGGTTTTCTGACTGTTATCCAGCTGATGTTCCTGCATTTTCCTGTCAACTCTGCTGCCATGTCAATCACGTCATTTGGAGTCTTGGGAAATTCCAGAGCAGCCAGTTCATCCTTTATGTGATCCGTTAACCCTTGATAGAACATGCCGTAAAGGCCTATCTCATTCCACTCTACCACTGGCAGCAATCATGCAAAGCTCAATAGAGGATTCATCCACAGATTGATTACCTAGTCTCAGGGAAGGGCGATGTCAGGATCCCTCTCTATCAGGAATAGTCTTGAGGTCTTTAGATAAGAATTCAAGGGAGGAGCATGTCTCAGAACGGTGCTCCCATTCAGCGGTCCCCAACATGCAACAAGGAGATTATGTATGTGACTTTAGCGCTCTCTCTGGGAAAAATAAGATTGTTTCTGGGTGAACTGGATTGACTGTTGTGTGAAGAAGGCTCAGAAATGTTGGGGTGGATGAATACGAGGCTCTGAAACAGATGATGATACAAACCCTTCTGTGTCTGAGAGCAGGAGATTCAACTGATGGAGCAGAAAAAAGAGGTTATTTAGTTGTTGGGTCATCTGCTAACTTATATATAACGTATCTAAATAAAGTCCCTCCCACCTGAGACTTCTACTGAGGGATTACTGTTGGCAGATCAGACTGTGAGAATTTAGTATGGAAAGAAGATGAATAATCTGCTGTTCCCTCTTACTTTTAGAAGGGAAGTGGAAAGTGGTGAACTGTTGGAAAGCAACAGAGGTGAGTATCGTTGAGCAGGAGCTGGTTGAGGCTTCTTGATGGCAGGTAGGTATTTTATGAAATGACATTAGTGATTTCCTGAGGATGGTCAGGGAGGACTGTGGGGACGTGAGAGTGTGATCAGGGGGACCAAGCACACTCCAAAACAACTTTTCCAATAAAAGACTCCCATTCAGAGACATTAATTCCTCTTCACAAATTAAAGTCCTTAAGTCATTAATCCAAATCCAAAAACAGGTTCAGAATACGAAAGCATAGGTCAAGCTAAAATCCAAAACCAGATCCACAATCCAATAGACAAATCCAAAAAACTAGCACCAGGTCGGAATACAAATCAGGAAATTTACATAAGATAGGGTCAGCATCCAAAAACAGGGCTAGGTCAGAAAAGCCGTCAGGTCAGGTGAGGTCAGGTCAGGTCAGGTCAGGTCAAGTCAGGTCAGGTCAGATCAGGTCAGGTCAGGTCAGGTCAGATCAGGTCAGGTCAGGTCAGGTCAGGCTCAGAGAATGCTCTGTCACTGTCGAGGCACAAGATGAACTTGCTCGGTAACTAAGGCTGGAGTCTGCTTAAACAGAGCATACACAAGTGAACTGAATCAGGCTTATTGCTCCATCTGAAAGCCAGCAACAATGCAGTCGGTCGGAACTGGAAGACATCTTCATAATTAGTGTCAGATAACAGAAACAGAAAAGGGACAGGAACCATGTCATGCCTTGATGATGGCTGTGAGTTTAGACTTGTAGGAGGTGAGCTACTTTATTCAAGACTGTACATATTTCTACAAAGTAGTGTGCCTTGGTATTTAGTGGTTGAGACTTGCTGATGACAAAGCAAAGCCACTCTTGCCATATTCTGAATAAGTATCTGAAGTCAAAAAGCACCTGTTTTCTTTTATACCTACATTATGGTTGAGGTGCTCCTCAGCCAACTGTTTGGCTTTTTCCATTATTGCAATTGGTTCTATAATAAATAAATAGTTTATAAAATTGAAGAATTTATAAATCCATCCTGTCTTTCAGATGTACATTGTGTCCCCAAAATCTTTTAAACTAAAATTGATGCGAGTTTTTTCTGCTCCAACTCACCAAATAAATGCTGTGATCTTTCAGGTCAGTAGCTGCCTACTTTTAGTCTTTAGACCGAATCAGCACCCTTTAAGTCCCACGGGTCTTGGTTATTTGTATTCCTTTACAAAAGCCCTTCAAAGCAGCACCGTGTGCAGTGTTGTCATTGCTTAACACGAAACATGATGGACAGCAGAGTGGTAAATATGTTTAAAATGAAGACAGTATAAAAAAATAATCTCAACAGTTTCAAAAAGGAAAAGAGATTGGACACTTCCAAATTTTAACAGACAACAAATTTCACATCTAACAGACAACCATGTTGATTTGGCAGACCACAATACTGTTTTTAACTTTTCTTTATTTCTTTTAAAATGAGCTTAAGCCCAAAAATAGTAGAAGCATTTCAGGGATTGGCTTATATGTAGTTATTTTTTACTCATTGTTTTCACTCTTGTCCCTAGCGTACACAGATTTCTCTGGTTTTAAAGTGAGTATTGTACATACACAACTGGGCAGGTAGGTCGTAACCGTGGTTACGCAGTTGTCTCCCACCTCTGTGCAAAACTCTGGAACTGCTGTCAGCTCTGGACCATTTCCTTCATCCCAAATATACAAAGCAATCTAATAAAGATGAGAAACAAATGAAAACAAATGTGGGCTTTTTGGATAAACAATTTAACCTGAGATTAGATTTTATTATGTTACCACTAACAAAAAATGAAGGGTAAAATGCATTGCTCTCTCTCACACACACACACTTATTCACATTCTGCAATTTGTCCCCAAGTCATTTGAGAATTTCAAAGGGGACTGCTCAAAGTTTAAGACTCGTGCCATGCATTTTAATTATGAATTCATTCCAGCTCATTTAACAGAGGGATGATGGTATGAATTAATGTCTGTTACAAGACTGCATAAATAATGCAAACACATCTTTGTTTTGACTGGATTTTACTCTTTCATTAGAACATATCTAAAACAAAACCTACTATTTAGAAAAACCCAATAAAAATTTTTTTTAAAATCCATCCTATTAATTTTCCACAAGTGACTCATGGTCTCTGTTGCACAGACACATGCTTGATTAAGTGCGTTCAGATCCAAAGACACACACGCTCACGCTCATAATAATAGATCTATCAACAACTGCAAGCATGGAAAACTAATAAGTCCAAGGGTTTTTTTTTCAGTACCCAGAAGAGTACTGATTATCACCGCTGTAAGTCTAAGATTTTCATTTCAGCAGGGAGCCTGACAAATGGTACTGATGCCACTTTTCACAGCAGCTGGAGCAGCGCAACACTTAACAGAAATTAACATCTCAGAGTAAAAGGCATGTGAACTCAGAAAATAATAAAACCCCTGGAAACTTTTTAAAGTACCTCATGCTTCAGGTCAATGGTAAAATCTGACTTGAGATTCTCATGTTGGATCCGCTCAGCAAGTCTGAAACACAGAAAGACCAGAAAAAAAGCAGGAATTTAATAAGTCTTTGTATTCCTACACTGTCAAAATGAAAAACAAGAAGCTCCTGTTATTAAAATGTAATTAGGTTGTGTTTTCAATTGATTAGGGACCCGTCACTCTTGTTTTATAGATTTAAATAGACTTCTCATTTACTGTTAAAGAAGTGTCCAAAAATGCTGAGACAAGGTTCGTAAAAACAAATGTTCAGGTTCAAATCATGTTGAAAAAAGAAAGAAGAGAGCTATTTTTTCCCCCACACACTCAAACACACACCTAAGATACAGTGGTGCACTGAGAGCCCAGCCTGCTGCAGGATCAGGATAACCAAAGAAACTGGGGTCTTCAGAGAAGGCATAATGGTGGATGATGGAGGCACTGTTGTCATGGAGACGCTTGCCCAAAAACCACTCCTGTGATAACAAATCAGACTGCAAGTTGTTGATGATGCTGTCGGGAATGCACATCAAAATTATTCAGCACATATAAGACCTTGTTTAGCAAACACACACACACACAAAGGAAATTCAGTGTTGCTAAGAACATGTACACCTCTCAATGTAGATGTTGTGAATCCCACCTGTTGGACTGGATATCTGTTGAGGGTCTGGAGGAGAGCAGGTAGAGTGACTCTTGTTTCCTCTTCTATGAAGAACAGCCAGGATGCAGATTGGCTGTAAGCAGTGGAGAGGCTGGAAACATTCACAGGACGCTATCAGCTTGTTCACTATAATTCTTACAGAGGAGCCATGACTGCTACATTAAGTAGCAGCTTCTTGAATTTGGGTCACCACATATATTTTGAGAACTCACTGTGAAAGGGCAGGGAGGATGCTCCAGTCCCCTTCATAATCTGACAGTTCGTGGAGTAGAAGAACAACAGGAACTCCCTGTATGGAACATGACAATACACATATATGTGAATACAAGTGTATGTGTATATGTGTGTGTGTGTGTGTGTGTGTGATCATAGTACGTCTTGAATGAGGGACATAATATTTTTTAGGATTATAGGATCCAAAGTTCATCCCTATTTTCCAATAGGAGGCACTGGTCTGCAGAAGTGTATGTATAAGGTTTAGAAAGCAGTTTTGAAACATGGCAAGAAGTGCAACCATACAGTTTCCTGTAATCACAGATGGATTACTGAAACCTGTCAGGCAGAGGCTTAGGGGTCAAAAGAGTCCCTTGGCCCCTTGTATAATCCCAGAAAAACCTGTAGATCTAAGACAGGGGTCTCCAATCTCGATCCTGGAGGGCCGGTGTCCTGCCAGGTTTTTTCATGTTTCCCTGCTTTAACACACCTGATCCTAATTCATGACCGTCATCATCTTGTCATCAAGGTCAGCACATGTCTGCTAATGACGCAGTCAGTATCAGGGTGTGTAGAAGGAGGAGAAACATCTAAAAGCCACAAGACTGAGATTGGAGACCCCTGATCTAAGCTATTGACAGAAAATAAACAAAATGAGCCATAATTGCAAAGAAGTTAAGAGAGGTGAAATTATCACAAGAGCAAAAGTGCAGCAATAAGATTTAAAATTAAATATGGCATGTTATGACCTGAAAGCTACACCAAATGGTTACACACAAATGCTACATGAACAACTACAATGCCAATGACCACAAAGATTAAAGTACTCAGTTGTGGTAAAAGCGTTATTGGGATTTGTTAAACTTTCTCAAAAACAATACCACTCACAGTGGGTAACACAAAAAAATATATATATTATAGCGTGGTTGTTGAGTGCACAGGAGGTTAATTATGCAGCTGTAAAATTAGAAGATGTCAAGACATGATAGGGCGTAACTGCAGAACGTTAAAACTTGCTTTATCCTTTACTTACTATTTGTTTTGCAATGTTTTTAGATCATAAAACAATTGTATCTGTTCCATTAACAGCAGTAATCAAATGTAGGGTTCTACAACTAAACAGTTCAGAGAATTAAAAGGTCTAACGGTTTATCTAAAGTGCTGCAGAAAAATCTCTTGATTAAGCCAGAACAGTATTTATGGTGCAGTTAATCAGTTTGGTTTCAAATGGAATGTTTCTAAGGCACCCACAAAACTCATAAAACTTTCATAGTCATGTGATGACTCATCATTGCAGCTGTGTAGATGTGATACGAAGCACATGACTGGAGTAGTGTCGGCGTAAGCCTGATTTATACTCGAACGTGAGGTCGTCTGTGTCACTTACGCAGACGACGCAGAGATGCCCCCCCACCCTACGCCGACACTACACAGACACTCCGGTGAACCTACCCAAAATTGTAGGTCGACGCAGACAGTGTTGCAGAGAGGAGAGAAAGGGGGAATCTGATTGGTCAATTCTACATCCGCGTAGAAAAGAGTGCATTGAAGAAATGAGGAAGTAGCCACATCTGTACGATTCTCGTTCTCCACACCACAAAGACAGCACATATTCTAGTAATTCATGGAGGGATTGTAATGAATGTGGATCTGGATACGGCCGAGACGGTGAGGAAGTGGAAAAACGCAAGAGATAAGTTTAGTAAGTTTAGCTAGTTCGTGATTGTCCATCTTGCGTTGTGGCGTAACATAGCGGAGACCGCGCGAGTATAAATTAAAAGTGGCGGCGGCATCTCTGCGACAAGCTGACGGCGACACATTGCCCCGAGAGTATACACGGCCCTGTAGGGTGGGGGGGCATCTCTGCGTCGTCTGCGTAGGTGACGCAGACGACCTGACGTTCGAGTATAAATAAGGCCTAAGTAGACGCGGTCCACCAGCGGCTAAGCGCCAAAATCGTCTCGACACGTACCTCAAATTGGATTACAATAGATCTATACACTTCCAAGAGTGTACTGTTGAGTATGTGTTTGGTGAGACAGTTCAGTTCATAAGTAGCCATGATCAATGGTAACAGCTAATTTCTGTTCAGATTATGTCTGTATATGAATATTTCAGTTCAGTTTAGATGAGAAAAGGTTGCAGTGAACCGTTATCCTGTAGAATAGGTACAAAGACATGACCACTGAACAAGTAAACAGATGAAGCCAGGAGAAAATGAGACTTATCTTAACAACAATCAAGCCACAGGATCTGGTACTGCATCCAAGGAGGACCAAGGATAAATTAAATCCATTTCATGTGGGTCTGTTCCAGGAATCAGTTTTACTCCAGCCAAGGGTGGTGAACAGGAAAGTCTTTCAAAAATCCAGCTGGTTCCTGAACCACCACCATTTTTACTTCTTTTAGTGTCCTTACTGCAATTTGTTTTTTGGGAAAAATGTGTTCAGAAACTGGTGTACACTTTCTGTTAGTCATGTCCTTTGGTCATTCTCACTTAACTATTTTTCCAACTTTCGGTTCTGTATTTTCAGTTCATCTTCTTACTATACCATTTACATGCATACTTCAAGATGTGCACAAAGTGGGTTGAGAAAGCTGATGATGAGACTGAAAGATGTACTAGTGCCACCAACATATATAAATTAGTAAGTCTAGAATTAGATCTGGTGACAAATAAAGAGCCAACATTATCAGTAAACAAAATATTTGTCTATCCTTAGAAATATAGACCCTAGATGTGAAGCAGATGGGGACATTAACCTCTGGATACAAAGCATTAAATTAAAACATGATGCTGCTCCTCACATTTTAGTGGTATCGTGATCACAACTGCAACTACAAATTACTGTGACAAAACCCATTAAGAATATCCCAGCCAGGAGTCAAAATAAACCTCCAGTTGCACGCCAGTCATGAATGTGTGACACAACCTGCCCTCATTTAAACAACTCCCTAAAGTCAAAGTTATTCAAGCAGGGACAGCGTTCGTATCTCATAAAAGAAAAAAAAAACAACACATAATTTAATTAGAGACTCATACCACAGCCTGAACACAAATCCACGTGGTATTCATAATATCTGGCATCTTTATTGATCAATTTCAGAAGATAGTGCAGTCACTACAACAGTATATACATCTGGACTGGCACCTTTATTGCTAGAAGAACCCCTAAAGGTGAGTGGAACATCTTCTTTTCCACTTCCACTTCACTTCAGTAAAAAAAACTCCCACAGCTGGAGAAAAAAAACCTTTCAGCCAAACAGTGGCAAGGAAAAACTCTACTTTAAGAGGAAGAAACCTTGAGCAGGACCTGGCTCATATGGGGGGACCTTCCTGCCGAAGGCCAGCCGGGTAAAGAAAGAAAAGAGGGAGACAGGACAGAGAGAGGATGTAGGACAGAGAGAGGAGAGCACACAAATGAAATGACTACATAAACATAAACAGATGCAGGTAGCAGCACTGAGATGACATGGTCAGAGGACCAGGTTGCCAGTCACCACATCAGCTGGCACCCCGAACATATCTACACACACAGGTGGAGGTAAACGCTGGAATGGACAGAGGATGAAACCGCAAGTCAGCATGCAACTCAGGAAACTCTGGCCTGCAAACATACAGAAAAAAAAGAGAAAAGAAAATGGAGCAGTTACAGCAACAAGGTGCTCCTAATTAATTATGGAATGAGCTGGAGGAGGTGGAGGAAGGGAGGGAGGAGGAAAGGGAAGGAAGAGAGAAGAGCAGTAGAGACACCACTCAGCAGATCATGTTGGTGTCCCCCTGCAGCCTATAGCAGCATAACTATGACAAAGCTGTATTTAAGACGAGCCTACTCTAGTCTTAGCTTCTACAACTATGGCTATGACTATTAACCCCTACACACTGTTGTTTAGACTAACTGTAGGCTTTACTAAACAGAAATGTTTTCAATTTAGTTTTAAAGATGGAAATGGTGTCAGCCTCCTTAACCCAAACTGGTAGCTGGTTCCATAATAAAGGTGCCTGGTAGCAGAAGGCCCATCCTCCAAACCTACTTTTAGATATTCTAGGAACGACGAGTAATCCCGCACTCTGAGAGCGGGGAGCTCTATTAGGAGCATAACGTGCTATCAGGTCTTGTAAATAACGAGGAGCTAGGCCATTAAGGGCCATGTATGTATTGTATTGTATATTGTATTGTATGTATGTGAGAAGCAGAATTTTAAACTCACTTCAAAATTTCTCAGGGAGCCAGTGGAGGGAGGCTAACATGGGAGAGACGTGATCTCGCTTACGGATTCCTGTCAGCACCCTCGCTGCTGCATTCTGGATCAATTGGAGGCTATTCAGGGAGCTTTTCAGACATCCTGCTAACAATGCATTACAATCATCCAGTCTAGAACTGACAAACACATGGATTAATTTTTCAGCATCACCCTGGGAGAGGATGCTCCTGATCTTGGCAATATTTCGGAGATGAAAAAAGGCAGTCTTACAAACCTGATGCTGCTTAAATGACATATCCTGATCAAATATGACTCCAAGGTTTTTCACAGCTGTGCTGGAAGCCAGCGTAAACCCAGTTAATCCATTCCTCAGGTGTTTGGGACCAAAGACAATAACCTCTGTTTTATCCGAATTTAGAAGCAAAAAGTTAGAGGACATCCAGGACTTAATGTCATTAAGACACCCTTGAAGTTTGGCCAACGGTTTTGCTTCCTCTTGTTTCATGGATAAATACAGCTGCGTATCAACTTCTTAGAATGCATTGAAGAGCTGGCAGATAGTTGGTGAAATAGCAGCTCATATACAGAGGCTATCGTCCTCCTGCAGTGGTGGAGGGTTCTACTTCCAAACTGTGACCCTTTGTTGCTCGTCTTCCCCTTCTCTGTACCCCATTTTTCTGTCTTAACTTTCAATAATAAAGGCCTCTAGAGCCACAAAATCTGTATTTGAACAAAAAAAAAGTACTGAAATCTGGGTTTTACCTACTTGGAAAAATAAATCCAGCATTTAAACACATCATGAAGAGCATCAGGGGTTTATTCTACAAAGATGAACAAAGCTGGGCTATCTTTGAAAGAGTCAAAAGCAGAGATAACTGATGATGCTGACGGTGAATATTAGCTTTCTGCTCCAGCTGTGTGCGCCCTCACACATAAATGCAATTACTTGCATTTGCAAGTAATTTGTTGCTTCTTCCACACAAAATTCCATCTGTTAACACTTCAATCTAAACGACAGCGAGTTGTATGAATGTAAAAGTGTGGAGAATGTGAAAATCAATAAACAATGCTGATACAATTCAAGCCATGAGGAAATCCTTAGTATTAACTTCAATTCAATTATCACTGCCGTTGTTTATGTGTCACAGCTGCACAGAAAGCTCATAAAATGTTCAAGCTGATTCTGCAACTGTCAGTTTTTCCAATACTGTGTCATTGTTTGAATTCCATTGACTAAATATTCCCTGATACTGTGGTGAACTGGCACCATGACTGGGATGTGCCCTGACTTTTCCTAGTAGTGGCTGGTTTAGGCCACTACGGGTGCTGCAGCATCCCATGTGATCCCGAACAGGATTAAAGCAGAAATTAGAAAATGAATTATTGAATTCAATAATTTTCTCAAACATAGGTCTACTTTCTAATTAAATAATCCAAACTGTTTGATACTGGATATAGTCTCTTCTCCTCAGTAGTCAGAGACTACAGGTGCATGCTGGGGTGGGATTCATGAGCAGCAGCAAACTTGGTAGTTATGTATCAGTTGACCAAGCAGAGATGGGAACCATTTGTTCCTTAAACAGAAGAGTGAACTATAGGGTGCAGTTGGAAAGAACCATGTAGAGGTGTCTCTGCAAACACAAAACATCATTTTTACTCCCTACGTGAACTAGCTGTAGAGTCGTCACATTTCTGGTCAAAAGGTTGATTTCTGACGTCGGTTAAAATCCCCGCAGAACCAAATTTCTAACAGATTAATTGTTGAAAAGAATCAGCCAACATTTGATGATGATTAAATCTGACAAATAAATGCGCTGTAAATATACTGACAGATTTACACACCGATGACACACTGGTCATTTTACAATCCAGTCCTCATTAAACATCAATCAATTGCTTTAAATTTGAATACAATCTGAGATGTCACCATCCAGTATTTCTGCCTGGTGCTATTTAAAATTCAACATAATTTGATCTGGGATATGATCACAAAATGAGTCAGTTACAGATGTTGCAGATAGTTGAATCTGAAACTCATCTCATCTCTGAAAGATAACTATGTTCATTTACGCTGATCTCATAATCTGGAGCAGGTTATGAGATCAGCATAATTTACCACAGTAATCTAGCCAGGAGAGCCATCCTCTTATCATTGGAAATTTTGTCTTTAAATGTGTACAGACTTCTGCATATGTCATTAGTAGGGCTGGGCAACAATTAAAAATTTTAATCACGATTAATCGCATGATTTCCCTGATTAATCACCATTAATTGCATTGTATACGAAAAATCAAATACAGAATTCAAAAGTAGTGTAAAGGTCACTTTTATTTAAATGTTCTGCTGCCATATGAACTAAAGTGCCATAACATTTGTTGTTCAAACACTTTTAATACCGGCACTTGCCAGTAACACATATTTCGTGTAAATCTCATCTTAAAAAATGTAAAATAAAATAAAGCTTATTGCCACTGCCAGGACATTAATGTCATCCTGTTTTTTTTATGAAAAATAAAAAAAGTCTACAAACAAAATTCAACAAAATGATTGTGGCTCAGCACAATCAGAACTTTAAAACACATAATTTCTGATGTAACAGCAGAAACTTTTAATGGGGAGTTCAACTTGCCAGTGGTTACAAATAACCTAGTTTCTGTTGAATCGTCCCCTGGGAGAACTTTAAAATGAAAATGTCCATGTTAAAGTCCTGTAACTTTATCAATCCGTAATTATCTGTGTATTATTTGTTTTTTTTCCATTTTCGATTGTCAATCAAGAATTTAAAAAATTAAGAAGTGACTTTTTATTTTTTTCCATTTTTTAATCTAACACACACAACAAGCTGACGGCGACACATTGCCGCGAGAGTATACACGGCCCTCGCGGCAGTGTGTCGCCGTCAGCTTGTCGCAGAGATGCCGCAGACAGGGGCGAAAATCCCATTTCATTTGGGGCGGGGACAATAAACAGTAAAATTTCAGAGAGTAATTCGGGGGGGGGACATGAAAAAAAAAACTCTCTCTCCTGCTCCTTTGGAACTTGCCTTGCAGGGTTGAGCCCACAGCCTGTTGAATGTTAGAAAAAGTAATAATAGTAGTTGTAGCATTGTTGTGTATCAGTGCATATTCTACCTGTATACAGGTTTTTCAATGTTCAAACTGAAAAATCAACAATGGTATCAGGTGGTATTGTAGCCGAGCGGTTACTCACTGTATTGATGAGTGTGGGCAAGAATGAGGGAGAAGCCAGGTCGGAACTCAGCCGTACACAGCACGGCTTCTTTTTTTTATTAACGCTTCACCTTCCATACAAAAGACCGGGGGGCGGAACTCGTCACCCCGACACTTCCGGGCCGCCAAAGGGGCGTGACTAACAGATTAATATCCATAACATATTGTAAAATAAAATCAGCAATTCAGTTTGCTACATACGCCCCCCCCTCAACTGGAAACATCCCGTTTCTATTTGAAATGAGAATACATATAAAATCATGGACACAGTCCAAAAAGAAAAGCAAAAGAAAGACAAAAAAAATGAAAATACCCCCATACCAAAAGAAGAAACTCATTCCCTCAGGAGCCAACTAGGTGACTTAACGTCACAATAAACCAGAACTCGGTCCTCCCGGACCAACAAACACTTACACAAACCTATGCCGTACATATTCAATATGTGACAAAATCTTGCAGATATGTGGGGGGTCTTACAATGCGTCCCACCCGAGACTGACTCGGGCCAGACACTGACTTCCCCCAATTATCATCAACCCCAAACGAGATACCAGGATCAGAGTGAGATAGAGGTAACGGAAGGGAAGTAGGTGATGGCAGCGGCAGTGTGTAAGGTTTCAGGCGATCATGATGGACCACCTGCGCCCGCTCCAGCGGATTCAGTGGACTGTCAATGCGGTAGGTAAGCGCTGCCTCGCCCCCCGAATCTAACACCTGTACAACCCGATATGGACCCTTCCAGTGGGGTGCTAATTTGGTACGGCTTTCCGTAGGATCATTAAGCCACACCAATGCATTCTCGCCGAACGATGACAAACCCTTCTATCGTAATAAAGCTTCTGTCTCTCATGTGCCCCCTCAGCATTGAGGCGGGCTGTGTTAAAAGCCACCTCCAGGCGCTGTGCCGTACTGGAAACATAATCGGTGAGTGACCCTGCACCCTGCGATGCCCGGACTGCAGATGGTACCAGCACCTCAGCGGGAACACGCGCCTCCCGACCATGCATGAGGTAGTATGGAGTAAAGCGAGTACTGGTATGCTTTGACGTGTTGTATGCGAATGCCACCTGTTTAAGATACATGTCCCACTCACCCCCATGGGTCAACAGTATCTTGGTTAATTGGTCGATGAGGGTCCGATTGTGCCGCTCCACCATGCCGTCCGACTTCGGATTGTACGCAGTAGTGCGCGTCTTTTTAATCCCCAACCATTGACAAAGACACTGTATGACCTCTGCCTCAAATTGTCGTCCCTGATCTGTGTGTAATACCTCCGGGACCCCATGCACAAGCACATAGTCATCAAAAAGGCAACGGGCTACAGTGGGTGCGGTTTGGTTGGATAGGGCATAGAGGTTGACAAACTTAGTGAAGTAATCCTCTACCACTAAGATGTACCGATTACCCCGGGAAGTTGTTGGCAGCTCTAAAATATCGGCAGCCACCCGCTGAAGTGGCCGGCTGACTTGGCAGCCCCCCATCGGTGCTCTCTGACTGGGGACAGGTGCTCTGCGTGTCTGACACGCCCTACACTGTTCACACCACCTCTTAATATCGCTCCACATAAAAGGCCAAAAATAGGACTGCTTGGCTCTGTCCCATACACGGTCCACCGCAAAATGGGCCACACTAACGCCCCCGTGGAGATTATGTAAAATCTCGGGCACCATGGATGCGGGAACCACTACTTGGATTCGGTCACCCTTCATCCGGCAAAGTAATCTCCTATTAATGACAAGGAATGGAAATACACGCCATAATTTCCGCAATGTAGCTGGGGTACCGCGCATATGTTTCCTGGCTGGCCTCGTACCCTGCTTCACCCAAACCGTCACTGTGCTTATGTCTGGGTCCTCTTTTTGGGCTAGTTGTAACTCCATGTCACCACCCCCCAAAGAATAAGTCGTCGCTGGCGGCGCCCGCACTACACCATCCGGTGGCAGAATTTCGCTAAGATCACCTGCAGCGGCCACGACAGACGTTTGGGATGACACCATGTCCGCACCAGGTGAGTCAGGGGACACAGGCCTGCGCGACAACGCGTCCGCATTCTTATGTCGGGCTCCATCCCTGTGCACCATGACCCAGTTAAATGGATCTAACTCCAACACCCACCGACTACGGCGCCCCGTAGGGTCGGTGTCAAGGGCCATACGCCTTAAACCTAGTAGGGGGCGGTGGTCAGTGATTATTGTGAATGTGGCGGTGCCGAGGTAATGTTTAAACTCACGCACCGCCCACACCACGGCCCACAGCTCCCTGTCGAAGGTGGACCACTTCTTCTGTGCAGGAGTGAGTGCCTGGCTAGCATAAACAACCACCGTCTCAAGCCCCTCCTTCTCCTGTGCCAGCACTGCCCCTAGTGACCCCTTTGAGGCATCAGTATAAACTTTAAAGGGCAGCTTGAAGTCGGGCATAGCCACCACAGGCGAAGAGGTGAGGACACGCTTGAGGTAAGTGAAGGCCACATCGCACTCCTCCGTCCATTCAAAGGGAACATTCTTTCCCGCCAAGCGATTCAATGGCCCCGCATGCCGGGAAAAGTTGTGCACAAAGCGCCGATAGTATGAACACAAACCCACAAATGCCCTGACTTCAGAGGGACTGCTGGGCGTCGGCCACATCCTCACTTTCTCTGTGTTCCGCGGGTCGGGCTGCAGGCCGTGTTGAGAGACAACATGACCCAAAAAGACCACGCGGTCTTTGGCGAAGTGGCATTTTTTCGGGTTCAATTTAAGGCCTGCTTTCTGAATTCTCGACAGTACCTCCTCCACGTGGCCCAAATGCTCTGAAAATGTTTTGCTATAAATCAAAATGTCGTCGAGGTAAACCAGGCAGATGTGCCACGGTAACCCCCTCAGGACGAGCTCCATGAGGCGCTGAAAAGTAGAAGGAGAATTGGTTAAACCCATCGGCATGGCGCGCCATTGATAAAGGCCCCTGCCTGTGGTGAAAGCAGTCTTCTCCCGGTCCTCCTCGGTTACCTCTACCTGCCAGTAGCCGTTTGAGAAGTCAAGCGTGCTAAACCAACATGCGCCAGAGAGTGCGTCCAAGCTGTCATCTACTCGTGGGAGGGGATGTGAGTCTTTCACAGTCACAGCGTTAAGTCGACGATAATCGATACAGAACCTCCACTGGCCCCCTTTCTTACGTACGAGCACCACTGGAGACGCCCACGGACTGCAGCTCTCTTCCACCAACCCATCTGCTAACAGGTCAGCAACCTGGCGTTCGATCTCCTCTCTCTTTTCAGGAGAAGCGCGATAAGCACGCTGTTTTATAGGTGAATGGTTACCTGTGTTAATGCGGTGCTTCACCTGAGTGCACCTGCCAGTGTTCCGGCCCGCGAGGTTAAAGACACCCGAGTAACCACGCAGCAGCGCGGTTAAGGCACTCCGCTGCTCCGACGTGGCGGGCGACCCCTCCAGCGATACCGGCACATCCGCAGTGTCCGGAACCTCATCTGCACAAGGGGCAAAAACAAGGTCACCATCTCCCACGGGGTAAAATTCGCCTAGATGCAACCCCTGTGCCAAGTGCACCTCTTGTCCCGTAGTGTTAAGTACACGCGCCACAGTGCTACCCTTTTCAACACTACTCACTGTGTGTGCAATCACTAGACCTGTCGTCTCCGGGACATTAGGCTCTAAATACCCTTCATAGTCTGTGCTGAGTCCACTCCCCTTACCATTGGGTGACACCTCTACCGGTACTATGGCTTCGGACAGAGGTGGTAAAGTCATTGACGTGGCAATGGAGATGTTGCAGCACTCTGGGATTAGTTCAGCGCGTTGGAGAAGTGGTATCGTGACACCCTGCACCTGTAATACTCCGTGACCTAGATCCAACAGAGCCACATTTTTGGTTAGGAAATCTAAACCCAGCAGAATGTTTTGTGTACTCCTCCGCAAAACATGGAATGTGTGTCGCCAGTTCACATCACCCAACCGAAAATTGATTTCCATTGAACCCAATATGTCTAACATTTCGCCATTCACGGCGCATGCCCGGACAAAGTTTTTATGCGCCGGCCGGTGGCGCAGTGAAGGAATGGACCTGCAAAACTCAACATCAATCAGTGACATATTAGCACCTGTGTCCACCAAGATGGGGACCTCAGCACCCTCCACCACGCCTCTCACATAGGACGTGGGGGGGTCACCGTTCTGCATGTCCCTGGTGTCCTCCTTGTGGTGGCTCTCAGGATCTACAGTTGACGTTCGAGCCGCAACACCAACTACTGCCGGTTTCCCGACTGGCGTGATGACGGTGATAGGAAGCGCACTCTGCCAGGCTTTGGCTGTTCATCACGTGTGGGACGCCACCCAGGACTAGCGCTACACATTGAGCGGTATGCTGCCTCTGATGTCTGGCTACGGCCGCGGTCTCGTGGCTGCTCACCTGCAGTGTAGGAGTCTGACCTGCGCTCCGGGGAACGCTCATAATGATTCCGGGGCGAACGCCATTGCCGTACTGGGGTACCGTCACGGTGATTTGGTGTCGAAGGCTGTGGGCGCTCCCTGGTGCGCTCACGGTATTCTGGGGATGAATATCGGGGTCGCTCCGGGGTGTAGTCATAGCGACGATAGTCATAGGCCCCCGTGGGGTCACTCCACTCCCTGTCCTCGTGATGACCACGCACCGGAAAAGGAGATGATGCCCTCCGATGTGCCCGCTCGGCTCTCAGCCTGCGGTTCTCCTCATAGAGTTCTTTCATTTCAACCCAGACATCCTGCATCTCCTCTGTTAATTTACTCACAGCCACTTTTAAACTATCATCAGTGGTTACCACCTGTACAGGTTGAGCCACAGGTGATGAGAAGGGACTGCTCGCGGCCACAGTACAGTCTCTCTGGAGCGCCAGCCGAGCATTCTCACACCGCTCAGCCACCTCCAGTGCCGTCTCCAGGTCTATAGCACCCTGCTCCAGGCACTTTGCTTTCAGTGCCGGGTCTAACCCGGCCAAGAAGCGACGAAACCTCTCCTCCTCATGGGCTGCGGCGCCGTAGTTAGGGAACGCCTCAGCCACCAACCGGCTCACGTCAGCGGCGTAGATCTCCAGGCTCTCCCCTGGTGCACGCAGGCGGGCCGTCAGGCTAGCCCGAAACTGCTCCATCATCTGGCGCCGTCCAAATGCGATGGCGAGTCTGTCTTTCACAGCTGCGTAGTCGTCTTTCACCACCGCAGGGAGACTATCCCAAAGAAGGAACGCTGCTTTTGCCAGACGGGTTGGCAGGATCCGCACTAGCTCAGCATGGTAGTTGGCGTCCTCCCCCGTGGACGCACGGATCGCCACCTCCAGCTGCCTGGCCCAATTGGTGAAACTTTGCCCTCCTTCTCCAGTGAACGGGGCGGGAAGCTCCACTTTTACCCCTCTGGTGGGTGAATGGCGAGCATACAGGCTGCTGGGCGGCACAAACTTGGGTTCTTCATCGCGCCACATCGCGATAGTGGTTGAAAAAAAAACAACCCACTGTAGTCAAAACTGGTGCAAAAATCGGCGGGTATATATATATAAAACTAACGTGGACAGGTGCCACAACCTATCCTATCTAGACGGAACCACCGCGGACCTGCGGTTGCGGTGCTAACGGCTAAGCTACGCGGTCGGGCGGTGCTCCATAGTCACACACGCTGCAGATGACAGTCACTATACACCAGCGGGGGCTTATGCGAATATCCCACCGCTGCCACCAATGTAGCCGAGCGGTTACTCACTGTATTGATGAGTGTGGGCAAGAATGAGGGAGAAGCCAGGTCGGAACTCAGCCGTACACAGCACGGCTTCTTTTTTTTATTAACGCTTCACCTTCCATACAAAAGACCGGGGGGCGGAACTCGTCACCCCGACACTTCCGGGCCGCCAAAGGGGCGTGACTAACAGATTAATATCCATAACATATTGTAAAATAAAATCAGCAATTCAGTTTGCTACAGTATTATTATATTGTAGTGTTGTATTTTTTGACAAACAAAATACAACAACATATTACAACTACGCCATTAAATATGGCAACTTAAAAATGAAAAAATAAAATAGAATTAAAAATCCCTTCTACATTTAAATGATCAATTGTAACTGTATAATGTAAATGTAAACATTTTGCATTTTGCATCTGCATCAAACTAAAGTACAGTGTCAGTGTCAATCACACTTAAACATTTCCACCTTACAGAAGTTCAGCACCACTTTTCTAAACAAAAGAACCAAATGTGCTTCTTCTGGTGCTGCAGGATCCAACAAACTCCTGGCAGATCATGTTAATGCTCAGCTTGATCGTTTGCTCGACGCTGACACACCTGCTGGTAGCCCCGCCCGTTAGAAACAGCATGTGGACTAAACCACTTTGAGAAATAGGGGGGTCACAATATTTCAAGAATTAAAAAAAAAAAGGTTTTTGCGTTTATAATTTGCAGCGTTTGTGTTGTACTTTTATTGAACATGACTATATTATTATTCAATTGTTTTTGTGTGCTTACAATGATTTTTTGGGGGGGACAACTTTATGGAAGGGGGGGACACGTCCCCTGTGTCCCCCCCGGGATTTCCGCCTATGGCCGCAGACACTTTTGATTTATACTCGCACAGTCTCCACTATGTTAGCCACAACGCAAGATGGACAATCACGAACTAGCTAAACTTACTAAACTTATCTCTTGCGTTTTTCCACTTCCTCACCGTCTCGGCCGTATCCAGACCCACATTCATCGCAATCTCCCTCCATGAATTACTAGAATATGTGCTGTCTTTGTGGTGTGGAGAACCAGAATCATACAGATGTGGGTACTTCCTCATTTCTTCAATGATGCGCTCTTTTCTACGCGGATGTAGAATTGACCAATCAGAGGCCTCCTTTCTCTCCTCTCTGCGACACTCTCTGTGGCACTGTCTGCGTCAACCTACAATTTTGGGTTGGTGCACCGGAGTGTCTGCGTAGTGTCGGCGTAGGGTGGGGGGGCATCTCTGCGTCATCTGCGTAGGTGACGCAGACGACCTGATGTTCGAGTATAAATCAAGCCGACACTACGGCCAGTCATGCACTTCGTATCACATCTACACAGCTGCAATGATGAGTCATCACATGACTATGAAAGTTTTATGAGTTTTGTGGGTGCCTTAGAAACATTCCATTTGAAACCAAACTGATTAACTTCACCATAAATACTGTTCTGGCTTAATCAAGAGATTTTTAGGTGACGCAGACGACCTGATGTTCGAGTATAAATCAGGCTTTAGGCATATTAAACATATTTGGGTTTTTTTTGTATTTATCTGATGTGACTTTATTGAGGACACTGCAGTTTAGATGAAGCTAATCTTCAGCTGCACAGCTGGGAACAACAGTTCAGCAGAGTTTCAGAAGGAAAAACAGCAGGTTGAACCTCAAATAAGTTACTGACAATCATTATAGTATTTATTAATGGTCATAATTAATTATATTAAAAATTAAGATTGAAAAATTGTTGACTCATAATATTTTACTTGACTTTTGTCAAGTAAAATAAAAATAAAAAGTAACACAAAAAGTTACCCTGTATATTTTAATTGTATATTCTTCCAAAAAAAATTGTATTTTTATTTATGTTTTTCCTTTTTTCAATTCAGCCATATAATTCAACTATAGCATGAATTAAATATTGCAGAGGAAGCTTTCAGAGTAACTAAATACATTCTATGATGACTGCAGATGTTTTCATTCTGTATATTTGAACAAACAAACACTTGATCCCCTTGGAAGCAGCATGTATATGTGATATTCTGAAACAAAAAAAACCCCCCTAATTTGCAAGGTTTTCTTTTCACAGAGGTTTTCTAAATTGCAACAAAACTTGAAATCTGTAACTTTTAATTTTCCCTCGCTTACCAGGCAGAGATCCAGACAGAAGAAAGTCAACTTCATTGTATTTAGAAAATTCTAACAAAACTAGAATTTGCAACACTCAAAACAAGGCATTAGAGACATATATTAGTGTGTCATTTCAATGATACTCTGATCATTTGGGTATCGAATAATGGAAACTATTTCAGTTTTGATGAATGCAAAATGTCTGCTGCTCAGTCGTCTGCGAGCATCACAGTCTTATTTTATTCTTCACGATGCACCATCCACTTTCCAGGAGACACATCTGGACAGCAGGCAGGTCAGTCAGACACACGCGCTACATCCTGTAGGAGGTCTACCACTGTCTAGTTGAAATAACCACACACCTCCCAGAGGAATATGTCACCTTGATGACAGTGTTTGTCTCTCCAAAATTCCAGAAGTCACCTTTGCATCAATGGTAAAGTCACACATATGCAGAGTCTTTCACAACATGTAAACCTCTGTCTTTCTCTGCCCCTCTTTCGAGTTTGAGTGTGTTGCTGGCATCAGATTCTTGAGTCATGTTTTTTTTTAATTATGTTGAGTTGATGAGTGAAGGTGTTGAAAATGATTTCTTATGTACTTGTGTTCCAAAGTATGAAATTAATTTTAAAATTGGAGTTTAATGGAAGGAAACCCAGACTCTGTAATAACACTCTGGGCCTCAAAAAGCAAGCATTGCTGTCTTTTGAAGCGATGCCTTCCTGTGCTTGGCCAAACTTCTGTATCTCAAGTTTCACTCGCTGCATTTTTTTTCTCTCTCAGGAGGAAACTGGGATGTAAACTAATAACAACATATGGCTCCATATAACAAACTTTTATAGACATGTTGCTGCCTCAAGAGTGTCCCTGCAAAATGTTTTAACAAGCAAACCATATGTGGCTGAAATGTTTCCAGCTGACAAACCACATTGTTTTTTACAAGCCATTGTGGGATTGCAGGTGACAACAGCTCATCGAAAGAGCACATTGAAAGGATTTCAGTCGACTAATCTCATTTATCATTGGAGAAGATGTTGGATTTATTCTAAACCATTGTGAGGACCCGCAGATAGTTTCTTTAGAGTGAAACATCCTGTTTAGCATCGCACAATGTTAATTAGAGACTTGTAAACCTGCTGTGATTGATTTCTTTTCCAGTGGCGGCAGGCTGCTCTGTGGGTTTCCTCTGCGCTGCCTAAATCTTTCAGATTACAAAAAAAACTACATAGCTATTGTCTTGTCTTGTCAACAGCCTGATTAAAATGAATACCTAGAGATGTGTTACAAAGGGAAACTGCATCGATCAGGAAACGTGAAGTTTTGTAAACATCTACTCGCCCAAACAGAACACCTTTCATTTTAATGAAAGCATCAAAATCCTTCCATGGATCCCGTCCTGGCTATCTTCTGACAACATTTCAAAGAGAGGTGCTTTTTTTTTTTTTTTTGCACTGATTCAAGGAAGGATCAGCGACCATTACTGATGACCAGTGTGTCTTTACTTTATAGCATCAACTCTCTTGACAAAGTGATAAACAACTGTAATCTGTTATGTCTGTTCACGTCATCTCATTCCACTGAGGTCTATCACAAATTATTTTTGTAGCCATGATACAAGCTCATTTTAAATTATTTTCAGTGAAGGTAGACAAGCTCTGTGGAAAGGCTTATGCCTACTTAAACCAACATAATACCCCAGCAATACAAAGATTCAACTTTAACTTGTCTGTGAAAAATATGACACATTTTGAAGTTTTAGATGATTTATGCATTGCTGCAATTTTTGTACTGCAGTAATGCATAAATCCATGTTAAAATCCTGACATGAACTAAGTCGCCCCCCCCCACCCCCCACCCCACACACACCCACCCCACACACACATTGCCACAATTTTTGGCATGGTTGTGTCAGGAAAGGCATCGGACATAGCACCAAGAGCTACAGTCACAGGTTGGCTGTAGTTCAGTTGGTAGAGCGGGTCGTCCAGTCACTGGAAGGTTGGTGGTTTGATCCCGGCTCCACATGCCAAAGTGTCCTTAGGCAAGACACTGAACCCTAACTTGCGCCCAGTGGGTCTGGCAGTGCCCTTGCATGGTAGCAGCCGCCCACTGGTGTGTGAATGGGTGAATGAGAGGCCATTGTAAACTGCTCTGAGGGCATCTTGATGGTGTGGATAAAGCAGTACATAAATGTAGTCCATTTACCACCTATGCCAAATCAGCATGTGGAACGCAATGATCTGCTGTGTCAACCCCAACAACGGGAGGAGTTGAAAAGGTTGCCTTTGTTTCATATCTACCCAACTAGTGCAGTCCATGAGAAATGTATATCCACCTCCATTCAGTATGGAGGTGGTCAGTATGCGCTTGACCATTCAGTATGGTCAAGCGCACACTGATTATGTAAACTCTTCTCAGAAGAAGTGGTTAACGTGAAAGTAGCATAACTTCCATGTGCAAACACTTATCAGCACACAAGAAACATCAGGACATCATTTAAATGTAGTGTGTTGTTTTTTTTTCAGGCGTCAGTTCTAGTGTCTAAGTCCTCCATTATTTGGGAAATATTACCTCCCCGAGTTTAGCTGCCTGCTGCAAAATCTCCATCTTTCTCTGGTGAGCACGATTAGCATGGTAGGAGTTCCTCTGACTCTGGATCACAATGACCACCTTTTCCAACCCTGAGAAAAAACATGCAAAAAAAAAGGATGACAAAAGAATGAAAACAAAGAAACTTGACGCAGTCTAAGATCAAAGAAATTTGTCTCCTCTTTTCTAAGTTTATGTTGAGCCGATCCAACTGGCTGGAATTAAGAGCTTCAAGTTTACTGTATAGATATAGGATTAGTATTTATTATTTAGGTGTATCTTATTTTCATTAAAAATAACTTTATTCCCCAAATCTTCAAACTCCAAATCCTCCTATTCACACTAGATTTATTTGTTGCGCTGAATTCAACTGAGCTCTTCGTTCACACTCTACAGCCCAGCGATGATAGAGGTCGCAGGCTGCAAATGCAAAAAAAGTCTGGTATGGAAATTAAAAGACCATCAATATGCATCCATTAAGCTTATTTGAATTGTTAAATAACTTGTTGCTATGGACAAAAGATCAAATAATCTGCAACCGAATGCGTCACTCACCCACAGAGCTTTGTACAGGATGCTTCCTGGTGCTCCGGTGCCTGCACAGAGTCGAAAGGACTACACGTTAGGTGTGTCATACACAGCCAGGCCTAATGATTTATCATGACAGCAGAAGCCTGAGGGACAACACTTACCAGGGGGTGGCCTTTGTGCTTGTCTCCTGCTGAGAGGCCTTGATACCACATGAAAAGAGAATACAGTGTTATTATCGTCATGTTACTGAGCTGTTGCCAATTAATAAAATAAGCTGTCAAATGCTCCATTTATTTTTGATTTGCACCGATTACTTTTTCAGCAATTTGTTGCCCTGTTCCAGTTTTTTTGAGATGTGTTGCTGCTGTCAAAGCCAAAATGAGCTGAATCATTTCCATGAAATAGTAAAACATCTCAATATCTTGATATATTCCTTATGTTCTACTGGGAATAAAATATGGGTTCATGAAATCTTCTAATTATTGCATTCTTTTTTATTATTTATGTTTTACACAGCATGCCAATTTTTGTGGAATTGGGATTTGAATCAACATATTTTGTGACAGTAATGGTGCAATCTGTAGTAATACCAGAATCAGCAGGAGTCTGTTTCACAGTTACACGTCTTCATTGCTATTTTGATGAGTTTTGACTTTGAATTAATGCCGTCACAAAACAGACTTGGAAACCAGGATAGCTCAAGGTGTTTTGGCAGAATGTAAGGTGGTGGCAGATGCAGTGATGTAAAAGCATGGCAATTTGTGTTCAAGCTTATAGAGTTATAACTTAAAATGCAATAATCAGGAAACTATACTGTAAACACCCTCAGTACATCAGATTTTTTTTTTTTTTTTTTTAATGTTGTAATTGTGAAACAGGAAAGGCACTGGTGTATTTTTTATGGCTTGAGAAAGAACCTGCTCTTGTGCTACTGGACATATGACAGAATTGGACTATTGTTAATACATAGACTACTGTGAAACACTGCACTGCAAAAACAGTCCAAAGGAGTTGAGAACTGTTGTTATTATTCCTATTATTGCTGTTATTATTATCATCGAGGAGATGGGATATTTATTTAAAGAAATCTTTATTGAAAGAATATTCACCAGAGCACAGTTTCAATAAACCAGCATAAAAACAACACATACAATCTGCTTTGGGAAAAAAGGAGAGAGAAATTGTGTGGTTTAGAAAAAAAAATACCGAAACCACTATTTTCAACATTAAACGGAATATGCATTTCGGAAAATGTGAAAAAATGAATATTGCGTCAAGTTATCAGCCAGCATAAAATCACAGTTTTGTTTTTATTTTCAAAATAGAATTTTGGAATATTTCTACCAGACTCCGCAAGTCAAAACACTATCTCTGTGTACCTAATTCACAGCTTGACTGGACACCTGTAGGCGACAAAGGTGGTTTTGATATCTACTGTATCTGAACAGGTGACGTCTTCCACTCAAACTTTACATCAGACCAACTATTACGTTGAAGAAGAAGAAACCGGTGACACTTCCGGTTTCTAACTGACAGTCAGCCGCGGTGCGTCCGGTTAGCCAGTAAGCTAACGTTGACTGTTGCTGTGTCGCCATCACTGCACTTCACTTACCGAAGCAAAGAAGAAACACTGGTACCAGACTGCATGTGTCAACCATCATGTGACCCCCGATACAAGAGCTTTAATCACTGAGGAGAAAGTCCTTCTCTACATTCCTGAACTGGCTGCCACTGTCATTTTGCTTTTCTGTAGAGTGTTAATGCAGAGCTGTAGCGACCTCTAACGAAGGTTAACGAGCATGTGACTTTCCCGACATATACTAAGAAGATTTTAACAAAGGATTATAATATTAATGGCCATTTCGTTTATGTATTTTATATATTTTTACGTGAACGTGAAATAGGTCTAACATTGCGGCTCTTTAAAAGGAAATCAGCCTCAAAGCGCTACCGGAAATGGGAGTTTTTCCAAGAATAACTGTATTTTTTAAAAACACAAGTGTGACTTGAGTGAAGAGCTCGTGTCCTGTATGTTTAGAGCAGAGTTTTACTTTCTCTCTCGCTGATCTGAGAACAGTTACAGACCTTTACTGCGAGTCTCAACTTGGAGATAATGAGTTAGGCACACATAAAACATAATAAACAAACAAGCAGGGTGAACTCAGCATGCTTCATAGGCCAAACTACCACAGATTAGCATTTTCTGACTGCAGAGAACAGGTAACATTAATATATAACTTGAGTAAATGTAAGGAAAACAGACTGAAAATCTTTTTTTTTTTTTCCAGTTATTGGTCTAGAAAAACATTCCTAGACAAGTGAGTCACCATGCTTTCCATCACACTGGCTGACATGGTCCTCTTTGACCTCTTTAAACACGCCGGCTCTTTTGTGCCACCATCTTGAGCATACAAATTTTAGGTGCAGTTGAAGTGAAGTGTAAACTGCTATAAACAAACAAGTGTGTGTATGGAAAGAGGCTGAAACTAAGATACATAAGCTATCAAACAGCTGCAGGCAGCAATAAAAACCTGTTTTTTTTAAATGATTTAAGATGTGTTTGATTGCTTTCAGAAAGCCATACTAAATCCTTGTCTGCAAGGGGTGTTTGCACAAAACAGTGATGAATTAAAGCACAGCAGCTAGTTCCAAGAAGTCACATTTCAATGAGAATCAAATGCTGTCAGGTGACTTAATAATTAATAATTTAACAGCATTATAAATTAGTTGTTATAATTTTCCCTCTGCGAAACAGCCAACATCCTGCTTTTGTTTCCAAGCACTGGGACAAAATACTAGAAAGTCAATATCCAATGTCATCAATGTCACTGACAGTTTTGTTTCAGAATTGTATTGTTTTATTTAATTCACGTAATAAGTCCAGATCCTTTAGGTTCAGGTGGCTTTGAGGCCGATTCTAAATGTATGCAGCAACATATTTAAATGCCCAGTTCGGACTTTAGATACAGTCAAAAGAATCAAGTCTTAGGAGCGAAGACACTTCCAGAGTTTCTATGATCCACTTTCTCATTATTGTTGTATGTATAAATGTGTTTACACGAGCCTCAGCTTCTTTGGTAGGATAAGAAGTACATCTTGATATATATGATGCACATAAAGTCAGCTGTCTCCAGTCATCGCTGGAACAGGAAGCAAATACATGGGCCTTCAAAATAAATGCATCATTATTGTCGGTGCATAATTATTATATAAACAAAATGTATTAACCTTGACTAATATTCATAGTAATATGGAACTGCTATTATTAATAATTGATGTTTTAATAATATTAAATTGATGTTAGGCTATGTATTCTTGAATATTATTTATTTATTTATTTTATTTTTTTATGTTTGGCTTTGCGCTGTGTTCGAAACGTTTGTAGCTGATTTTATGTCGATCTACACACTCATGAACGACCTGGCAGCGTTATTGTCCTTTTTTTGAAATGACATGAGGATTTTATTTTGACTGATAGAAAACGGAAATTGTACCGAAGTAACGCAATGCACTTGACAATACTTGAAGTTTCTTTGACCGTCAGTTATGAGTTTAGTCAAATTAAAGAGCAGCAGCAGCAGCAGGAGAAGCCGGTTTTGGACCTATAACGTAACAAAATGACGATAGACTCGACTCCCCGCTGGAGGATGAGCGTGACAGAAGTGGAGGATTTTCTGAGAAACCCGCCGGAAGGCTTCTCCGTGGAGACCCTCGGCTCCGGTTACCGGCTCCGCAGCGACGATGAGAAGAACCTGGTCCTCATCGACGACTTCGAGTCCTCCGTGGGGAAAATAGTTTTCCAGACCTCGCTGGGAAGGTAAGAAACATCAACTCAGGCGCACACTTCTTTTCCTGTCTTCTGTTTCCCTGTGGGATCCATCTAGCCCTGTCCTCTGCATCCAGTTCATCCTCCTCTTTGCATGTCCATGTCTCAGTCTGGCCCCTCTGACTTTCTCTCCACATGATTATTAAAAGACTCGCAGACATGCTTATGTAAATATCCTCCTTTTTTTTTTTTAATGTTCTAATCAATTAATGAATTTTACTCACAGGAAAGTTAAAATGCACAATTTATGGGACTATACCAGGGTGAGAAAGAGTCTGCTGTCCAAGAGGATCTATCTGCTGGTGTCTGCCTGCCAGGAGGACCTGACACTGACCAAGGACAGAGGTAAGGGTCCACTCAGAGGCCATTTCTCTCTAACCATATTTATTTACACAGTAAAGTTTCTTTTGTGACCAAAGCGCAGCTGGTATTTTTAGTGTTCTCTTGGAGTCCGAGTTTATTTTGCGAGTGTGGGCTGCCAGCTGCGTGCAGTCTGGTGGCAGCTGACTCATGCTGGTTTTCGTGCTTGGAGCTGGGTGGAGTAGACACAACACAGCATTTAGGTCACATTCACATTTTTCTCTCCATCCCCGTCTCAGCGCTGAGGCAGTTTGTAGTGGCCATCAACGGCAGTGACCCTTTCTTCAAGTGGCAGATGGAGAAAGGCCTGGACTGGACCATCTCCTCTGTGGCTGGAGAGAGCTACAGGGTGGATGTAAGGAGGACCGCGTAGACTAGTTGCACGGTGATTACTGCATAATGGTGCTTGCTGTAGATTTTGACATTGAAAGAGGTATTTTCCTATCTCAGATTGACTTGTCTGAAACTCTGGAGAGCTGGGGTGCAGAAAACATCACTTCTGAGCAGGTGAAACCCAAACCCGTGTGGACGGACACCTCCTTCACCCTCAAATACTATTCTGACGCCCTCTTTGACTTCCCACACTGGTTCGGCTTCAGTAAAAGAACATTTAAGGTAGCTTTTTTTTTTTTTTTTTCAAATTGTATTTGCATTGTCTTTTCATTTGGCTAATGTGATCTCTCCTTGTGCCTCTTACAACGAAAGCTGAGACTGACATGACCCAGCTGTTGAGGAAAAGGAGGGAAAAGTTTATCTGCCAGTTTTCTTTGGCATCTTTTGGTGCTTTTTCCAGAAAACTGGAAAGAGTTCCTTGATGGACGGTACGATACCAGCCCGGGAGGTGGAGAACTCCTGGCCCTTTGCAGACTGCTGGGACTTCACTGTGTGAGCTATTGGACCCAGATTTCTCTTCTGTTCAGTGAAAACAGGAAAAAACACTGACAAGAACTGAAAAGCAAATTCTGGAAAGCATGAAGCTGATTCAGAAAAAATGATGTGTATAAAAAGAAACTTTATTTGTACATTTTTATGTCATGATTTCCAGTTATTGTACTGTAGTGGGGTTGAATGGGGCAAGATCATTGCTACTGCAAAATAAAAGATTTTGTTATGAGGATATTTTAATGACTGTATTCAAGAAAAAAAAAAGCTTTTTTTTTTACACACACAAGAGACCAACGCATTTGAATTCAGCAGCTTTCCATGAGCCAAAGAATAAATGTGGGTAAGTGATGTGAGACACACAGAGCTAAGGGATGAGCAGGAGAGCAGATGCAGCGCTGGTGATGGTCTCCACGTATTCTTTGTAGTCGCGGCCGTAGTAGCGGCCCAGCAGGTAGTTGCAGATGCCCACAACACACATCAGGAACAGGAAGCTGATGATACGTTTTCCAAACAGGTAGCCTGGTGTGCTACACGGGGATAAAAGATCAGTCAGGCACCGCCTCTGAGCACTTCAAGTACATGCAGCCATGTGCAAAAGCTGCTTTCTTATTGCATGTTAACAAAAGAAAGGAAAAAAAAAATATTTGACTGCAGTAGGTCTTAGAATTAGGCCTAAAGAGTCTCAGATTTAAAAAAAAAAAAAAAAAAAGAAAAAAAGAAAACAAATCATGCAGGTAATACTATGAGTCAAAAACTTGTAATTTCACCTTAAGCAGTAATAACTTGAAGCAGATGTTTATTGTATGTATCTAGATGCCCGGCCCATTCTTCTTTACAATATTGTTTCAGTTCTTTTAGGGTTTTTGGACATTCACTGATGCACAGCCCTCCTAAGGTGATTATGTAATGGTTATTATATATATATATATATTTTTTTTTTTTTTGAGGGGCACACTAACCTTTGCCAACTGTACACTTGATTAAATGAATTATATTTACCTTTGAGAGGACTGTCCCAAGTATCCAATAAAGTACTTCTGCCTGACGAGAAGGTAGACGAACCCAGCAAAGGCTGCAGGAGCTTCAAGCAAATGACAGAAATAGAGTAAATAATGAGATTCCATCATACCAAACATGGTCCAAGTAAAATAAGTACAAGGACATATATTTCATGTAAAAATGTACATCCGTTCATAGCTAAACTGCAGCATAGTCCACTGAACTGGCATGAGCAGGTCATATACTGCTGTAATATCTGAATCATACTCTTCTTGTTTTAATGAGATAAGAAACACACTCAAAAATCTCATGGATTGATCACACACCCCTTTGCATGTATGATAATTTACTCTGGCAACAGAAAGTGGACTAAGCTAATGTTAATGTAGCATCCATGGCTACTGCTGCTGTCAATAAATAAAAATGTGGGGAAATAGGTTTGAATGGCATTGAACTACACATGAACTTCTTCATGTGTAATTCCACACTTCTGTGCAGACTAGTCAGAGTATTTTTCTAATAAAATATGAGTACTGATGCCTCAAACTTTAAGAAGACCAAGCTGTCTGATTTGAAAACAGTTGCCATCTTTTTAAACAGAGCATCTGTATGTGGTGTGTTGGATCATCTATAGCTGCATGTAGGATGCAGCTATAGATGTTATAGATGTTATTGTCCATGGCTTAGGATGAAATGTACAAAAGCAACATATTGATTTAAACGAAAATACACAAATTTTAATTTGATTTCATATGAGAAATTAATGTCTCTCGAAACCAGATAAAGACATACTCTTACATATGAAATACACAAAGCACCAAATCTCCTTAATGCTGACCTGATTTACTCAGTTTCAGTTTACGTTGTATGAGTGTGAACTATAGTACAAAAGTGCTCTTGCCTCCTCTGCACTGTTTAATGATTACCTTGGGTGAGACAAAGCCCGGCACACCACATCACCGCCAGGAAAGTGGGATAAGCATCCATGCAGTTCCGCCTGAGAGTGAACAACAACTGTAATTAGCACATCTCAAGGAAGTCTCCTGCAAGAAAACTAAAGCAATCGTCACTGACTGTTTGCAGTTTATGTGGCTGCTGATGTCAAGCCCTGTATAACTGGCAGAAAATGTTTCTAAACTCGAGAGCAAAAGGGCTAAAAAAAAAAAAAAAAAAAAAAAAAAAAAAAAAAAATTGAGTTGTATGGATTTAATAGTGCATGAGCTTAAAAAAAACCCAAAAAACAGAGAGCCAGGAAAAAGTGAGCGTGTTCTCTGTGTCAGCAGACGGGCTGTTGCAATGAACTGCAATAATCAGCACAGCATGTTGGACACATCCCTCAAATCTTTTCCAGTCCCACATTTCAGAACAAATACTGAGAATAAAATTACCCTGCTTAAAAAAAGACAAATGGAAGAGAGAGAAAACAAAGAGAAAAATATAAATTAAACGTTTATTCAGAAAAGGATGCAGAATTACCTCCTTAGACCTCTCAACCCTAAAAAAGGAACAATCTGTTGACAAACCACTCTGTGGTTGAACTGGTCACTGCCCACATTTAGGCTTGAGGCCATAGTTTAGGGTTGTTTTTTTTTTTTTAATCTTGCACATTAGTAAACCACATGAAACATGAAGAGAGTTTTGATGAGGGACAGAGATGTAGTAAAAGAACAGAACAGCTGTGGAGGAGCTGTTAAAGGGTTGTGAGGTATGCACATCCCAAACATTTGGCTGTTGCCTCAATCCATAACTTAGAGGACTTTAAAACATAACATAAATGATCAACAGCTAACTGATTGATAGTTTAAGTTATTCTTCAAGCAAACATCTGTATTTCTTCCTTCTCAAATGTGAGGTTTTCCTCGTCTCCTATGTGACCGAAGACACGACTCATGCTTAAGGAATTTGACACAAACATTTTTATTTTCAAGCTTATTATTTGTCCTTTTTTTATTGTTTGTTTGTTTTTTTTGTTTTTTTTTTACATTTCTTTGACTAAATGACCTGCTGTTCTTGACATCAAGAAAATCAAGTACAGAGCTGTAGGCATTGCATCATGTTAATAAACGGCAATCTTGGGTGAAAACCTTTGTCCGTGCTCAGGATCTCTGGTTTGGGGCAAAGGTTTACAGTTTAATAAACCAGTGAGCTAATGCATACTGCCTCGACAACAAAGGAGTGGCTTCCAGATAGAGAAAAGTCTGACTGAATCTGCTCCTGAAAATGCCCGCGCACCGACGTCCTGTTTGCATGATAGAAGTGCCCAAAGGAAAAGTTTGCCAGGCTTGTGGGATCATCCCAGAGAAGACATTAGCCGTTATTAAGCTCCTGGGTTCATCAAATTAACTTTACACTTCTGCAACTTGTTTGTGCTTTGCTATTGTGAATATTGTGCACAGACTAGAGATGAAACATTAAGTTGTTCTATAATAGGATATATTTTGAACAAATCTTTGTAAAGTATAAAACGTTTTCACACCCCGTTTAGTTGCTTAACAGTCACCAGATGTTTGCAAAACTATTTTGTGGGTAGTGTTGCTAGTTATTTTATTTATTTTTTCTTTGAAAACCATCACTTGGAAACAGGATATGGCTCAATTTTTTTTCGGTTACAACAGGAAGACTCTTTTTGCTTGTGAACTAACGGAGCAAGTAGACTTATCATGCCAACTTTCTTTCAAATAATAGGCGTGTGTGCTGTGTGAACAGGATGAAATGTTTTTTTTTTTAATATTTATTTATTTATTTATTTTTTACTTTGGGTCTGCAACTCATGATTGTTTTAAATGATTTGAGGGATATTTACCCTTCATCTCTTATTTAAATCAACTCTGTAGTGTTTTATTGTTTCATACTGTTAGTAGTTTTATTAATAGTAGAATTATCATTGAAACCGGCCAAGATCAGTAGTTTAAAACTTACTCCAAATAAGTGACACTCACTCCCTCTCTGTAGTGTCTTCCCTGTTTAAACAAAATGATAATTAGTCTAAATGAGAGGTTTTAAAGATTAATGTGCTTTCTCAGCACTCAAATGAGCTCAGTAGCAGGATTTTCTCCCTTCTGTGTGTTCAGACAAATGAGATGCCTCTCAGTGGGAGTGATATTCAGCGGCTTATAAAACCAACCAGAAAATGTTTAGCAAGAAGCAAATACACCACAAAGCCACTGGTTCATCAGTTTAAATGTTTCATTAGGTTAACAGAGAAATGAGAAACTTACTTGGCACAAGATACTCGTTCAAATGCAGATGCGTGGCCATGAGGATTCTTGCATTCCCTCTCTACTTTCTGGGCAAAAAACGCTGAAAACACAGATTATGACACATTTTTAAAAAGTGATTATAATTTAGAAATTTATGACAAGTGTAAAGCATTGTGTCAAGCTTTTTCTCACCGTTCTGAAGCACGCTGATGAGTGTGACAATGACCAGGAGGTAGATATGTTCAACTACTATGCTGGAATCCATAATTCACAGTGCGACCTGTTGGGACTAAAAGCAGACAAAGCTTGTCTTTCACATCTAGAAATGTGTCCAGTCAGATGTAGATCATCCACCTCTCTTTCTCTCTATGACATCAAGAATCCCCCATCCCACCTCCATCAAACAAACACACATAGTCTTTGACTTCCTCTTTATGTAAACCAGGCCCTGGCGTGAAACTTCCCCTCTGTGTTTGTGAAAGCATATGTACAAATACAGCTTCACACTTTACAAATTTGATTAAACCCAGGACTTGTTTCCTCTATTTTTGGATGTTATGCTGAAATATAACAAGGAAAATGATGCTGACTTGACCAGTAGACTCTCTTTATGAAAGTTAGTGTTTTCATCTGATAAATTGATCGTCTTATTGATTCCTCCTGTGTTTGCACTGAAGAGCCTTTTTGAAATGTAAAATCAGTGACACATGCATTCATAAACTTGCAAAAATATCAGCTGTAGCTGTTTAAATATTATCTTATCATTCTCGATATGAAAATAGGTTGCTATCTCTATAAATAAAGGGTATTAATCAATACTTGCGTGAACCACAAGTGCTACAAACTGTACATAAGTACAGTAAATGAGTAAATGTTGATGTTACTCTTCTCAGTTTTGCATTTGAAAAATTTGTGTATGAAAATAAGCAGTATCAATAACTGGCTTATTCTGACTGAGCCCTACCAGTAGTCAAACAGCGCCTGCATCTGCTTCTGAACGGTAACGCAGCCTTGTCTTCCTCTCCTTGTCTCTCTTCCGTTTTTTTTTAATTCTAATTTCTAATCTGTTGTTAAATTAGTGAACCCAAAAACTGGCAATACTCACATAATAAAATGTACAAATGTTGATACAAAACGACGGATCTAATAGTTAAAATACCAAAAGGTCCTCCTTGTTTACAGAAGTCCCATATGGTCTAGCGGTTAGGATTCCTGGTTTTCACCCAGGCGGCCCGGGTTCGACTCCCGGTATGGGAACTGATCCTTTTCTTATTTGGTCTTTTTTTCCCCTTTCCTTGCCTCTTTCGTCCCAACATCCACTGCTACGCGAAGTCAACAAATCGCGACGTATGATAAACTACACTATTGCAGTAACGGTGCCGATCTTTAAAATCAATTTCAGCCCCTTAAACTTAGATCAGTTAATCTGTACATATTTAACCACTTCAAGTAGAAAATAAGTTTTGAGGGGAAAAATGTGTTAGAAAGAGTTGAGGCAAATGCACAATGATTTTAATATAGAAAAATCATACTATAAATAATTTATTACACCAAACAAAATAATGGGTTTTGTCAATAGTTTCAACATTTTCCACAAGTACTGGACTTATTAATTAACAACAATAAAGTAACTTACAAAAAAAAAAATGGCAAACTGCTCTAACTGTAAACAGTGATTCTGTACAAACCAGTTAATTACAGTACACATGATCAAAGTGCTCAATTAAAAAAAAAAAAAAACCAACAAAAAAAACAGTTCAATGTAATAAATGCAAGATTACTGTTACACTGAAATATCAAAATTCACCAACCCTTCTTTAAGAGCAACATGAATGTACGACTAGTCACATGGGGTAGATTTTTAAACAATTCTGCATCATGTTCATACAGGCTTATCTGTGTTTGTAATCCTGCAGACGACATTTGACAGCATAGCTTAACTAATACATTCAAGTTCACCAAGCTCCTCTGTGTTAATCAAAACCACAGCACTCTGAGAGAAAGTCTTCCAGGAAGTTTTCATTGTCATGCCTGTTTGTACCACAGTTATTCTGTGACACCGCACCACCGGGATCTCTAACCACTGAGTCCAACCTGTCAGATACATTTTGCCCATTGGTGATCATCTCAAAGAAACCAGTGCTGTCTGGTGAAAGGTTGCTGGCTGTTGTTGCTGGCGAGAGCAGATCTGACAGGAAATCATCACAAGTGGAGCCGTCATACGTACTGGAGGAAACGGTGCCTGGAGAGTTCAGATCAGTGCTGTCCGGTCGGAGACAGGCTCCTTCTTGATAACTCAACTTCTGGTTCAGTTTTGCAAGCTTTTTCTTCTTAGCTTTAAGTTTCTTTATCAGTTTGTATCTGAGAGCTTCAGTGTCACTGAGACCCAGAGGAATCTTGGAGAACTGACTGGCATGTTTCTTTGAAGAGCAAACGTCAGGGAGCTTCTTCACTCTAGCTGCAGGAGGCAACATACCAGAAAGCTCTTTGGGGTTTCCTGGGTGGTTGGGAGTGACAGGTTGTAACAGTTTGGACTGACCGCTGACTAGTGGGGGGGGTAGAAGTGAACCCTGGCCTAAGCTCTTTGTGCCAAATCCACCATACATTTCTGCAGCTTTCAGTGGAAGACCGTCACTCTCCTCTGTCATGAGCCTTAGTTTAGGGTGTCCTGCAGGAATTGGCTGTCTTTTCATGGGGTTAGGAGTGGAGTGAGTGGGTTGAGTGGACTTAACTCGTGCAGCTGGGGTAGGTGTGGGGGTGTCCACTGGTTTTGCAATGGAATTTCGAACATGGTTTGGAAGGTGTTTACTAAGCAGGAAAGACCAGCGAGAGTCTATTGCCGACTGTACTGTGAGAGTTTCCTGACTGGTGGGCAGGGGTGATGTTTCTGTAGATGACACAGGGGATGTTTGCTGTAAAATTCCAACATCTGATATGTTTTCCAGAGAAGTGGGACCAACAGATGTTGGACTGGCTGCTCTGGAGGCCTCCAAGGACGCAGGTGGTGATGAAGCTTCTAAAGTTGCTGCCTTTTTACTGGCCTGTCTGGTTAGTGCTTTTCTTCTGCCGGTTGATCTTCCTCGTCCTTTTTTGGCGTCAGGCACAAACGCTGGATCAGTGCGTGAGTCGTCCCCTGCCTCCACGTCAGATGAGCTGGGCATGGCAGGAGGTTCAACATCGGCACTATGACACACGTCGCTACCTACTACAGGGGAGGAGCTGTCTGGTGTGGGGTCGAGCTTTTCATTCCTTGATAAAAACACTTTGCTCTTCGGTTTGCTGGTTTCCATTTAAAGGCTGACTTTGAGAATCTACATTTAATTCAACCAGCGTGAGTGTGATGATGTCATTGTGAGAGAGACCCTCAAAGGTGTCGAGCAAAGTTGTGGCACCTATTGATGTATCAGCATTGCTTGTAACTGTAGTGTTCATACCGTTGCAGCTGACTTCTGAGAGCACACGGACAATATCAGTGTCATTGTGAGGCATAAGAAGAGACTGATCTGGACTAGGAGTCCGATTGTTCATCTGCTTTCAAGCATCTGTCATTTAAACTAGGGACCCTCTCCTTTTCGGGTGGGGGAGATTCAGCAGATGTGGTGGAGGGAGAACAGGCAGAAGACTCCGCATCATCCTCCACCTCCCAGAAGACGATGTGCATTTCATGAGCAGGGATCTGAAGCTTTGAATGGGTCTTGCAGTCAGGGTGTTTCAAGTCATCAAGCTCAAGCCATGATCCTGAAGGAACAAGAAAGAAAAAGTAATGTTAGATTCTGACGATCAACTACAAGCCCCAATTGAATACATAGTTGGTTCATAGATAATACCGTACTTAGAATAGCCAGTCAAGATCTGTACCATCAGCAGTGTCATTAGTGATGGGTTCGGCTGCTGAATTGGGTGTAAAAAGGATCATTTACCAAAAGTTTAATCTGTATGAATTTTCCTTGGGGGTTAATCAAGTATTTTTCAATTGAATTGAATTTCAAGGAAGACACCAGCGAAATCACTGATCTGTTAGAATTTTTTCTCAACTGATAATGCAAAGACACTTAAGTCTTACAACATCTGCAGTTCATGATATTGTAAAGAGACGGGAGTTTTGGGAAATCTCAGCACTTACGCACAAGGCTGGAAAACCCTGGTGGATGAAAAGTGGCCTTGAATCACTTGGCCAGCACATGAAAACCCTTCATAGCCCACAGAGGTTTTGGGAGCACCCTGGAAAACCATTGTCACTCTACACAGTCTACTGCTGCATGCAGAAATGTAACAAAAACAGTATCACAAAACTAAGGAAGGAGTCATATGTCAACCTTGTGCTGACTTTTCAGGGCCGAAGCTCATCTAAGATGACTGAAAGACAGTAATAAAATGCTTTGTTGTCAGATGAGTCCATGTTCCAGTTTGACAGGAATTAAGTTTTAATGTGCCAAAGATGAGAAATACCATCCAGGCTGTTGTCATCATCAAGATAAACTCTTCCCAGGAGGTACATGGTTATTTCAGCAGGACAATAGCAGACCTCTTCCTGGACAACTTACAAGAGCGTGGCTTCAGAGGCATAGTGTGTGTTTGACTGGCCTGTCTGCAGTCCACATCTGTATAATACTTAAAATGCATGGTACATCACGAAAAGGAGAATAAGACAGCCACCAAAACCTTTGAAGAGCTATAATTCAGCATTCATCCAAGCGCTGTAAGTAGCATCCTCAGGTACCATACGATTCGTGCTATCAAAAGGAAGGATGATGTAATAATGATAAACATGAATGTTGCTTGCATCAAATTCTAGATTAACAATTTACTGATTTAATTTTAGTTGCATAAAAAAAAAATATATAGAAAAAGGTGATAATCATTAAATGATACTAAAACAAGCCTTAAACAATGGCCTTCTTCCTTAATTAACAGTACTAGTATTGTCCAGCAGAATGTGCTGTTGGGGAGCTAGTATCCAACGTAGCATCAACCCTCATGTGACACTAATATGAACAAAACTTTTTAACTTCACACAGTGTGTTACCTGATGATTAAGAGGGACAAAAAAAAACAAAAAAAAAAGTTTTTTCACATGTGACCTCAGTTATTTGTGCAGAAAAATATCGAAACAAATTACATCACAGCAAAAGCAAACATGGCTAAGTAAATAATTGTGCAATTTCAAGCTGATTACTTCAACTGTATCTTATCAAGTTGGTGGTTCAAAAGGTAAATGGAAATTATTACAGAATCACTTTTAAAATACATACCATCGCTGCGGTAAACCCAGGTGACAAAGTGCTTTAGTTGTTGGTTGTACTGTATGACAGTTGTGACTGAGTAGCGTTTCCCCTTGAAGTTGAAGGCGTAGATATCAACACCGCTGTCAGGAAGCCCTTCCACAAAGTTTAGTGCAAACACTGCAGGCACTCTGCACAAAGAACCAAAAACATGGTTAAACAGGGAACAAAGGATGATCCTGTAATTACAACGGCCCTGCAGGACAGTAGTGGGCTTTACGGAGGGCTACAAGAACACAACAAATAACCAGGTGTGTTCACCAGGCTTCCAAAGGCCTCGGATACCAATCTGATGGGATCTGTAGGAAATAAGGCCGACCCACAGAGACCCCACAACATGACCCAGAGAGACCCCACAACACGACCCAGAGAGACCCCACAACACGACCCACGAGACCCCACAACACGACCCACAGAGACCCCACAACACGACCCAGAGAGACCCCACAACACGACCCAGAGAGACCCCACAACACGACCCAGAGAGACCCCACAACACGACCCACAGAGACCCCACAACACGACCCACAGAGACCCCACAACACGACCCACAGAGACCCCACAACACGACCCACAAGACACCGACCCAGAGAGACCCCCACATGACCCAGAGACCCCAAACACACAGACCCCACAACCCCAGAGACCCCACAACATGACCCAGAGAGACCCCACAACACGACCCACAGAGACCCCACAACACGACCCACAGAGACCCCACAACACGACCCAGAGACCCCACAACCGAGACCCCCACAACACGACCCACAGAGACCCCACAACACGACCCACAGACCCCACAGACCCCACAACACCCACAGAGACCCCACAACACACCCAGAGACCCACAACAGACCCACACCCACAACAACCCCAGAGACCCCACAACACGACCCACAGAGACCCCACAACACAACCCCTAGGACCAGATGGACTCCCAGTCCAGATAAACCAGGACACATCTGGCTCAGTGACGTACATAGCAAGGTGACTTTTTTTGTGCGTCATTTTGTAACTTTGTGTCATTTGTAAAAAAAAAAAAAAGCAGCCAGTGTTAAATGAAGTGATGAACTAGACAAACTATAAATAAGTTATTTTGAAGAAAGCTCTTAGAACAACCCAGCGAGGACAAATTCTCTCTTCCCTTCGGTCTGCCGGCAGAGCTGCAGAAGACTAGATTTGAGTTGTGCATGTAAGCAAACATTTTTAGGATAATTTTAGGTGTGAAAAAAAAAAAAACACAAATCAACACAAATAATGTCAACAGTAATTTTAATCAAACTAATTAGCATTTTCTAAATCAGTGACTCCTAGATATACAGTTTTAAACTGGAATCATTTTAGTTATCATTACCAGTTCGTTAAGGCTGACGACAATCAAAAAATGTAAAAAAAAAAATTGTTTATTAGGAATTCAGCTGTATTAAAAATAAATTATATGAGAGAAGAGAGGAGCCAACCTTTGTCACAAGCTGATAGTGTTATTACATAGAAAGGTTAATAACAGCATCAAGTGGATATTGTAAAATACAGTTGTCCTTTATGTAACACAAGAATCGATTGTCGAGAATATATACTGGTATTTGATTATCAAATATAGAACTTTTTTTTTCAAAATTTTGCCCTATTCTTTCTATATGTTATTTTTTTTAAATATTGAATGCAGTGAAGTTCACTTCATATGAAAAAACCGTTAGTACATGCATAGTGGTCCTGGAATAAAGACCACCACCTCAGACAGAACATTAAATTTGGATTTGTAAATATGACATTGACAGACATCAGGGCTCAGCGATGTGACCTGAAATCAATATCACAACTATTTCAATATTTCACTTTGATTTTTTATTAATAAGGGATTATTTTAGTTGTTTCATTTTTTGCCCTCAAAAGATCATTGACAAGGTTTTTGTTTAAAATATGCTCAACTATTAAAACTGGGATTTTTTTTTTAAAAAGACAACATATATTTGTCATTTTAAAAAATAATTGAAGTACGCATAAAGACAATGTTTGAAAGTGACAACAGAGTTAAAGAGAAATATCAAAGATGTAAAATTGAAATAGAAGACTTTGCAAGATTTTGAATGTCACCTTTGATTAATTTTCAATTAACTGCCCAGCCCTTAATATACCACAGATGAGGACCATTTAACTTTTTTAACCAGTTCTGTTCTTGAAAAGAAAAGGGAAGAAACAAAAATAGCACTGAATCCTAATATCAAATCACAATACTTGAGAAACTACAATTCTTAATAATAATAATAATAATAATAATAATAATAATAATATTTTCAGGACACTGTATTGAATGTTCCCTAATAGAGTTTAGCTCTTACCTCTCCAGCAACATAGTCCTCCTCTGATTCTTCTTGCAGCATACATTGCATGGGGAAAAATGAACTGCATGAAGTGGGTGCCATTCAGACACAATTTTTGTGAAGGAAGGGAGAGTTTTTGTTACTCTGGAAAAAAAAAAAAAACACAGGAAGAAATACATTTAGAATTCTGGCGTCTCCAATAATCCAGGTTCAACTTGTCAACACTCAGATAATTAACCAGACTTTAACACTTTTCATTCAGCTGAATGTAGCTGAAAGTGCTTGAGAGAAAGAGGAATAATGTCATGTTTTCATCCGGCACTGCATTTTATGAAGGGGTTGCCATATTGGAAGGACGTGTTATCTGTTGATAGTGAGCATCTTCTATGATTTTTACAAATGCGAAGCAGTTTCTAGGGAAGAAATGGAGAAAGAAAAAAGGAAAAGACATTGATTCTCCTGGGAGAAACTAGATATCAGCACCTTCACTCAGTTGATTTTCTGGTTTACAGTATCAGTGTTTGCACAATGCAAATGTTTAAAAGCTGTCAGTCACTGGAAGCTTAGGAACAATTTTGCTGTGGCTGCAAAACTGACACGTTCAAAAACCTGCAAGCTGCAAAATTTCAGTTACACTTGTTATGGTGAGGCCTGCACAACTAATTTTGTTAAATTTTTTTTTTTTTTTTATGATGCTCAATTGTAATAACAAATGTATTTTAGTGTGGTTGGTGTGTTTGGAGCTTCCAGATGTACATACAACTGACATTTCACAGACAAACTTTAAGTCAAGTCATGAACACAATCTCAACTAGTCTGTTTTAAAATAAATAAATAAATAATGGATTGTTACCGAGCACTGTTTAAGGGTTAGTTAGCAGACTAGTTGTGAAGTTGACGTGATTTCTCCAGCTGATAACCACCACAGATGAGGTTTGTGGAGACATTTCCTTTATGACTTTTCCCTGTCTGAATGCTGAAGGCTGTATCTGTCTATCGATTTTGTTCCCGTGACCATCGCGAGACCGGCTACAGCGGTTCCTCATACCAAAGTGTTGTCCTGGCATCACAAAGTTGCGAAATAAAATCAAAAAAGTTTGACAGCCTCCAACAAACCACATTCACGTTTAGTGTTTTTAATTGCAATGAACTGCAAAGAGTCATATGATAACCTACAATTTAATACTTGACTCTCATGAAAGCTTGAATTTTAAGCAACTACTAAAATCAATCAAACGTGCCGTTCTTCTTAGAAGGGATTCATGTCAAGAAATTGTCTCCAACTCATTCCTTGATCTCTTTGACCCTCTCCAGACAGACAGGCAACGTGAGTCCTCACCCAAGCAATGCATTTGTTCCACGCATGACCACTATCAACACAGTCTGTGCTCACTGTCAAGCTTCTGGTGTATGAAGTGAACGAGCGACAGCAAATGTCTACAAAGTTCAACAAGAAAAGAAAAATCACATACCTTTCTTTTGAGGCAGCTTTGCATTCGCTGCACCTGAACTCCCAGTGAAAGACTGACTGGAAGAGATGCTCCACCCAGGAGTCCATTTCAAGCAGAAGCGGCATGGCAAATACCGGAGTTTCCCTCTGCCCTGAAAAGCACAGACACACAGATGTTGGAGCATCTTTCCAAGTTCAAGCTCTGGCTGCAGCAACAGTTATACTCCATGTGGGCTGTTTCTAGATATGATATGCGTCTTCACACTTAAAACCCAAGAATGTGTCTCTCGTGTGTTAACCTAAACCTGCCTTTGCCCTCATTATCCCCACCCTGTGTTTACTCTCTTTCCAGTTGCATATAATAAAGACCTGGCTACAATAAGCGGAGAAAATTCCCAGCCTGGCAAGCACAGACCCGTCCCTTACTAATATCAGGTGATAATAGCTGCTTTAAAGGATCACGTTTAAGTCGAGCCTCTGGATCTAATAAACCTGCATGACTCAGTAAAGTGACTTTGGCATGCAAGTGAGATGCCAAAAAGTTAGAATGCAGTGTAAATAAAAAAACAAAAAAGAAACATTTATATCTAAATACCTTTAGTTGTATGAAAATCTTCAACAAATATTTTTTCACATTGTGCAGACAGTATGCATTCACATTTTAGAGGAGAAACTTGCCAAAACAGGACAGACCACTCCTCCATAAACTCCCTTTTGTCACTGTAATCAGTAGGCAAACGTTTACCACTAGAGTTTACAAAAATTAATATTCAAGAACAGGAGGCTTGAGCGGCCCTGGCAGCACTGTTGCACTGCCGAGTTTGAGAAGCATTCGCTCAGACATGTTTATCTTGGCACTATTTGCATATTGTTGCTGATCTACCACTGGTTTTTTATCAATGTTGGTGGATCCAGAACAGCGATGGAAAAATGTGCCCTTTTTTTTTTTGTAAGGTTCATTTAAAAGATGTCAAATTCTATTAATGGATTAACGGTGGCAAGAAAAAGTTTAGGTGCCCTTTGAAATGATTGGTTTTCTGCATTAACTTTAAAATGTGATGTGATTTGCATCTACATGACAACAATAGACAAAGATCATGTCAGGCTGAAAACACACAAAGCATTTCTCATGTAAAAAAGAAAGTAAACCCTTAGAGATAAAGGAACATTTTACAGTTAAAACCTGAGATCCATTATTAGACCTCATTAGGGACGCGATTCAAAATGGTTTTGAGTGACAGCAGAGTGTTTGCAGAAAAATGGCAATTAAAGTTGTTATCGGCAACAAGTGGGACTCAGTGGACTGAGTGCAGTTCAGCCGCTTTACTCTAATGACGGGGTAGAGAGGGCGACATTTATGCTGTTTAACCTCTCGCATTACTGAATTTGTGGGTTAAAAAGAAAATTGTGGTTAAATGCTTAACTGTGCCTGGTCATTTGATGTGTCGGTCAGCAACAAGAAACTGTTTTTCAGTTTTAAAGAGGCCCCTTTAGCCTATTAATTTGTTAAAGGTTATACACAATTCATAAAATGCTTCCAAAATCAACATTTAGTTTCTTTTTAATACAATATGAATAAATATTAATTAGGGCTGGGCAACGATTAAAATTTTAATCGCGATTAATCGCATGATTTCCCTGATTAATCGCATTGTATACGAAAAATCAAATAAAGAATTCAAAAGTAGTGTAAAGGTCACTTTTATTTAAATGTTCTGCTGCCATATGAACTAAAGTGCCATAACATTTGTTGTTCAAACACCTAACATCAGCACTTGCCAGTAACACATATTTAGTGTAAATCTCATCTTAAAAAATGTAAAATAAAATAAAGCTTATTACCACTGCCAGGACATTAATGTCATCCTGGTTCTTTAATGAAAAATAAAAAAAGTCTACAAACAAATTCAACAAAATGATTGTGGCTCAGCACAATCAGAACTTTAAAATACGTAATTTCTGATGTAACATCAGAAACTTTTAACGGGGAGTTCAACTTGCCAGTTGTTACAAATAACCTTGTTTCTGTTGAATCATCTGTCTGGGAGAACTTTAAAATTAAAATGTCCATGTTAAACTCCTGTAACTTTATTAATCCGTAATTATCTGTGTATCATTTGTTTTTTTTCCATTTTCGATTGTCAATCAAGAATTTAAAAAATTAAAAAGTGACTTTTTATTTTTTTCTGTTTTTTCAATCTAACACACACAAAAAAAGCCTGTTTTTTATATTTCAATTTTAGCAAACAGGCCACGGGACTGAATTTGTTTTTAATATTTTATTGTCTAGTTTACGTGACCCTGAAATGGCTTTGTTTTATAATCAAGGAATAGACTTTCTGATGTCATTACACATCTGTGCCACTAGATGGAGCCGCACTGAAGTAACCAGCTAGAGAACAGCAGGACAGTCAACACATGGAGCAGATCTGTTGTAAAATGGAGGAATTACGTGAAAGTTTTGATCAAAGGGGTTCAAAAGTTTTTTTCCAGACAGAATTGTTAATATTGCTACCTTAGTTTCTACCCGAGCTGGAAAGTAGACTGTTTTTTACCGCTCTCCATGTCTGTTTTAGTTTTGCCTGCCAATTATTTTCCGGTTCCGCAGCAGCCAGTAACAGACTTTTCAAAACAAAAGCACATGAGCAACATGCGTTAACGCGCGATAAAATAAATGTCGGCATTAATAAATTAATGTGTTAACTTGATAATAACGCATTAACTTGCCCAGCCCTAATATTAATACAACTGAATGTTGCTCCTGTTATTCCTATTCAGTCTGCAGATTCAGAATAGGTTGTTAAATGAAGACTGACATTACGACGTTCTCCAGCTCTAACGGATGGATCACTCCCTGATCCAGGTCTATTTTTCCAACTAAGGAAAAAAAAAAAAAGTTTGGCCCAGCGTTGTGGATTGCGATCCATTGCGTAGCTGGTGAGAATGGACCACATGTGGAACAGGAGTAACTTGAAAGGTCTCTGGCATCTTAAATCTCCAGTATGGGAGCAACTTTGTTTCCCCACGATGGTCCATATTGAGCCAACACACCTGGAGAGGTGCACATCAGTGCACGGTGGCTGTAACGGTGCAGCGTCTCCAGGTACGAGGGACATACGTCATTGGTTCAACACAGAAACATAAACCAACTTACATGTGATTTATGTTGTATTTAAGGGTGGCGGTCTGAACGATCACAGCAAGTCTACATCACCACACAAGATACAACTGTGTCACTGAAAGGAGAAAAGCCTCAGAAACCTATCTACATTTAGTGATGACAGGATTTTTTTGGGGTATCTTATTAAATTTAAGAAAACTTTTATAAATTAGGCCTAATGGTCGGAAAAGCAAGCTGGCATCGCAGGATCAGCTGAACACTGACAGCTCTGCCGCTCCCACATACGTGTCGCTTCAGCTCTGACACTGAGACCAACTCTGTTGCCACCACAATCCACAACAGCAACGCATCAACCTAATATCAAATATCAAATCAAATACTTTTAATCCCTCCCATTCTGCCTCTGTGGTTACATGCAGGACCCAAATCAGTCTCAACCTGAATGAGCCGCATAACAAGCGACAATTAGACCTCTTTATGAAACTGAATACAGAACAATGTGTCTGCATACTACTACAGCCTAATGAGAACAGTTGAGATTTATAACTTTTTAGTCTGAACCTGTTGTCACAACACGAATTACAAAAACATTGGCATGCTGTGGAAAACATAATAAAAACAGAATGCAATGATCTGCAAATCCCATAAACCCAAATTTTATTCCTAGTTAAACATTAAGAATATTTCAGATGCTGTGACTGAGATGTTTTACAATTTCATGGAAAATATTAGCTCATTTTGATTTTAATGGCAGCAACACATCACAAAAAAGTTGGAACAGGGTGATGCTTACCATTGTGTAGCATCCCATTTACTTTTAACAACTGTCTGTAAACATCTGGGACGTGAGGAGACCAGTTGCTGGAGTTTTAGTAGAGGAGTCTTGTCCCATTCTTGATTGATGCAGGATTCTAGCTGCTCAACAGTCCTGAGCCTTCGTTGCTGGATTTTTAGTTTCAAAATATTTTCTATTGGTAAAAGGTCTGGACTGCAGGCAGGCCAGTTCAGTTCCTGCAAAGCTATGCTGTTGTGGTGGATGCAATATGTGATTTTGCATTGCCTTGCTGAAATGTGCAAGGCCTTCCTTGAAAGAAATGTTGTCTGGATGGGAGCAGATGTTGTTCTAAGCCTCTATTTACCGTTCAGCACTGATGCTGCCTTTCCAGATGTGTGAACTGCCCACACCATAGACACCAATGAAACCCCATAATATCAGAGATGCAGGCTTTTGAACAATAATACGCTGGATGGTCGCAGGACTTAGCACCAATGGCTTCCAAAAAGAATTTCAAATGTCGATTTATCTGACCTCAGAACAGTTTTCCTATTTTGCCTCAGAGCATTTAATGTGAGCTGTGGTCCAGAGAAGACAGTGGTGTTTCTGGATTGTGTTCTGTTTCTGATGCACTGCTGCCTGAGAGCCCAAACATCGCGCGCATCCAGTTTTGACCTTCAGCCTTGTCCCTTGCGCACAGACACTCCTCCTGATTCTCTGAGTCTTTTGATGATACTATGTACTGTAGATGGTAGGATATGCAAAGACTTTGCATATTTACATTGAGGAACATTTTACTCAAGTTGTTCCACAATTATTAGATCCGGTTTGTTGCAGATTAGTGAACCTCAGCCCACATTTACATCTGGGAGGCTCTGCCTCTCTGAAATGCTCCTTTTATACCCAGTCAGCTAACTGACCTTTAGCCAATTAACTTAATTAGCTGTCAAAAGTTCCTCCATTTGTTTTGCCTTTTGCAACAAGGATTTTTCCAGCTTTTCGTTGCCTCTGTTCCAACTTTTTTGAGGTGTGTTGCTGCCATTAAAGTCAAAATGAGCTAATATTTTCCATGAAATGGTGAAATGTCTCAGTTTCAACATCTGATATGTTCTTTATGTTCAACTGGGACTAAAATGTGGGTTTATGAAATTTGCACTTCATTGCATTAGGTTTTTATTCATATTTTACATAGCATCCCAACTTTTTTAGAAATCTTTCAGAACCACTGTTTTCATCTAACATGTAATGCTAAAAGCATACATGTGCATCATTTCTTACATTTAAAGGACTGTCTATATTCACTACCACATTGTCCCAAAGCTTCATGTGACACATTAAAAAATAAATTAAAAAATGAACAAAAGCAGCCTTAAAACTTTGAAAACATAAGTTAACTTCAATGATACAACACAGTCAGAATAACATTTTCATTCAGTGCAAGATAAACAGCGAGTCAACATGACAGCAAAAAAAAACAAAAAACGTAGAAATGAATTTCACCAATGAGAGCAGCTAGATAAGCTTGATTTGTTTCTTTTAACAAAACAATCTGTCATGCTCCATCAGCTTTATCACTTTCTTTTTCTTTTTTATGAAAGCACGGGGAGTAATTTTGCCACCTGTGCAGTTGTAGTTTGCAATAGGCATTTGTAGATTGGAGGGAAAAAATGCTTCATGAATTGCAAGTTTCACCTCAAAACCTTAGGCCTTGCCCTGGCTTCTTAAGACATGAAACCGGCCTCAACTCTGGTGAGATCACTGAAAAGATGTAGGTTTATATCTGGTTACTGAATGTGAGCCTCAGCTTACCCAGTTTGCAGTGCAGTTTGGGCTGCAGTAGTTTGAAGACTGTCATCCTGAGACTCTGCAGGTCAGCATTGGCCTTCTGCAGCACATGGCTTGGCACCCTCACAACTCCATCTAGTCAGAAATAACTTCAGCTTAGTGAAAACAAAAGCAACAAAAGCTAGGTTTTCTTAATCAACCTCACTAGGACTGTCGACTGTTTCAGGTTCATATTCTCAGCATTGCATTTGTCCATTTTGCAGCACCTGCAACCATCTCAGTACAAATGAGAAAATATGTCGCTGTAGTATTTTTGTTTTTAACATAATGTCCCATTAACAACCATTACTTTAAAAAAAAATTTCAGGTCAAGGAAAAAGGAATGTAGGGGATAGAGATATTAAAATTTAGAAGCAACATTATTTGCAAGATTAAATGTCACTAGAGTCAAAATAGTGAGAACATTTATGCGGCTCAATCTTTAACTCTTGACACGTGCACCTGCATCAGGTCTTTTCAAAATAAAACAAACACACTAGTATATAAAGATCTGTGCCACAAAAACATGAAAAAGTGAGGAAAATAGGAAGTTAAATATAACAAAACTGTTTCTGATTGTAAATACAATATGACAAGATAATACCAATAACACATCCACAAATCTGAAATGTAAACCACACTCACTCAGTGTATTAAATCTAGAGTTTATTTTAACTTACCACTCCCAGTCTGCTGATGTACTCGGATGGAAGCACAAACATCTTCATATCTTCTCATTAGCTGCCACACAGCTGACCGCTTAGGCTCATCTTTAGGTTTGGACTTTATTAAGGTCTTACAGTTCACCAGAGCAGCAAGCAGAGAGTCCAGCCAACAAAGGTTGTCACTGTTGCTCCAGAACAGCTGCTTCGGAACAGATACAAGCTCATCTGACTGTCTTGACGAAGTTGAAGACAAATCTTTATGTTCTGACTTGATGTCATCAGCGTCCGTGCCTACAGTGACTTCTGCGATTTGTGATTTCTCCTCAGTACCATGCTGTCTGCTCGCCACATTCAGTCAAAGTAACGCCGACATTAGTTGAAGAAATGTCCTGATTGAAACCCTGACTACTACATCTGTTCGGCACTGGAAGACTCGTGTTTCTGAAGGTATTCTCACTTAAACCATCAGAGCGCCATGGTGAAAAGAGAGTTTAGGCTCATTTCCATCAGCATTTACCAAAACTTCTGATGAATGTCTGACTGAGGCTGAACATGTAGGAGAACTAGGCTCATCTGTAGAGGCACAAATGTCTGTATGTTTCCCCTGAACACCATCTTCATCCTTGTGGTGAACTTCCATTCAACTGTTTCTCCATCTGGACTATTCTGGTTGTAGCCATTACCCTTTTTACCATCAGTCTCGGGTATTGCATGGTGGCCATTTCTGACAGGACTTAAAGCACAATGTTCGTCTGGGCTAACAGAACTGTCAGTGACACTCTGTGGCCCAAGATCAATAACTTCGCTTGTTCGCAGGCGTTTAAGGTTAGGTTTTATCAACTCTTCCTCTTCCTCTTCCAGTACACTAACATTTTTTCTTTTGCTTCCAACAGTGGGCTTCAAGCTAGACAACACATCCTCCAAGGGCCGGGTGACCAGTGGGAAAAGACACTGTGTGGGAATGGATACATCCAAGTTAACAGCAGTTAGCAAAAACTACATGGAAAAATGAATGTTTTCTGTGTGTGACAGTAGCACTGACAGTTACCTGTGGGTTTGTGCAGAGGGTGATTGACTCCTCGAGATTGATGCGGTAGGAGCGCAAAGCGTAAATGAGGCCCTTTGAAGTACACCAAGGACAATGTTCCAATGAAGCTGCTCTTTCCTGAACCTGCAAAAGGAAAGTGACAGCTTTAGATAGGCAGACAGACATCTATAAATGCCATGAGTCGCTTAATGACCTCATAAGCATCAGATAATTCAAAGGATCATGGAGAGATAGACAAAATAAATGAAAAAAAAAACATCCAACATTTAACTACAGCATATGTCCTAACCTGACTAATATCCATCAGCAACATTGTTAGGTAACATCATTAAATTTGCATCATTTAAATTACACAGAACTATATTAACAAGGGAGGTTTTAGTTTATTTAACTTGATAAAGAGCAGTATACAAATAGCAAAAACAATAAAGTTTGATGTGCTAAGTTAAGGTTTGTCTTGATACCTTTATCCATCAATGAGCATTTCAGTGAGACAGAACGAATAAGAACATGGAAACACATAACCACTGTATTGCAATTTAATGGCAATACACTTTGCTAATCTTTTACTCTCCACATCAACAAACCAAAATACTTTCGCCTTTTACAGATTTCCATTTGTTTTGTTTTCTTTGTTCAATTTGGATTGGTACTGTCCAGTCGCAGTATTTTTTCAAATACAATTCAGCTTTGCGCAAGTGACAACAGCGAGAGGAAGCAAGAGCTCCACTGACTTTTCCCAAATACCCCGCCAGCGGTGAGGCCAAAGCCCCCAAAGCAGCGTCTTCACCAGTCATTGGCAAACCGCTGCTACTCTTCGGGTCCACGGCTGTCTGGTGCTGTTGAAAAAATATTACCGTGTCACTGCAGCCTGGCTCATCTCCAGAGAAGCTGGGGAGGGAAAAAGTACAGCACCATAAAAAAGTTATGATGGAAAAACACTCAACTTTATATTTTGATCACAAGCTAAGAGGCGAGACAAGAGTTAAAAACCTGTTTATATTCATTACTTAAGCTTATATTTTCTTAATATCTGCTGTTATGATGGAAACAATGCTGCATTTTTTTTCATCCACCTTACAGGATTCCTGTTTCACATTAATTCAACAGTGACTAAATTAAACACATCAGCACTATTTGCTCTCAGTCAGATTAATTTAAAATGTTCACATTTTCCCAATGACTGATAATTTGACTGCAGGAAAGGGATGTCTTTTTTTTTTTTTTTTTTGCTCATGTCTCACAGAAAAAAAGTCCTTAATCAAGCTACCTTTGAAACTGTTTGTATGAAGGATCGCACTTTGGATATCCAGACCAGGCACACCTGTCCTAAATTTATACATTTAACCGTAACAATAGCACAAAAAGGGACAGAAATCAAAATGCTTTGTGGTATCGTTATTGATACAATAAACACTGGAAGATGTCATTCACCTATTATTTACATAACAATAAAATACTGAATCCAGAGTTGACAGTCCAGACTTTGACACATCAAATAGCTACGACACATTGGCCAGCACATGCATTAGGATGTACAATTAGCTACTTGGGAATCAAATTATCACATTTTCCAACTTCGTTGAGACATATTAACGGATTGATTATAAAATCAGTTCATCCACTAGATTATTGCCATCCTACAGTACTGGCATGAGGTCCGGCAATTATTCAATTCAGTTTACTCTCAATTTCACTTCTAGAAAACAAAGGTAACACTTACCGAAAGCCGCTTTAAATTTCGTTTAACATTATGATGTGGATTAAAAAAAAAAAAAAATCAATTCAAGCCGAGGCTAGTTTATTCATCTCCGCCGGCAGAGTGGCTCCATGTGCACTTCGACTGTTTCGTGACGGAAACGTACTATTTCCGGCCGCCACCGGTTGTGCATCGGCCTTTGTCTTCCCCAGCCCTGAAAAAAAAGGTTCTGCTGGCCCCCAATTGGTAGTTCAGTTGAACTGCAGTCGTCTATGCTCTGTGGTTATTGTTTATAACAGTACAGTATTAGGACAGCGTGTACAGCCCATCAAACCAGCACTAACCGGTTCAACGTCTTTAAAAAGCTTGGTTGTATTTACTCAAGCAATGAATTATTGATTCATGATTTATTATTGATTCTTGAATGTCATTACTCTAATTAAATTATATATATATATATATATGTATATATATATATATATATATATATATATATATATATATATATATATATATATATATATATATATATATATATATATATATATATATATATATATATATATATTTATTTATTTATTTATTTATTTTTAATTTTTTTTTTTTTCAGTGTAAATCATAACAGTAATTATTCAGAGTAATGAAATTTATGGTTAACTTGGGATCAAGTAGATTAAACTAACACCTATTAAAACACTTGTGCCTTCACTCAGATAGTGCTTATGTAGTTTTGTAAATACGGATCAATATTCATAATACACTTCTTTGCATGTTGTGGGCTTGTATGTGGATATTTCAGAAAGGCTGGCTGGCTGGCTTGTTGGTTGGTGGGGTGGGGGGAGGGATGGGGTCTACATATGTCCCTCATCCTATTTCAAATACAGCCCTCACAGCTCCATTGTGCCCTCTAACACCCCTCACCCCCCCGACACGCACACATTAACACCACACGTTCACATACGTGCACACTCACACACACCTCCCTCCACCCAATCCCGCCCTTTTTGCATGTGCCCTCCTCCCTTAAGCCCCTCCTGTATCTGCTGCTCTCCTGTCCTCTATTTTCCTCTTGATGACAAAATGAATTTGCATATTTTTCCCAGGGAGTGCTCATTAGAATGCATAAACATGAGCAGGCTATACACCTTTTCGACTTGAAAATTGTGGACATGCGCCCCCTAGTGGCCCCGCCATAACTGGAGGGTGCGGTGCTCCATCAAGTAACCCAAACACAGCAGCGTGGAGGATCTGTTACGGATAACGCAGACATGTCTTGGATTGATGATGTTAGGCAGTGGCCTCCAGTTATAGATGAAGGTAGTTTATCGCTGTTTTTAATGATTGGTTATGGAAATAGCATGATCTATTCCCATAATCAAACTCTAAAAACTGTGAACGCTGCAATGCTGGCTATAACTAACGTCAACAAGCCATAAAGATTATGCTACTGTAACGTTAACGCTAGCGGTAAATTAGGCTATGTGTTAATGTTATATTTAATTTATGTTATCATTCTCCTAAGTCACTCATTCATTCATTCATTCATTGATTTATAGGCTTGTTCTAGTGCCGAGGGCTACAGTAGCGTCATACTGCTGTTCTTTCGGCCAGAATCGTCCGGGACTCTCAGCGAGACTATGAATAGTACGAGATTAAATGTTAACGAAAACTCACCCGGCTGTATTCCTTTGGAACAAAGTCCTTTCTGTTGATATTTTTCACCCACGTCTTCCTAACTTCTTGTTCTGCAAACAAGGCAGTCTTCGTGCAGTAAAGGCTTGTGTATTTCACATACTTTCTTCTTCCATTGTTGAATTTTCACGCCATTGTTGGCACAGTTTATGGCGGAACACGTATTCCCACTCGACCGACTCGACATTATAAAAATATATATTTGTATAAAGACAAAAACACTGGTTAATCTGCGAAATCTGTGAAATCGTCGCTCTGTAGCACCCTCCAGCGATGGCGGACGGGGTACTTCCGGGGGGCTGGCCCGAAAAGGTCTATAGCTTTTTGCCATGGCATCTCCTGATGCAAAATGAGGCACAGACAGGCAGCATCACAGGCAGACATGTGGCCTGAGTCTGGGTTGTGATTGGCATTTGGAATCAGTTCATCCTTCCTATTCTTAATTCAAGGATATGAACAAACTCTGTGTCAGCCATTTTTCTTTGTTTCTAGATTAGCAGTTAGGAAGAAGATCATTTATAAGATTTTCTCATAAATTCTATCCAGAAATAATCCATCATTTTTAAGCACACATTGTTACTAAGTTTGTAAAGAGTGGCATATGACTACATTTTGTAAATCATGATAGACCATGGGTATTTCCTTTATCTGAGCACTCTGCCATCCCCACCACCTCATTTAAGCACATAGGCAAGACTTTACAGTCAAGCCACATGATTGTCTTGCTGTTATTTTGAGCAAAATAACCAAGTCATCATAAAAAAGACTTCATAATCAAAACTCAAAATGTTGTCTTTCTAAGCCATTTGAAGAATAAAATGGACCCTAACTACTTATATGTGCTTCCAGAATTTTTTACAATGGCAGTGCTGATCTTCAGATTGGCACGGGCCTCATATCACAAAAAAGTACATTTTATGTACCAAGCATGTGGATCTTAAAAGTATATAGGCATGCATAATCTTTCTATAAAAAATACATTATTTATATCCACATTATACACACTGTAGTAATATAAAGTAGGATGCAAGACAAGTTTTCTTTGTATATACCACTGACAAGAGACACCATAAAAACATAATTCTTGAAAAATAGACCTAATATGTCAGTTTTAATGTTTACCTGATGGTGGCGCTACAAATCACATCACAAACTTTGCAACCAATCTGGAAATGTCTGTTCTCCTATTAACAAGATTAATAATTAATACATTTTAATAACACTCAGTTTTACCACTTGCACTATAAAACATAATACAGCTTGTTTTGTTTCTGCACAAATGACCAACTTAGGAAATAAAGGTGCCCTGTGTAGCCTAAATAAATTCTTATAATAGCTCGTTGCTGGTGTGTAATATTTCACAGTTCACTTTTCACAGTTCACTTTCTTTCAATAACACAAATATGTTTGGTATATTTCATGCATAGGTTTGAAATAATCAGACTTTTCAGTACTTCTTGACTGTGTCAGTGAGCAAATATGTTCAACTGTAACAGCAGTACAAGAATTTGTGATTTTAGAAGTTAGTTTTATTTGTAACAGTAAATCTTTAAAAGGAAAATGTAGCAAACAGATACAGTAAACTTGCAAACAGATACAGTAAACTTGGCTAATATGCTACTTATATATATATATATATATATATATATATATATATATATATATATATATATATATATATATATATATATATATATAAGCATGGATATAAAACTAATATGGAGTTGTACTGTTAATAATGCATTAATATGTCCTTTGGTAACTCATAATAAAATTAATTTGTTATTAAAATTATCTTTAAAGGTCTTTAATATTTATTCTGTTTATACATTATGGCACAATTTCATTATTTTTTTGTCGTGGTTAAATATACGGAATCCAAATCTATAAATGACAATACATTTATTGAGACGTCCAGAGAAATGTTCTGTGGTGCTGGGAATAAGGTGTCTACTCCTGTGAGACTATCACACAGACCTCTTATAGGTTGTTTGGGACACACAATTAGCAAAATGCTTCAATTAAAGATATCAGGGCTCACAAGCAACAGCCTGGATTATGTGTCAAGGCCAAAATTAATGCCACAGTCTCTCCTTCCATCTATAGGAGACGCTCTTGGATCTTCTCTACCTGCCTTAATTAGGAAGGAGCACACTGTTGAAGTTCAATTCCTTACTGCATATGACACCTATGAATAACAAAAATGAACCTTTCTATGGTAGAAAAAAGAAGCAATCACTCATTATAAGTATGCATACTTATTTGATACCTACTGCAATATTTTTATCTTCGTTTCAAGTAAACAGCCAAAAGCACTAGAAGTACTTATTTGTAGGAGGAGCTGAGTGTACCTGTCAGATAGAATAATAGTGGTTTCCGGTACAGGTATGTGCTGTTTTGTTTAGTTTTTTAAAATAAATATAAATAATTAGCTAAAATGTAAGGTAAGGTGCAGGTAATCAGAAAGGAAATAATTAAAAAAATTAATATCAAATTTGCATTGTAAGAACCAAAACAGTTTTAAAACTTCATATCTAGTGCATAATTGTTGGATTAAGGATAAGCAATTACTTCTTGAGTCTTTCGTATGTGAATAAACCAAGTATTCCAAATACATTTTAAATGTCATAATTTGCAAATAAGCTCACTGTATTGAGTAGAAAGAACAATGGAGCCAGTTCATGAAGAGGGGTACAATCCATCCAACAAAGTCACACGGCATTTAACAGCTGCCTCGTTCACTGGCTACAAGTACTCCACGTTGTCTCATTCATTTAACTTGCCTACTGTACACTGTGCTCAATGTAGTGAATTCAATACTATGGCAAACACACTACACTACTACCAGCTCCAGCATGCATGGATAGAAATATTTTCGTATCCACGCGCCTCAGAAAACTTCAGTGACGTTTCACAAAAGAGAGCCAATGAGACCTCGTCTTCTATTAGGACAATGAAACGCCTCCGACCAATCGGAGAAGCGGAGGATTGGGCGCTGCCCAATGGCGTACGAGCCCCGCTGAGAGTAATGTTAAGTGAGCTGAAGACTGAAGACACTGCGTATCGCCTGTGTTCCCTCATACACAGCCATTGCAGAGCGTTGAGATCCAGCGATAGTCAGTAGGTAAGTATGACACACACGAACATTTTAAGTGTCTGTAATTATGAGAATAACATTCCTAAATATCTCACTTATGTGTTTGACACTGTCGAATGTAAAGCATTGTTTTGCTTGTGAACATTTTTATAACAGGAAATCCATTGCAAAATAACAAAAATAAAATAGCCGGTAAGCAGGTAACATTACATTACTCTGCCTGGGAGTGTGGAGCGGACGCTCTGTTAAAAGGATGAAATGATTATTAACCTTTGAAAAATTCGACGATAACCAACTATTTTGATAAATACGAAAAATTTTGAATATTACTCTCGTGTCGTTTCTGCAAAATGAATTCGAAACAAATGGTGGTTATCCCACAAAAATTTAGGAATGTCTAGCGGACAACACAGTTGTCGACAATGGTAGAAGACTCACCGTTAGCTAGCCATTGGCATTGCAGTGCATTGCGAAGCTGAATGCCTGTCATGTGAAGACTGGGGAGAGTGCGGGTTGGGATTTAAACACGAAAATAGACTAAAAACACAAGAAAAAGAGAGACCGTCTCAAAATATACATAGACTGATATCTCTTTGTCACACTTCATCCGACATTATTGTGAAAAAATGTCCCGTATGATCTACGCTTTACTGTAATGGCTGACTGTATTCGCATAGGAAACAAGGCAGCGAGGCAAATGGGAAGCCAGTGACAGAGGCGCAGTTCAGATCAACTTTTTCTAACCGGGTTTTCTCGAGAACCAAACCCACAACTATCATATGCAACGACGGCAAAATAAAGTTCAATCTTTCGTGATTCGAACGACATCACGGAGAGATTTTTCCGATGAATTTAAGGGGTTCAAATTGGGATTTGAAGTGAAGTAGTCGCCGCGGTCGCTCTGCCCTCTATTGCATGCAGTGCAATGGCTGTGCGCTGACACAAAGAGAAGGAGCCATATTCTCCATGTTAGTGGATGAAGACGAGCGGCCATTAGGAGCTCATAGAAACCAAGTCAGTAGCACAGCCCGCTCATAGACACAGTACAGACCCAATGTATTACTATACAAGGCGGTTAGTGCAATAGGATTGAATCGGGGAAATATTTTGTCAAGATCGCCGGCTTTCTGAACATATTTGTCGTGTAGCAAAGCGAACTGGGAGGCGGGAGGAGACATTTGAGGGGGACTTTCTTTCATGAAGAAGGCATTCTCACAAAATGGAAGAAGAAATATTGCCGTCGTTGTTGACCTCCTTTTCCTCAACAAGAGCCTATGCGCCATTACTACTTTGCTCGACGCAGCTAACTTGGGACTTACAGTAGCGTTTAATGGGGGTTTTTAAGGAAAAATAACCATTTTTAAAACATTTGTCAGTTTAAAAAAAAAATACGAGAAAATTATGACTTATGATACGAGTGTTAAATTACATCGGGATGACGTTTTATGTGTTATATTTTCAATAAATACATTTTTTTGTGCAATTTGTGTCTTTTTTGTCTTGAAGTTGTTTTTTTTGTAAAACATGAACATGATCAAAACGATGAATTCCAGAGAGCCCATTTTATTTCTGAAGAAGTTTAAAGGTGAATGTGTTCTCTTTTTTTCATGTGTTTTCAATTAATTAATTTTTTTTTTTTTTTTTTTTTTTAAATAAACTACTCTTCCCCAGCTCAGTCCACAGTGTCTCAGAACTGGGATGTTTGTTATGCTGCTGAACTTGGAAAAACTTTTCCCGTTTTGTGTCAGAGTGAAACGGACCGGAAAGTCGCGGTGAAGATTACATCTGCACGGTTGTTTTTGTTTGATGCGATGCATTTGGGCAGTTCTAAGCCACCATAATGAGGGCAAACCACCGGACCACGGCGGTTTATGTAAAGGCCACCGTACATATGGCGTCAATAAATAAAGTCGTTTGCATCGCATCAGCTGCGTCCTGCTGGGGAGATTTATTTTACTCTGCTGTTAACCGGTCCTAACTTAGTTTGACAGCAGAGAGGGCGGGAGAGTTTAGTCGTGAGGGTCAACGGGAAGAAATGAGCCCCCCCCTTCTGTGGCAGGGGGCAACTGGTATTGTGTGTTTGTCAAGCTGTTTGGCTTGTATTTCAGCCACTTACATGTTACTTGCACTTCTATGGTTAATCTTAAAAATATTTTGCTTGTAGATACTGTCAGAAAGATGGGGAAGGATCCAACTAAGCCGAGGGGGAAGATGTCCTCCTATGCTTACTTTGTCCAGACCTGCCGGGAGGAGCACAAGAAGAAGCACCCAGATGCTTCAGTGAACTTTGCCGAATTCTCCAAGAAGTGCTCTGAGCGGTGGAAGGTACAGTGGTCATAAGTGAATACTTCACTAAAGCAGATAACATCTATTGGTGCCAAAACAAGGCCCTGCAGACACAGGATGTAGTTGGTTACAACTTATGATCACAATCAAACAAAATAAGTTGAGCAATGTGGCAGTCTTGTTAAAGATAACAAATTCTCCTTGTATGTAGAGGATCTTGCAACAGATGGTTAATTAGGAAGCTTTCTGCTTTCAGACGATGTCTGCCAAGGAGAAGGGCAAATTTGAGGATATGGCCAGGCAGGACAAAGCACGTTACGAAAGGGAGATGATGAGTTACGTTCCAGCTAAGGGAGGCAAGAAGAAGAAGAAGTACAAGGACCCCAATGCCCCCAAGAGACCCCCGTAAGTACTGTGAATAGTGTCTCACAGTTTCTACTGGGGGGGGGGGGACCTTTAAAGAACACCATCATTCTGAATCACATCTAGCTGTATCACAATTTCTTATTTTTCTTTTTTTCCTTCCTTCCCTCCCCAGATCTGCTTTCTTCATCTTTTGCTCAGAGTTCCGCCCTAAGGTAAAGGGCGAGAGCCCTGGTCTGTCAATCGGAGATGTTGCCAAGAAGCTGGGTGAGATGTGGAACAGCACCAATGCTGAGGACAAGCAACCCTATGAGAAAAAGGCAGCTAAGCTGAAGGAGAAATATGAGAAGGTAAAGAAACTGACCCCTTCTGTCGTCATACTGTCAGGCAGAAAACATTAAGATGCAGGTGTCATTGCAAGTGACTGTCTGCAGAATAGTTTAACATGTTGTCATTCCCCCACAGGACATTGCAGCTTACCGTGCTAAGGGCAAGACAGGTGGAGCGCCGGCAAAAGCCCCCGCCAAGGCAGAGAAGAAGGATGATGACGACGACGATGATGATGAAGATGAGGACGAGGATGAAGACGATGATGAGGATGATGATGAGTAGATGGCGGGTGACATAGCGGTCTTTTTTCTTGTTTATAAAGCATTTAACCCCCTTGTAAACACATCACTTACTGAAAGAAAATACATTAGTATCCAAGGGGTAAAAAAACAAACAAACAAACGCCAACACAAAGGCTGTGTATATCGGTTGTTTTTATGCTGTACAGTTTTGGGTTTTTTTTCTTTCCTTTCTTTTTTGTATAGTTAACACTACACAAGTATCGTGTTTGTATCTTTCTGCCAGTCTTATTTTTTTTTTCCCTCCCAGTGGTAGTTCCTAGACCACTATCCTGCCTAGTACAGTGTAAAGGGGTGGGGCTTACAGTATTTCCCTTAGCTAGCAGTGCACAGCACATAAAAAAATGTTGAGTTAGAGCTGAGTGTTTTTCTTTTCTTTCTTTACCTGTGTGTTTTTTTTTTTTTTTTTTTTTGAAATAACGTTACCAAAATTGAAGCATCACAGTTGTTTTACTGATCTTTATGTACCACTGTAATCGCAAAAATTAAAAAAAGAAAAAAAAAGTTGATGAAATTTAAATTGCTTCTGATGTCAATAAACCTTTTTTTTTTTTTTAAATAAGTTTTTGTATTGAATGTTATTGTTTTGTCAAGTGTGGGTTAAAGCACAACAGTAAAATCTGCTTGTTAGGGTAGTAAAGTGGTAAATAATATGTGGTATAAACAGCAGCTTAATTGAAAAGTTTTAAGTTCAAGATCTGAAGTCGGTGTGAGCTGCCATTATGATCTAATTAACTATTAAACTGTTAAGGGCTACTTGCAAATTCCCAGCTATTTGCTATTCTGCTCTAAATGTTACATCTAGGACAAACTTTAAAAAAAAAAAAAAAAAGGGTGTGTGTGTATGTAGTTCTGGTGGTTGAATAGTTCTTACACGACACTTGGTTCAGGAAAACTAGGCTGACATTCTGAAGCCCAGAGACAATTAAATGGAGTAGGGAAAATCTAACGAATCAGGCCTTGATAAGCTCTTCCTATGAAGTATGACTCATCACCACAACTGTGTCTATCCTGCATTTCAGCTCTCCGTGGTTGTATGCAAACATGCTGCACAGTGACAGTCCTTGCCACAGTGTAGGTGCTGAAAATTGTAGCTTATTCTTTTTTTAATGCCAACATGCATCACTGAATCCTCCTGTTTAATTTAGATGCAGCTGCTTCATCTCTCATGTACTCTCCAGGTCCCATCCAGGGTATAAAAAAAAAAAAAAAAAAAAAAAAAAAAAAAAGGCATTTATATAAGAAGGATTATGTGTTTTGAAATCCCAGTGACATAAGAATATGGCTGGTCTTTGCAAATGACTGCAGACCAAACATAAAAGCCAGATGCATGCTGCACATCGTGGTCACAGCAACGCAGCACCTCACTCCCTACAGGAGAGAGCCCATCGGGCCAAGGGGTTACCAAATCCCAGCCTGAGCATATAAAAGCACAAACATGTCTGACCTGTGGTGTAATATTACAAGATGTGTCTTCTGCTGCGTATCTCCTCAGCTGTGCACCAAGATCAGCCTTGGCCCACTGAAGGAGCCTTGATATGAAGTAGTCTAGAGGACAGGCGCAGACGGGGCAGCAGCTGACCCCTGCACTGCTCTGATAAAGCCTTGCATGACCCTGAAGGTGGCATGATCCCTCCTCATGCTTTTAATTTAGAGCCCAGAAGGGAAGACAAGCATAGGGAAATCCCTTAAAGCTTCAGTGATGAGTCATACAACTGAATCTGCAACTGTTATTGTTCGTAAAAACTACAAGTGTAAACACAATAATCAAATATTTGCCAGCTACAAGCTGCTGTCTGTGTCTGTTGGCAGCCCCCCCCCCCCCCCCCCGTTTTTGTTACTGAGGGAGGCAGTTGAAACCGTGAATGTTTACACTGAGCTGAACAACAAGTTGTGCTTTTCTTATTACATCTGATCGCGGTCGTGAGCGACAGGAAGGGGAAACCATTTAGAAGCAATGGCAGTGCCTCGTGGCCGCTTTCAGCTGTTAATCAGTTTCTGCGTGGGCCTCTACAGGCCAGAAAGGCTCGAACAGTGTGGCGGACGGCTTTAGCTTCGCAGCGCCACGGCTGGTGCTCTGGAGCCCTTTAATCCCTGCCAGTATCCGCTGGGCACACTGAGCCCAACCAGCGGTCTGTGGGCGACACCTAGTGGTCACATTCTACAACTGCAATCATACCAGCTAATGAAATTCACGCCACAGAGAACTTTTTTAAACTATCTGTATTTTAAGCAAATACTGAGCTAAATATTAAAGAACGAACTAAACAACTAAAGTCATGCTTAATACTTCATTTATTTTCTCTCTGTTCATGGAGATACTGTTGATGGTTCAAGGTTAATGTGGACTTTGTTATTATCATGAAATGTGTGCTGTACAGTTTATGAAAAGCAGACATGTTTAACAGTGAAAAAAAAGGTGATTTTTAATGCGCCCATTCCAAATAAAGGTGTTTTCTTTGACTGAATGATTGGTCGCTACTGCAGTGCCTTTAAAAGTATTGAATGCTGAAGCACACTTTCTACACCCAGAAGAGCAGGGAATCAGGAGGATTTTTTTTCTCATCTCATTCTCCAAATTGCATATGTATTTTAAATAGATGTTTATTTATTGTTCTAATTGTACTATTGTGCTAATTCTGATGTTAACACATCTGACTTTTTTCTTTCTTTCATTCTTTTCTAAAAGACTTGCTGATCATTCATGAGAATGATTACTTTTTTAGGGATCAGTTCAGAAACTATACTTCAAAAGACATTTTACAAAGGGCAGATTTCCACCATCATTTACTGTAAAATATTGTTATTTAAATCTATGTTGAATATTGATACATATTTGACAGCTGTGAAAAAAATCAGTAATTGAAATCCTGATCCATATCCTCAAAAAAAAAAAACCTATAAGGTTATCAAATGCACTTACAAACAAGAATAATGACAGATTATTCAAAATAAGAAGAACAAATAAAATAAATATAAAAGATGGACTAAAAAACTGATGTTGAACACACAGCCAACGGTAGCACAAGCTGCTCAACTTCTGCAGAAAACTGAGTAATGTGACATAACATGTGGAAAAGACAGTTAGAAAGCTGGAAACTTAAACTGCTGAACATAAATTTACTATCAAACTGGAAATTTATTATCTGAAAACTCTTTCAGCACATGCCCTGAACTTACACTTACTGTGGGAACCTTTTTTTTTTTCTTCTTTTTTTACATATCTATAAGAAATGTATTCATAGTGTTATGTTTTTGACTTGAAGGAGGATGTTTAGAAGAAACAATATATGTGAAAATTTACTCGATGAGCAACAGTGTTTTTTGTGTGTGACTTATTTTCAGATAGAGTCACTTCTCTATTGTTAATCTATGAAAGCATTTTTCATTGGTTCCTTCAATGACTTCTGTAAAAGGTTCTTTTTAGACTGAAAGGCATATCTGTTGTTGAACGTATACCAGCTGAAATTATGAACTCGGTGATCCTGAAAAAATCTGAATGTCTGAACTTGCCTCTTAACATCTTGTTAGGGATCTTGTCTGACTGTGAGGGCATCCGTGCAAAAGCACACAGAAAAAAGGTTTGTCTGACAGATCAAACAATGCAAAAACAACAACAACAACAACAACAAAAAAAAAAACAGAAACAGTGGTAACATTATGCTCTGTGGCTGTTTTTCAGCAACTAGAAATGATAGATTGTATGAGATTGGAAAGATACCTTCATAATTCTTCAGTATGATCTGAAACTACCAGTCAACCAGTGGAAGCTTTGACCGAGTTTTCCAGTGAGACAATGACGATGACACACAATAACAAACTTGTTGCGAAATGATTAAAGATGACTTACACTGACCTATTAAACTAATTAAGTTCTGGTCTCAACCCACTCCATGAACCCCATTTTAGAAAAGTTGGGAAGCTTTCTAAATTGACAAAGAAAAGAAAAGAAAAGAAAACTGTAATTGCCAATACAGTTGCCTTCGCCCAAGGACTTCACAGTTTACACAGACTAGTCTTTTTCATTAATTTTCCATTAATGTTATTTGATCTAACTCTTATACACAATAAAGACACTTACAATGTGCTTAAGCTGATAAGACACAAACAATGATCATTTATTGCGTTTATTGAACACACTCATTAAACATTCACTGTGCTAGAGGAAATAGTAAGTGGTCCCTTGGAGTTAATAGCATGTCAAAACCTCTTTTGGCAGCAACGACTTAGGAATGAATTTCCCCTTTGATGACAAGTGGTCCAGGCCCTGAGGCAGCAAAGCAAAGCCCTATCATGATGCTCCCACCACTATACTTCACTATTGTGATGATGTTTTGATGTTTGATGTCAGTAAGTCATGCCCTTTTTGAGTCAGACATAGTCATGCTGAGTATTCTTTTGTTTCATTAGTCCACAGAATATTGCAATGTTGCCCATTGCTATTTTTTTTTTAAATTTATTTTGTTGCTCAGGGACAAAAAGAAGTTCTGGGGCAATGGGTTTTAAAGAACTGGATTTTACTGGACTGTATTGACATGGGGGCAGTATGGTGGGTTAGTGGTTGGCACTGTTGCCTCACAGCAAGAGGGTTCCTGGTTCCAACCTCGGCGGGGCCATTTCTGTGGAGTTTGCATGTTCTCTCTATACATATGATACTCCAGCTTCCTCTCACAGTCCAAAAACATGCATGTCAGGTTAATTGTTGGTTCTAAATTGCCTGTAGGAGTGATTGTGAGTGTGTGGTTGTTTGTCTATATGTGGCCCTGTGATGGACTTGGGCTGCTTTTCGCCCGAGACGAGCTGGGATAGGCTCCAGCAGATCCCCGTGACCCTGCATTGGATTAAGCGGGTATAGATAATGGATGGATGTATTGACATGGACTCCAGTGAATCTATTGCATTATGTGTAGTGTCTTGAGATGGCTTTTGCTGTCACTGGTCCCTTTGCAAACAAAATTAATTGAAATGGGGCTGAATCTTGACGAGATGCCCACTTCTATAAATAGTAAGTGGACTTACATTTCTATAGCGCTTTTCTAGTCTACTGACATTTACTGACCACTCAAAGCACCTTATAACATGTGTCACATTCACCCATTCACACACACATTCAGAAGGCTACTATCCAAGGTGCCACATGCCAGGAGCAATTTGGGGTTCAGTATCTTGCTCAGGGATACTTAGACATGTAGCCAGGGGAGCACGGCAACTTTCCGGTTACCGGACAGCCCACTTCTACCACCTGAGCCACAGCCGCCAATATAATAAGTGGGCACAGTCGTTAACTGTCACCATTTACAAACAGTTTGTCCAGCTGTTGGATGCCTAAACACTATGTATCCCTCAATCTTGATCTTCAAAGAGCTAATTGTTGGAAGACATGGTTGACGCATCTGCAGATGCTTCTTATCAGCGTCAAACTCAAAATATTGTAGTGTATTTCATCAATCATACACGTGTTAACACAAATGAGCATTTTGATGTTGCAATTAGTCTGTGGTTTTATTTTATTTTTTTTTTACTTCAGCTCTCTGAATGTTAAATAGCTATATGCAATAAAGTCAAAAGAAATTATAATCACTTGTGTGTTATCAGCTTAAGTGCCTTATATTTGTCTGTTACTGTGGTTTAGATAAAGATCAGATCACATTTTGTGGTAAATTAATGCAGAAAACTTGTCAATTCTAAAGAGTTCACATGTTTTTTTCTTGCCACTGTAGTTTAATATTTGGCAATAAAGTGGAGGTGCAAAAACAGCTCTTTTCTGACCTGTGGCAGTACTGGGACTGACTGGATGCGCACTGGTGCCAGAAAAAGCACGATCCAGAATGTAGAAGGCATTCATATACAGACACAGATGTTCACACAGAAAACATGTTTAGGACAGCTGGAGTTCATCACGTGAAGGCAACAGTCTCACTGGAGCCACGCATGAGCAAATCATTTGTGAAGTGCTCTGAGCCGTTCATGATGACAGAGCATTTTCAAACAATGCTGCCCCACCAGCTCACTGGATCCTATAAGAAACCTTTGCTTCCACTGGGGGACGCTGTTGCACAGTAAGCCGCTCAGCGCTCACTCACTTTCTACTCTTCACTGTCTGGTTTTCTTGTTTTCTCAGAGAAGCATCAGAGCAACAGTACAAATCTAGACTTGCCATATTTGTACATCAGTATCATGCAAATGAAATCTCTCGATTGTTTCTTTAAAAAGAGGAAAACAAGGGCTACTGGATAGCTCAGTGGTTTAGGCAGTCAGAGGCTACAGCTGTCCTGCAACAGGTTGCAGGTTCAACTCCTAACCTGCAACTCTTTTCTCTCTCTAACCCACTTTCCTGTCTCTCTCCACTGTAAATAAAGACCACTGGAGCCTAAAAAAGAGAAAAACAAATACATCATCATGGGCCCTCCTACCTATCTTCATCTTAGTGGATAAACAATAATTATATATAAAGGCTAACTGAAGGAATCACAATTACAAGAAAAAAATAATACAATGCTTGTTTTTGTTTCATCCCTTTCCACATGATAATTTTTCCAGACTTTTCCAAATACTAAGCAAACCTGTTGGAACTGACTCAAGTTTCACGGTGAATGACAAAACTATAAAGTAAACGTTTCTCTGTGTGCCTGAGAGCGACATCAGTACAATATGTTTGATTTTTTTCTTGTATTTTGCTGTAAGCTGTTGTGTAGGCAGTTACACAAATGTTGAGCTCAAGTGAAATCATATTTGTCATCCTGCTCTCTTGGTTGTATTAAGCGAGTCACCTCATCTGTTTTTTTTCTTCTTTTTGTGTCATTTTAGTGTGTGGTTTTAAGCTAAAATGTATTTTGGTAGTGATCGTAGGCGTAAACTATGATTGAGTTTATACATATTTTGTTGAACAATGTGCACAATCTACAAATCAGAAACAAAAAGGTGCACCTCAGATCAGCGCTACAAGCCTTTAAAAAGATCTAAGTCTGTAGATAGAAGTGTGACAGGCTTGACTCATGTCTGAGGCTTCAGCTGGAGCCAGTGGAGTGCTCAGATGCACGTGATTCAGTATTATCATGCACATGTTCAGTAATATCATGGACTTTTTAACTGTACATATGCTTGAAGAAAGCATCTTCCAGGAACTGGAAGGACAGCTCCGAGTTTGTGTAAGGTCCTATTTAACCCAAAAAATGCCAAACTAGATCATCGTAAATACTAACAGCAGCCCATAACACCCTGCTGATGCCTGAAGCCATCAAACTGCTCCATCAGGTATGACTTTATTTTCACCTGTTCACAAACAATATTTAATAGGTCTTCCAGGATTTCTTACTCCAATTTTTATGCTTCACATTGTGACTTTTATTCAGTGGTGATCATTTCTTACCTTGGCCATGTCTCTGAGCAAGTGACACTTTGATTCTTCTTCTTTCTTGTCTTTCACTCAGTCTGAGAGGTGTTTTGCAATAGTTACCTTCTTTCAATTAAATCTCTTTTTTTCCTTTACTTGAAATGAAGCTGCCTAATAATTTTGCACACGTGATAATATAAGGCGTTATTGACTGACGTCATCAGTAAGTCTAAGCTCAGAAGAAGACAGTACACACACAAAAGTAACTGTAACCAAAAATGAGTTCAACTGGGGCTGTTCAATAGACACAGAGTGATACAAGCTCTTAATAGGTTTACATGTGAATAATGGCTAGATTTCTTTCAACATTTTTTCAGAAGTTAATGTTAAACTGAGTTGAGAGACAGAAAAATACTTTTATCAAGTAAAACCTCTCAATAGTAACTGTCGATGCACTTTTTAAACATTATTTTCATGGTGAAAAGAATAACTTCATCCTACTGATCTGTAGAAGTAGAAAACTGCATGCAATATTTGTGATGCCATTTGGGTCCAGGTGTCAGTGGAAAAACAATGTTATCTGGAGCTGGAATGGAGCAGACATTGTGGTTCATTGTAAAGCCTCCATGACTGCATGACTGGCACGGCAGACACAGGTACCTTGGTGTCCGTATCCAATAACGGGGCACTCACTGCAGTTTTCTGCCAGAAAGGCTTAGCAACAGGACGTTTTTCAAACACGTGGCTGAAGTTGTGAAAGGATCTACGAAACCCAAACTGTGATGTTTGTTAAAACCTAACCAAACTGAGTCTGAAAAAGGAAAATGTTAAAAAGAAAAAAAAATTAAAAATAGAAAAGTTAATGTCAAACTGAATCAAATCTCACATCTTCTGGGTAAAAGTACTTTGTCTAACTCATTCATCCATCACAGTTTAACCTGTCTGTGATCTTTGTTGTTCTTTATTGGCAGTGAGGATCAGGCTCACATGGAAGCAAACACAGCTTCAATATGTTGCTACAGATTTGGTCAATTGCAATATTTTTCTGTTTTCCAGCAGTCTTTATATTACAGGCCAAGCACCAACTGTACACATAGTTTTCTTCTCATCAGGCTGATGTGTTTCCTCATTTTCCACGCTTGAGTGAGAGTGAACTGTCCAAAACCTCTTTGCTTACCTCTCTCTCTCTCTCTTTTCTGCAGGGTCTTTGGTCTTTTGTCCCCAGTCTTTGGCCTCAGTTTATTTTTTTCTTGAGGAGAAGAATGATAGAAAATGACAATTAAAGGAAAAAAAGAGGCCGATCAAGATACAAGGTGTACATTTGTTATACCAGTACTGATGTGTAAAAATCTTTGATGTGTTTCTGTCTCATTGTGTTGGTTATAATGAGACGGAATCGAGTGAGCTAATCAACCTCTTTCCATCAGCACATGTAGGTTTGATTTACCGTGCTGCTGTAATCACAGCACTATTGTAGAAATATATCTCCTCTAGGAAATGTAAATGAGCCATTTCTGCAGTTGCACACTTCATACACAATAATTAGACAAATGACCTGTCTCCATGGAGTTCTTCGTTTATCAGACTGAATAAACAAGCCATCACAGGAAGGAATATGAACCTCATTGCTTCTCTTTATGACAGCTCAGATAATTTGCATGAACAGATATGCAACAACCCCCCCCTTTTTAAATGACTTTTTAATGTGCTTCTGTTTGCATTAGGTTAGTCAACATATTTTCCTTTATCTTGTGTTTGCACTTGTGTTATTGTTATTTTTTTATTTGCTTCTCACCTTTGACCATTGTGGAATTATCTTTTATTTTTGGTCTTTGTACTCTAGCCTATTGATTGATTTATCTTTTATCTTTTTTGCCTCTCTATATGCTTGCTATAGCTCACAATAAAGCTGGATATTTGCCAAACCCACATGCTTGCTTTGAGGCTGCATTTTGGTGAGTTTAGGGGAAAACATAACTACCAGACAATACATTTCTTTCAGAGGAATTTATAGAGACAGTTAGATCCTCCCTCGACAGATTCCACAGCGCAGATTCCAAATGAAGACTGGCTTAAGTTTGCATTTTGGTCCACTCCAGAACCCCATAAGACACAGGTGGCCAGAGACCTAATTTCAAATCAGGCCGATGGAGCTTCTTTTCTTAATAAGCATTTTTAACTTTACAGCTGAAAGTGTTACTTATGGCATTAATAGTGGTCTCAGTATGCTGATCATACAATGTATGAAAAGAACTGAACAAACCCTTTGTGGTGTCACCCAGGAAGTCTTTGAGACTCTGGTCAATGCCATAATGGCCAGAGCTAATTCTTCCCAACCTAAAATTGAACACAAAAAGGGGTAAATGGGGGGAATGAACAAGCCTGGAAGCTGTCTGAAACATGCCCACTTTAGCTCAGTTACTACAAGTTATTTTAGCTTGAGTTAGCTCATGCTAACTTATATTACCTCACATTTATACTGATCAAAGATGCCCATCCATCCTCATTTCAGTTGTTGCTCCAGAAGTGACCTCTGAAACAAGTACTGCTGGAGGTGGAACCAAGACTGGTAGAGCTCCACCAGGACCTACGGTTGCTTGGTTGCCTTGTGATCACTACGGAGGAGTGCAATACAATACAGTTGGCTCGTGGTCTGATGAGTCAACCTGGAAAGATCTTGGAATGACCCAAAGCATGTTCTGGCTACTGCAAGAGATAGTAGCTAACAAGCTACAGACCATCAGCCATCTTCACAGAAAATGCCAAGTGCTAATTAGGTAAAGACTGCAATGCAGCTGTCACTTAAACAGGTACGCCCTAATTAAAAATAACATTTCTGGCTTGAAGAGTTACATAGAAATTTGGTCCTTGTACAGTTGCCATGTTGCCATGGTTTTGAAGTGTAATGACACCATTTTTTTTCTCTTCTTTGTCGAGTGATCCATGGGATTTTGGGATCATCTTGGTTATTATGTTGAAGAAATATTAAGAACTATTTTCTAACTGTGACATAAGTGATCATTTTCAGTGTGACTGAATGCTAGAGTGTTATCTGTTCCATTGGGGAATGTAAACAAAAGAGGAAAGCTGACTCTGTCAGCGTGTTGAATATAAACAAAACAAGTCCCCTTTAAAAAAGAACGAGAGTTGGATGGTACTAAAACCAATGGATTAAAGCATAAATTCAGGTTGTTAATTAAGTAACAAATCCTTTGATAATTAAGTAACATTTCTTTTGAGGAGAAAAGTTAACTGGATTATTCAAAACAATTCAGTGTGCCTCTAGACCTTGACAAGATAAGGGGACTCACTCCTATATACCCACAGCTGAGTAGCCGCTGTCAGCACGTGATAGCGAGAGAGAACCGAGGGCGAATAGCCTTGAGGCTTCATACAGTGCATTTGGTTATGTAAGACTCTGTGAACATGGACCAATCAGAACAATATTATGTAAATATGATTATGCACGCCCTACTGTGTGAAACCAATCAGGACGTGTGAATCCTGAATAAACAAGGACTTTGGGGGCTGGAGCAAGTCAGGCGTGGCCAGCCAGGCGGCATAAAAGCGGAGGTTTCAAGAGAAATAGCGTTCATTCTGTGGAGCGTTCTTCGAAGGATGATCGGCTGGGACCAGAAGCTAACCACCACCAAGGGATTTTACTGGGAAATTTATTCTTCAAGACAAGGACAGAGAAAGAAGACGTTCGGAACGGAATAACCATTTTCCCAATCCTTGAGGAATATATTTGGAGCTTTTCAGATTTTCCCTCGCTCACTGCAGGACAAGAGAAGGAGCCGGATACCAGAGTTCCAGGAGCACCCACCCCAGGGGTGAAAATCCCATTTCATTTTGGGGGGGGGGACAATAAACAGTAAAATTTCAGAGAGTAATTCCTGGGGGGGGGACATGAAAAATAATGCTCTCTCTCTCTCTCCTGCTCCTTTGGAACTTGCCTTGCAGGGTTGAGCCCACAGCCTGTTGAATGTTAGAAAAAGTAATAATAGTAGTTGTAGCATTGTTGTGTATCAGTGCATATTCTACCTGTATACAGGTTTTTCAATGTTCAAACTGAAAAATCAACAATGGTATTAGGTGGTATTATATTGTAGTTTTGTATTTTTTGACAAACAAAATACAACAACATATTACAACTACGCCATTAAATATGGCAACTTAAAAATGCAAAAATAAAATACAATTAAAAATCCCTTCAATCCCTTCTAAATTTAAATGATCAATTGTAACTGTATATTGTAAATGTAAACATTTTGCATTTTGCATCTGCATCAAACTAAAGTACAGTGTCAGTGTCAATCACACTTAAACATTTCCACCTTACAGAAGTTCAGCACCACTTTTCTAAACAAAAGAACCAAATGTGCTTCTTCTGGTGCTGCAGGATCCAACAAACTCCTGGCAGATCATAATGCTCAGCTTGATCGTTTTCTCGCTAACACACGGAGCTGCCGGTAGCCCCGCCCGTTAGAAACAGCATGTGGACTAAACCACTTTGATAAATAGGGGGGTCGCAATGTTTCAACAATTAATAAAAAAAGGTTTTTACGTTTATAATTTGCAGCACTTGTGTTGTACTTTTATTGAACATGACTATATTATTATTCAATTGTTTTTGTGTGCTTACAATGATTTTTTTGGGGGGGCAACTTTATGGAAGGGGGGGACACGTCCCCTGTGTCCCCCCCCGGGATTTCCGCCTATGACCCACCCTGTCCGTTGGAAGGACCTGCTTTGACACCTTGCTTTGCAGCCTTGGATAAGAGCAATTTGGCCACTTGCTCATAACAAACCAACCTGAATCCATTCAAATGAATAAATGAAATTGGAATTATAAGCCACAGCTCACACCAAGCCAACTTAAATCAATTCAAATGAATGAGATTGGAATTACAAGCTACAGTACTTCCAACCAGCCTGGATTCCATGGAAATAACTGGAATTACAAGCCACGGCCTGGATTAACACAGAAGAATGGAGTTGCCAGCTGTAGCATTATTGTGGAGTGTAATTAGAGTTTGTTTTCCAATGTTCAATCAATGTTTAATCAATGAAATGCTGTCATTTAACCTTGCTAACCTGTTTAATAAATATAAAATTAACACAAGACGTTGTGGTTGATATTGAAACTGTCCCCACAAGTATACACAGGTGTGCCTCTGCATAACAACACAGGTTCTTATTGGTTACTCTAGCCCAATATTGTCACAGACCCTTGGGGCTTGTGGTCCAAGCCACTAAACTTAATCTAGCCGGTAACAAGAGCCCAGATCATATGGGGGGAGCTGCAGTTAACAAATGTGGCTGATAAAAGTACCTAAAGCCAGGCTATTCCTTTAGGGTAGTTATCAGAGTAGGCAGGGTAGACATTTGGATGGATTGATGCAGTGAGAGCTAGGCGAATCTTCCCCGACACCAGCTTAAACAAAGTTGAGGAGGTAAACCCCCCTAGACCGCAACTTTGGACCCGAAGGATGGAGAGCTGGTCCCGGTGACAGACTCTGCTGGTCAGAGACTGAAACCGTCACCTGGGGGATCTATTGTAGGCAATAGATGTTTATTTTTGCTGCAAAGTTAGGTATTTTAACATGGGAATCATTGGTGATTGACTCACTTTTGGAGACTCTAGTGGTCAGTCATGTAACTGCAATTTCCTTACCTTGTCAGATGAGCAAGCTAGAAAAAAACTCACTGACACTGATGTCTAAGTAAGCTATAAGATGATGACAATACCAATACCCTGAAAATAAAGCAACAAAATCCAATTCTGCTCTCATTATTTATATTATGAGATTGAAACTGGTACCTTCTCTGGTCAACAAGTGCAAGTGTTTTTCATAGATATAAAAATACATAAACTTTTCTTTACTGTTGGAAATATATTTGTCATAAGAAAGTGAACAAGACATCTAAAGCTTATTTAGTGCCACAATTAAGTGACTGCGAAAAGTAAAAAGTGATAAAGTAAATAATAACAATATGATTTTTCTATAATCTACTGTGCTTTATTTTTGTGTCTCACCACTGTTCTGGTGGAAAAACAGATATAGGAGCCAGGGAGAAAGGCTGAGGATTTACATGTGCTCACAGAATCAGTGTTAGTGTAAAATAGTTATTTTGAGTGAATATGTGCCAGTGGGTCAGATTATCAGAACTCTCTTAAATTAATGTCTCCTGCGTAGGATTATAGCACAGATTTGACACATTAATAATGGAATGGCTATCAGCTAAAACTGCCATATTTATTGGTCTATAGTATTTTTTTTAAATCCTTTTTAGATTTGGATTTTTGTCTTTTTTTTTAATAATGGTATTTTTTTTCTTAATTACCATTTTTAAACTAATTTTAAAGGTGCTCTTAACCTTATACATTTGGTTACAAGTGCTATTCATGGAAGCTGTGTCCTCTGGACTAAAGAAGAGAGGAACCATCCAGCGTATTATCAGTGCTCAGTTCAAAAGCCTGCATCTCTGATGCTATGGGTGCATTAGTGTCTATGGAATGAGTGAAAAAAAAAGAGACATCAGTGCAAAAAGCAGCCAATATACTGTACAGGTTTTAGAACAACATATTCTACCATCGAGAAGTCTTTTTCAGGGAAGCCGTTGCATCTTTCGACCAGACAGTCCTCAGCCTGCATACTGCTATCCTTTTGTCTTGGGTGCAGTCTGGGCTTTTCACCAATTGAAAATGGATTGTGAAATGAAAAATATGACAAGTAAGGCCCTGGAGTATTGAGCAGCTTAAATCCATATTGGACAATAATTGGACACCCTTCCTCTTCCACATAGACTACTACTAAAAGAAGGGATGCTACATAATGGTTGATATCACCCTATCCCATATTCTGTTTTCTACTGTGAATAAAATATGCTTATATGTTCCAACTTCTTTGGAGCATATATCAACAAAGGAAATAGTCACATCAAGGGCTAAGAATAAAAAAAAAATGCTGGATGGAACCAGAGGTTTGTGGATATCCTGTACTCACCTTGCATCCCCGATAAAATGCTTGGATTGAGTTAGGTTGATGAGTCAGGCTTTGACATGTTTTTCCTCTTTCTCAGCAAATACTCATCCTGACACAAACAATGCAGCAATCACCTGAAAATCAATGAAAACTCAAGCAAAAATAACTCATAATCCTATTACTTACTTGTTCACATGGCTTTACTGAATCAAGACTGAATGAAGAAGATGGTCATTTATGTTTGTGACATAATCTAATTTTCTGTTGTGTGGCCAAAGGATCCCATGGAGGGTACACTGTCTCCGTTGCTTTAGTTTTCAGCTATGAATGCTAATCTAACTCAGATTTATGCAGCAAATTCTTCACATCCCCATTTGAGTCATTAAGCATGTTAAACACTGCTGATAAGATCACCTCATCATCTGCTTCATATCTGTCCAGTCAAGACAGAGAGATGAATAGACAGGGAAGCAAAAGCAGGGGGAAATGGAAGCTGATTCAAGCAAAGGTTGACGCGCCAACAACAGCTGTATTGGCCCACCCTGCTGAAACATTATGGCGACAGTGTGAGTGTGCATGTGCCAATGTAACCCGTAATTACTAGAGTGAAGAGGCCTCAGACAACAGCAACTGGGATTATGAAGCAGACAGCTCCTGTAATAATGAGTCTCACACCTGGCAGTGTCACCATGACAAGTGCTTCTGTTGGGAAAGACAGAAGGATAGAAGGGAGGGAACAAAGAAAGAGAGTTATGAAAAGTTGAGGTAGCTGATTTTAGTGTACTACACTTTGAAGGGATTATTCAAAATTAGAGGAATTGGCCAGAAGGGGGTGTCAGAGTCAAGGCCTGCGTTTACATGTATCAGAAAGGTTTGTGATTTGTGTAACTGCGAAAGTGCTGTTGTTTGAAGTTTGTAAAAGCAGACCAAGCATTTGTGAAATTTTATCATTTCATTGCTGTTTTCTATAATCCATCCTGTAGGAAAGACAAATGTCAGAACCGGATTTTATTTAGATCATTTGCTGTTGAGACATTTCACACCGGACCAAAACGTCAGTCCCAGGCTGCGGATAAATAATACAGTACACACTCAGGCCCCATTATAATCAGGCATGTCATGGTAGTGCATCAAACAGTTACTTTAATCATGATCATAATCAATTGATGGCCATTATCCATATGGGGACTTTATTTTTGTCCTCAGAAGAGGGTGAAATCCCCCCCAGTGCAACTGTGTGAGCATAATTCCATTAGGCAATACTTGACATGTTTGTACATACACAGGACCACAGTCTTGCCTGTTCTGTGCTGGATTATGTTCAACCACTGTAAAGGCCTACGTGATCATTTGGGTTTGTCAGTTAATGAAGCTGTACAAGCTTGCACAACCTTTCTGGAGGAAGATATCATACAATCAGAGAGACATATTAAAAGCTCAAACAACTCCACTGACATAAAAAGACAGACAGGAAATAAGAATCAGCTCTCCCTGTAGCAGGCCTGCAGCAATTCAAACTACAAGCACTAAACATTTGCATTATTCCCCTTCTGTTCCAGATAGAGTGCCATGGTGACAAATGTCTTCACAGGCCTAAGCGAGGAGGTTTGCGATCACATGCGAGTGCTGTTTCCCTGTAAAACTGTAGTTGACACAAATTCAAATCACAAACATGTTACAGGCAGTTACTAGAAGTCACAGACCCAGCTTGTATCTGAAATTTAGCCTGCAGGAAAAGGTATGTATGCCAGACAGATCCAAAAACAAATCCCTATGTGGATTTACGAGTGAGTGTGTTAGACAGGTGGGCAGATTAGAGGAGTACCCACCTCCCCCTGCTCCACAAAACAACAGTTAACTGGAGATAAGCTCAAGATTAACGTGTCTCTTGGTAAATCTGAATCAAATCCAACTCAGGTTTAGACTATCCCTTTTGAGAAGGACCTGATCCTGTGTAATAGCAGCAGATCTTTGAGGACTGATGACATTGTACCAGAGCTGTCAGTCACATGGAGGGGCCCTTGAAAGCTTGTGATGGTAACGATGGCAGAGAGTACTTCAAATGTTGGCGACAGACAGATGCAGCAGCTGAAATGTTTTGGGCACCACAGGTACCTAAACCAAAAGAAAACAAATGAAAAAATTGAAGAAGGAACAGAAAAAGATCCTGTGAAAAGGATTTTCAATGCAGATAGCAATGTGAGCCACAGAAATAAAACTAAGTGTCTTTCGTTGCATTATCTGTTTTCTGGTTTGATTTGGATGAACTTGCCCTTTTTTCAGTTGGTGGCTGTGGCTCAGGAGTAGAGCACTCATCTGTCAATGAGAAAATAGCTTGATTCCTGGCACTGCAGTCCACATGTCAAGTTTACAGTATATCATAGTCCTTAGGTAGGAAACATTGCCTCCATTGGTGTGTGTGTGACTGTGTGTGTGAAACTTTGTAGACTAAAAGAGTGCTGCATGATCTGTGTATGAATGGGTAAATATAGCTTGTAGTGTAAAAAGAGCTTTGGGTGGTCAAGCTGTTAAGGGAGGCTGCAGATGAACAGAGAGGCAACATTAAACACCCTTTTGTGGTTATGATGAGGCAACACACCTCACCAGAACCTCGCGCCTCCTCTGGAGAAGCCTGACTGGATTGCTCTAAGAGAGTGAAGTGTCATGCTGGGCGTTGTGCTGTGTTGGTGGCCTCCAGCAAAAACCTCTGTGCCACAGTCCAGTCTCAAAGTCTATGTCAGGATCTAAGAATAGCTGTTGACACACGGTGCATGTTAATAATCTGTGGGAAACATGGAGAGGCAGCAGAAGCTTGTAGAGGAATGTCTGGGTACTGCTATCCTTAGTCAGTGTTTATATATGGAGCAGTGGCCGTGCCGCGCGCGCTGCCCTTCAAAGCCAAAAAGCCTCAAGTATTTAGCAGCGACACTGGGAGAAGAAACTGATCTTCTCTGAAAGTGAATACATTAAATTGCTTCAACTCAAATGTACATTGATATTTGAAGTAAGCGAAAAACAGTTGCAGTGTTGTTTTTTTTTTTTTCCATGAACAGGTGCTATAAACGCGTTTCATGTAAACAACATGTCTGTGTGTGGCCTGAGTGAGAGAGCAGGTACTCGGATGGAATTATCCGTATGAGAACAAGTCAAGAGGCTTAGAAGGTTACAGAGGCGTATTGTCTTCACTCTAAATGTTACATTTATGTCTGATCAGCAGACCTTAAAGGGAAGTACTGGGGATCTGTAGTAAAGGTGACCTGGGTGTTCATATTACACAGACCTGCACTGTCAAACAAGTATGGACAAGCACTGAGGAGGAAAACATGGCTGCATAGGCAGACACGTTGACTCTGAATACATACACAGACTGTACAAAGCATCAAGAAAATATGAAAAATCAAACAAATGATTCATATGAATTTGTGGTTAAATGTGACATGCCTATGGAACGCCACAGGGAACTGAAGTCTACTCCAAATGCCCTGAGGTGAGAGGTACACCCTGGACAGGTTCCCAGTCCATCACAGAGCCACACAGAGACAGTCATGCATGCTTACACTCACTCAAGTAGTGGCGGGTTCAACAATACAGCTGCAGTCAGTCGTTGAGTTTAAGCAAAGATCCTCTGGAACCAAAGACATTTATGAAGCATCTAATGCTCAAACACCATGTTTGTTGCGACCCAATCCATGCCTGGGACACGAGGCTAATAAAAAAGACACCACTCAGATTCTCACTTTCAGGGTCTCCATCATTTCCCACAAGAAACATTAAGTTTCCCAGGAAAACTAGATTTCCCATGCAGAACCCCTTCCAGGATTCCATCAGAAATTTAAGTATCCTGAAGTGCTCACTGGTGGCATGGAGGCAACAGAACAGCCTCAGATCTGCTGATGATATTACATTCTTCACATAGCAGTGCTGAAGTTGAGATAATCAGCACCTTATCAGACGGTAGGTGCATTATTTTTATGTTTGATACCTGTAAGGTCATTTGAAGGAATGTGTCATTAGTAACACTGAGAGGTTAAAAGAAATAACCATTTTAATGTGTGTGTTCATCAGAAACAATGGAACTGTAAGGCATGTATGACATATGCTGTGTCTAGCAGAAGACCAAAAGAGAGGGAAAGGCTTTAATAATTAAAGAAACAATACATTCATTTTCATCAGTTAACATAAAATGATTCACATCTATCAAGGCTGCCAATTGTAAAAAGTAAGCAGCAATCAGTTTATATATCCACTGAAGGTGGTGATCTGCAGTATTTCCAATATTTTTAGATTGTTTTGCATACCTCGCAATTATCAGTCAATTTGAAAAATAATCGGGAGATTAACCAAATAAAAATAACACTCAGTCACTGCCCTACTTTGCTCACCTGCTGAAAATTAAACACTGACCTTAATTTTGAGAACTCTGTCAATGAAATTGCTTAAACTCCTTGCTCTGTTTGTGCAGTCATGCTTACAGTTGTGTGTGTGGATACATGCATGCCAGACACCCCCCCGCTCAACCCACTCTCCCTTTATGTTCAGGAGATTAGGTTGTTAATCCAGTAGGTCTCAAAGAAAACCCCTTTACTGATGCCACAATGGATTTCACTCAGCCCATGAAAGAAAAGACAGACTTGTTGTTGATAGGCATCTCGACCTCTGACTGAAGCAGGACCAAAGACACACACACACATACAAGCACACAAGCAGCTCTTTGCTGAGGAAAGCAACTTATATTACATATATATTGAAAGCATGCTATACGTGTCCCAACTTGAACCAAATTTATGGTTTAACTGTAATTTCTTTATTGCATTATTTGTTACAGATTGTATGTAATATATTCTTCACGATTAAAATACACAGGAAAAGCAGTCTTAGGACCCAGTTTTTCCTCCACTGTTCAAAAAAGGCCGTAACTTTATAATTTCAGCCATGTAAGACTTTTTTTCACTCTTCAGGACAGCAAGCGCAATTTGGAGTTGCATTTGTAATTTCACTTATTCACTAATAAAGGGACTGTGGGAGGATGGGCATCCGAATTGTGAAATCTGGTCATCTAAGGCACTATTTTTATTCCCCTATATAATAACCCTCATGATTGCAAATACAACTTTATATTTTTTAGTGCTTCTGTGTGTCTGAAGGGACACAATTAAAGATATAAATTCAGCTGTCGGTGCCGTCCTGTAGATGACTCTGACCTTTCGCAGTCAGAAAAGAGCTTCAGCCTTACCAATCAATGATGTATCATAATCTCACTCTGTGCTATTAAGCACAAAGTTCAACAAAGGGTTTATGAGCATTCTCAAAAAAGAAAAAAAAAAATCTAAATCTCAACAGCACACAGTCAAAATCCAGGGCTTTTCTTTTTTTTTTCTGTTACTTTTGATTGGCCTCCATTCATGCTCCAACCACTTTTCAACACACACTTCCCTGTTCCACCCCCTAACTGAGGGACTGCCGCCATGTTAATAAATGGAACTGCATAAAGTAGCACAGAAGCTGTACTGAAAACGGATGTAAAGCAACTTTAATTTCAAAATAAAATGTATACTGTACAGTTTATCAAATGTGTATTGAGTACTTTGGAATAAATGTCATTTTAAATTTGACACATTTTTCTAACAATGTTACTTTTATTGGTAATGATAAGCACATTCACTTAGACTACATATCAACCAAAGATTTTAAAATAAAGTACAATAAAATTATCCAGAGTCATACCTGTCACAGCATCCCTTTGTTTTAAGAAAAACTTAAATCAATCCAGTTCAATGCTGCAAAACACAACTAGTATTTATTAAATCATATTCTATGGTAAAAAATAATAAATATGACATAATACACAAACTCATTATTCACATTTAGAGATAGTTATTAAGATAAATGATGAGAATTTGAAATACCTGTAACACATTTACTGCTTACATTTTTTTTCTTCTGTTTTGCATAAGGAAGAATAGAATTTTATATAATGGCACGTAAAAGCACAAAAACAAACAAAGGTATAACTAATAAAAATGAGCCATTAATGATATATACATACACACACATACACATACACACATATGTGTGTGCATAGTGAGGCATAACACACAATATAATGTATGTGTTGCTGTCATGTAAGCGTTATGTGAAAATGCTGCCATTTAATTGTAAAAGACATCTCCAAGTAATTACAATTGAATACGTTAGAAATGACGGGGTTATTTAAGTGTAATGTAATATAAGTGTTTTACATATTTAATTGCTGTAGATTCCCCCAGCAAAGTACACTTTATAATGCTGACTTAAACAAATAAATTAGCGTTGTTTTATTTTGAAACTCTAGACAGGATGTAGTTCCCGTCGTTCCGTTCCCAACTCGACGTGCTTTTAGCAGCAGGATGACAGCTGAGCGGGTTGTAAAGGTACAGCAGTGCGGTCTGTAGACGCCAGCAACAATCACACAGACGCTTTAAACAGAGGGGCGCATTTATTTATATGAGAGCTTTTTTTTCCCCCAATCGCCGGATTTGTCTGAATTTATCGAAAAACGGTGTTAGTTAATCTTACGGATATTTTTTCTTCTTTACCACGATAGGAAAAGATCCGTCTCCGGATGTTCCAGCGGTACTGGGTTTTTTTTTTTTTTTTTTCGCATGGCGTAGGCAACCTTTCTCTAGCTGGGTATTGTTGATGATTTGAGGGACGTAGGAGGCCCTCGGGTCGACAGCTTGCCCGTTGACATCAACACTACTTCCAAAATTATTATTTGCGCGAGGAATAATCCACGAAATGATAGCGCACTAGAGGGGAAGAGGCTCGAAACCCGTCTCGACTACCTCAGTGTTGTGGCTGGAGAGAGCAAGTCACCAGGAATAAACTGCGAGTCTGTCTCCTGCTCTAGACTTGACGAGGACGTGCTTTTCTGAGCTTGTGGGAGCTTTTACGAGGGCAGGGAGCAGGAGGAACATTTGCGTCCGTCCAGCTTGTGTGAGCGCGTGCCTATGAGCGCGTGAACCCCTGTGAGTCCCGGGAAAACCTTCACGATGACGGGCAGCACCCCAGCAGATATGGTGAGACCAAGCTGTCACGTTTCTGACGTTTTATCACTCACATCCATTTAATTTGTTATTGTTCTGACCGGATGTAATTTTTTACTGTTCAAGCACCATGTCTGATTTTATTTTAATCAATGATATATGTATTTTTTTTCTCATATTGTCATATTTAGATTTGGGTTCATTATTTTTTTGTAAGGCTTCTAAGGAAAGAAAGCAACACTGACGTGACATATCAGCTTATTAATGCGTTTTTAATATTTGTGATTTTTTTTTTTTTTAAGCTTACAGGTACAGCTTTAGCTAACCAATGTCTCACATATGAGATGCCAAGAAACTTTAGAAAAGTTTTGATTCTTTGCTTTTCATGGTAATGGACATCAACTTTGCATTCTCTTTTGTTAATCAGATTGTAATTTTGTGGTAAAACCACTTTTGTGTTTTGGAAAAGTTTGCATTTGGTTTCCTTTTGAAGACAATACAAACTGATGTGGCCTGTCATGTTTGTCAAAAGAGAAAAAAAATCCCAAAATTACTCAGGTCCATCTTTTTTAATTTTATTTTTTCCTTGATATGATTGTAAATTGAACATATACATTTTTCTAAGTGCTGGACAGGCTAAAAAAGAAAAATGTTGCTGTTGTGTTGCATGCATTTACCTTCACTTATTTTAAAATCACAAAAATATATAATTTTCAATAGTAAAATATTCTAGTTTTTAGTTGAGCATATTTGTTGCTAAGGCGTTGTCAGTGTGGACCATCTTGTGCTACCCCTTGATAGGACATACAGAAAAGACAGTCAGCTAATAGTTAATGGAAGATGAGTGCTTCCTGAAAAGTAGATGAAATACCTGATCATTTCTGCTAAACAGCCGCAAAATGATGAACTTAGGTTATTTGTTGTGGTTAGCTCTGTTGACTCATAGCAAGAAAGTTCCGGGTTTAAGTCTCATCTGGGGTCTCCCTGTGTGGAGTTTGTCCACAGACGTGCATGCTGGGATGCTCCATTGACTGTGGAAGTCAATATGACTGTATGCAATTGTTTGTTCCTTAAGTTTGCCTCTGAGTTGTAATTGCATTGCATTGTAACTGTCACAGCCCCAGAGTAGCGGGTCTATGGCCCGTTCAGCCACTGGTCATCATCAGAGCCTTATCAAGCCCGTCTAAACCTTTTTGGTTATCATCTTCATGATACATTAACTTAGTTGTTACGTATTTTGAGCTCTCGTCATAAAGATTTATGTCCGTCTCACATGGGCAAGTATTTCCACAAATTAAAGTCATATAACATACATTTAGAAGGGTTTTCCCACGCCTTTGGCTCTGGAGGTTTTATGTCATGTTTCTTGCAAGTGCATGTAATGTGCTACTTCAGCTTCGAATATGCTTTTGCTGAGATACGATCAGACCTCTGTGTTTATGTGGTCCTCTCAGAGCTCAGGCATCTAATAGCACAGCATGTGAAATTCCCATGGATTAGAGACATAATCATGAGCTGAATCTTTCTTTTTTTTTTTATGACTGGAAGCTTAATCCATGTGAATCCAAAAGAACACAGATAGAAGTGTCTTCTGCAGCATCAGGTACAGTTTGTAAATTTTAGCTGTGAAGTTACGGATCATTTAACACTTGTCATACAGTAGTATTTTTTCCAATTATCGCTGCTTATTAGAACGGATACACCAGATTATTATTTAACCAGAGATGTTTGGTTTTGGAGGCTCCAGTGTGTCTATAAGCATCAGTCTAAATCCCTCGCAGCACATTTATAGATAAAGCCTGATTTGTAGTATGAGAATTTCTCTGTCTGGGAAAGTATCACATTATTACATAATTCACCCCCTGTGACAGGCCTAATCATTTATTCACTGGCGAAGGATGTTTTTTGTCAACTGATCAGTTTTCAGCATGGTTGTGAATGGACTTCGAGCTTGAATGCAGCAGACATAAAAACCAAACTCTGCACATAACTAAGACGTTTAAGATTTCCAACTCCCTAGAACATTTTACTTCCATTTGTGGTGTAGCTCAGTCAGTACCATACATGAAATGAGCTACTTGTGCTTCCCCAAGGAATTCTGGGAAAATATCAGCTATCAGCATCCCTGTGAAGCTGAAATCATCAGCAGATGCACATCCTTCCTTCACCCCCCCCCGACTCTCCCAGCCTTTGGAAGGAGCAGGCTTGTACACACATGCTTAAAGAGACTATAGAGTAGGAGTTAGAGTAGGAGGAGAGGAGATTTCTGGTGCCAAACACTGTGGGTGAATGAATCTGAGAGGAGGAATAGGATCAGGAATAGTCATGTTTCACCGGAATGGAGGATAGATTTTTTTTTTTTTCATCTTTCAGAGGAGAAAAAGAAGAGCAGTGGAAGGATAGAAAAACTATGAATGATGATGATGATGAGGAGGAGGAGGGCAAATTACCTTGTTCCAGGAGGATTTTAGAAGTGCTGACAGGGTTGAAATGATCCCCATGGTGACAGCCAAACGCTTGGACCTGAGGTCTGGAGGCCCGTGTAGAGGGTACGAATGATATAGTGACAGGAGATGAAGGAGAGCAGCGCAGAAACAGGAGAAGTATAAGCCCAACAGTTCAGAGCAGAGCTGCTGAATGAAAGCAAGATAGACTTGACTGATGGTGAATTTAAAACATCGCTGCTCTTGGTGTGTCCAAGTACAGCAGAAAAGACAGGAAAATCCAGCTGCCCTGACAGCCAAATGCAGATGCAGGCTTCATCTTGGAAGCCTTTGCTTTACCTTTTTTTTTTTTTTTGACATGTCAGAATAATCTCGTTGGCTCATTGAAGGTTCTTTTCTCGTGTTGGTTAATCTATTTGCCAATCAAATAATGTGTGTAAAAAAAAAAAAAAAAAAAAAAATCAGCCAGAAATAATTTGAAGACCTCTCCTTGGAGTTGCTACAGTAAACATTTTACAGAATCAACTAAATTACTCTCTGCAATCAGGAAGACAAACCTTTAATTCATTGTTGTTTGTTAATTTAGCTCTAGGGCATCTTGTGGTCAAAAGAGGTTACAGCTACAAGAGCACACAACCCTGATGAAGAAGTAAGAAGTGTGAGCAGAGCTAATCAGTGATGCATACTAGTGGGTAGTATTCGGACACCCTGTCATTTGTTCGCTGGTGAGAACATGTTAATTTGTGTTGGTGGTGGCAATAACAGCCCTGACTCAGGCAGACCAGGAGGCACAATGGAACATTTTATCCTCTCAAATATCACTCACTGCGTTTACATGGGAAGTTTAATTCCTCTTTAATTCAGAATTAAAATTAAATCCGATTTAAAATGATTCAAAATTACCATGTAAACACCCAATTCTGAATGAAAATGTCCATTCCGAATTAAACTTAATTCCGAAGTAAGTGGCTAGTTTATTCTGATTTTAAATCCGAATAGAATAATTCCGCGGTCATGTATACACTCATTCAGGTCTTTCTGCGGATGCTCGTTCCCTTGCCCGTCTGTTGCGATGACGCTTATATTCCGCGCTGGGCTTGTTTTCATCGACAAAATCATCGACATGATGTTGTCGTGCTGCTGCTTCAAAAATAAAATCAAAACAAATCCAAAAAGGATGCTAATAATGTAGTCCTCCATGTTGTTGCTAATCGAGTAAGTTTGTTTTCTTCCGGTAGACATTAATACGTAAAGACGTCCGCCCCCCTATCCAATCAGAACCTTTCCCAACCCCCAGACCTTAAGCAGAATTGGATAAAGCCGATCAAACGTGTTTTCCATGTAAACCTCAATTCGGTATTACTATTTCCATGTAAACTCGAAGGAAAATAGTTTAATTCTGAATTATTTAATTCGGAATAATTAATTATGAATTAAAAAACATCATGTAACCGTGGCCATTGTCAAATATAGATTTCAAGTTTGTGGTGAGAATAGTTGACAAATATGAACTGATTTTCTTTTCTTTTAGTTTTTGGAAAGAGTCATTCATTGTTCAGAATGATCAGCAGGACTCATTTCAGTCCAGAGACTTTCATCCATTTATTTATGTTGTCCAACAGAAAACAACAGCTTGAGCTCATAAATCAACATGGTCTTCTGAAAATCCTCTGTTGTTTAAAAACGTTTGTGCAAGCTGCCAACAGTGGGTGGGCTTCTAGAGTTCATATTTGTGATGAATACATCGAGTACCTTGTAACGTGTTAATCAAATGGTGATTAGTAAATAGTGTTTGATTTCATGAATGACTGATATGGTGGTTTGTTTCCTTGATTAACTGATTAAACATTTCTTCTGGAAGTAATCAGAAAACAAAAAAAAAAAAAGTAAAAGCCTTTTACAAGTTCCTCGAGCCTTAAGTTCCTGCACATCCCAAAATCCAAATAGATTCAGTTTACTGTTGTAAAGATGAAGATAAATCAGCAGAAAGTCCAGCATAAGAAGGAAAAAGCAAATATTTTTGTTCACATTTTTTTTCTTTTTTTTTTTCTTAAATGAACTTAAACTGCTTTAATCGTTATTGCCTATTTTTAGTCATTTTACATAAAGCATAAATTCCTGTTTTTTTTTTTTTTTAATCTCTGTTGTATTTGTGCCACTGTGACTGGTCTATATTCTAAACATCTGTTAAGGATAATGGATTATTGTTTACTGTATCAGTGTGGCTGAAAGCAGCTCTGTGTGTGACTTTGAGGGCAGCTCATGGTTCATACCCACATGAACCCTATTGGTCTACAAAGGAACACACACACACACACACACACACACACTCACAAAGCAGTCAAAGGTCAGGGTCAGAGGTGAACTGTGTGTTGGTCTCTGGTGAAGGAACAATGGCTGGGGAATCCTTGCACTGAAACTGGCCCTCTCTGTCCCCGATTCAACTTGAGCTTAGCTCAGCATGAATGACACAGTAGTGAGAGACAGAAAGAGCTCCCGCAGGCGTTCTTGCTTCTCAGGCCGGCGCTGCTAACAAAGGTTTGATTGACAGACTTGAAGGGGGCTAAAACCTCCTCTGGAACCTGACCGTGGCGGTTGGATGGAGCGTGTCGGTGGATATGCGTGTATTACCGATGCCATGTGTTACCAGTTTGAGTCGCACACCAGGATTACGTCATGCCGCTCTAGTTCAGCAGTTGATATATTGACTGTGACGTTGTCACATGTAGGGCCTTGCGGAACCATGGAAAAATGATGGCAGCTGTGAAAGTGCAGGAACTGTGGTAGATTTATGGTCATTTCAAACATGTTAGGAAATTGCAGGCTCAAAGTTGAAACACTGACTGAAGGTTCTACTCAGGATGAATTAGTTTCATGGATGAAGGACATATTTTGGTTGAACTGAAAGCCAGTTGAAAACAGCCACAATAGCTTGTTTATAGATCTGTTTCTATAATCTACAGATTTTTTTTTATTATTTTTTAAATCATGTTCATGTTCATCATCTCTACATGATGATTATATTGCATTTTGCATGTGTTTAGCCTGTGGCTGGTATTACTAAACCCTTTTGTGTGTATGTCTAGCAGTCACCTGTGATTGTGAAGAGTTAATTTGGTTATGTATTGATGCATATCTACAACACCCGCAGGAAGTCCAAATGAGAACCTCTTTTCCATTGATTGATTATGTAACAGTTTTATGCTTATGTTTGTGAGTTTATTGGTTCGTGTGTCTGGACATGTGCTGTTTTCCATGGAAAATGACTCTGCTCAACACACCTACCTTTACAAAACAGTCATCAGTTTCCTCTTTTCTAGCTCTCTTAACTGTTCCAGCTGATTAATTATGATTCCGTTATTTAATATATATTATTCTTCTTGGTTCCTCCAACTGTGTAGAGCTCGATTATTCAGAATCAGAATCAACTTTGTTCGCAAGGTTTATACCAACAAATGAGGAATTTGATTCTGCAACTTTATCTTTCAAGGTTTAGTTAGAAAGAATAATATAAAGATAAAATAAAAGTTAGAGCATTCAAAAATGTGTATATTATATACAAGATAGAACCAATATTTACAGACATGGTGTTGCACAATATTCCTCTGACACTCTGACTACTGCGAGTTCAGCAGAGTGATGTCCTGGGGGAAGAAACTGTCTCTTTTCCAGATGGGAGAAGTTTGAAAAGTTTGTGTGGAGGGTGTGAGGGGCCTGATGCTCCCTTCCCATGTCCTAACCCTGGACCGTTACGGGTCCTGGACGGAGGGAAGATTGACCCTGATCATTTTCTCTGCAGAACCTTCTGTCCGTTGCAGTCTGTATCTGTCGTGTTTGATGGTTGATCCAAACCAGACAGTAATGGAAGAGCACAGGACAGACTGGATGACGGTCAGTAGTAGGGATGGAACGGTTACCGGTATTACGGTAAAGCGCGGTAAATTTTTACGCGATAATGATTACCGTTTATGTTTGACTTCATCTCATTATCGCGGTCGATTACCCGGATATGTAATATCAGCTTCATTCAAGTCTGCGAGCGACTCACGACTGTGTCTCACGTGAATATGTAGCTTGTAACATCGGCATTGTGACGTGAGCATGGCGGAGAGCGGTGATAGCACGCAGGACATTTACCAACCCACTAAAAGGATAAAATCTGAGGTCTGGGCATATTATTATTATTTTTTTTTAAAGAATGCAGAGGGACAACTGGTGGAGGACAATTATCCTGTCTGGAGAGCACTTGTATACATTTTATTGTAATTTGTACAATTTGTACAGCTTGAAGGAGCTAAGCCTATTGCTTCAAGCTACTGAGATGTTTGACCAAGAGTAACCTCGTTGACGCGCTTCGCTAACTCACATTTTGAAAATGGTAACGTTGCGTATTGATCGAAAAAGGACCGGAACGATGTTCTTCTGATGCAAATAAAATATTAATTTATTCTATTAACTGATCCGACAACCATAACGCTGGCAGTTAGCACCACAGCGGTCAAAAACCTTTTGCCCTTCCGGGTCAAACACCTAACAAATAACATTCAGCTACCTTAATACCTGACCCTCAGGTAACAACACAGCGACACCCACAGACACACAGAGTGAACTACAATTCATAACAACATATTTGGCTCCTATACAACTGCTTATTTATTTGCACATTTATACGTATTTAAGGTTCAGCTTAAAGTTCAAAGTTTATTTCATTTGAACTTGCACTATAATTTTTGTTCCTGATAATTGTTTGCATATTTTGACCTTCTATGGTTGTTAAAGTGTTTATTTAAATTTGCACCAGAGAAATACGCTTTGTTCCTGTTATTTATTTTGTTCATTTAAAATAAAACCTCTAACCTGTGACAGTTGTTTGCCCTTTTAATGTGAAAGTTTCACTTTGATACAATTTTGGCTTCTGATATTTTAGTATGACAAGAAAATCATAAGATTTTGTGAAATTATTTAAATGTATGTGTTTTTTTGGACATTTGTACAGCAATGAAGAATACCGTGATAATATCGTAAACCGTGATAATTTGGTCACTATAATCGAGACATCAAATTTTCTATATTGTTACATCCCTAGTCAGTAGAAGGTAATCAACAGTTCCTGTGGCAGGTTAAACTTCCTGAGCTGTCTCAGGGAAGTAGAACCTCTGTAGCCTTCTTATGTACAGTGTCTCATGTGTGAGGTTTACTTCCCAGGAAATTGTGGATCCTAGAAACTTGAACCTTCCGCAGTAGACATTGTGTTGTTGAGGATGGTGAGGGAAGGAAACATCTGGGATTTCCTCCTAAGGTCCACCGTCACCTCCACAGTCTTGAGCAGGTTCAGCTCTAGGTGGTTCTGACTGCACCACTGGATCATCTGCTCCACTTCCTGTGGAGCAGATGTCCTCTGCATACTTCAAGAGTTTCACAGATGGGTCCCCTGAGGTGCAGTTATTGGTAATGAGGGAGAAGAGTAGTGGGGAGAGGACAGAATCCTACCTAGGGGGGCGCCAGTGCTGATGGTCTGGATGCTGGATGTAACGCTCCCCAACTCAGGGAGTCTGATGGAATGGCTGTGGGGCAAGCTGGGGGTGCATGTAGTCCTATTGTGTGGGTGAAAGGTGTTAATGAGTTCTTTTCAAACCTGCAGTAGAAGGACAAAAACACTAAAAGACCAACAGAGCAAAGCACCGAGGCTGCCGTCTGTGGCAACATCTTGGATAGAACCTGTTAATATTGATGCATATTTGCAACTTAACCTGGACTTTAACCTGACTTCTTTGACTTGCTGGCATGAAGGAAAGGAGAAAGACTGAGGAGACGCAGGTAGTGGTTGTGGAATGAAAATCTTTAATTGTGCATACAGAGCCGGAGCCCCCTGAGCCCAAATAATGTGTTTAAAATATGTTTAAAAACCGCAAAAAAAGTAGCGAGGTACTGCAGCGAAACATGACAAAGGCTCAACTGTGGTCTTTCTGTTACCTTCACAGCCTCTGGTCTCCAAACCGTAGTAAAGAAACCACTGGTATTGTGCTATTTTTGGCTTGTAATTAGCGGGTAACACGCTAACAACAACAACAAAAGAAAAAGTCTGGTTTTCTCTGCATGGAACGAGCACTTTATTCTGGCACTGTAGGAACTTGTGATATCACACAGGTTGTATTGTTCGGCTCCTGTCGGTTAACAGAGAATCTAAATCTATACACGCTGGGCTACTGTTTATGCTCACTCCACTTTTCATCTAACCCCGTTTTCGTTCTGCCCTCCCACGACACACACACACACACACACCATTACCCATAAGGCTACCTTTTTAAAGGGGCCAGGCTGGCTCACAACATTTCTTTGCTGTGAGAAATGCGCACAACATCCTGTGATGCTTGGGTGATGCGTCTTGGCCAATCAGCGCAGAGATTCTAGAGTGCTGGACCGTCCGCATTTCTTGTCTTGATTACAGGAGGCTGTGAGTCATCGTTTGACATTTCGCTGGCAGCTACGGCCTCTCGTCTGCTGTGGGGTGGATTTTCGTGGAATTTCTGCATTTTTTTTTAATTATATATTTTTCTGAAAAATCTGCGAAATAACTAAAATCATGGAACTTAAAGCGTGAATTGGCAAAGGATCACTGTATTTTATATTGCACTTTAAATGGACTTTAAATTAGAAGTAAATAAACAACAAAGTCGGGACAATTTTCCACAAAGCCGATGTTTCCTGAGGCTATAATGTTCTTCACTTATTATTCCACATTGGGTGCGTTTACATGGAAGTTTAATTCCTCTTTAATTCAGAATTAAAGTTAAAGCCGAATTAAAAGTTACCATGTAAACACTTAATTCCATATGAAAATGTCAATTCCGAATTAACTTAATTCCGAAGTGGCCGAAACGAAGTGGCTGGTTTATTCCCATTTTAATTCCGCATTAAGTAATTCCGCGGTCATGTATAAATGCAAAGATTAACTCCTCATTGTGAAGCTACGTATTAGAGTCCCCAGGGTTCAAAGTTTCAACCCATCTCTTTTATTGTTGGATTGCATTTGTGATTAGCATAGCTTGAAAACCGAATACTTTAGCAAGTTACTCAGAGGAATTTGAAGGAAAGTCGAAGTGTGAGTGTTGGGATAAGATCTTACTCTGCTGGAAAATCCCCCGTCTTTCATCAGTTGATGTTGACAGGTGGGCTTTGCAGAAAGCTCAGGAATGTGAACTTCTTCACCAGTTTTGGGGTGGGCCGGGTTTCCTAGTTCAGGAGGAAACTTCTGTTCCAGTTTTTCAAACTGTTGCCCTTATCATAGGTGCTTGTTGGATACTTGATGTCTTGAACATTTCTCTTGGATGAGCCAGAGATGGGAACTAAAATCTGCCACTTCACATTCATTTCATTTTCATTTTATTGAATCATTCCAGACATATCAAAACAGTCTTTTAAAGCATGACAATTTTAACAATATCATGAATCTATGTATCTGACAATAAATAAATAAATAAATAAATGCATAAATCAATATACACAGACCCATGTGCATGACCAGAATTTTTGAAGAATTGATGACCTGAGACTCAAATCAGTCTTGTGACTGATAACCTGAGAGTCATGCAGTAATCTCGAGTTTAAATCATACATCTTGCCATGTCTTGTTCTTTTGGGAATAATGCATACAAAAAGGATGAGTGGTGTCAAATAAAATGCGCTTTTCGACTTTTAAACTGAACTTCTCCTTGTATGTGGTTCAAGTTTCTTTTAAAAGCCTCTGAGTTGTTTACCCATAGCCTCCAGAGGTTAAGATTATGTTCATGTGTGAGTCTGCACTTGGTGTTTTATTTAGAAAATTGACCAGATTCTCTGTGCCATTCACATGTTGACTTCTTGCCAACTCGATCTGCTGAGTGTAAATTGGAACAGCTTAGCTGCAGTCAAGTGCAGAAATAGACTCAATGTGTATCTTCAGCAGAGCATAGTGGGCCGTCACTTGTGGGATGCTTCTGAAATGCACTGTGGCGCTTCTGGTGGGACCGCTCTCATTGACTAGAATGGCCTCACAGCGGGCAGTGCCATGATGTGGTGCTTCCGCGCTTAGTGGGAACCAGGGGTTCGACTGCTTTTACGCTACATATTTTTAAGCCCTAATTGCCAGTTGCTAAATTCATAGAGTCGTCAGAGTCAAATTGCTGAAGCAGTTGGTCGTCACCCAACTCTCTGTATCATAGTAAATTTCTGCTGCCCACTTGTGCTTATACATTCCTTTACCCTTGTTGTTTGTTACTTTCATCAGACTTTGTTTCAAATGAATCAGCTCCTTTTTCACAGTTGGCTACATCTCACTTCCAAAATGTTTTTTGGTGATGAAACGCACTACGAAGATCAGTTGAGTCTCAGATTAGTCTGCGAATCCCACTTACAAGGCCTGGAGTTACGCAATCTGACACTGAAAGTTGTGTAGTGTGAAAGCAGCCTAAGGAGACTTTAGAGTCAAGCCGTGGGAGTAGGGTTGGGCACCGAAAAACGATTCCAAGTAGGAATCGGTTCCTAACGTCTGGTTCTGGAATCGTTTTGAAGATTTTTGAATTTCGATTCCTTTTTTCGGTTCCTAAATGTCCGTGCTATTTTTTTTTTTTTTTTGTTGCTGTTTGTTTTGTTTTGAAATACTGCTCTAGTTTGTTGAATGTTACTCCACCCGGCGTACTCAACTCCGCGCTAGTGGCGACGTCACGTCCGTCGCCTGACAGGACTTCACTCGCCACAACAAGGATCCAAAGAGACGCCGCCCTCGAGTTTGGGCTGCATTTCAGTCCGGGAAATGACGGCTACCTGGCGCAGTGCAAACCTTTGCGGGAAGCGTGTTACTGCCAAAGGAGGGTGCACGACTAATATGGCAAAACACCTTCGCCTGCATGGCCTCACAAAAATAAACGAGTGTACCATATTTAATTCACTGCGTTGCTCCCCCGCTCCTAACCCTTCTCATAAATATGCGTACAGGCCTCTTCCACACGCAGGGAACGCATGTTTTCCACAGCAGGCAACACTATCTGTGCCGAACGTTCACGTTTAAATTCTGAAAGAGCAGATATGGTCATCTCCCTAAACAAAAACTGTTGATTTTGTTTTTTTTTTTGGGACAAAATGTATTTTGGAGGCCAACTGCCAACTGTAAGTTGTTTAACATTTAGGCTGTAAGTGAATTCTGTGTATGCATATGTGCATGCACGCATGTGTAAGAATAAAAATGGCCTGTCGCCTGTGTAAATGTGTCACAGTTTTTTTTAATGAATAAATTCTACTGTTAGATAAGTCGCAATCTGTTGACCTACACATCAAAGAATCGGAATCGAGAATCGTTTTGAACAGGAATCGAAACAGAGAATCGCAATCGGAATCAGAATCGTTAAAATCCAAACGATGCCCAACCCTACGTGGGAGAGATAGTAATAAGATTTTACATGTTTATGAATTGTAATGCTGTGCATTCTTTAAATTCTTCAGATAGAGCAATACAATGTTCGAAGAAGACTGAAGGACAGAACACTCATTACAAGAGACTTAATACTTCACTTCGACTTGCTACTCAGAGACGAGGTGCTTGACTTCAACTTGCAAAAAATGACTGTTGATCATCTGTGGTGGGAGCCGTGATTGTGATAGAATGTCTTTAATATCAGCACTGTTAGATGATGAGCCTTGAGCTTTGAGCTTCCTTTAAAACAGCAGCCGTCTCTGGAACAATCTGGACTGTGAGTGAGGACACTCCTTTGCGTTTATGCCAAACGTTTAAAAGTTTGACGTAACTTAGTTAGGTGTCCGGATGAGTAATGCACAAAAATGTGCTAACATGCCAACTGATACTCACTGAACCTTAGAGGCCTTCCAGCCTCTTTTTACTACCTCTGTGTATTTTGTCCACATGGATTATGTGTGTGCAAATTTACATGAAGAAACTTGCTAGAGCACAACCTGTCCTTCCTGTTGAATATGACGTGTTTGCTGAAAGCGCTGCTAGTGGAGTAACACCCACACTACTCTGCTGCTGCTCCACATCCCAGCACAGACTGAGCTGCATCTAAGGGTCTTTGTTTGCATGGAGGATTTTGTGTTTGTGCTTGTGGAACTGTACCATTTGATCCCTGAGATCCCTCTGTGAGGTTTGACTAACCAGCCAAAGGACCATTTAATGCATATTAACCTTATTTAAAACTATGTAGAAACTTCTCAATATAGGTAGTTTTGATTGAAGACACCAGGGTCTTGTTAAAAGGACCTTTAAATTACACAGAGATGGGCAAAGCAGCAGGTTATGGTTTAAAACAAACCTTACATCTGACATGTAGAAAAATAAAATTATAAGAAATTTGTATCTGTTTTAATGGAGACTAAAGTGGAAGAAATTTGAGGTGAGTGACACGTAAGAAATAAGACCAGCAGCCCAACAAAACCTCGTTCAGACCTCCCTTAGAAATTTTTACTCTAGATAATGTCTATTCAATTTAATTTCTCGATCAACAGAGGCAGTTTAGCAAATAGAGCCTTTAAATAGTTGGACTTTTTTTTTTCCAAGTAACAATCTGACAATAACAATGTGAATCATTAACATAAACTTAGAGTCAGCTTGAAAGTTTTTGCTTTACTTTTAGAATAGGAGCTTTCATTTAAAAAATTTAGCACAACTAAAGTGCTCAGTCATAGTGCTTGCTGTGTTTCCAGGGTCCTTTTTAGTTTTACTCTTGGGTCAGTTGTTGTATTTTGTTTTTCATTCAAGTGTGGCTGCAGAAGGGGAACTTTTAAAATAAAGCTTTGTTGCTTTTATTATTTTACTGAGTATAAAAATTTGAATATGTGTATAAAAAAGCACTTGAAAGGAACAAAAATAAACGGCTCCTTGTAAGAGTATCGTGCAGTAGAAACGGTGTGTTTGCATGTACTCATGCCTGTGTGTTGAAGTAATAGATGATGGGTAAGAGGCGGTGTTTGACTAGCTCAATAAAGGAGCCTTTCAGCTGCACTGGAAACAATTTCCAGCTGAGGGGACATTTATATTAAAGCTTTGCTTTGCCAGCACACATGAGCAGGTTGCCTGCATGAATCAGCTGTCTCTTTCTCATAGATTTGTGACAGGTTGCCAGTTTAACGTCCGGTGCTAATGTGTCACTGCTCAGACAGACAACTTATTGTGAGAATTAGAGGCTCAACATTTATGCTCTTCTTCAGACTCCAGACAGGGCAGACGTGAGCCACAGAGAAGTCAGCCAAAGGTCAATCTGTATTGACTGGATGTTCCAACAGGATCCTCTGGCTTGTGATTATCACAAATGTGCCTTTAACCACTGTGATTGTCAATTAAAAAAATGCCTTTAATGCTTTCATAATGGGAAATAGAGTGAAAAGCCTTTTTGTGGAACGTTAACTCATCTTAAGTTAGGCTTCATTCGTGGTAGCAGGCAGGTCATTTTTACTTTGTGCAGAAAGAAGGATTTTGATTTTACCGCCAGTGCAGGTGGGCTTGCTTGAAGCCCCCCAAACAGTTAGACTTGACTGGTCAGGCATTAGCTTGAACCAAGAGGTGGCTGACAACAGCCAAGGTCATCACAAAGGGGACAAAGCACCAAAAAGCTCAACAACAGAGAAGTCCAAGTGAAATGACTGTGTGTGCGGTCTTTTCCACCTCTGAGCAACGCCAAATGACCAACCACATGGAGCTCACCTCTCAGGATGTTCCACATATTTCTGAAACTGCGACAGAAGCACCAGCCTCTGTCATATAGATGTTCATTTGTGAAGCGCCAACACAGAGCGGCAGCAGAGACTTGTTCAGTCCCACTGGAGCATCTTCATGATATCTTTGATAATAGTGGGAGAGCTAATGACTGTTTCAATCATTGTTCTTCAAATGTTTGTGTGTGTGTTTTGATTAAAATTGCTTACAGTTTACAGTTTTCATTGAGCTGTCAGACAAGCAAAAATGAAAAGTTATGGCCAACAAAGAGAATTCAGAATGTGTTGAGAAAGATGAAATGATTTTATTTGCACATGAATTCAAAGCACAAGTTCATTCAGACACAGCTTTCTTTTAAAATTGATGCCAATGTACTAAATTCAAGACAATAACAAAACAGCACTATTCAGATCAGAAATGTGAAATACTTTATTAAATGTTTTTTTTTTTTCCACAAAAATGAAGCACCACTGGAAGACCAGGACTGGAGAAGCACTTACAATGAAATATTCTGAGTAATGTCATCTGAGACAGTTCAACCCCAGAGATTGACTGTTTCAAGCATTACTAACATACCCAGCCCTCAACCCTGAAACTCCACTTTCAAGTTGCGAAATATCAACGTTTCTGTAATGTACTTCCACCACTAGCCTTTCTTGTTATGCGGGGTGACACCTTTCAGGAGACGGACATTCCTTTGCTGTCTTTTGTTTCTGGTGCTTCAATGTTTCAGCTTTTTTCCCCCCCGTTAACTTAAAGATTGTCATTTATTGGAGAAGCTCCCATTTACAGAGACATCTCCATGGAAACTGAAGTATTGCATTGCTGCTTCTAACAACACGGGGCTGCTGGCTGGCACTGAGTGACAGTAGAGGAAGCACTTATCAGCATTTTTCACATAGGACTGAAACAAAAGCTAAAATTAAGTGGATTCATTTTATGTATCACCCAGTGCAAATTCCACTGTCTGTCCATGCACCATACACATTTCTTATGAGTCAAATGCTTAACGTAGTCCTATAATGGACAGGATGTGATGTTCTTGTTAGCAGTGATGTCAACAGAAACTTGATGAGGCATATTTTAGCCTTATGTTCACTGTGTGCAGACAAATGAAACTGTAACATTATGTGCCTCTTTGTGTTTTCCGATTTTATGATGTCCCCATAGATATGATGGCGGAAAGATGGACGATAAGGAAAAGAAAGAAAATAAAGTTAAAGATGGAGCTCAAAGAGGACAGATTTGTGTGTGTACGTGGGTGTTGGAGATCAGGGATCATGGAGGGAGGGTATATTTGGCCTTCATGCTGTCTTGCTCAATTTTGTCATTGCATGTTGGGTGCTATGGAGCATTCTGACTATGAACATCTCTAATGATCTCCAGCAGGGGTTTTGTGTGTGTGTGTGTGTGTGTGTTCTTATCTGAACTAGCTAGCTGTAATGAAGCAGTGAACCTTGGACTACAACGATTGAGGGCTTTTACACTATTTTTTTTCTTATTCTCTTGTAATAAGGAACAATTGTATATCTAAAGGGAAGTAACAGAACATTAAATATGAACTTTTATAGTGTACTTTAATGGCTCTGCACATGATGCCAGACTTGGATAGCGTTTACAGCAGCATACACTCTTAAATCAGTATTTTAGTCTCGTGGGTTTGAAAGTTCAGATGCTTACGAGTTAAGAGTTAAGCTGTTGAATGCAGCTGACTTTCCATTTAGCTTGGCACTGACTTTCTGTTAGCTGAACTTGTTACAGTTACAATGTAGTTTAAAAGCTTCCTCGCACTTTTACTGTTCAAAGAGACATTAGCACGTTTAATTTTTAATCTCAAGGTCTCAGTGTTGAACCAACAGGCATGGATCTCTGAGACCTTTGTGTCCTTGATTTTTTTTTTTTTTTTTGTGATGAATTTTTAACCCTCAGGAGGTTATGTGCAAAGGTAATCCTTAAATTATATATTAAACATGTGTGTAAACATCTTGATTATGGTCACGTAGCAGGAAGCAAAGCTTCCCATAAACACCACACCCTAGCTGATTATGTCACCCCACGTGTTTCCATACTTTTTGTTGCCTTGTAATGGAACACTATGTCGAAGAGACCCCCCACCCCTCTTAACTGCTCGGTGTCTTCCTGTTTTTGCTTGTCTGTTTGCCTCCACCGTCTCCCCACTGAGGGAGGCTTCCTTTTTCCTGTGGTGTACTATGCAAGCATAACTGGGAGCTCAAGACTCCTAACCAGGAGGAAACTCCGAAAGTTACATTATTTATTTGGTGCAGACAGGAATATACACTTTTTATTTTCTGAGTACTTGATATATTACTCGATATATTAACTTCATTGTGTATTGATCAACTCATAATTTTGTCCATATAATTGCAATTTAGTAATTAGATTACATCACAGTCCAAAAAAAAAGGTGTCCTACATGAGTATCCCAACAATCAGAAGACTGAGCAGTGAAGTCTGACCTTTTTGGCAAGTTTTTTATAAAGCTTAGTTATCTCTTTATGTTATTGTTGTTGTGCAAAGGGAGCAGAGTTCATTGGCATGTAAAAGCCATGAACTGTTCTCCTTTTGCGTCTCTTGACAGTAGTTTGTGCAACACCTGTACTTGACTATGCACAGATAACGATTGGAAGGAGATGCCTCTACAGATGGTCCTTTTTATGCTTTTATTGTACACACAAAGTTAAAAGACTCAGCTTTCTCTGTGGAAGACACATTGGTTAGATTGAGGAGATCCTCAAAGTATTGAAGTTCAGCAGCACCCACCACCAAGCCCTGTAAGACTCCTTCTTCAGCCTGATGGCCTTCCCTCTCCCGACGTGCCCACCACTGGGTTCGACGGTTGCCTCCATGACAGGCACCAACGACTTTGAGGCTACAGCTTCCGGTCAGCCACCTTGACAGTAGAGGCATGGAACACGGCCCATTCAGACTCAATGTCCCCCACCTCTCTCGGGATGTGGTGGCAGCTCTGCTGGAGGTGGGAGTTATAGATCTCGTCTGAGAGGTTCCTCTGCCTGGTATTCCCAGTAAACCCTCACTACATGTTAAGGGCCATCTATACTCTCGCGGCAATGTGTCGCCGTCAGCTTGTCGCAGAGATGCCGCCGTCACTTTTGATTTATACTCGCGTCGGTCTCTGCTATGTTATTCCACGCCACAACGCAAGATGGACAATCCCGAACTAGCTAAACTCACTAAACTTATCTCTTGTGTTTTTCCACTTCCTCACCGTCTCGGCCGTATCCAAACCCACATTCATCGCAATCTCCCTCCATGAATATGTGCTGTCTTTGTGGTGTGGAGAAACAGAATCGTACAGATGTGGGTACTTCCTCATTTCTTCAATGCGCTCTTTTCTATGCGGTTGTAGAATTGACCAATCAGAGGCCTCCTTTCTCTCCTCTCTGCGACACTGTCATAATGTGAACATTCAATATAGCCTAAATGAAAACACAAAAGGGGTATATATGAAGAGTATTTATTTGAAGGGATTTGCATATTTTTTTGTTCATTTAACATTGCTTGTATTTACATTTACATTTGATTTTCATTCCACACATTGTTTTCATTTCATATTGCTCTTCTTTTACAGTTTTTCCATCTAATTTCACGTGACTTTTCTTTACTCTTTTAATGACTGGCTTGTAATCATTTGTTGCAGACTTTTCATTCTTTATGACTGTTTTGAAGGAGTGTATTTGTGGACTGGTCCAGAGTAGTTTATTTTACATGAGAGAAGAGCGCAAACAGTTCTGTTGTCTAACGACATCCTATTCTATGTAACAATCTTTTTTTTTCTTCGCGTGCTGTCACTCATCGGATGTCAACCTCGCGACATCTACCACCTACAGTACCTGTAGTGGGCTACTGCTGTGGCAGTTATCGCGAGGCAAGTGACAGATCTCAGATTGGGAATGTTTTTTTTTTACTCCACCTGATGCGGTATTATTATTTTTTAATAACATAGGTTAAAATACAGGAGATTTATGGGAAAATACTAATACGGGAGGGCGGTGTGAGAGAAGAGTAAAATATGAGAACTTTCCCAGCCAAAATGGGATACTTGACAGGTGTGCTGCCCACGGTGTCCTGGTGCTACATGCACTTATGGACTTCCCTGTGTTCGAATGTTCCTCATAAACAAACTGTGGCTAGCGCAGAAGTCCCAACAACACTGCTCGGGTTCAGATTGCAGAGGCTGTTCCTCCCAGTCATGCCCTTCTAGGTGACACTGTCATTACTTACATGAGTGTAAGTAATGACAGAGGACTCCCCTTTAGGAGCACTTTCCAGTACTTCCCACCAGTGACTCCAAGAAGGTTGGTTACTCAGAACTGCTGAGCCTGCAGAGCCTGTTCCCCAACCCAAAGGCTCAGGTAAACTACCCTCTTGACCGCTGTGAAAAACCCTAATGTACAGGCTCCCAGCCGAGGAGAAATAAGTAATCTTCAAGTAACTCGGCACCTGTCACCACGGGCAACTCCAGAGTGAAACAAGGTCCAGCCCCTCTCGAGGAGACTGGTTCCAGTACCCGTGCTGTGCGTTGAGGTGCGCCCGACCCTATCTAGCTGTTATCTCTCAACCTCACACACAAACTCAGGCTCTTTCCCCACCAGGGAGGTGACATTCCACGTCTTGACAGCCAGTTTCAGTGACTGAGGGATTGGACATCGAGGCCCCTGCCCGTCCTACATGGCTCCTGACTTGTATGGCCCCTTCCTGTGGGTGGTGGGTCTACAGGAGTGTGTTGTCCTTTGACTGTTTATCGTTTAGACACAAACACACACTCACTCTTAAAGAGTAATATCTTTGTTGCACTGGTCCACACTGGGAACTGAGGATCAAGTAGACAGATGATGGCAGTGTTCAGTGGTGAGGAGCCTTGCTGTGTATTAAATTAAAAGTATACATTTAAAATATATATAGTTGCTGCTAAAAGAGGCAGAGGAATAACGAACGCGTTTGACACACTTATAAGCCATTGCCAACTGCTGAGCTCGCTGGCCTGAAAATAGTATTAAAAGGAAATGTTAAGTATGAGTTTAGCAAGAGTCTTTGCACAACAGTTGCTTGAGTAGAGCAAGGTTATGTTGCGACTCAGAATTGGCCTGTCTGCACATTTAGTATTGATGAACAGGTCTACACACAGCAACTTAACACAGTGTCTTAGTGCGAGAGTGTAACCACAACATACTCCAACCATGTCATAATCGCTACTGAAACCATGAAGATGGCGCTCTGCTTTCTGTTTGGCACCGCAGAACTTCTAACCTGAGTGGGCAACAGCCACGTTTTTCTGTCATAATCTTTTCTTTGTTGTAAACCAGAGACTAGTGGCCGTCGGATGTACACACGCTGATAATAAAGTATGAGGATTGTGCTATTTGGCCGTCATCCTGTGCTTATGGAAAGCATGCTGTCTGTGTGTCTTTGTCAGCATGTGCGTGGATGTGTGTGTGTCTGTGAGTAATAACCCTGGTTTCTGTCCAGTACCATCTGGTAAATTCCAGCACAGAGGGCATTTTAGCTTGCCAGCTATTTCTATGCTTGTGCCTCTTTCTCTCTCTCACAATCATAGACATACAGTCAGACACTCACACACACACACACACACACACTTTTTTGCTTCTATACACACTCAGGATCACGTGAGCTGTAACTGCAGGGCAGTGCTCTTTTCTGAAGGAGAAAAGGAAATGCAGTATTGTGGATGTAACTGCTGTCTGGCAGCTGTTCCTAGTCTCTGGACTGTCTCCTTCTTCTCTCACATGTACCTTAAGTTTGTCTGTTTAAACCTGATTTTCATTTTACTGTCAGTATTGAACAGAAGCCTAACTTGCAAAACTGAAAGTGCACATGAATTTTTGATGCTGTCAAGTTATTTTTTTTTTCTAAAATTTCCATACTATGAAGACAGGAAATGTCAGGAAGTATTGTCGACATTGCTTGATAAATAACCCTGTGTCAAAGAGACCACACATGCACACATTTAGTACAAATAAAAGCTTGTGCATGGAAAGGACAACCTGAAAGGTTACAAATGAAGCTATTCCTGACAGCAGGGCACCGACTGCACACTGCTGGGCAGACCACCTAGGAAAATGGATGAGTGGGATTATAAAGACATTGGAGGAAGGAAGGGGGGAGACGGGTGAAAGCAGAGGTCACATTATAATCTGCATGGGGATGTTTTACATGACTCCAGGGTGCTCACACAACAGGGGACAGGAAATCACCCAAGAGGAAGCCAGATTGGTGAGACAAACTGTGATGGAAGTGAGAGAAGGTGACAGGAGGGGTCGTGAGCAGTTAGGACTGCTGCAGAGCAAATGGTATGATGAAGAAGACGAGGGATAGGAAGTCCTTTCTAAAGTGCAATCATCAGCGGTCACGAGCCCTCTTTGTGGTCCCTTTACAATGGCAGCATGCTGACATGTGGCATGTTGGCCTTTGAGTTTGTATTTTTGCTGGTAGCTCGTGCTCATATAATAACTAAGTAGAGCTTGTGGACAGGCAGGTAGAACTTGGAAAAACAATGTCAAACAATGTTTTGGATAACCACACTGCACATAAACAACATTAACTGCTATTTCAGAGTAAGAATGCTTACTAGAGATACAGTATGAAAGGTTGTATATTACAGCAGTTATATTTTCCATCAATAAAGCAATAAAAGAAATATATTTTTGTTCATCTATTTAGACCTATGGTTTAAAAGACCTTATGAAACCTGATGGTTTCTTGGAATATTTCAAGCTCTAATTCTAGATAATAGAATGGATCTGTACTGGTGACATCCTGTTGAAGTAGCTTTGGTCAGGTTGCATTTTCCTTTTTTACCATCTTGAGAATTTTATGTTAAGCTTTTGTCCTACTTAAAGGGTAACTTTTGAAACATTTTTATAAGCTAGTTTAGGTGCTGTACTTGTTAAACGGATTTATGCTGGTAATTCTGGCATGTTATCTGTTGTGAAGCAAACTTTTACAACTGGAAAGTTGTAGATCCCAAATAGAGCCTTTTAAAGCCCAAAGTAGTAAAAAAAAAAGTAGTAGGAGTAAAATGGAGAGCAAGGAGGAGAAAATTTAAAGTTCCTCATTTGTTACTTACTTGAACACAACTTAAAGGTAATACACCTGACAGATACAGTAGATGCACAAGCCAAATATCACTACAACTGTAAAAAAAAATTACAGTGCAAAAAGTCCTGCAAAATAACATCATCGAATCAAGAGGAAATTAGATGAATAATTCCCATTGATTATCAAATTTTGTGCTTGGTATTTTTGCACAAACTGCCCACCCCTAGTACAAAATCACAGGTTTTTAAAAATTTAATTAAATTTTTTTTTTCTTTTTTACAAATTAGATTTTAATTGTTTAATTGTCTTTTAATACACAATTCAGTTATATGAATTTAAATGTAACATTTAATGAATACAGTTTGATACTAGTTCATGTACTTTTGCACAGCTAGTCAGGAGAAAAAGGACAAACGGCTGGTGGTTTCACAGTTTGTATGTGTTTAAATCTTCATGCAGGCAAACAACTGTTTTGCAGAAATCCTTTATTAGCTCCAGATGTGCTTTCTCTATTTAATTTTTCAACTTCTTTGACTTCAGATATAGAAAGTACAATTTCAGTTCCTCTTCGACATCGTGTCTTTTTACGCTCAAGCAACACTGACCACCACAGATGCAGCTTTGTTTCACTGATGAATACTTTTTTGTATTATTTCCTTCTTTATCTCATTTCTTTTCTTAAAATAACTGAGAGAGGGGCAGACAGTCTAGACGCTGACAGGGACGAGAAGCGAATCGATTGAAGCATACAGAAGCAATTTCACGTCTCAGTCCTCAACCTCAGAAACAGAGCCTCTGCACCCCCAACAATGATTCTGGGAGTGCACACAATGGCTTGTGTGTTCATGTATAACACCAACTCGTCAGTGGATGATCAAAGGAACATATTGCCTCATTCCCTGTCAAACTTCCTCTTTTTGCTGCTGCTTTCTCACCTTTGTTGTTCCCTCTCTGTGTCTCTCTCTGTTCCCTCCGGCGCTCTCTCATTTCCTACCTCAGTCCCTCAGGCGTGCCTCCAAAAGTGTCAGCGTTTCCTCTGTCCTTTAGAGGCATCACACCTCATCATTGCTCTTATGCTGTCTGTTCAGTATCAGCACTTTCGTGGTGTTGTGGGATTCTGCACATCTCTGTTGCATCTTTTCCTTGACTGTAAATTTCTTGTTCTTTGGAATTTCACATCTCATACAGTATTCTCTCTGGTATTGTTTTCCCTCATGAGCTGAGGTGTAAAGTTGGAGGCGTACTTCCTGAATTCCAAAATTTAACAAATGCTGTCAGGAAGTGAGAAGTTTGAGAAGCTTATGCTGTTCTAAAAAAACAAAAAACTAAAAAATCCCCCCCCCCCCCCCCAAAAAAAAAAAAAAAAAACAAAACAAAACAACAAAAAACCCCTCTATACTCCTTGTGCTCACTTTTTAAAGATGTGGCACAGCTTAGCTGAGAGTGATGTGTTAAACCTCATAACTAATACCCCTTTCAGATTGATGGTAGGAGCAGTTTGTAAAGCACTAAGGTGGTCTGAATATGTCCCGAGTGTTACAGCTGGCACATCTCACGATCCGCTAGTATGACAAACGGTAATCCTTTAAATCCTCAAATTAGCAGATGGTTTGGCATGATATGACTTGATGTGGTGTTACATTAAAAATGACAGTCGTTGTGGAAAAACGGAGAATGAAATTGCTTGGCAGATTCATGACACTGCTGCCTGCAAACTGTAGTTTATGCTGTTTGATAAAGGCGCTACGCTGAGCTTTCAACATGGATTATTTTTTATTGTGAACGTGGAAGCATGTAAATATGTGTGCTCACATCAGATGACATACTTGACCACGAAGAGGAAATTGTGGTGACCTGAAATGTCAGACCGCTTAATATGATCAGATGTTCATCTGTTAAAACATCTGAAAGCCATACTTTTTTCCCTTTTTTTGTCTGTCTGACAGCAGGATGACAGATGGTTTCTTCCTGGCCAAAGGAGGGGTACTTTTATCAAAAATTCTGATGTTGATGAATTAATGTGTCAGCATAACCACCTGCTGAACAGATATTGGATGTAAATCATATTTACTTTGAGTTTTCTGGTCCAGAAACAACCTTGTAACCTCAGGCCAGAGTCAAAAAGCAGACCAGAGCTTTTAAATGTCTGCATAAACGGTTAACATGCACCTTCCATTTTGCATTGCAGTGTTGCGAAATGCCTCTAAAGACAGTTTAATTCAGTTCCAACCATTCAGAGCAACAAAAACCTGTTACTTGGCACTGAGAAGTGTGCCTGAAGGGCGCTCTTCTGTGCTGTGTTATTGTACGAGAGCCATTCTGTATTAAATACATGGTCATGATTGGTCTGAGCAGGAAAGACTGTTTAAAGAGGAGGAAGACCAGGCAGATTCAGCCAGAATAAATGAAACATTAACAATTTGATTAGACTAGTTCTCAGGCGGCCTTCACTTCTCTTCATTAGGCTTGCTAATGAAGCGGTACATGATACTGTCCATCAGCTCCGGCACCATCGTCATCACTTTTTTGTGCTCCATATTAATACACAAAATCATCAAATATGCATCTATGTAATGGCTCTGCTTTCAATTTGACTGTCCCTTTAGTGTGGGGACATGAAAGAGCATAATGTACAATAGTTCTACATCTTATTGTGTGATTGATATTTGGCATGTTCATTTATTTAGCGTGGGGATGTTGAAGAGTCATTTTTGAAGTTTAAAGTCTTTTTCTTGACCGAACGTTGAGGGAGATGCAGGTAGTAGTTCTGCAGGGTAAACCTGACGATGACAATCAAAGGCACCTACCCACTGTAGATCAACAGGGAGGAATACAGTTGCACGTGTGTTTGCTAGATAAGCTAGACTAGTTTTTTTTTTTTTTTTTTTTTTTTTTTTTTTAGGGCAGATAAGTAGGAGGAGGAAGATGATAGCAGTGGGTGGATTAAAGCAATGAGACTGTGCGTGGATTAAAGGGTTATTTGTTTTTAAGCAGGTAGAAGACAGTGATGAGAGGACAGAGAGCAGAGCTCTTCCTGGTACAGCATCAGTAGAAGAGGGAGGAAATGGCAATTTTTGCTCATGACGGGGAGGAAATGGAGGAAAGAAGAGGTCCAGAGTGGATTTTGGCTGCGAAGAAGATGCCATATTAAAGAAAACATCTTTTTTAATGTCTGTAAAAATGGGAGAAAGAGCCTGGAGATGTACTATGTGAAGCCTGATGGGGCATTCAGATAATATCATAAAGAGCAGCTCGCAACAGGAAGGGAGTTTTGTTGCTTGTTTTCTTTGAGTTGTAATTTCTGAAAAACCCTAATTTTCATAGTTGCATGACCAACACAAAGAAAGATTGAATATAAAACCCCTACACCAAATAAAGAGTTTCCCAAAGGGTTATGGCGTTAATTACATCCATTTCTAATCCTTACGAAAAGGGTCTCTTTCCTTTGTGCTATTAAAATTCCACAGAATATGTGAGGCTCCTTTTGAAGGTAGGAAGCTCTTGTGTTTAACGCTATTAGAACCACATTAGAGCCATTAGCTGGCTGTGCTACAGGAAGCTACATCGCCAGCAGCACCACCAAAGAGTGCATCTGACAAAAGTCTGTGGCGTAGACTCTTACTATTTCTCTTAAAGTACACAATCTCCTTAATGATTAATGAGTCCAACAGGAAGACTGTTAGTGTTTTATGGTGACTGAGGAGGATGGTCTCCTTAATCAGAAACAAGAAGGAGCACTTTTCTGTGAGATGATCCCAAACCAACACTAAGATGTGTGGCTTCAGAGGTAGCAAACATAACCACCTAAACAATGCTTTACAAGCGCATATCATCCCTCATGTGGTCCCTCGACTTTTTGTTTGGCCAGTTAAGCACTTAAATCCTCCACCACACCTGATTTAATAACAGGAATCTAAAAGTCAATGATATTTGTCTGTTTGAAACCAGCCAGGAACAGCAGCGCAGTGTTTTTATTTTAGTTTAAATCACCGATTACAGGAGCCCTGCGCAGGGAGCACACAGAAAAACTGGACAAAATAGCAAGGATGACAAACTAGCTCTGTGGTTAACACGTGTTGGCATGGCGACCAGCAGAGCATGACTGGCGGCATGTTCAGCAGAGTTGGAGCCTTGACCGCTCCAGCTGCTTGGCTGGAGCTTTCGTTTAGCTTGTGTAACAGCAAAAATTACAATTTGTTCAAAGATAATGAGGTTGGAGAAAAGGAGCTGAGCTGCCTTCAAGTCTGGCACCTGATAAAAGGATTCTCATTCTTCCAGTTTTTCTGACTTGATACAGGCATGTATCAAGCCTGTATCAAGCCCGGCGTGCGCACTTCGCACCTTTTTAACCCCTGACCCATTTTCATGTCTGTTGCTATGAGCTTTAGATGTAAAGTCATGATGGCAGTGAGTCCTCACCTCTTGTGTTGCTCTATCCAGTGTTTACCTACTATTTAGATTTACTGCTGCCATAAATCACCCGTTATTCATGTTTCATGGAAACAACAAATGCTGGGAATTACGAGGCGTTTGAAGTACTTCTGAACAAACTGGCACACGAGCCAAAATGAAAACACGCTGTGACTATGGTGAAGTTAATAATACATTTCTCCTGGGTCAAAGTATGTTTCCTGTGACGTAAATGTGCTTTAAAACTACATACTTGTATAACAGCAGCTTAAAAGGTAATCTGTAAGAGAAAAATAAATTAATCAGTAAATTTGTCCTCTCCAGTTATAATGCTAAAGTTCAATGTTCTGCGTTCAGTAATTGTCCTGCAGGTCATTGTCTTTGTGTCTCTCAGAGGTTCTGCCAACATTTCTTTGTAAACTCATTCAAACTTTGATTTATTTTCATATTGTGCTCTGTGTTTTAACAGTGACGCACTTCCTTTTCTTCCCAGATCATAGTCAGTTGGTAGCCCCAGCATGTATGGTGAACTGCAGTTCGTCATGCTCCAAGTCTCAAAATAACTAACAAAGAGGCTACATTTAAGAGAGGAACAAGATAAGCCTGATAAAGTGAATCTAAAATACTGATGTCGTGTTGCCCTCCCCCAACACTGTTAGACACTGATACTCTCAGAGAGTCTGAGATTACAAGACCTTGCCTTTGGCTATGTTTCTTGTATCGTACTATTACCAGTTGGCCGCTGTTGTGTAACTGCTTTCTGTGTATGTGTGTACACAAAGGAAGGAACACATGCAACCAACCAACACCACCCCCCAAAGAAAAAAAAAACAGAAAAAAAAAACTATTAATGTATAAAACTTGATATAAGTGATTAAAGTCTAAAACTTAATTTGCTCCAGAGTTTGTGCAAAATTTTAACTTAAGAGAAAGCAAAGCTGCTTCAGATAAATATAAGAAAGTCATATACAGGGATTCTCTAGAAATACCCTTTCCAGCGTGTTTTTAATTATAGAAAACAATGGCTCCTTAGAATAATTTATGTGCCAGTGGGGGCTAAGAATTGTGGTAGCTCTTCATGCATTTGTAAAATTGCTAAGAGCTGTTTAAAGTAATTAAAATACAGTAAGAATGTCTTTCGAGTTGCCCTTTCTTGCCTTCCTTCTTCTTTTCTTCTTTTGGTGCAGTTTGTTCACACTTTGTTCAAGAAGCCACAACTCGGCCTATTATTTCTTATGCTGTTTAGCAATTCATTTGTATTTTCATTTAAAAGTGCTGACAGATGGATATCTGTGCTGAAAAGCGGAGTGCCTGTTCCCATTTATCTGGTGAATCAACCACTTATTATTAATGTATGATTTTTTTTTTTATGTGTTGTACATCTACATTGTTTAGTTTAGTTTATAGCTGAATTGTCTTTCAGATTTTATGGGCAAGTCAATGCATGTTGACTGCTTGCTATAAACAGACCAAAGTCAAGCTTTGTCCCCCCTCCCCCAAAATTCATTCATATGGCTTGAACTGTATCCTGACAGACGCGTCTAACTTTATTGCATAAACTACAAATAAAGCTACTTTAATGTATTCCCACAGGAAGGCTTCCCACTCTGTAATTTGTTGGCTGCTGCAGAGGGTCTAAAGAGCAGCAATACTTCTTAATGCACTTGTAAACACAACCACACATAAACATTCACAGGGGTGCACACACACACACATACGCCTCGAGAAAAAGTTGAGAGCTGTACTCAGGATGGAATAATTATAGATGGCATTGAATTTCCTGCTCTCCTCTGTGTGCAAACAGTGTTTAGCCAAGACAGTTAGCTTGCTTCACATGTTTACACCATGGCACCAGTTGGCAGCAGCAACAGGGTCGCATTCTTGTACTGTTTGTTAATGTTGCAGTGTAGGCTCGATGGCATCAGAGCTGTGTCACCGGTTTACTCCACAAGTAACCCGTTTCTTAACTTTTGTGTTTTCAGGTTTCGACTAGAGTAGGAGTGACTGCAGCGGGATGTTTCAGAATTCTGATATCAGATTATTTCAGGCCCTCACATGACAGTAGAGCAGTAGTAGCTACGTGGTTTCCTCTTGCAAGTCACTGCAGGCTCTGCAAGCCAGTAAGATATTCAGTCGAGTCATCTTGCCATATTTCTGACAAGCATGAGGAGTTGGCATTATTGCCAGCAGATACAGTATGTACCGTATGTAAACTATTAATGTATGAAGTGGTACACTACCAAAAAACCTGGAATTTTTGTATTTGTCGGGATGCACTCACGCTTGTCAAAGTGTAATATGCCATGTCGAGGCACGATTGACCGTCCTGCCTGATTCTCACATTGGCTCGCATTTACATTACTTCAGTCTCAGTCATGCTTGAGCATGATTGCTGCGTGTACATATGCTGGCATGTTGTTACACTAGGCATCCAGTTATTTAAGAAAAAGCTTCTGGTCTCAGAGAATCAGAACACTGGATGACAATGCTACTGACTTTTTAGCTTTTTCTGAGTTATTCTGTTCGGATACAGCCCCCCCCACAATTCTTGATTTCTGACGTTATGCCACTCTGATTGGTCAATGGGAACTGTTGCATATACACGTCATGCATATGTTGTGTTCATGCCATCCTCCACATACATGTGCAACCGTGCCCACACACACACCTCTTCCAACAATGCCAGAGACCAGGAATGAAACCACTCACTCTAATCAAATGAACTAGACTTTAGGGGTCAACCATGCTTGGGCACATTACAGATAGGGTAGTGTAGGGACACCCTTAACCCGGGTCCCACCGGGTGCAGAAGTGCTGCAGGATGGCTGCCCTGTACCAGCTGTGACTCATGGCCATGCTACTCTATGAGAGCGGTCCCACCACAAGCGCCATGACATGGTTTAGAAGCGTCCCGGAAGTAATTTAGCGCTGGACCACAGCGAAACGTTAATTTAAACACAGTGAATACAGTAGATCTTGAAGGAAGTCAGATACAAGAATCGTATATAGGTTCTTGTAAATTTTCATAATAAATACCACAAGCAGACTTAATCTGCTATGGCTGTGGTTAAACAATTTAGAGGGTGTTAGAAAAGATTTGAACAACGCATAAGGAGATATTCATTTTAGAAGTCAAAGGCACATTTTTTTGGAACCAGTGATCCTTTTTATATGTATAATTCCACAAATCAAAACCGCAGTGAAGCCAGACAAAGACGATTCCAGTCCCCCAAAAATGGAAGCAAATTATTTTCATTCATGTCTTGGGAAGAAATAGACAGAAAGCTACTTGTGGAGATAATGAATAGGAAGACACATGGGCAATGAGAGAGAAGTAAGAACTGTTTTTCTGAGTTTCTTTCATTTAACTGAGACTAGTTCATTCTGGCCTTGCACATTCCTTTACTGTACGCTACACAGATGCAGACATTGACTCAGTGGGATGGAGTGAGGAGCAGACTGAAACAGATGAAGCGAGTGAAGAGATGCAGAGATTGCTGCAAGGAGGGGAAGCCAGCACGATAGGGCACTGTGAACAGGGGGAGGGGAGGGGGGGGGTGTATCTGTCTGGTAGGTGTTATTGGGTGAAGCCACCCACGGCTGCTTGTCACCATGGTGACACCATGGTTACAACCAGGTGTTCCTGAAATGGCTTCTTCTTTGTGTTTCTTTGTTTTTATATCAGTGAGTACATGGAATAATTTAAATTTACCACTGATTAAGCGACGCACCAATATTCTCCATAGTCTTATTTTGTTTGAAACTGTTCTTCATTAATAGCAGTGTACATTTGCTGGTGTTCATCATTCATTTTAATAATGCCAATTCCATGTACAGTGTATGTGTGTACAATGTGTATTGAGTTTTTGATCGCAGGAGGTCTCATTACATTAAAGTTCAATCAACAATATGTTAACTCTGAGATCACTCTTACTCGAGTTAAGAAAACAGCTGTCACTTATGGAGTAATTATATATTAATTCAACATAGTGCAGACTCTGCTAGATTTTTACATTTAAAAAAAGGCACATATTGTTTTACATGAATTGATGTCGATACACATTAAAATGAAATGCAATACGTTTTCAATTAGTTTACTAATCTTGACTTTAGTTTTAAAGTGAGCAAACACTCCTATGCACCTAGGTTGTGCAAGGCTCTGCTTGTCCTGTGTTATCGTTTGCTTCGCCCTGTAATTACACCACCAGCCACTAGACGGCAGTAGGGATTGTTTTCTGCAGCGCTGTAGCTTGCAGTGCAGAGTTTCCTTTTATTTACTTCCTAGCTTACACATAGCAGCGGAAAAAAATAATTAGCATATTTTACGTGAGTTGGTGCTGATAAATGTTGAGTATCAGCTGTTTTTGCAGACATTACAGCAAACTATTGTGCTACCCAACTTAAAGACGAAGATGAAGTAGCTGCAGGAAATTCAAAGATGAAGAAGAACAAATCAACCAATCACATTTCCTGCAGTCTGCATTAATGCAATGCGCAGTTGCATTTGGAAAGAGGTGCAAATCAGGTGGAGGGTTCACACCTACGGCGTAGCTTTGATGCAGAAGTATCAGCCTTTGCTGAAGTGTAGGCCAGAGCTTGTGTTGTTTTACTGGGCTTTTGTTCTGAGATGCAGATGAATCCATCGTGCATGGATGATAAATTGATCATAAATGTATTCCTGCTGACTATCGGGTAACAGCCTTATAATATTGCTGTCAGCTATGATTTTGATGTCTCTAAAGATGCTGAGTTCCAGTATGTGCTTGGATATCAGCTGTATGAAAGAGGAAATGAGAGTGTCAGCTGCCTCCGGATCTGCAAGAGGAAAAGTCGGGGAGGAATGTAGTTCGTTGAGCAAAACCTACAGAGTGCAAATTAGGTTTTTAAGGTCACCATGGTAACTGTCTCAGTTTAAGTTAACCCCACTTTGACAAATGTACCGATGCTTATGTACCACATGCTTGTGAAAGTTTGTCATTGTTAAGGTCAAAAACAAGTATCTTTTGATGTTCAGTGGTTATAATTATATGTGTAGGTGTGTGTGTGTGTGTGTGTGTGTATGACTTGTTTGTGCTTAAACCTATAAGCTGATTTGGCAACGTGTTTATAGAGATCTCTGTTTCAATCTGTTGGTGTTGGTCCTCTTACATCACTACCGTTGACTGCATGTGTGAGTGCATGCGTGCCATTCAGCAGAGCAGGTCTGGCTGGGCCAAACGTGTGGGGTTGAAGGCTAACAGACGTTCAGCACATGGAAACACACTCGCAACAATGACACACGTGCTTGTGCCATGCGTGCACTGCAGGCCAGCAACTCTTATACAGCGACCAAAGGGAAACACACACATCCCACTGCTGCTCTGGCTCTTAAAGGCACTCTCCGCCACTTCTCCACACAACTATTTAAATGACATCTTTTTTATTAAGTCCTGTGTGTGTGTTTGAAATATGCAGTTAAGTTTTACAGGAGCTTCTGTTGCTAAGCCAGCTTTTAATGCTACTACAGCTGCTGCTCAAATGGAAACAGCTGCTAAAGGTACAGTTTCATACCAAGGATTTTAATCTTCGTGTAAAAAAAAAAAAAAGATTTTAGACACTAATGATAAACACTTCTAATAAAAATAGTACTCTGTGTGTGCATTATTATTGTATTACTGTGGTAACGTCTTAAAGTTTCATCTCTGGGATGTGGAGCTGCTCTTCTCTCAGCTTCTCTTTCTTTCCTCTGTCAGTTCACACAGCTCCCCCTTTTTCTCCTTCTTCCTCTTACTCCCACTTTTCTGCAAGACCGAAAAAAACCCAATATCTAAAATTTCATACTGTTTGCAACATTCATTTTGCGTCTTAGTTTTGTGAATACATTGATGGATTCACTGCAGTGATGTGGGTGAATCAGAGGATGACCTAGCTTTGTAACCGCCTTCATAACCAGCTTCTCATCTTTTTCATCTTGCACTCTTTCTCTTGTCTCCATCCCGTCTTCTCTGTACTTCTCCTCCCTGTGTCCTCCTCTCTCTCGCTCGGTGTACCATCATCATTAAAAAAACAAAAAAAGAAGAAAAACAAAACATAATTTATGATCCAATCAAACATGCAAACCTTATTATTCTACAGCCAGTTATAATAGAATAAATGAATATTAGCATTTGAGCATTTGAGGGCTGATTAATAGAAATGCATAAATAATTTGCATTGGCTAGCTCACAAGAATATCTATCCAATTGACAGGTATGCCCATCTGTCTTATTGTTGTTAAATATGTGATATTGCCCCATGTTTTACTTTTGTGTAAGTAAAGCAAAACTGTTATATCCTGTCATTCGAGAGGGGAAAAAAAGAAAACTGGCCCAGAGTTCAGTTCAACTTTATTTGTATAGCGTTTATTACGATACATGACCCCCAAGCAAATATTATTAACTATAAGTAATATTATTAAATCTTAATTAAAGAAACAGTGGCAAGGCAAAACTGCTCTTTAAGAGAAAGAAACCTTGAGCAGGACCTGGATCATAAGGGGGGACCTTCCTGCTGAAGGCCAGAGGGTTAAAGGAAGAAAAGAGAAGGGAGATGTGACAGAAACGATGGAAGACAAAGAGAGGAGAGGTGAAAAGTGAATCTTTATCATAAATTAACTATTGGTTAGTGTAATTTCTCAAAAAAAGTACTTGTACTTCAGCTTGATTTTATACTTTCTATCTCCTGAACAGTCCAACTCTATGAGAATATGTCATCTTGTCACAACTTTCACTGCAGTAATCAAGTGCATCAGTTAGTTACTAAATGTAAAAGGAGCTCAGGCAGCGTCAACATTAACCTTCTGCTTTCATCTCTGAGCTCAGCTAGTGTAGTTTGCAGCTTACATCAGTGGTCATGCCATGTTATAATGCTGCAGTCAAAAGTGCTTTATCACAAATCTTAATCCTCTTCCTCCCTCTCTACGCTCACTCTTCACACACTCCACTTTGAAACATCTTCCGCTGCCTTTTCTGTGCAGTGATGACATGCACACTGCTGCACAGAATGCAGAATGGTGCCTAAGGCTGACCTCTTACTTCCCTCTGTAGAGCTGTGGAAACAAAACTGGTTCATTTATCATTTTTACTAGCCCTTTCTGTCACCAATGACTACTTGGATAAGCTGTTTGGGACAGACTTCACATTGTAACCTCCTTTAGTATTCCAGACCAGTTAAATGTTCATGTCTTGTGGGCAGCGGCATCCAAGTTGCATTACGTTGATGATCTTAATGTGTCTCTCTTTATGAACTCATTTAGTAGCGAAAACTCAACTCCAGTCCCGGAAATTCACCTAAATAATGCATAACAAAATAAAATGCAGCAATGAAAAAGTAATTCACAAACCCAGTTTCCCAGCTGAGAGGGTAATTGGAAAATGCGAGGTAAAACGAAAATGTTCATTGTGTTCCTAATTTACAACTGAATGTTTGTCTGAGAGAGCCTTTATAAGCCTTTATGATGGTCTCATGGGAAGTATCTGATATAAGCTTATATTTAAACACGGGCAAAGGAACATGCAAATGCAAACCCACCTGTCGTGGTGGTAGTTAAATTGAAGATCTGGCAAACTGCAATGAAAGAGACAAAACTAGGACCAGAAACCGCTTGATGATGTAAGAAACGGTGTCACGGATCCTTAAACCTTGAGTCTTTATGTCTAGATTGTAAATTTGAATACCAACAGCATTTTAAATCACCTCCATACTAAAATGTACCTTTATAAATGGCATGACATAATTTTTTTTTTGCAGTCCAATTTCAAATGTGTTTGACAAAAAAATTAATAGAAATCGGTAATGAATTTGTGGAAATTAATGTCAGTTTTGGAGACTGTACAGTACAGTATTGTATATCTCTATGGGAATAACGTGAGGTTTAGTTATCTATAGTGCAGCAACTCACATCAAGTTGTGACAGAAACCTAACACAAAGAAATACGGTATGGGAGTTTGACAAAACTGGGTTGGAAGTTGGAGAGACACATGGGAGCTGATGCAGCGGAAGAAACCTCCACAGGCTCCTCGTATCCATCTCTTGTTTTCTATCAATATTTATTTCACTTGAACATTTATGCTTGCTGATTCAACTGTTGTTGTGGATACATCTTTTTTTATGTGACAATTATTGTGTCCTACAGACGGCAATCGTGTTGACTGCATTCTCTTATGTGTTGCAGATAAACCTGCGGCTTATTTTAGTCAGCGGAAAGACGAAAGAATTCCTGTTCTCACCTAATGACTCGGCAGCAGACATTGCCAAACATGTTTATGACAACTGGCCAATGGGTGAGTAGCTCTTAATTGTTTCTGGTAATAGCAATAGATGTGGAAGTACCATGTTCATACAACACAAACAAATCTGGGGTTATGAAGCTTCTTCTTTCTCATCAAAAAGTTCTTATCTGATTTAATTTACTATTCCCCCCACTTTAATTTACACAACTGATGCACAAATTGATTTTCACAACTCTCCGATAAGCCGCTCGATCTGCTTTGATTTTCAGTGTATTCTGAAGCAGCTAACATCATTAGTATTTTCCTTTAAACTCAGGATAATTGGAGATAATTAGGAGAATCCTGAAACTGCAGCATGGCTGCTGTTTCAGCTCACAGTGCAGCTGTCCATCCCACAAATTGTTTCACTTGTCCAGTGCTTCTCTCATATCGCTACTTTCAGCTGGAGTTGGCAGATTTTTCATCTTTAAAAAAAAAAAAAATCAATCACTGAATTATTCACAAATGCATAATGATAAATTTTCTGTTGTCTATAATTTAAATGGGAGACACTGATGCTTGACTGACTTTCTATCTTACTATGAAGATACATAAGTGTATTAATAACTATTAAGTTTGCACATTTCCATCCCTAAGGCTATAGTGCTCTGCTGTACGATTTTTAATGTGATAGATTTGTGTGCTACTGTATACACATTGAGAACATTTGAATAAGAAAGTGTTGCTGCTCTTTCTTTGTCATTTGATATTCTCACACACTGCACATAGGTAATATATGGAGTCAGTGTCGGTTTGCAGTGAAACGCATTATACGTACAATCCATTTCTAATTACTTCAGTGGAGCTCTTTCTTGCAGTGTGGGAATTGTTGGATCGTCAGGGTGGGTAGCTGAACTGAACTCCTTTCAGCCAGATTATCATTGCATCCAGGAATGTGGGATCTCTGTAATACACCCACTCCCTAAAGTCCTCCACACCAGAGGCTGCATTTCATTTGATACTGCCGACCTTCCACCACCTTCTTGACTGAAAAAAACTGTTTTATCACGGTGCTGTGAATGGAGTCCAGTTCGAAAGAAGCCCACAATGCTAGAAAGGCTACAAATGACTCGGGTAGACTTTTATTCTCCCTGACAACAGGAGTTTTGTGTTCAGCCCAGTAAGTTTTGAAAGTGCGTTGTGTTCCTCCCAGACAACAGATCTGAACCCCATGAGAACCCGAGCAGGCACTCAGTCAGCAACAACACCCTCGATTTAGCTAGAAACAAACATCTGGTGGCCAGACTCTTCTGCCCTGTAACTCCTTCCACTGTTTTCTCTTTTATTTAGTGCCTTCTCCTTTGTCTCCAGCTCTTCTGAAAGGCCACACCTCGTGCTCTTCTTTTGCCACAACTCTTTTTTAAGTCCTGTACCGCATCCCACTGAAGTCCATATACATTTTGGATATAATACCATAAAATAAGAATCCTTAATGTCTGAAATTGTGTTTGTAGTTTTTTTGTGGTCATATTTCTTTCCCATAAAGTGACATTTTTTTCATTACACTTTTAGTAAGAAGTATCTTTTATTAACGATGAATAAGACCGAGACAACAGTTTAGATTCAAAGTGTTTCATATCATCTGCCCTGTGGAACTTCACTGCTGTCTTATTGCACAAGTAGCTTAAAATCTTTGTGTCAGTCACAGAAATGAGTAATGGAACCTAAAAAGCTTCTGAAATTTAATGTCTGAACCTTTACTTTCTTAGTTGATCTTGTTGGTTACACAAAATGATGCAAAACTGGAAAATAGGTGAATAATGGTGCGATTTTGAAAGAAAAAAAGAAAGACTTGTCTTTAAAGCAAACATGTGATGATCAGAGAAGGAAAATATTCAAAGCTGTCCTTTCATCCATCTCCATCACGGTTATTCTCTTTAACTCCTTCCTTCCATCTGTTTTTCTTTTTCTGTCAGACTGGGAGGTGGAGCAGGTCAGCAGTCCTAACATCCTGAGGCTGATCTACCAGGGACGCTTTCTACATGGCAACGTAACACTAGGAGGTAAGAGAGCTCAGGGGCTACACCACCAAAAGAAAATGTCTATGTGCTCATAGACGTGCACACAGAATGACAGCAGTGTGCTGCTGGAAAGTTCTTTGCTGTTCTCCTCTTTTTCCTGAGCCGCTGAACAGAGGTACCTCAGTACTCTGGACAAGCCTGCTTTGACACAGAGAGGCAGGAGAGAGGAAATACAAAAAAAAGGAGGGGAAGGAGACTTCTCAGGAAAAGGAGGGAATACTGAGGTTGGAACAGACTTCAGGAAAGACAAAGAAGAAAGAGAAGGGACGAGGCTTAAAAATTAATGTCACTAGTGACAAGAAGAGGATGCTTTCTCTTGAGGTGGATTGACCTCACTCCTAAGTTGCTTTTAGACCTTTTTTAAAAAATCTTCCAAACTTGGTTTCAAAGTGAATTGGAAGTGATTAATTTACTTTTACTTTTTATTTTTTTGAGGTTGTCTGAAATCTTTTTACAGCCGTCACTTTAGTGTCATTCATCTAATAATTCTATAATTGCTGTCGTAATTTGTTGCACAATGACACCAAATCCTTTTAATGTTGAGCTCAGATCACACTGACAAAAATATTCCGGCTTGTATAGCAGTGAATACTTGGTGTGTCTATGTTGAGGTGCAAAATGTCGCAGCTTATATTTAGGTTTTTGTCATCGGATAACACAGTAGGACAAACATTGCAAAGCATATTCAGTGACATTCAGGTAAAAAGTTCAATTTAGGACAAAGATCAGTGTTAACATCAGGCTCAATTATGATTTTGTTCATTCCTGCGTCATAAATTACAGTAGGTTATACATTTGAAGTTAATAATACAGAATCAATGAGAACAGACATAAACAGTATTATCACAATTTTTTATTTTATTCTATATTTGTGTGTATATATATATATATATATATATATATATATACACACACACACAATACACACACTTTTCCAAATACACACATTTCCAAATAGTTTTATAAGTGAATTGTGAGATTCAAAAACAGGAAACAAGCCAGTCACCCACAATTAATAAGTGACATTGTTCAAATCTGGGTTACATTCATATTTACATTGTATTACAGTGCTTTTTAGACTGAAAAGTAGCATTATTATGCAGCACAATAGAAATACTTTATTGATCCCCGGGGGGAAATTCTGGATAATAATAATAATAACCTCTTGGGCATCTGTTTTGACACCTACAGAGGACTGTTTTTGACAGTAAGGCTCTGCCCCTTTCCTGTCTGTAGTTTTTACTTAGTTCTGGAAAGCTATTGAAGAATCAAATGTTACAGATGGTGAATGACACCATAGAGACAGATTTATTGTAGCTCACTGAAAATGACCTTCATGTCCTCTGTCCTTTTCCCTGTTGCTCTCATTTCTTTCATGCCAGCTCTCAAGCTGCCCCTGGGGAAGACCACAGTGATGCATTTAGTTGCCAGAGAGACTTTGCCTGAGCCAAATTCCCAAGGTAACCAGCTCTCCGTCTCCCCTCTTTCCTTTCGGGGCTTTTCACACGCTGAAAAAGTTTACATGTTCTGCTCCAAGCCATTATTTGCTTCTACACATGGCTTATGTTTCGAGAAGAGCCACTGCAAATAATTGGCTCCTTTAAGTGTATTCCCAAGATACAGCACATTGTGCAGACTGTACAGTTAATATGAATGACATTTTAATGACAGATTTCTCTTTTCTGAATATGTTGTGAAGTGATTTTAGTTGTAGATTGAGCATAAGTTGTGAGCAGTTGCAGAAGGCATAGTTTAGTTTATAAAGTAAATACATGTTTACTGTGTACAACTAATAATCTTTGGGCTTCTTAAACAATTAAAAATGAATGCTTCTTGTATTATTGAAGGTTAATTTAAAAAACACACTTGTTTAGAAGTTCTGTAGTGCAGAACATTGTAAAAGATTCAGAAACTTTCAAGCGTCATTGTAGGGGTTTTCACTTATGTTGTCACTTATGTCTTTTCACTTACCATGTCATTTGTTGCAGCACGAGGTAAACAGAAGTGATATCCACATTTTACATTAACAGCTACTTTGCTAACAATGTGAGCACTCGAAGCATATCATTTTGGTCAACACAGTGCTGTGGAGAACAACATAACACTGTGGCCCAACAAAACCAGGGTGGCCTCTTTTAAGTGAATGAGAGCACTTCAGTTTTTCTGAATGGAACATTCAGTCCACCAGCAGGTTACTGAAATGGTCCTCAGATCACATTTACAAGTTAAGGGATATGAAATTACATCTGATCATGTTGTGCTTGATTACTCTGTGTATGTGTCGTGTGTGTCTAGGTCAAAGGAACAGAGAGAAGACGGGGGAGAGTAACTGCTGTGTCATTCTTTAAACACACACCTACGCTGCCAGTCCTCCATCCTTCTCATCTGTTCTTGCCATCAATGTCATGGGCCCTCTGAGCTTGTCCCCTGTCCTGGAGCTTGTCCCCAAAATGGATATTCATAAAGACAAACGCACATTCACACACACACACACACATTATCTATATATATATATATATATATATATATATATATATACACATACACACACACACACACACATACGTATGTGTATGTATGTATGTGTGTGTGTGTGTGTATATATATGTGTATATGCTTAGACTGATCAAAGACAGAGCTAGGAAGCAGGAAGTTGATTAACAATAGACTTGATTCCTTTTTTGTAATTAATTTCATGTCATGAGTGAAGTTAGAGGAAGGAACTGGATTTGCATGGTTTTTTTTTTTTTTTTTGCTTCTGTTTTTCCTTCTTAAACCTTCTCTATATCACTTGTGCACATAAGCACACACTCGTGCAACATGCGTGCACCCATCCTCAGCCGGTGCGTTTGGTCAGGTTTCACCTGGCTTCTCATCCTAACTGCTTGTCATTGTAATGCAGTGCCCAAATTTGTGTGTGAGCTCTTGCTATGTCGTACAGCCCGCTGAGAATTTAAACCACTAACAGCTTACCAACATGTACGTCAAGAGTCAGTATCCACATCCAACCATGTGTGTTTGTGGGAAATCCCTCAGTCCAGCAGCTAAATGCTAATGTGCCTGACCAGAGGAATTCACACACCTGGGTACTCTTTACTGCTCTTATCTTCATGAGCCCTGAGTGGTCGCAGAAAAGAAGTGACTCCTTTAGCCTAACAAGCAAGCAAATAGACAAACAACCAGTGTTGGGGGTCTCGTTTTGAATATTTATCCATGACTTTTGTGACTATGTAATGACAGTCCATGCAGATTACTGACCGACTAGTGTTGTGATTTATTAAAACATTTACGTCAGTTTTCCTCCCTTCCTGGCACACCTTCCCAGTCTCACCGTGCTCCCTTTTCTATCAGTGTTGTGAAGGATCTCCAACAGTTGCTGCATAAGCAGGGAAATCAACTCAGAATGAAAATGCCCCCTCCCCGTCTTAATTTACTTCTTTCTCTCTTAATTATTGTTCTGCATTCATGTCCATTTTGCACAACTGAAGCCTATGCTCCATCAGATTAATACAAATGTATAAAAGGTTTGTTTTATTTTGTGTTTCCAGTGGAAGTAATGTTCCAAACTAAGGTAACATGTGTAGAATATATTTAATATGAATCTTATATAGAACATGATGACTTTAGATCTTGGTGATATACATTATATTGGTGTTTAGTCTATGATTGTGTTTACGGTTAGCCTCTAGCCAGATCACAGTCAATCGCTGATAATGTCTTGTGCTTAACAGCAGCAAATCTTCCCTAATCATTGATGGACTGAATTTTTATTCTCTTCCTTTTTTTTTTTTTTTTTTAAATTTGTTCATAATTTAATGTAATCCTTTTTCTTTGTGTTTTTGCTTTAAAGAATTGCTTTGTAACAGCACTAGGTCTTAAAACAATATTGTATTGATCAGGGTTCAAATGTGTACAGAGATAAATGTTTTCAAACCAATTGTAAATAGCACTAATGCTTCCCTCTCCCCCTCAAATATTCAAAATGGAATACATCTGTAAACTAAATAAAGGGTATTGAAGTGCACTTCCTCCTGTCATGATTCATTCTGCAGAAATTGTGTAAAGAAGCTGCCACTGAGCCATGAATTTAAATCCAAATGGAATGATAAACCAGATATAAGGTATTTTAGCTGACTTAAGTGTGAGCCTCAAACAACAAAAAACTGAAATTAATTATTGAAAAAAAAAATTATCAAAAATAGTTTGAGGTTAGGATTAAATCTGTGTTGTAAGCACAGATCATTACAAGTTGTAGAAAGAGGCACTTGGGATCATTTTCCTTAAAGTAGTAAGATCACATTCTGAGATGGTCCAGAGATGAGGTATTAATCATTTTCAAGAGAACCATTGAATACATTTATCGTGGTATAATGTATTTTCTCTACGGAAATGGTCTGAATATTTTTGACTCCCAATACAGTGGGCATTAAAAGGATTCAGACCTCTTTAAATGTTTCAGTTTCTTTGCTGCCTTTTGCTAAAATCAGAAGTTCATTTTATTTCTCAGTAATATGTTACACTCATACTTAACTTGTGTGCTGTCCGTTGCTTCTGAGACCCTTGAGATGGTTCTGCTCCTTCATTGGAGTCCAGCTGTGTTTAATTAAACTGATTGGACTTGATGAGGAAAGGCACACACCTGTCTATTTAAAACCTTACAGCTCACAGTGCATGTCAGAGCAAATGAGAATCATGAGGTTGAAGGAACTGCCTAAGGAGCTCAGAGACAGAACTGTGGCAAGGCACAGATCTGGCAAAGGTTACAAAAGAATTTCTGTAGCACTTAAGGTTCTTAAGAGCACAGTGGCTTCCATAATCGTTAAATTAAGACGTTTGGGACTACCAGACAAACTGAGCAATCGTGGGAGAAGAGCCTTGGTGAGAGAGGTAAAGAAGAACCCAAAGATCACTGTGGCTGAGCTCCAGAGATGCAGATGGGAGATGTTTTCAACAAAGTCAACACCTCAGTGCAGGACATATGAAAGCCTGCATAGAGTTTGCCAAAAACACATGAAGGACTCCCAGACTATTACAAATAAGATTCTCTGGTCTGATGTGACCAAGATCAAACTTTTTAGCGTTAATTCTAAGAGGTATGTGTGGAGAAAAGCGGGCACTGCTCATCACCTGCCCAATACAATCCCAACAGTGAAACATGGTGGGGGCAGCATCATACTATGGGGGTGTTTTACATCTGCAGGGACAGGATGACTGGTTGAAATTAAAGGAAAGATAAATGCAGCCAAGTAGAGAGCTATCCTGACAGGAAACCTCTTCCAGAGTGCTCAGGATCTCTAGACTGGGCAACAAGACAATGACCCTAAGCACATAGCTAAAATAACAAAGGTGCGGTTTCGAACAAGTCTGACCATTCTTGACTAGCCCTGACCTAAACCCAATTGAGCATCTCTGGAGAGACCTGAAAATGGCTGCCCACCAGTGTTCACCATCCAACTGCAGAGGATCCCAAATCCAGGTGTGAAAAACTTGTTGCATCATTCCCAAGAAGACTCATAGCTGTACCAGCTCAAACGGGTTCTTCTACTCAATGCTGACAAAAGGGTCTGAATACTGATGACCATGTGATATTTCAGTTTTTCTTTTTTAATACATTTGCAAAAATTTCTACATTTTTTTTTTTTTTAAATGGGGTGCTGAGTGTACATTAATGAGAAATAAAATGAACTTTTTTGATTTTAGCAAATGGCTGCAATGAAACAAAGAGTGAAATTTTTAAGGGACCTGAATATTTTCCATACCCACTGTATGAAAGATTATGATGTACTGTGGTAAATTATTAATATTTACTGTATGTGCAGGATACTAGAGTGAAATGTTTCCTGAAATATAGTAATCTGTCATTAGGCATTTAATAAAAATACAACAGTCTTTCCAGGTTGTGCCTCTTGAGTAAAAGCTTGGTTTTCTTCGTCAACATTTCTAGAAATGACATTTGACCTGAGTGGAAATCAGAAAGCCCATGGTGACCTGTTCAGGGTGAAGTCCTGCCTCCAGACTCCTATGACCTGAAAAAGGAAGAAGCTGAATAGTAATAGCATCTTAATAAAATAGCATCTTCACTGCTATATTCTGCATCAGAATTTTGCAAATGAACATCTAAACATGTCTGATGAGTTTTGGAAATAATTCAAAGAAAAGTCTTTCACTTATTGAGCACAAGGTGGACCCATCACGCTTTCAGCTTGTGATACAAGATGAAAAAAAAAAAAAAGAAAATGTAAAATCTGAGCGCAATCTATACAGATAAAGTGAACATATCAAAGAAGGTGAGTTCGGTAATGGGATTATGGTCTTGGCCACACAAATGATCATCTTGGAGGGAAAAAAAAACTTCTGATCTTCTTTAAGAAGTGTTTGGGGAAGGTGATGTCAAAAAATGGATTTCAGTCAAATGTTTAGCTAAGTGCACTTTTTATCTCAGAGACTGAAGTTTTGCAGTTGGCTTGGTATATTTGTTTATTTTCTTCCATTCTCTAAAAATGATGGGTTTATATGTATAAAAATAAGCTGTCCATTGTTCAACTCTGGAAATTATTCATTGTTTACGTTTCTCTGAATCTGGAACCAGGAACTCCAGACTTTGTTCGAGGACAGGAATACAGTCTCAGTCTGTTGTCTTTTTTTTTCCTTCACCAAGGCAAGACGTGAGGCAGAGGTATGAAGTTGGGGTTTGTCAGTTTTTTTTTTTTTTTTTTTTTAGCAAGAGTTAAAAAAAAAAGAAGAAGAAAGAAACAGAAAATCACTATGTTCTACACAATGTAAAATCACATCCCAAGGAGATGGAACCTTGACAAAGGAAATGCCCATTGTATTTTGGCATGAACTGGAATCATGTATGTAAAAATTGTGAAGTACAGCTTTGGCCTTTGTGGACATTTTTCTCTCTAAATTCTTATTTTCTTACTGTGAGAGTGTAAAGTTTTCAGCTCATGTTTTCCAGAGTTACTCCAAAAAAAGATAATTGCTTCTTTTCATCTGATTTAGCATCTAAGCTGATCAAGTTTCTGTGCAAGAGACACAAAAATCAAAATTGCTTAATTTTATATGACAAGCATGTGATGATATGAAGTTATTTGTTCAGTTTCCACAGCAGTGGGTAGGGCAAAATACAGCTGAAAGGAAAACTCTCCCCCCCCATGGACTTGGTTAATTGTACAATGGACAAACAATGTTATGCATGGTTTCAGAAAAAAAAATAGCTTGTGACATGGCAGCATAGCAAGAGCGGACCTCTGAAAAGCTGTTTTATTCACAGATGAAGACTGCACCTCTGTATGTACCCCCCCCCCTCCCCCCCATTTGACACCAACCTTTCCTACTTCCTGTTTTCATCCCTCCCTTCTCCCTGCACTCATGCTGAGTTCAGCATGACTACAGAAAGTAGGGCCACATATTCATCATGAATATAACCATTCTCTCTTCGTGGTCTGTGTGCAGACATAGATAGCTTTACTTTCAGAAAGCCCAGTCAAAAGTGTAATTCTTTTAGTTTTTAAGCCATACAAAATTGTTGTAACTTGGCCTTTGAGGACAAGTTTAATGCTTCTCAGACAGTTTAACTGTTCAGCAATGTTCAAGTAAAAATCTTGCTGTGCCATTAAAGTGTGTGACATTTACAGATGTTAATATGAATGAAGATCTGCTTCTGACACTCAGTCCACAAGATGTTAAACTAATTGAATGAACAAGTGAAACTCTTTTACAGAGTTGCTACTCATATGTGTTAAGTTCATATGTTTGTGTGAAATGTATGGCCAAAATATGATTATGGTTTAAGATCATATCCAAACACTAGTCAAGGCATGATTTCATGGTTAGGTGTGTTACTTTCTTGTAGCTCAACAAGAAGATTGAGGAAGGATTGACGGTGCCATCTTGTGGCCAAATGCCTTTATTGCACCTTATTAAGCAACTATGCCGAGCTAAAAAAGCACACAAACATTTTTCCTCTTTCCTCCTTTGAAGGGTGTATTGTGTTTCATGTAACTTTGACGGGAAAATGTTAAAATCTAATATGTTGAAATCTATATTAAATGTGAAATAAACACTTAAGGTGTACGTTTCCAGTTATAACAGTGATTTCATTCTACAACCTGAATTCCAGAAAAGTTGGGACATTTTTAAAATTTGAATAAAGGAGGCAGCACGGTGGCTTAGTGGTTAGCACTGTTGCCTCACAGCTAGAAGGTTCCTGGTTTGAACCTGGGGGGGGGGTCCTGGATTGAACCTCGGGGCCTTTCTGTGTGGAGTTTGCATGTTCTCCCCGTGCTTGCGTGGGTTTCCTCCGGGTACTCCGGCTTCCTCCCACAGTCCAAAGACATGCATGTCAGGTTAATTGATAATTCCAAATTGCCCATAGGGTGTGAATGTGAGTGTGAATGGTTGTATGTCTGTATAAGTGACCCTGCGATGGACTGGCGACCTGTACAGGGTGTACCCCTGCCTTTCGCCCGTAGACAGCTGGGATAGGCTCCAGCAGATCCCCGTGACCCTTCAAGGATGAAACGGGTATAGATAATGGATGGATGGATGAATAAAAGGAAAACTAAAAGACTTCACCTGAGCCAATATTTTATTCACAACAGAACATTGATAACAAATGTTTTAAGTGGAAGATTTTACACCTTTATCCACTAAAGGAGCTCCATTCAAATTTGATACCTGTTACAGATCTCACAATAGTTGGAACAGTGGCAACAAATGGCTGAAAAAGCAGGAAATTTAAAAAGATTCAGCTGTGAGAACATCTAGCAACTAATGACGTTATCTGATATCAGGTGTGTAACATGATTAGCTATAAAAGGGATATCACCAAGCGCAGGGCTCCCACTAAAAATGAAGAGCAGCAGTCGTTCCCTTTTGTAAATAGTTTTTCTTATTTTTTCCTCGTTGCCAGGCCTTGTCAGTAGTCTGCTCCGAAAATGACCGTCTGAAATGTTTAAGGAGCATTAATTGACACACGAGTGCTTCCAGGATTTGATTAGTTAATTTACAGCTGTTCACGTGAAGTGTGCATGATGTTGTTGGTATCTTCAATAGGCCTACCCATAAAACAGATTTTCAACAAATTCTGCTGAGGTGGTATTTTTTTCTTAGTTTCAAGAATTTATTTACAATTGTGATGAATTCAAAAATCATAAAAGGCGGTGTGGTCTTCCTCTTTGTAGAAAGATCAATTTGATTTAAATTCAGTCTTGCAGTTCAATCTCAGAAATTCAGCCTCACAGTCCAGAAGATCAACTGAAGAGATTTGGGTCCCAGTGCAACTAAAGTATTATATTATTTCCATGTTATTTCCTTTATTATAATTATTATTATTATTATAGACCTATAGAGAACATTTGGTACATCATTAAATGAAAAATATGTCAAAGACGACCACAAACTCCTCAGCAGCTGGAAGCCTATGTCAGACAAGAATGGGGCCAAATTCCAGCATCAAAACTCCAGAAACTCATAACCTCGATGCCCAGACGTCTTCAAACTGTTCTGAGAAGAAGAAGAGATGCTCCACCATGGTAAACATGCCCCTGTCCAACTATTCAGAGACCTGTAGCAGGTATCACATTTAAAATGAGCCCATTTTGTGCATAAAATTGTAAAATTTCTCAGTTTAAAGATTTATGTTATCTATGTTCAGTTGTGAATAAAATATTGGTTCATATGATTTGAAAGTCTTTTTCTTTATTTGAATAAAATGAAACCGAAAAGTTCCAACTTTTCCAGGAATTTGGGTTGTAGATGAAATATAATAATTTAGGCCACTCATATGTCATGATCAAAGGAAAAAATGAATTAACTGACTGAAGGGTAGATGTTTTTTAAACATTCAACTTCAAGTCAGTGCATAATTAATTATCTTATATTTTGTGTATTTACAAACTCTTATCTTCTAAAGGAGCAGCATTATTTTGTGTCTTACACAAAGGCTGATATCTGGCCTGAGAAGTCCTTCCTGCCACCTGCTGGTCAGCAACTCTAACTAAACACATACAGCATAAGCATCTGTGACCATAAATCCTAGAACTGTCAGATTTAGTTGTCTTCCTACTGCTTTACAAATATTAATAGCTAATTTTCTGTTATGATGTATCGACCGTTGAAAAAAAAAAACAAAAAAAAAACAAACAAGAGACATGATTTGAATTTCCATATTGACTCAAATTATTATGCAAGCACTTGTCAACTACAAAATGTGATCACTAAACATTCCTCAGTGTGATTTGGTGACAGCAGAATTTGGCTGGGTTTCTCTGATGTTACCTTTTTTTGCCTCTGAATCCAGTGTCTGAATATTACCTGGATTTCTCTGGTTCTCAGGGAGTAGATGAATGGTTTATCAGTGGAGGGAAGACACTGGAAGAGAAGGATTGTGACTATTCACCTGTCTAAGGTCATTCTGAACTTAGGAAAGTATTGTGCAGAGTAAACAAAGAAATGTAATCACCATGGAGTATCCGGAGAAAAAAAGATTGAGAGGAAGTTACAGAGCTTACACATAAGAATGATAAAATGTATTTTTTTTTCCACCTGAGAGGAAAGCAGATGGCAAGATATTGGTCCACAGCCATGCTTAGTAAAATCAGGGAGTTCAAGCTGCCAAAGTAGTGAATCATGCGCCTCTGGAAAAGACAAACTCAAGACTGCCATCCTTCCACCAATAATGACCAATATGTTTTGGTCAATCAAACTTTATTTATATAGCACTTTCAGTACAAAAGGCAGCACAAAGTGCTTTACAAAGTAAAAGTAGAGTTGCTCCCACCCATTTGCCCATCCCCTTCCCCTCCACCCCTAATCCCCATTAATGATTACACATGTGTAATCAAAGAAATAAAGATATGGATAGAATGGCTGGGCACAGAAGAACCAGAGAGGGAACACTATCACAGTATCATAGTGAGCTGTCTGCATCGGAAGCGGGTGTGACCCAGTTGCCTGGTAAGGGGCCAAAACTGAAAATCTAAATCAGGATAAAACGGGGCATGAGTTAAAAGCCAAAATAAATAGGTGGGTCAACATTCTCTGCAGCTCTCAAGTTCCCCAGCAGGCTGTTCCATAGTCGTGGGGGTTGTTTGTCTACATGTGGCCCTGCAATGGACTGGTGACCTGTCCAGGTTGTACCCCTGCCTTTCCCCCAAAGAGAGCTGGGATAGGCTCTAGCAGATCCCTGTGACCCTGTATAGGATTAAATGGGTATAGATAATGGATGAACAATTAAAAAGGTCATCAATTGGCCGTGTGTCCTCAGAAGACATGGCCATGTACAGCTGCGTGTCATCAGCATAGCTGTGAAAACTAATGCCATGTTGTCAAATGACATCACCAAGAGGATGCATCTATAAATTAAAAAGAATTGGGTTGAAAATTAATCCTTGGGGCACACTGCATTTGACTTCATGGATCCCTGGGGAGCATGTATCCATACTTACCAGAAATCTATCTGTGAGATAGAACTGGAACCAGTTAAAAAGAGGCTGTTGGGGAAAAAATAAGATCCGATCTTGATGAGAAAATCAGAATAGAATTTATTACAGAGAAAAAAAAGACAGACATACAGATACTTGTGCGCACAAGGAGAGCGACCAGCCACCACTCCGCAGAGTGCTGGCTGATGACTCTGCAGATACAAAGATGAAGCTGATCTTTATACCAAGACAGCAAGGTGTTACAGGTTTGCATACAGAGTGTAGACACAGCAGGTGGTGGTGGAGGCAGAGACAGTTGCCTTAGCCATTTGTCTGCAAACAGACTGATTGAGTTTAGGGATGTCATACAGAGGCATTTGTTTAAAACAGACTGATTGAGTTTAGCAATGTTAAACAGTCCTTTGATCAAGAAGTTATTTAGTTGATGCTAATTGAATTTAGGAAAACACAGCTGACCCCTGCCGTGTCTCCTAGATCAATGAGCCACAGCCGACCCCCGTGCTTTGCCTTTTGTCAGACATTTGGTCTCGTTGACTATGATGTGTATTGGTCTTGTTAAGAAAGGCATCACTTTTAAACATATTGTTAAACACAAATAACAAAATTACAAGATGGAATAAACCAAATAAAAATTTCCTCCACAAGGCCAACCAGGTGCCTGAGTCTAGAAGGATTGGGTGATCTACCCTGTTTATAAATTTTGGTAAGGCCACTGTTGTAAAGCCTGAAAATGAAACAAAAAAAAAAAATTAAAAATGAGGCAAAGTAGATTAGACTATTCTATAGTAAGACAATAACAACAATAATATAGAAAACAAATATACAACATTCACCAATGTCTGAGAAAACAAGGCTCACCATGATGATGTACAGTGGCTTATGGAGTCCGAGCTCCAAAGCAAAAACTACTACCAGCACCAGGTTACCCACTAAAGTTGTCAGATGATAAATTAAAAAAAAGTACCATGTCACAATGTGAAAATGTTCTGGCTGCAAACTCAGAAAGCCCACAATAACAAACTCTGACACTCGTGTGTAGTTCTCATCCACTTGAAACATGCTGAAGGTAGACTGAACCAAATGCTCTGTCAGCACAGTCAGTCCAAGACTAAGACATGAAGAAATTGTGAGCAGAGCAGGAGTGCTAACCTCACCCAGTGGTTTTGACGTGTGGCAGATGCAATTAGAAAGATCTCAGTTATATAAAGATTTTGTGCCAGAAAGTTTACTTGTGCAACTTTGTCTCAGACTAGGAAACATAATTAGCTCAGACAGGTTACCTAGGTAACCACTGAATAACTTTTTCCTCTTAGAGCCTAGTTTAAGAAATTTTACCTCAGCAGCCCCTGAAAAATGACAGAAATTACAGAGGCTATAATTCCTTTCAAGTGCATACAGGCTTTGAGCAAAACTGCCCCTGCTGTTAGTGGAAATGACCCTGAATGACCCTTGACGAGAGCTCTTCCTTATGCCAGTATGACATGCGTGTGCTGTTTGGAGGATGCTGATGATACCTAAAACCTTTCCTTGTGTAAATATCTGTTTTCCCTGTCATTTCCCTTAATTGTAGGATTCCAGAGTTCACCTCATATCATATATGATATCATATATCATATAAAAAGAAGCAGAAAAGAAAATGGTAGGGTAGGGTCCAATATGACGTGGATCACAACAACTTTAAGTTTGAACAGAATAAATATCCATCCATCCATTATCTATACCCGCTTAATCCTCTGCAGGGTCACTGGGATCTGCTGGAGTCTATCCCAGCTCTCTTCGGGCGAAAGGCAGGGGTCCACCCTGGACAGGTCACCAGTCAGAATAAATATTTGCAGCAAAATGGCAGTTAGTGTTAGCACAGGGACAACACGGCTAGAGGAAAAACAAAAAAGGACTTTAACAAAAATACGAAATCCAAAAATACCATAATACAAAAATTCAAACTTAACTTCAAAAGGCAGGGTGATGGGCAAGAGGACGAGAACCAACAAAAACAGGGAGCAGAGCAGGGAGGGCGGCGGGCCGGAAGGCAGGACCCAAAAAAAAAAAAAAAAAAAAAAAAAATCCATGCAAAAAGTCACTCGCCCCCAAGGCCATAAGGCAGATGGGGGCGGACTCTGCACCGGACGGAGCCCTGAAACAGTCCAGGGGGGCGGCCTCTGTGCCGGATGGGAGCCAGGGACTGGCTGCAGGGTAGGGTTAGGGTTAGAGAGAAGGTGGCGTGGCACATTCTACGGCTACGGAGGAACCACATCGTGGTTTTCATCATTCGCAGGGGGGTCAAAGCCCCCATTAACCGCAAAGTGTGAGGGTTTACTGTATTATAATAAGTATTCATACTTTGAAGAGATTGTGTCAGAAATTGCGCCTATTCAGAAGAAGAAACCACACCGACTTAGAAGACGCTAGACGGGTGTCTGCTGAAACCCTTCTTCTGAATCAGAATCAGAATCAACTTTATTGCCAGGTACGATTTTACACATACGAGGAATTTGTTGTGGCTAAGATGGTGCATGCAGTTAAGGGAAAAATATAACAAACAATGTAAACTAAAAATATTGCAATATAAATATATATACACAAGCTGTTTTTTGCATTAAGGGCAGAGTGACCAAGAGTGATGTGCCATGACAGCATCTCCTGGTCTAAGAACGTCACCGCCATCACCAAGAAGGCTCAGCAGCGGCTGCACTTCCTGAGAGTCCTCAGGAGATACAACCTGGACTCCAACCTGCTGCTGACCTTCTACCGCTCATCCATCCAGAGCCTGCTGACGTACTGTATTACAGTCTTGTACAGCAGCTGCACTGCTGCAGACAGGGAAAGGCTCCAGAGGGTTGTGAAAGCAGCGCAGAGGATCATCGGCTGCTTCTCCCCTCCCTGTCAGACATTTACACCTCCCGCTGCCTCAGCAGAGCCATTAACATCACGAAGGACAGCTCCCACCCCGGCTCTGACCTGTTTGACCTGTTGCCCTCAGGAAGATGCTACAGGGTCATCAGGTCCAAAACCAACAGACTAAAAAGCAGCTTCTTCCCCAAAGCCATAACCGCCCTGAACCAGTCTGTGTAATATTCCACTAGATGTGTAAACTAACAAAAAAAAAAATCTGTATATAGCATCTGTATATAGTATCTGTTATGCCGTCTCAGGACTTGACTGTGCACCTTACTTCCTCATACCCCCACCTTCTTTTATTCGTACTACCTCGATTATCTGCACTATTTCTCTCTACATTGCATATCTTTGTGATCTTTGTGTTTTGTACTTTGCACTCTTTTTTGCACTGTAACCGGAGAGGCTGCTTTTAATCTCATTGTACCTATGTACAGTAACAATAAAGGATTCTATTTTATTCTATTCTAGAAAAATGTCCAAATGAACAAGTAGTGCAGACTGAGCATTAATGTAACGCATAGTGATCTGAGTTCTGTCAATGTGAGTCAATGTTTAGGTTTAGGTTTAGCCCCTTTAGGCTGACCCCTCTTTTGCATAGGACTATGAATATTCAAAGATATAAAAGCAGAGGATCGTCCTTTGTTTATTCTCTTGTCTCTTGTTTTTGCTTCTTGTCTTTTGCTCTCTGGCTCTCTTGCCTCTCCTGCCCTCTCGCTTCTCTCGTTTTTTTTGCGCGTTTTTGCTTTCTTTGTTCTAATTTGTTGGCCAATGCTTATTTTGTGGTCGCCTGGTGTTTTCAATGCAGAGACCTAATAATTATTCTTGTTTTTACTCAGAGCAGTTTAATGTCTAAGTCGTTTTGGGGTCAGAGTCCCTCCTTCTGATCTTCACATCAATTTTTAAATTCTTTTGTAACTTTTACGGCAGCGGGCAAGCGTCTCAAAAAGAACTTCATAATTTTGACGCTGTGTGATCCAGAATCCCCGCGTTCCGAACTCTTATCAGTAACTTAGCCAATTTTGTCAGCTTCAGTTTTCTTTTTGGGCTCAATAAACTTCCTCTGATATCTACTAAACTGAATGTCAACTTAGCTAACATAAGCAAACAAACATGAAATAGGAGGAGAAGTCAACATATATAAAAAATGTATGTGTTTGAGTGAATGTCTGGAACAAAATGGCTACAAAAATGGCAAGTGAGATCATGTGTGTGATTATCACACCTAGAGTAGCTGGGTGCCAAAAAGAACAAAGGAGATCTTGAGGCCTTTTGGCCAAGATGGAATGGAGTATGTGGTTAGTAAGAGAAGAGAAAACAAAGAACAGAGAGTAAAATCAACAAAGCCATAATGTTTTCTCGCAACCAGCAACACCTAGGGGAGAGTGAGGTAATGTGAGATGGTTTTTACTTCCTGCCCCCCTCTAAGCATGCTAAATTGATGTAGGATTTTTAGGATATTTCCTAAGAACCGAAACGATCGGAATGTTTGCCGGACTAAAGACGGTGAAAATATGACCGTTTTTAAAAAGTGGTCAAGTGTCTCATTTTACCCCAGCTACAGGGGGAAACTGAGACAAAGCCCAGATTTCAAGGGGGTAAAGTGACCCTGCTTGGGGTAAAATTATCCACTTACTTTTTTTTCCACCACTCTGGAGGTGACTGAACAAACACAAATACAGCAAAGTATCATTCTAAAAGTGTTTTATTCACCATTCAGATGAGAGAAAAAAGAACCAATTCTACAGTAGGGGAACTCAGATTAGGACACTCCTCACTCCGTAGCGAGGCCTTCTACATTCCAGCACTGAAGGTTGAACGGAAAGATGAAGAGTTGTTCTCTTCACGTGGTCCCTCTGGGCCTTGTTGGTTGAGGCAGCTTCCTCACAACATCGCTTTTAGGAACATGTGCCACATCCTTTTGGTGTATGGCAAAAATGAGTCTCTGCCACACTTTCCCATTTCCCTGGATCCTTCTCAGGAACTGTATGAGTATTTCATCACCGTCAACACTCTCAACCTTACAAATTTAACGGACATTCCTGACTTTGGTTGCAAAATTGACCAAGACAAAGTTACCAGGTGACAGATCCATGCTCGAACTCGGATCTTTCATCGTCAGAACCTTCATGGAATGGCATGGGAATATTACTTTCTTCAGAGGTGCTGTCTGTGATTCTCCTCTGGATCGGTCTCTTTTTTGGTTTTCTTTTTTGCATTTTCTCTTTTCTTTCTTTCGTCTTTCTTCAAAAGCCTTTTCAAGTGTTGCATCTCAGAAGTATCAGTGAGGATAGCGGTCTTTACGCGCTTTCGTCTGGTTTGTTTTCTGGGGGTGCACTTTGGAAGTGCGATGATTTCCTGCGGAGGGACATATCCAGGTCGGCTAGTTATTTGTCCCACATCTGTATCAGCTGGCGCGGGAGTGGGCGAATTCGTATGGGAGAGTGCATTATCTGCAGTGGGAGGTTCATCTTCAAGTGGATCATCTGCAGGCCTTCCGTACCTTCTGCCGGAGGTGGAGCATCCCCGGTGACAGCCTGTAGCTCAGGGTTTGACAGAACGGATGGTGCAAAGGCCTGGCCTGGCCTTTGCTGAGGACCAGGCCAGGGATGACAGCCAGGCTGGAGGTTGTCTGAGAACCAGACCAGGGAGGAGAGCCAGGCATGAGGCTGGCTGAGGACCAGGCCAGGGAGGAGAACCAGGCCTGAGCCTGTCAGAGGACCGGACCAGGGATGACAGCCAGGCTGGAGGCTGGCTGAGGACCAGGAAAGGGAGGAGAACCAGGCTGGAGGCTGTCTGAGGACCAGACCAGGGAGGAGAACCAGGCCTGAGCCTGTCGGAGGACCGGACTAAGGATGACAGCCAGGCTGAAGGCTATGGAGCCCCGTTTGGGTCATAATTCAATGAATAAATGAGTCTATTATTATGAAATACAGGCGTTTATTATTATGAAATACGCATCCAATATTATCAAATGGTTCCCATTATTATGAAATACATGTTTATTATTATGAAATATTTCCCATTATTATGAAATATATGTGTATTATTATGAAATATTTCCCATTATTATGAAAAATGCAATTATTATGAAATGTATTTTTATTATTATTTAATCTTAGTTTAATCATTAAACTAAGATTAATGAAGTAATTATGTAAAAACTAATTCTTAGATTAAAAAAAAAAAGCTATTCTGAAATAAACTATTATGCATTAAACTTTAATGCATAATAGTTTATTTCAGAATAGCTTTTTTTTTTAATCTAAGAATTAGTTTTTACATAATTACTTCCTTTTTTATAAGAATGAGCTTTTACATAATGGCTTCGTTTTTTCATAAGAATGAGCTTTTACATAATAATGACATTTTGCCAGTGGGCGGGACCAGTGGTTGACCTGCACGCTCATTGGCTGATCCTTCTTCATTCTACGCTCTGACATCGACTAGTTTTGGCCGTGAGGTCCCGTTAGCAGCGGGCCGTGGCGTCATCAAGGTGCGCTCCTAGTCCGATTGTAGCTTTGGAAGCTTGGACTGAGCTACGGGAAACCTTGACGAGGTTAGCAGACAATATCGAAAAATGATAATTTATCAGGCGATACTATTTTGACCTGATTTGACGATTCACTATTCTGTTGCTTATGCCTGAATGAAAGAGCAGCCAATCACATAAATGGCTCCGCCCTCTCTGCTGTGATTGACAATCCATTATTATGTAAAAGCTCATTCTTATGAAAAACGAAACCTTTATCATAACAATAGGAAATATTTCATAATAATAAACGCCTGTATTTCATAATAATAGACTCATTTATTCATTGAATTATGACCCAAAGGGGGCTCCATAGAAGGCTGTCTAAAAACCAGACCAGGGAGGAGAACCAGGCTGGAGGCTGGCTGAGGACCACACCAGGTATGAGAACCAGAGCCTATCTGATTTTGGAGTGCCATTCTTGGCCTGGATTGCTCGGAGGTCCCGCCAGCCTGTTTATTCCATTATTACAAGCTACGCATGTCAGCCTCGTGTGTGTATCGTGCATCTTTCCTGCTGAGGCCTTTGTACTGTATAGACGCCTGTTTCATCCACATTAAAAATCATGTGTGGGGGAATTTATGTCAGTGCTTTGAAACACATCTTAAGGACCTCTTTTTCTCCATGACCTCAGTGGCTGCACTTTCCATCTGTTCAAGGGAGGTTCAGCCCCAGGTTGTCTTCTTTTGTATTTCCTTGGAATGATGGATTTTTCATACTGTTTAAGACAAGAAAAACAAAACTTACTTTTTGTCTCACTTTGCCTCCAGGGGAAAAGTGGGACAGTGTCTTACTTTGTCCCATGGCAATTGTCTCACTTTAACCCTCCACCACTTTTATATTAAAACAACCTCTCTGCGGAATTCAGGCCAATTTTTGGCTCGCAGCACCGCATCATTTTAAAAGGCGATAGTTCGACAATATACATGATATGAGTTTGTCCCCTTGAATCAATTACTTTTAGCACCAGAGTTGATAAATTTTACTTTTACATCCAAAAAATGTAGAGTTGTACAAAACACATGCTTACCACAACACAATGGAGTCACGCTCTTCATGGCCAAGGTGAAATGTACCGGCCTTGACAATCAGTCGCTCAAATGACCACAGGTGTGTCCTGTTGCTAAGATACAGGGGGTGTTTCACATTACCCAGTGTCTCACAATATCCCATTCTCCCCTACTCTGTTGTTTCCTCACAGACGCACCAATGTGAAGTTCGCTTCACCTGTGTCTCGTTTGTTCCCTGGGTTATTTGAGTCTTGTCTTCTCCCCTCTTCCCTACTAATTTGTCTGTTGAGTGTTTCTCCTGCTCAGTCTGTGGTTTTTGTCATCTCTCTACCTGTGATACTGGCTCCTGCCATTCCTTTGTGTTGCTGTCCTGCTGTCACACTACCTCCTGGATACCTCAGCTAAGTTTTATTTTCTTTGTTGGAAATAAAAGAGCCATTTTCTGTTGGACAATGCTGCCTCCTGATCTCCTGCATTTGGGTTCTAATCCTTACATATCTGGCCATCAGTTCATGACCTCAAGCTGAAGTGCACTTGGTTCTGCAAGACAATGATCCAAAACACACCTCCAAGTCTACCTCTAGAATGCTTAAACAAAACAAACAAACAAACAAAAAAGCAAGGTTTTGGAGTGGCCTAGTAAGAGTTCAGACTTGAATCTAATTGAAATGTTGTGGCATGACCTTAAAAAGGTGGTTTGAAACCCTCCAATGTGGCTGAATTAAAACAATTCTGCAAAGAGTGGGCCAAATTCCTCCTCAGCAATATGAAAGAGTCATTGTCAGTTATCACAAATGCTTAATTGCAGTTGTTGCTGCTCGGGGTGGCACAACCAGCTAGTCAGTTTATGTAACAATTATTTATTTCACATAGGGCCATGTAGGTTTGGATAGTGTTTTTTTTTCCTCTCTTCCCCCCCTTTAATAAATTTAAAATCACCACTTAAAAACTTCATTTTGTGTTTACTTAGGCTATCTTTGTAAAATATTTTTTTATGGCACAAGATATTGTTTTCCTATTTGCGTTCATTCAGCCTATTGTGGTTGATATTTTGAAGGCCATAGCTATCTGATCTCAATGTTCAATACTTCCATGCTCACTATGTGGTAGATCATTTACTGTACATTATAAATGGCTGATGTATCTGTACACTGAATGCATAGTGCATACAGATGTACTTTAGACGGATTGTAACAAATTCAGTGTGATTTACCAAAAGTAAGAGTAACATCAACGCTGATTATTCACACAAACACCACCAGGTTCAGATGAAGGCCTGCATGTAATTAAGGGCCATTTGTGGCAAATGAAATGCAGATAAACATGAGAGGTTTGGGAGAATAAAAAAGCTATTATGACTGGAATTGCAGTGATGGTGACTTAATTTTGTTAATTATAGGGTTTATCAAAGTTTTGATGTGTAAATGGCATTACAATAGAGTACATCTAAATATTCTGGCACGAATGAAAGAAGAGATAGTCTAAAGATGTCGTGTCATATTGCTTGTAGTTACTGTGGATCTGCAAGTACTGTAAAGGGATGACACTGTTCTACTCTTACCCTAATTTTGAAAATATCACAAGACCCTTAAAATGAGTAAGACAACAATCCAAAACTTCAACATGCGCAGACATGAAATGTGAAATGTTCCCCAAATGTCAGTGCTACTTTGATGCAATGCCGTGAGCCTATGCAATGAGAATTTTAACTATTATTTCATACTTCTAAAGTTAGAATTTAAAAAAAAAATCCATTCTACAAGTGGCAAAAGCTGGCAAATAAGACATGTTTTGTCAACTTTAAGGCTGGAAAAAGTGCACCAACAATATTACAGCTCAATGACTTTAGATGTTATATACACAGGTGTAAAGAAAGTCCCTTGTTGACAGGACTGCATATTTCTGATTAGTCTCTAAAAAAAGTAGCTGAATAATACGAAGCTACATCATCTGTTTGATAAATATTTTTGCTTGTATCTGTCTCTACAGAAAAGGCAGGGGTTGGGGAGGTTGACACAAAGTCTCTGAGGATCAATTAGGAAGTTGGTCACAGCAGGTGCAAGTAAGACTGTTTTCCTCAGAGAAGAATCTCGGTGGGAGGAAGCTGAGAAAACATGGAGCTCTCCAGAGGGTCAGGGTACAGCGCATTGTGGTGGGATTCCCCAGGGTCAACATGCAGATGATTCCCCAGAACTGTTTGCAGTGGAAGAAAGTAAAGAACAAGTTATGCTAACTCTGTAATCCACAATGATTGTTGAAACTTGTGAAAGCACTCCTAAATTTTAAGTTAAAAATGATGATAGAATTGCTTTTATCACTTGTCTCACTCTCAAGGTATCATATGTTTTTCAAGGCTTCAGATGAAGGGTAGTGTAATTACACATTTCCCCATCCTTTTTCTTTACCTTTTTCATTCCACGCAGGGTTAGAAGAAGGCTGGAACCTATTTCAGCCACTTCATGAAGTAAAAAGCTGCATTAAAAAAAAAAAAGAAAATTAAGATGGGTGCTCGCAGGCAAGCATGAATAGGCCTAGTTGATCAATTGCTTAAAAGTAAAATAATTCTATTATCATAATAATTTTTGTTTTTACATATTTTGAAAAAAATACCTGTACGTGGACACAGCATAACATAAACTTCTACCACCCTGATTTCAACAAGAAGCTCCGGAAAACAGAATAATGGGATATACAGTTTCCTGTGATCTTCAGGTAGGGGATAGATTTAATCTACTTTTGTCCTCTTCATTTTTTTTCCCAGAGTTTATCTCTCACTTTTCACATGATGGTATAGGTTTCCATCATGTACTCAGGGAGCTAATTTCATTAATTTGGCAACAATATCTTAATAGTTAGTCTCTATGGATAATGTTTGATGTTGCGTTTTGACTGTGGAGGCCTCAGGGCTTAAATAGCCCCTTGAGATATATTCTGATATTGTTTTAGGGACAGCACACTGAGCCTCATGAAATTAATAAGAATCATGAATGCATGTAACGCAGCAATGTAGTGAGTGCTTCCTCAGGACTTTGGGATTTCTGGCTTCTCCCTTGGTTTAGGAATGCATTTTTTTGCTGTAGTTTTCCATCCGCTTTCCCTTTCTAAATTAAATATGAAAATATTTTTAAATGGATAATATTGTCAAAGTTAATTTATTTGTTCATCTAAAATGCTGTCTATGGCAATAGAGCTGTTTCAGAAAAGTTTAACACACTGAAGAGAAAAAGTAAATTCAAGATTTCTGTTTTGCAAGCAAAGTCTTAGCTTGTGTTGCAAAGCTGCATAAACATTAGTTAGAAACTTTTTAATACCACAATGTGTAGGAAAATACGTTATCTTGATTCTACTATCAAATATCTATATGACTGAGCTCAACTAAGCTACAGATATTCTGAGGGCTCTATAGTGGACTCTTTCCTCTGTCACTGGTTGCTATTGTTGTAAAACTAAACAGTAACATGATATTGGATTGTGTGAAGATGAATGACAGTGATCACACCACAGTTAATGCTCAGGAACTTTTTTTAACTCATCTGCAGACACAGGTGCACACACTCGGCAACAACACCTCTGAAAGCAGCACGGCTTCCAACTGTGCAAACCGGCATAAGTCATTATTTAGAACTCTGAAAACTGTCCTGTAACTACGGTGGCCGCCGCAATCAATAACACAAGACATAACAGATTTACTTTGCAATTCAACAGTGTGCCTACAGTTTCCATTTTGAACTTTTAAAAAATTATTTCTTTATTAAGTGAAAAATGAATCACTCCATCTTCTGATGCCTGGAAAGGTTTAGTAATTTAATTAGATCTCTGAAAAAAAAACAAAAAAAACAAACAACATTGTAAAAAAAGTCTGTAGAAATGACAATAAAAAACTGTCAAATAGCAACAGTTAAAGGCCGTAAAATATAAAATAGTATATCATGGTAATAAATATATTGATATACCTTCAATCAAGAAATAATGCATAAATTTATAATTTACGGTCATAATATTTAGAAAACAAGACAAAACAAAGTCAAACCTTCATTTCTACAGGAAAAATATTTAAAATTTTTTGTGAAGAAATTTTGATTTTAATGAAAAACATGTTTATGTAATAGTGCTGTAATTTTCTATAGGATCAGATTCAATAAAAATAACTGTTGGCTATTGTGATGTTACATCATTAAGGAAATGTTGGGATTATAAATTACATTTTTATGTCAAAATTTTACAACATTAATCAGTGGTCTGTTTGGCCTGTAGGTTTAAGTACAGTCTATGTCCCCATTTAGTTACTGTCCAGATATTAATAGTCCTAAGGGAAATCATTTAAATTATTTTAAACCCATCTCAAAACAACTTATTGATTCATATACATTTCAAAAACATGATTTTAAAAGCATATCAAATAATCTTATTGATCCTAATAGTTATCTCAAAATTTTTAGATTTAAAAAATCTCAAATTATGGGAATATGGATCCCCAAACTGCATTTGTTGACATTACTTTTTTGGAGAGGTGCACGGAGGGTTGCCACCCATCCCGTAAAATACGGAATTGTCCTTTATTTGAGAAAAAAATGTTGCGTCCCGTATTGAACTAATACGGGAAAATACGGGACGCGATTTGTCCCGTATTTTCATTAACGCCCCATACACACATCTGTCACACACACATCAACACTAAATTTAACAATAATGAACAAAATAAAATACAGGAAACATTAAGGCCAGCAAAATCTTTGTGGCGGGACAACAGGACCTGCTGCGCTCTGTGCCCATATCTTTATATGTGTGTGCCAATCATCTTGTCACTCTCAGTGCCTGCCCCCTCCCCACGCTGTCACGGTTGCCTAGTTACCACAGACGCCGGTGCTGCGCTGCTTCCCGCGCATTTTTAAAATGTCTACCCCATAAGGTTGCCACCCGTCCCGTAAAATACGGAATTGTCCTTTATTTTCATGTCTTGAAGGTGGCAACCCTATACTGAGGCCATTATCATCCATTCTGTTTGAGTTGAGTTTACTCAAAACTTTTGAGTAAACTCAACTCAAAACTTTTGAGTTGAGTTTACTCAAAACATTTGAGTAAACTCAACTCAAAACTGGAACTTTCCCTAATGCTAAGCACACTTCTGTGGAGAGTATACATCATTCCTAAACGTCTATTGTCTGTTGAAATGTGACAGAGTGGTGCAGTGGAAGCGTGTTGGGCCCATAACCCAGAGGTTGATGGATTGAAACTAGCCGCTGCCAGGTATTATTTTTTTTTTTAACTGAAAGTCAATTTTTTAAGTTCAATCAACTCATAAAATTTGAGTTAAGTCAACTCAAAACTTTTTAGTTGTGTTTACTCAAAACTAGCAGTTAGCACTACTTAATGCAGAGCTAGTTTCACAATAACCAAACGATGGACGGCAGGGCACATACAGAACGTTATGACAATTTCAACGTAGTGACCAACAATTGTGAAAACACATAACGACATTAATAACAATCATTGAGCAGCAGCGTTTTATTAAACTCTCCTAAAGAAACAGCAGTCTATCAGCTCGAATCAAAACGGTCCCTCAGAAAATATTGTCCGTCGCATTTCTGTTGTGGGTTAATGTGTTGTGTTGTGAGTATTGCAATAGCGTGTCGCGCTTTTCTGTTGTGTTGTGTTGTGAGTTTTGCAATAGCGTGTCGCATTTTTTTGTTGTGTTGCGAGTATTGCAATAGCGTGTTGCGCTTTTCTGTTGTGTTGTGTTGTGAGTTTTGCAATAGCGTGTCACGCTTTTCTGTTGTGTTGTGAGTATTGCAATAGCGTGTCGCATTTTTTTGTTGTGTTGTGAGTATTGCAATGGCGTGTCGCACTTTTCTGGCGTGTTGTGAGTTTTGCAATAGCGTGTTGCACTTTTCTGTTGTGTTTGACCGTACGGGCCACCGTAGGACAGACTTGATTAGAAAAAATTTTGCTTCACAACCCAGCACACACCACACCCTCACTGTCATGTTTCTTTAATTGTCTTGTCTTTAAATGTTTCACTGCTGGTGTTTTTTAGTCCTTTCTGATGAAATCAGGATTTAAGATGTTAATAAAAATGTTAGAATTTACTGCAAGAGAGGACTGGTAAAGAACATATTCACCCTTCACATTCCCAAAAAGGAAGAAAAGAAAAAAAAGTATAGTGACATACTGAATGCCATAAGTTCATGTGAGCTCTGATAAAACAGGTTACTTCTGGTAACTAAGTTAAGGTGTGTATGCTCCATCTGTGGTTTGTTCTGCCCATTTTTAAAGTAACTGGGGATGAGCAGAGTCAGCCAGATCTGAGATGTAAAATATTTCCTGCCATTTGAAAGAGTGTTAGTCCAAAGGATTACCTTTTAACCTTATGGACAAATAACCTATAAGTTTGGATATCTGTAATTTTTAATCTTTGTACACCCTCCTTATTGTATCCCCTTTACACCTATGGTGCCATGGCCATGTGGACTGGATCAGCTTCAAAATATTTGATGGGAAAGTTTTTAACTATATTTTAGTAAGCACATGGTCACCAGTATAATCGGTTTAATTTCTGCTGCTCATTATCTAAACTCAAAAATAAAAAATAAAATAGAAATGAAATTTTACAATTTGCATACAACTCTCTGTCCATATATCCATAAATATACATTATCAAAACAAGACAAAAAGTCCTTTATTTAAGGTACATTCATACAGAACTCATGGATGCCATGAAAAGTTTCCAGCTTCATTTGACATTGTTGTTCTTACTTCTCTCTTTCTCCCTTGACTGTCCCTTTGCAGTCAGGGACAAGGTGTTTACCTCACTACTCAGGATGTTTCATCACCCAACACAGTAACTACAAACAACTCATTAACAGCCTCATTAAGGAGAGTTTTGCTAGCTGTCAGTGAGTAATGAACAGTGGAGTTTTGATCTCGAGTGTGTTCACTCTAACTTTTAGAGCATATGCTAGTTTTTATGTAAGAAAAGTCTGCATGATAATGTTTAGCTATATGAAGAATAAAGAAAATTGGATTTGATGTATTTGGATGAAAAATGAACATCAACTCATACATTAACATCAACTTTATAAATGACACTGAAGTACACACTGGCCACTTTTACATGCTGTTTAAAAGTTAAACTGATTTACAGACAGATTGTTTTTGGAGATCGAAACTGTTGGGTCCTTGTGGACCACCAGACCGTCATGGTTTGAGGTTGATTCTGTGGTCCTGGGTTTGGGTTTTGTGTTTTTCAGGGTTTACATGGTTTGGTCTGCTTTTCTTGTGTTCTTTTCCATTAATGTTATCTTTACTTCCTGTTACTTTGAAAGTCTTTCCCCTGTTGAGTTCTGTTCTACTTTCCCTTGTTCATCTCCCTGATTGATTGCACCTGTGTCTTGTTTGTTCGTGGGTTTATTTAAATCTTGTCTTTTCCCTTCTTGGTTGCTAGTTTGTCTGTCTACCTACCCATGAGCCTGGCTCCATTTTGTCCTCCATAGTGATGGGTAGATGAGGGCTTGTGAAAAGTTCCGGCACATTACCCAAACGGTATTGATACTGTGTCAGTACTGTGCCACTGTGTTATTCCACCTGCTGGATTGCAAACATTATTGCAGGCAACCTAGTTGAGAGACTCCACTGACATACTAATTAAATGATCTAGAATATACACAATAATACTATTTGTTATTGTATTTTATATTGTATTAATTTATGTCTCAATCTAAGTGTAAAATATCTTTATCTTTAAAATGTACAGTCAGTAAATAATGTGAACGTAAGCAAAAATCAAAGTGAAAGTGTGAATGTAATGTTGCTTATGTACTTGTTATAGAGGCAGGAAGGGTTTTTTTTTAAACTTGTTTTAAAAAAAATATGTATATTGGCATTTAATCAATTACGTTTCTTGGAGGCAAGTTCTCCATCTTTGGTGCTCGCAAGGCACTGATGAAGCTGGAGTGGATAAAAACTGTCGGGACAGCCAGAAGAGGTTTGGGTAAATGTGTTTTTCAATTTTTCAAGGGATCCTGGGATCTTGGCAGGTTGCTCTCGGCGAGGTATCTCAGGACCTCAGAAATGGAATCTACTGTGGTGTTTTTAGTCTGCCTGCCAACTTCCTGTCCAGCTGCTGCCACAGTTCATCTAAAAAAAAAAAACAACAAATTGGCATTTTCATTTTAGTCATCAATTACAAATCAGTACATGATTTCAAGCAAAAGCATGCACAAATAAACTGATAAAACTTAACATGCCTGAAGTGGGTGCCGATGACTGTTGTGAAGAAGGTCCAAGCTGTGGCTCAGTTGATGTACACCCAATTACAGCTGCACATTTCAATTTCAGTCAATTGACTGCTTCACTGCATTTTGAAGAGCTCCGAAATCCGAGCGGTTTCAATCTGGGGTCTAGCAGTGTGGATAGGATCAGCACACTTAATGACTCCAGATTGGAAGCAGTGTCTGTGAGAAAGCTTTTCTTTGGCTGTGATAAAGTAAATCCAGGTGTGTCTGACCATTGCTGTGGATTAATCAGTTTGTCATCGGATGTCACACACTAACCTTGCAACATCTACCACCTACAGGACCTGTAGTGGGCTGCTGCTGTGGCAGTTATCGCGAGGCAAGTGACAGATCTCAGATTGGGAATGTTTTTTTTTTTTATCCACCTGATGCGGTATTACTATTTTTTTAATAACGCAGGTTAAAGTATGGGAGATTTATGGGAAAAATAGAGAGTGGAGACAGGATAGAGAGAGGAGAACACACAAATGACTGAATGAAATGACTACATAAACAGATGCAGGTAGCAGCACTGAGATGAGACGGTCAGAGGACTAGTTCGCCGGTCACCACGCCAGGTGGCACCCCTAACACATCTACACACACAGGTGGAGGTAAAGGCTGTGATGGCCAGAGGATGGAACTGCAAATAGGAGTGTGTTTATGAGGATTTTTGACCATTCTTCCAAAAACACATTTGTGAGGTCAAACACTGATGTTGGCTGAGAAGGTCCTGGCTCTCAGTTTCTGCTCTAATTCATTCCAAAGGTCGTCTATCAGGTTGAGGTCAGGACTCTGTCCAGGCCAGTCAAGTTCATCCACACCAGACTCTGCCATCCATGTCTTTATGGACCTTGCTTTGTGCACTGGTGCACAGTCATGTTGGAAGAGGAAGGGTCCAGCTCCAAACTGTTCCCACAAAGTTGGGAACATGGAATTGTCCAGAATGTCTTGGTCTGCTGAAGCATTCAGAGTTCCTTTAACTGGAACTAAGGGGCCAAGCCCAGCTCCTGAAAAACAACCCCACACTATAATCCCCCCTCTACCAAACTTTACACTTGGTACAATGCAGTCAGACAAGTACCGTTCTCCTGGCAACCACCAAACCCAGACTCTTCCATCAGATTGCCAGATGGAGAAGTGTGATTTATCACTCCGGAGAACCCGCCCCTGCTCTAGAGTCCAGTGGTGGCTGCTTTACACCACTGTATCTGACTCTTTGTATTGCACTTGGTGATGTATGGCTTGGATGCAGCTGCTCGACCATGGAAACCCATTCATGAAGCTCTCTGCACTGTTGTTGAGCTAATCTGAAGGCCACATGAAGTTTGGAGGTCTGTAGTGATTAACTCTGCAGAAAGTTGGCGAACCTCCTTCACACTATGGACTAGCATCTGCTGACCCCGCTCTGTCAGTTTACTTGTCCTACCACTTTTTGGCTGAGTTGCTGTCGTTCCCAAACACTTCCATTTCCTTATAATACAGCTGACAGCTGACTGTGGAATATTTAGGAGCAAGAGAATTTCATGACTGGATGTGAAATTCCTACACCTGTGGCCATGGAAATGATTGGAACACCTGATTCCAATAATTTGGATGGGTGAGCAAATACTTTTTTCAACATAGTGCATGTTATGATGATGATGATGATATATATATTAGGGATGCAACGGTACTCTGTAAAATATGGTACGGTTCGGTGCGACCTGCAGGGGACAACACAGGCTTTTATGTCCCGTGGTATTTATGTTCCAATAACTTTACATTGGACTTGCACGTGAGCGTGCGTGCCTTTTAGGCAACAGGCCCGCCACTGCATGTCAATGTCCACTGGCCTCCGCTCACTCACAGTGACCAGCCGATCACACTTTGGCTGGATGGCTGCAGGTCATAGATGCAGAAAAAAAAAAAACAAGCAGGCATGGCCAGCAGTAGCGGAGAAATTGGGAAAAACTTTTTTTAATCACCGGTGTGGGAGCCTTTTGGTTTTGCTGTTGAATACACCGGCGAGGGAGTGAAAACAGTTAACAGTTAACGGAATGAAATCTTCCACCTCCCTAAACCCGCAATCTTATCTGCGTAAGATCCAGTTGTTACCAGTTGTGCGTCTTGGCGGAGCTGATGTGCTTTTTTAAATTCTGCAGAATGAATCATTGGATGCACATTTAAAGATCACGAACAATTAATGTTCCTGTCCCTCCTCGACCCTCAACAGTTTCAGACATATTGGAAATAAATTCCCACATCCAACCTTTTCCAGCTTAACACCAGAGACAAAGATCTCCTTGGTTTCCTCCACAGCAGACATCTGAATGAGATCATGCCACAGCTGTACAGACTGACGTGTCTGGCCGTGACTATTCCCACATCCACCACAACTGCTGACCAGACATCCTCTGACCTCAAGAGAATAAAAATGTATGCAAGTAATACGGTGATGTGTAATCGAGAGTTAGAGCCGTCAGTAGTGCACGTGCGACCAGGTGGACGCACATTTATGCCATTTGGATGCGCTCTTTTACGCGCCGACATGCGAGTTGCACTTTCCGCAAACTCGGTATCTTGCGATCGCGGTTTAGGGTAGTGGGTGGTCTGAAACTGTACCGAATCCGTACCAAAACCGTGACACAAAAACCGCGGTACGGACCGTACTGTGAGCCACCTGTACTGTTGCATTCTCTGAGTTGCACTCCTAGTATGTATATGTCATCACTAATTTCTAGTAATTTGGCTGATTTTATTAGACGCTCCCCTTGACAATCCAGGGTCTGGGTCAGATGCAGAGCTGCAATCTTACACACATCTCTGCTGCTTCTTGAGGACTGCCGCCTGATGGTAAAAAGTAAATGAATTGACACACTGCCTTGTTCACACCCTCAATTTTGTCTTCACCTGTGGTATAAAAGCTGATAATTTGTTAGCGTTGCCTCTAAACCCCCTCCTCTCTGATCACTATTTAATAACATTCAAAATCAACATTTTCAAATCATATTGCAGTAGTGTTATGTTGAAATTTGGGTAGTAGTAGTAGTAGTAGTAGTAGTAACTTTGTGCAATATTAGCCTGGTACTAGCAATAATTTCGGATTTATACATTTTTAAAAAAGTGCCCGTACAGCCATTTTCGTGACATTCCTTACGCTTTTAAAATTATTACCATTTTTGAGGGGCTGTATCTTCGAAACCGTACAAGCTAGAGAGCTGATTTTTTTTAATGCTGTTAGTCCTGTATGTGCACTCTGTATGGGGTCAGTTTCAGATGTCTATTCATTGCTGTTTGTTTTAAAATAAATTTCAAACATTCCAAAATAAATTTCACTCGCTTTGTGCGGTTCACATTTCAAGTCCTCATTTGGACCCCTTGTAATAGTAGCTGAGACTTACTTTTTTTGTTGAACAATCTCCTTCTCTTATGTATTTTAGTTCTCATATGACCCAGCAAAAAACGAATTTCGCATTTTATTGTCGATATTCAATTGGCAATTGACAAAATATGACAAGATGTACCAAAAAAGTAAATATACTACCAGAAAGGTAATGACAGTATCTGTTTATATACAAAGTTTCAAGTTGGTACTAAGTCTATAAGTTACCTAGAAAAAAATTCTGAAATCGAGCATTTGAAAATGAAAAAGAAGTGTTCCTCTAGTAAATCTGCAGTCTCCCATCCTGCCCGGAAAGATATTGCCTAATAGTGTATAACAAAAGCCCTTCGCAATGGTAGAACAGCTTATTATTCATTGTTATTATGGGGGTGGGGGGGTGGGGGTGGGTGTTCTCCACAGTGACATCAAGGGATGAGGTGCGCAGCTTACAAGGAGGCATGTTAAAGACTTAAAACCTGACAGTGTTTCACAGTCTGAGAGAGAACTGTGGAGAGAAAACATCATTGCATTTAAAACTACAGTGTTGCTATGTGTGGTAATGTTTAACAGTGTTTAGACAGTATTAAGTTGACATTAATTTCACAATGGACCTTTTTAATTCTGCTCTTGGAAGAAATATTACCCTTGTGCGTCCTCCATATTTCATAATAAGAGGATTTGTTGGTATACCTAATATCAAGTATTACTATGTCTTTCTCTTTTTTGTTTATGTTGTTTCAGTGCTGGGGAATACAGCTGTGATGGCTGTGATATATCTGGATCAAAATCTGAGAACTCCAAAGTATGTTGCTGTTTTTAACCTTGCATTTGTGGACCTGTCAGGTAGCTCAGCTCTGGTTCCTAAGGTTCTTGACATCTTTTTGTTTAACCATAACAAAATTCCCTACAACGACTGCTTGACATTCCTTTTTTTCTGCTACACCTGTCTTTCAATGCAGTCTCTTAATCTGGTTGCTCTCTCCTATGATCGCCTGGTAGCTATTGTCTTTCCCCTGCAATATCATGTGAAGGTGACCTACAAGTTTATGTTTTCTTTGATTGCCTCTTTCTGGCTCTTTGTTATATTTGCTATGTTAATTGCAGTTGGTCTTCTTACAAGACTTTCCTTCTGTAATTCTGTGGTTATTAACAGCTACTTTTGTGACCATGGTCCCATATATAGGCTTGCGTGCAATGACAATTTTCCCAGTGTAGTCATGGGCCCATTGGTGCCTGTTTTTATTGTTTGGCTTCCGCTTGTGTTGATCTTGACAAGTTACTTTTGTATTGGCTTTACTTTATCTAAAATAACCACAGTTCAAGACAGAATGAAGGCCTTTAAAACCTGCACAGCTCATATTTCATTAGTGGCAGTCTATTACATCCCAATATTAACAACATTCATGATGGGTGAAAAAATACATCCAAATGCCAGGGTCATCAACTGGTCTCTAGCTTCCATCTGTCCTTCTGTGTTAAACCCTTTTATTTATGTTCTGCAGACACAAGAAATCAGATTATCAATGAAGAAGTTATTGAAAATTAAGAGGAAATCCAGCATAATGATAAAGTAAAATCGAGTGTAGACCAAATGCATTTTTTAAAGTATGTAATCACATCATGCTTTGTTATAAATCTACTTCTGTTTGTGTAAAATGTACTTTCAGAACAAAGAGATTAAACGTAAAACAGTCTGTTATACATTGTGTATCTTGTGTAATATGAACTTGAATGTGATGTGATGATGGAAGATCTGGCAGAGGCATTCTATTGACATGATTAAGCATCAAAACATTACATATTAACGTAGTAAACAGTATTAAGAGTTATACACATTCTCAGACAGGCAACATCATTTTTTTCTGTGTGCCATTATTTATTTGAAAAAAAAAAATCTATTTATGCGATGGCAGCAGCTGCTGCTCCTGTTGTTTCTTTTGTTTTCAGCACCTTCTTCTCATATATATTGTAATATTGATAAACTGGCTGATTGCAGCTTTAACATCAGACTTTGACTCAATATCAATAGCTAAGATGCTAATGTTCATCAACTCAGTAACAAGCAGGATGTGTGGCACCCATACACAGATAGCAACAATTAACACCAGGGGCGCAGATAGGTCTTTTAAACTGGGGGGGACTGAGTTGCCATTACAACTGTGAGTTTTCTAATTGAATTAACATTGGTAGACAAAGGCCTTTCTAGTTAACACTCGCCTTACATGATCAACGTGTCATTTGTCTGGTATGTTAATCACGCTCCAAAGCTTGATGTCTTCTGCAAGTTTTATTTACAGGGTTTCCGCGGGGCATTAAAAAGCATTAAAAGTCATTATATTGATTTTGCTCAAAATAAGGCCTTAAAAAGCATTAAAAAGCATTAAATTTGATTGTAATTGGCATTAAAAAAATAAGTTGTCCTGGCAAAGATACGCATAATTACTTGCATTATCTTTCTTAAATTTTCTTTGCTCTTTCAAACATTTCGTATCATTATGAGAGTGCGTAGCAGTGACGCGCTAACTATTATTTTCTTTTCGCTCCTACACGCTCTGAAGTGAACATTGCACCGGATGTTGACAGTCAGGAAAATGGCAGCGACCGTCGCGCAATAGAAGCTAATCAACGACATTACTGTATTCATATTTACTGGCACTCATATGTGATGACACCGCTTCATAGAAGCTGCTGCAGGCAGCGCTCTGCGGACCTGTTCTGGTCCTGTTCTGATCCTGCAGGCCCATGGCTATGGCCGCTGCCATTGTCACCTTTCAGCTTCGAGTGCAACACTCTCATCACACGCCGAGGGATCCTTACAATAAACAGCAGGACAGGACAGGGCTGTGCTCATGAGGTGAAAGCTTCTGCTCTGTCATCCATTGTAATTCATTGCTAAGTGTAGACCCGAGTTTGCAATATAAGAGTGGGTTATACAGTGAGAGTAATAGAATATGCTGTAGCCTACCATAATACCATAATATTTGTCAGTCAGTCTGCTTGTCTTCATAGGTAATTATTCAAGCACATTTCAAACATGGTGAAGTTGCTCACAGAAGTACATTTTATCCAAAAAATACTGACAGACTGGCCTAAAACTTTCTTTGCTGCCCACCACTAAACTATTGTGATATACAATATCACAGTTTGTATGACGCTGAATAAGTGATGCTGTGTAGTATTATAAATGTGGTGATTAGTACATTTGCACTAGATTGTGATTAAGTAATTTTTTTAAGTTTACCTGACATCAGCATGTTCTGGAGGTCCAAATCATAGTTCAGACTGTGGGTCTAAAGGCTCGTGCAGACCGGTTATGACGACACACGCTTTAGTCGCTCCTAATTTGTGGTATGAACACCTCACGTGAAGTCCACCATGCGCTGATAATCCACCTGTAGACGTGTAGGTGTTGCCCCCCGCCCTGATCCGCACCAGAGTCACTCGCTCAGCGAGGGATGCACGATAACTATCGGGCTGATAACTATCGGGCCGATAACAGGAAATTATGATGTCATCCCGATAGGTCCGATATCATGACAAATAGCCCCTAAAACATATATATTTTTGTCAACACGGCAGTGCCTCGCTCCCTCTGAGCTTTGAATGACTGGCAGTGAATGTTATGTTCAAGTGATGTTGGTATAATCAGAAAAACGATTTCTCAGTAAGAAAAATCAAGAATACCACCTCATGTCAGAAAACAACTTGTTAACTCGGTCATCATTTTGGTAGTTGCTGACTTTAATTGATATTCGCAGTATTTTCCCACATGTTACACATAAAAAATAGAAAAAATAGATAAGGCCGAAAGAACGACGAGCAAACAAGGGAACGGAGGAATTTACGTTACACCTTGAATGCAGCATTGTGGAACAGTGCGCTGATAAAAACAAACAAACATGACGGCGATGGTGTAGAACTTCGTTAAAGTTTCAGAGCAAGATAGTTCGCTGGTTATTTGTGACAAATGCTCCAAGCGAAGGAGGGAAAAATAGCATAAGCTTTAATACGTCAAACCCGATCAGCCACCTGAAACATAACCGTCGCTTCCATGGAGTTTTGAAACCGCGCTAACATAAGCTAACATGAGCTAACGTGAGCAAGCCAGGAGCAAGTCAACCCCTCTGCTTCCAGCCCCCCCCTCCATCATCTCTCTCATCTAAAGCTTTCATGAGATTAAAAGAAGCCCACAAAACTACTAAACCTCATTTACTTTCATTTTTAGGCATTCATTTGAATGGAAGCACAAGCCAAAGTCCTTTAAACATAATTTCTTTGTTACTATGGAGTGCACTTTTTTAGTTTATTTACACAGACAAGTCTAACTTGTGTCAGTACATTATGACCTGTGCATTATTTTTTATTGTCATTGAGGAATGCATTTTTTCAGTTTGTAGTTCTGGTGCATGTATTTCCATCAGTTCAAGGACCCTTTTTTTTTTATATCAGTAAGTAATGCAGCTTATTTAAGTTGATGTGCAATATCAAATAGGTTTGTTTCATAGCTTTATGAAAATGTTTGAGAGGCTTGCCAATAGTTTTTCATTGTAAAAAATAAATATCTTTTCATTTAAAGAGTCAAAACTGTTTTTGGTTTTGTTCATAGTATTCATGTAATGATCTTAGGTGTAAGTGTGTGTTATCGGTTATCTGTTTCGGTATCAGCCTTTAGGAGCTGAAAGTTATCGGTTATCGGTATCGGTTTAAAAAAACAGTTATCATGCCTCCCTAGTTGTTACACATCTGCGCTACTAGATAAAGCTGCACCGAAGTAACCAGTAAGCGAATGGAGTGTCACAGTGAACACATGCAGCAGGATCTGATGTAAAATTGGAGGAACCACGCAACTGACTTGAGCAAAGGGGTTTGAAAGTTTTGTTGCAGTCCAGAATTTGTTTTTTACAGACTGAATCATTAATGTTGTTCTTGAAACCGAATGTAACTCGACTTTGATGGTTATGCAGTTATCAACATTATTAATACAGAGTTTTAAACTGCATGGTTGGTGCTTATTTACTGAGTCATAGTCTCAGATTTTAAGAGAATAAAGTTTATTAAATAATACTATACCTTTGATTTAACATGAAAACCTGACACGTACCTTAAAAGAGGAAATCATTAAAATGTTTAACAATACAGCAGAATGTTAGCTATGTGTGTTTTTTTTTTTATTATAGTAATTGTACAATAAAAAGTTGTTTTATGACAAACCTCATTGTCATCATAGTTTTATTTTCCTAAAATGATATTTCAAAAATAGGGGTTGTCTTATAATCAGAGTCGTTCTATATTTGGGCCAATATGGTACATCAGTTGTCTGTCTGAAAATGCTGTAAATAAATTTGAGGAGGCCATTGTTTCTCATCTCCGTACGGTGGAATGTGAAAGAATAATTGAGGGCAGTGACCTGAAATTTACTCCTGCAGATATTGATTGCCTTGTCCACCATACTGCAGATATATTACATTCAGCTTTCGATGCTCTGAAAAAGAGAGTCTCTAATTCATACATTTGCACACTGAGACAAAAAACATGTAAAATGAAAAAGAAGTGTTCCTCTGGTAAATCTGCCATTCTGAAGTCTCCCATCCTGCCCGGAAAGATAGCCTAATAGTGTATTAAAAAAAAGCCCTTCGCAATGGTGGAACAGCCTATTATTCATTGTTATTATGGGGGTGGGGGTGGGGGTGGGGGTGGGGAGGGGTGTTCTCCACAGTGACATCAAGGGATGAGGTGTACAGTTTACAAGGAGGCATGTTAAAGACTTAAAACTTGACAGTGTTTCACAGTCTGAGAGAGAACTGTGGAGAGAAAACATCATTACATTTAAAACTACAGTGTTGCTATATGTGGTAATGTTTAACAGTGTTTAGACAGTATTAAGTTGACATTAATTTCACAATGGACCTTTTTAATTCTGCTCTTGGAAGAAATATTACCCTTGTGCGTCCTCCATATTTCATAATAAGAGGATTTGTTGGTATACCTAATATCAAGTATTACTATGTCTTTCTCTTTTTTGTTTATGTTGTTTCAGTGCTGGGGAATACAGCTGTGATGGCTGTGATATATCTGGATCAAAATCTGAGAACTCCAAAGTATGTTGCAGTTTTTAACCTTGCATTTGTGGACCTGTCAGGTAGCTCAGCTCTGGTTCCTAAGGTTCTTGACATCTTTTTGTTTAACCATAACAAAATTCCCTACAATGACTGCTTGACATTCTTTTTTTTCTGCTACACCTGTCTTTCAATGCAGTCTCTTAATCTGGTTGCTCTCTCCTATGATCGCCTGGTAGCTATTGTCTTTCCCCTGCAATATCATGTGAAGGTGACCTACAAGTTTATGTTTTCTTTGATTGCCTCTTTCTGGCTCTTTGTTATATTTGCTATGTTAATTGCAGTTGGTCTTCTTACAAGACTTTCCTTCTGTAATTCTGTGGTTATTAACAGCTACTTTTGTGACCATGGTCCCATATATAGGCTTGCGTGCAATGACAATTTTCCCAGTGTAGTCATTGGCCCATTGGTGCCTGTTTTTATTGTTTGGCTTCCGCTTGTGTTGATCTTGACAAGTTACTTTTGTATTGGCTTTACTTTATCTAAAATAACCACAGTTCAAGACAGAATGAAGGCCTTTAAAACCTGCACAGCTCATATTTCATTAGTGGCAGTCTATTTCCTCCCAATATTAACAACATTCATGATGGGTGAAAAAATACATCCAAATGCCAGGGTCATCAACTGGTCTCTAGCTTCCATCTGTCCTTCTGTGTTAAACCCTTTTATTTATGTTCTACAGACACAAGAAATCAGATTATCAATGAAGAAGTTATTGAAAATTAAGAGGAAATCCAGCGTAATGATAAAGTAAAATCGAGTGTAGACCAAATGCATTTTTTTAAGTATGTGATCACATCATGCTTTGTTATAAATCTACTTCTGTTTGTGTAAAATGTACTTCCAGAACAAACAGATTAAATGTAAAACAGTCTGTTATACATTGTGTATCTTGTGTAATATGAACTTGAATGTGATGTGATGATGGAAGACCTGGCAGAGGCATTCTATTGACATGATTAAGCATCAAAACATTACATATTAACGTAGTAAACAGTATTAAGAGTTATACACATTCTCAGACAAGCAACATCATTTTTTTTTCTGTGTGCCATTATTTATTTGGAAAAAAATTATATGCGATGGCAGCAGCTGCTGCTCCTGTTGTTTCTTTTGTTTTCAGCATCCTTCTTCTCATATATAATGTAATATTGATAAACTGGTTAATTAGCAGCATTAACATTAGACTTTGACTCAATATCAGTATCTAAGATGCTATTGTTCATCAACTCAGTAACAAGCAGGATGTGTGGCACCCATACACAGATAGCAACAATTAACACCAGGGACACAGATAGGATTTTTAAACTGGGGGGGAATGAGTTGCCATTACAACTGTGAGTTTTCTAACTGAATTAACACTGGTAGACAGTCCTATCTAGATAACACTCGCCTTACATGGTCAACATGTCATTTGACTGGTATGTTAATCATGCTCCAAAACCTGATGTCTTCTGCAAGTTTTATTTAAACATTTGCTGATCTCAGCAGAATAAAGAATCCATTACAGAAACTTAAACTGTAACTTCTAAAAAAAAGGGAATGTGCAAAAATGTATAACAAAATAAAATTGAAATGATTCACACTTCTGCCTTCATATAAACGATTAGAAACATTACAATATGTATGAAAACAGATGTATAAACACTTGAACAACAGATTAATTAATTCATTCATTCATTTTTTATTTGTTTGAGCAGATGAATTAAAATGCCAACAAAAAAACAAGACAATAAATTAAAATTACAATTAATACAAGTCATTGTTTCTGCTCAAAAAGGAGTGGGAGGAAGAAAACTCTTAATGTTTTTTCCCCGAGCCATTTCGTTATGACTTTTGCTTTATGTCAAGGTGCTCCATTATGCTGGAAAAGGCATTCTTCATCATCAAACTTCCCTTGGATGGAAACATGAAGATTTTGGGTCCCTTGGCCAGGAAACTTCCCGGATCCTAATCCCATTGAGCACTTGTGGTCAATCCTCAAGAGGCGGGCGGACAATCAAAAACCCACAAATTCTCACAAACTCCAAGCATTGATTATGCCAGAATGGACTGCCATCAGTTAGGATTTGGTCCAGAAGTTGATTAACAGCATGCAAGGAAGAATTGCAGAGGTCTTGAAAAAGAAGGTTCAGCACTGCAAATATTGACTTATTGCATGAATTATGTGTAATTCTTAATAAAAGCTTTTAAAACTGATGAAATGCTTCTAGTTGTATTTCATTATAACGTAGAAACACCTGACAAAAACATTAAAACTCTGAAGGAGCAGACCTTATGAAATTTTAATATTTGTGTCATTCTCGAAACTTTTGGCCATGACTGTACATTATTCTTCTTCCGGGTCTCGGTGAAGAGGAGGATGCTGAAGATGTTTACCTATTCGGATTTTTGATCACAGGACTTCTGCTGTTTGGAGCTGGCAATTTCCTGGTGTATCGAAAAATCAAGCAAATGGAGGCAGCAAATCTGAGCACCGTAAACTTGCCTGTATTGTGTGAAGGAAGGAGGAGGGCTGTGAACGCTCAGACTTTAAGTATGGAAGAGATAACCCGCAAACTGGATGCGATTCCTGAGCTCAACCGCAGATTGGCTGTGGTGTTTGAACTGATAGGAAAAATTGATCGAACCAAGAGAAGTTGCATGTCCTGCTCAACGAGAAGTGACCCATTATTTGGACAAGATGTTCATCTTTTTCTGTTCCTAGTAAGGATTCATGAGCTGAGCTTTAAATTCAGTCTTATGGTTTTGTGTTTCCATCTGATCAATATCCTTTTCTCTTTTGACACAGAGGTTGCGTTTCAGGTTCCTGTTCCACCAGCTTATTTTCCACAGGTTCAGAGTTGTTTAAAGCTAAATCAGGTAAGTTTCCAGTCAAGTTTGCGTTTTCCTCTTCCACAGGTGAATTCCACACATCTGCTGTCGAAGGTTCAGGTAAGTTCTCAGTTCCCCAATTCAATTCAGGTATTTTGCCCAGATCATGTGAAGATTGTGCACATTTAGTTTTGATGACTTTCTTAGGCAAGCCAGACTGGAAGGTTCAAGGACTCTTGCCTCTGTCTCAATTATTTCAATGGAGAAAAACAACGGACTCTCGTCATCTTCCTCCAAGTCCAGAGGTCTCTCATCCTCTGATTCAGAGAGGAATCCGCATGGGAGTAATAGGTCTCAGTGCAATATGCGGGTTGACCCATCCTGACCTTCAGGGCATACTGTAGAGACAACTAAGTTGGAGAGACTGCTCCAATGCCACTGTGATTGCAATTCTCCCGCAAGACAGTGGCTGATTCAACATGGCAGCCTCCTGCTGCCAGAAGGCAACAAACTTTTCCTTCTTTTTCTCTCTTCTCTTTTATTCTTCTTTGCAACATCGATTACATTGATGACTTCTACAACAAGCTTTACATCATGGGACACTCTGATAAAGCCAAGAAACCGCACACACCGGACTCACCCGCCTCCTCTTTGCCATCTCAACCATCAATGAATTATTGAAGAGACTTAAATCATGACAGTTACTGCAACAATTTAATTTCCCTTTGGGCCATCAATAGAGTATTTTTAAACTTGAATTTAAATTGAATTTGAACATCTCCAATGTGTCAGTGCCATTCAGATGGTTAACACAATAGACCAGAATCTCAGTTTACTTGATGCCAGAGTGGCACTGATTGAAGATTTACACAAAGAGTTTCAACAACTTCGCCAGTCTGGGATACAGCCAACCAGAGATAGACGCACTTTTAAAGGAAAACAAATCACTCCAACACTTAGTGAACAATTAAACCACCCAGCTCTTCTCTGTAAATGACCAGGTAGTCTCTGTTACTGCTTAGAACAAAATTCTGAAAGAAATAATTCTGGATCTACAAGCACACAGGATGAGAGACAATCTGATTTTCTCTGGTATTCCAGACCATCTGCAGATATCCCAAAAAAAACAATCAAGGATTTCATGGCGAAACATCACAAAATCCTCGCCGAAACAATTGTTGTGCAATAAGGCGAATAACGTGCTCATTTAGTCATAAAGGGGATTATTACCAACTGTCTTGAGAGACAGCTGCTAATAACCAGAAGGGTATTAACAAAGTTAATAAATTGAAATGGGGCACCACCTGATAAATAAAAAAAGGACTTAACGGCACAATCAGTCTCAAAGTGGCTGTTGGTCTATGCGTGCCAGCCTGTGACCAGGTGTGGCGCTATAGAGCAACAAAGAAGGTTTGAGTCCGAGCGGACTTCTTCAACCAGCAAATGTTACAAAACTGAACTAAATAACCACAAACAACTTCCCTCATTAGAATATATCAGAATTTATTAACACAAGTATTAAAATGAACAAACACTTGAATCAAGATCCTGATATCTACTAACTAAAAGGCAACTAAACTAACATAAGCAAATAAAACATTAAATGGAAAAGAGTGTCAACTTATATACATGTATGCTGGGAGACTATGTGTGTGTGTTTGTGTGTGATATACTAAGATGGCTTAATACTGTCAGGAGGATTTCCAAGCTGGCGGACGAGGTCACGGGGTGCTCTCGTCCCTTACCAAGATGGCCGCCGACTCATGCAATAGGGCGTTTCAAGATGGCGGATTACTGGTGGGCTCAATCGGTGTCACAGTAAACACAAAAATATTAACTAAGCTAAGTATCTCTACCCAGACAAAAGCCTCTTACTTCTGTTGCTCCGAGGGGGGGAGGTATCCTGGAGTCCAGGGAGGATGATTGGTACTGGTGACAGCAGAACCGCTGATTGATTACGCTCCGCGGGTATTTTCGCAAGAGCGACTCCTTTTGTCCTGGTTCTCTCAGCTTCCGTGGGTGTACAGGTTGCAGTGTCTCGAAAACGCGTCTGGAGCCGTCGTGTCGTCTCGTGGCGCAACCGTGCCTCTTTCTGCGCCGATATGTGCGTGGGTCACTTCTGGTGCTGGCCGGATGGGATGTGTTAACCGGTCTTTCCTTTTACCGGTGGCTCACTAGAGTGTTACTGGAAAGGCCTCGTGGCTGCTGGTTAAGAGCTGTGGCGGAGTAGGCCAAAAGAGAATGCCTTGAGTCATGTGAATTTGAGTTTTATTATTTCTTTTGTCTACTTTGTCTCTGTAGCACATGGTGTGTGGCCCAACACCATCGACATCACCTTTCACCATGTTCACTGTTTGGGACCCTGAAGACCCAATGCTACCTGACCCAGACCGATTGTCTCAAAATTTGAGCATTTTAAACAGAAGGAATTGTTTCAGCGGCAAGAAAACAGTTAAAGGGAATAAACTTTAGACTCAATGACCAAAACCCTGAGGAGATCATCCGCAGATGGACACAAATTTTCTCCTTCTGCAAACAGATGATGCAAGAAGATAAGAGAGCAGGTTTTACATTGATTGTCAACTGTTTAAAAATAAGGATATTACACGCCTGGCATTAATAACTTTATTCCAACACTAATATATGGATACATGGTTTTAGATTAGATTAGATTAGATTTAATGAACTTTATTCATTTTATTTTCAGCATAAAAATAACTCTCTTCTAACCCCCCCCTCCCCCAGGTTATTCACACAGGGGAGACATACAGAGCACAGAGAATCATTCCTTCTCTTTAAAGACACATATGACAGATTATTTACGATCTGACAGAGCACTGGCACATGAAGCCTTGAGAGGAGCTCGTGTCCATATTTCTATGCAAAACTGTGCTGCTGACTGACAAGAACCGTTTGATACGTTCATCACTGTGGATGCTGCTTGTAAGAATTACAAATGGAATTATTCAACTCTGCTCCGGGGAAAAATATCACTTTTGTGCATCCTCCATATTTCATAATAACTGGGTTTGTTGGTATACCTAATGTCAAGTGTTACTATGTCTTTCTCTTTTTTGTTTATGTTGTTTCAGTGCTGGGGAATACAGCTGTGATGGCTGTGATATATCTGGATCAAAATCTGAGAACTCCAAAGTATGTTACAGTTTTTAACCTTGCATTTGTGGACCTGTTAGGTAGCTCAGCTCTGGTTCCTAAGGTTCTTGACATCTTTTTGTTTAACCATAACAAAATTCCCTACAACGACTGCTTGACATTCCTTTTTTTCTGCTACACCTGTCTTTCCATGCAGTCTTTTAATCTGGTTGCTCTCTCCTATGATCGCCTGGTGGCCATCGTCTTTCCCCTGCAATATCATGTGAAGGTGACTCACAGATTTATGTTTTCTTTGATTGCCTCTTTCTGGCTCTTTGCTATAATTGCTGTTTTAATTGCAGTTGGTCTTATTACAAGATTGTCTTTCTGTAATTCTGTGGTTGTAAACAGTTATTTCTGTGACCATGGCCAGATTTACCGGCTTGCATGCAATGACTATTTTCCCAATGATGTTGTTAGTTTCTTTTACCCTGTTCTTATTTTTTGGCTTCCCCTGGTTTTTATCCTGCTGAGTTACCTTTATATAGGATTTACTTTAGCTAAGGTGGCTACACTTAAACAAGGAATCAAGGCCATTAAAACATGCATGTCTCATCTCTCATTAGTGGTTGTCTACTTTACACCACTATTGATGACATTCACCTTAATGGAAAAAATACATCCAAATAACAGGATCTTAAACCTCTCGCTGACATCAGTGTTTCCTCCCATGTTGAATCCCATCATTTATGTTTTGCAGACACAAGAAATCAAAGTATCAATGAAAAAAATATTAAAAATAAGGTGGAAAGCAATCATTAAAATAAAAAAACCTGTCTGAATGTGACCATAATATTTATTCTGATTATTATGATTAATCCACAAATCAAAGTCACTGATGAAAAAACATTTTTGACTGTGTCATGGTGTGGGTTGGGCACAACGTTCTTTTCTTGTGGGGTTCTTTCCTTTTTTGGGGTTTTAGTTGGTGTTCTGGTCTCCCCTGTCTGTAGTCTACCTTGTGGATTTTTGTGTTTTTTGTTAATGAATTCCTTTTTTTTTTTTTTTTTTTTACAAATCATGACAGACTGTGTGATCAAGTCTCCTTTGAGTAGTGATTTTAAAGCACACTTTTCTTTTTTCAAATGAATGTTAAATGTACAAACTTGGTAATTATAGTAGTTTTCCTTGTAAAACATATCTATGCCTGTCTCCATCTTTAACTATATACAAAGAGTACATAAAAATTCTATTTATCTAGAGAACAATAAAGTTTCTAGCACACATTATATGAATATATGAAAAATGAAAAAAAATAGAGAATGTTTGATATGCTTGTAGTCATCTAAAAAAATAGATTGACACATATTTGCTTTTTTTTATACATTATGGACTTACAGAATTACATAAAAATATTGTTGTTTTGCAAATATGCATAGTTTTTCATCAACGTCTGTGTCTGGATTTTCTGTCAATATAAAAAAAAAAATTGTTTTTTTTGTTTTTTCTTTTTGTTTAACGACTGAATTCATTCATCAAACTATTTTTGTTGCATTACATAAATATATATGTATGTCCTTTCTCAGAACAAGAATGCAATACAGCAGTTGAATATTTTTATGTGTGTGTTTTAGAAATGTACAGCATTTAAACTTGTCAGGTTTATTTTCTAAATGCCTTAAAATATAGGCCACAAATAAATTTTAGCACACTTGAAATGATTGCGAGTTTATACATTCAGTTTCGTTGTGCTTTCTGCTATTCCTAAATCCTCGGTTACGGCAGAAAATCCTGTGCTGTTCACAGTTGTATCTTCTTTGAAGTTCCTGAGAGAATGGCATGAGACAGCCACACAACATGAGGGCCATGTTTACAGCAAAAATCTCACTTAGGTTCGGTTGTTTTAAGTAAGTATATGATAATAATCTCTGTCATCTTATAGCAGAAGCAATATGAAAATTACAACATTATTTAAATGTAAATGAATTTCAACACAGAAAGTAGAAGGTCATCTGTAAGCCTCTGCATATTTCACATGTACAGGCTTTTAAAATATCCTCCATAGGAAGCTTAAGAAGCAAATGTCAGCTGCAGGGAAAAGAATAGATAAAGAAATTAATCAAATGTGTTGCTTAAGATGGCTTTGTGACATATTACATTAGTAACTCAAGTAATCTTAAGAGATTTTTTCAAGAACACCTACCCCACCTTTAACATTGCTGCGCTGCTAAGTGTGTTAAAGGTGGGGTAGGTGTTCTTTGAAAAAATGGTTCCAGCAATCCAACTCAAGTGAGATTTTGAAAATATACACTCCCTCCCTCCTCCCAAAGGCTCTGCCTCCTCCTCAGCTCACCTCTCGAAACCACGCCTTCACACGACTCATGACTACATGAATCGCAGGGAGGGAGGGAGAGGTGGGAGTACATTGATATTTGATGGATGTATTAGGCAGCCAATAAATGTAAAGATGATCAGTACATTGATTGGTCAGAGTTATTCTCTGATTATACCCTCTAGACTGGACCAAAACCATAGTGCGAATAATGGGGGGGGGGGTTTAACCCCCTCAATTACAACTTCGACTCCCCTAAAGGAGGGACAAATAAGAAATTGGGGGGGGGGGGGGGGTTGAAACATCTATCTGTCTTATCAGTATCATAAATATTACAGTGTATTGTATTTCCCATATTCATGCCAGGAAGAGGGTTGTGGTAAAACACACACCCAGACAGACACCCCTAGAGTGGACTGTACCATTTACACTGTCATTGGTTGGTTCCCAGCTGCCGTGCATAAAAAAAAAAAAAAAAAAAAAAAAAAAAAAAAAAAAAAAGCGAGAGAGAGAGCGAGAGGGCTTCGCGCTGTTTCTATGACGTTGACGACTGGGGGAGCACTGTGATGTAAGTTATCTTGATATCTTAGTTTATTACTGTCTCACTTTCGGAGTTCCGAATTATATTTATATTAATATTGTGTCCGGTGTCTCAGAAGAATGTTATTATGTATCTATGTCTTCGCATTGCAGTGTAGAATGTCAATATGTGAATGCTAGCTTAAACTGGTGGGAATGTTACGTTAGCTTACACTGGTGCTCATGAGCAGTCAGAAAATGGAGGACTGACGTTCGTACGTTTTGACAATAATATAGACCAGCAGGGATGCCAATTTTTTTGACCGCAGGATGTCAAGTTTTTTTTCCATCCTGGGGTCATTTTTGAGATACATGTAAATCCGGTTTAATAGTTAATATTTCCGCTTCATGAACCACTTCAGAGTTTTTCCCAATTTCCTGTTGACATCGCTGACCAGTCCTCACTACTTTTTTACTAGAGCCACATTGGCTCATCACATCTTCGCAGATAACATTAATGTCACTAATTGATCGAGATCAATTAGCAACATTAGCGATAACATTTTTATAGAGCTGGTTGAACTCAAAGATGGTACTGGTGCGGATTCCCTTTATAATGTATTGAGAAAAAGTTTGCAAGATGCTGGCTTTGATGATGAATATTTGCAAAAAAATCTCATTAGCATTGCAGCTGATGGAGCTTCAGTTTTAACAGGCTGTAAAAACGGAGTCATTGCTAAACTGAAACGTGACTTCCCTAATGTTAAGTCCATTCACTGTTTAGCACACCGTTTGGAGTTAGCTGTACATGACTCATTGAAATCTGTGTCTGGCTGCAATCATTTTGAAGCATTCATCTCAAAGCTATACAGCTTGTTTCATCAGTCCCACAAAAATGCACGGTTGGTACACGAAGCAGCAGAGGACCTAAATGTTCAGCTCCTTAAGATTGGCCAGGTCTTAACAATAAGATGGGTGGCCAGCAGTTTCAGTACAAACGGCTCTACTTCTCAAATTAACTCTTGTATAAAAAGCGTGATTTGGCCTCAGTTGAACCCCTGAGAAAATGGCAGAGATTGTCTTAAACAGCTTGCTTGCCAGTTAAACAACAGATGACCAGAGTGTGTTTACTGGGAGGACACCAACTATCTGGAACTTTCAGGTAGCTGATAGGAATTGTCTGTGTAAAAATATATGAAAATATCAATGCAGAGGAGGAGGAGGAAGTAAGAGGAGCTCTACAGCAGAGTCCCAGTTGAGCTGTTCACGAGAGCTGCTCCGATCTGGATGAAAAGACGCTTCATAGCGCTTTGTGGGTAGTGCAACGTGCTCTTAAAGGCAATGGCTACTGATGCATTGATTGGTTTAACAGGTGGAACACCCTAACCACTCCTATGCATAATGTAGCGGGTAGCGCAGGTGGGATAGCGGGTTTAGCAAGGTGGAAGATTGCTTTCTTTGCGGGGGAACGCCTCTTCCGCTACCTGCTATCCCTTAATAGCGGCTTTAGCAGATCTGGTGGAAGATCGGGCCCCTTGAGCCTACATCCTAAATCATATTGTTAAGCATAAATTTTAACAACAAAGGATGACCATTTCCTTGTCTTAAAAAGAAAATCACCTTTTAATCGAATAAATAACTTTTCCACACATGCTCTTGTAAACTGATAATGCTGTCCACTTCAACAAGTGCTTTTTGGCATTAGAGACTAACGAGTGAATTTTTTTGTCATCATGGGACCTGTGGGTCTAGAATAATATCTGAGTATCTGGGACAAGACAGAGTTTTTGAAGGATGAGATAATTTTTTCATTATTCATAGGCATGCAGTATGTCTTGCTCCCCAAGAGGCAGCAGCCAACTAAATCCATCAGACAGATTAATTGACTGATGAGCAACAGGTGTGGGCGCTGGTAAGGATAAAGGGCCCAGCCACACCCAGACAAAAAAAGAGGGGCAGAAAGGAACAGGAGGAGTAAATGGTTAAATGGACTGCACTTACAGTCATGGAAAAAATTATTAGACCACGATTTTTTCTTCACTTTCTTGTTCATTTTAATACCTGGTACCACTAAACGTCATCATGTGACTAAAACAGACAAAAAAGAAAACACTGAATGCATAAAAGCAGTGTTTCTGGCAGTGCAACGCCATAGCTACTGATGTAAAAACTTAAGTGATTTAGGTTATAATCAAGAAAACCATGGAAAATGGTAAGATATCAGCTCTTAAATAAAACTCTTATGAGCAATCTTTGTGGTTATCGTTATGTTTGTCCAAACAAATGTACCTTTAGTTGTACCAGGCATTAAAATGAACAAGAAACTGAAGAAAACAAGGGTGGTCTAATAATTTTTTCCTTGACTGTATATACTGCTTTATCCACACATCAAGGTGCCCTCAAAGCGGTTTACAATGGCCTCTCATTCATCCATTCACACTCACATTCATGCACCAGTGGGCGGCTGCTACTATGCAAAGCACTGCCAGACCCACTGGGGACAAGTTAGGGTTCAGTGTCTTGCCAAAGGACACTTTGGCATGTGAACAGTTGAAACCAGGAACCACCAACCTTTCAGTGACTGGACAAACTGCTCTACCAACTGAGCTACAGCCATCCCCAGCCGATGAGAGCAGAGTCAGCCGATAAGCTGGCCGGCCAGCAGGCTAGCCCGGTGGGTTAACCGGCTAGTGGCCGGTGGGAAATGTCGGTGGAAGAGCCGGCAGGAAATGCCTGCAGAGCGGCCAGCAGAGAGCACCCCAGCCAAGAGTTGAGAAGGGAACCTAGCCATCCAGCCAGCTTTCCAGCCACAAATGAGGCGGCCCAGCGCCAGGAGGATCCAGCCTAAAGCGCAGCGGGCTGTACCCGTTTGGTGTGAATGCTCTGGCCCGGGTGGTGACTTAGTCACCGAAAATGTTCCAAACAGCAGCAACTGCAAAAAGCTGAGGCTGATTCAGTAGCAAAATTTTATAAGAAGTTGTGATTCACTAGTGTGTATCCCTATACACACACAATCACCCATCCAGCTACACAGACACACACAAACACACATGCAAGGTTAAAACAAAAGCAGCAAAACCACATGTATAAATTTACATTCTCTGTTAGCCGACAGGAGCCGAACAATACAACCTGTGATATTACAAGTTCCTGCAGTGCCAGAATAAAGTGCTCGTTCCATCCAGAGAAAACCGGACTTTTTGTTTTGTTGTTGTTAACGTGTTAGCCGCTAATTACGAGCCAAAAATAGCACAATACCAGGGGTTTGTTTACTACGGTTCAGAGACCAGACGCTGTGAAGGAAACAGACCACAGTTGAGCCTTTGTCTTGTTTCACTGCAGTGCCTTGCTACTTTTTGGGGGTTTTTAAACATATTTTAAACATATTATTTAGGCTCGAGGGGCTCCGGCTCCAGATCGCGGATTTTGATTGTCGCGGGGGGGCGCCGGTCCCTATTAACCGCGAAAAATAAGGGATCACTGTATGTATATATATATTAGGGATGCAACGGTACATGGTAAAATATGGTACGGTTTGGTACGACCTGCATGGGACACGGGACAACAAGGGCTTTTATGTCCTGCGGTATTTATGTTCCAATAACTTTGCATTGGACTTTTAGGCAACAGGCTATCAATGTGAATGTGCACTGGCCTCCGCTCACTCACAGTGACCAGCCTATCACACTTTGGCTGGTTGGCTGCAGGTCATAGACGTGGAAAAAGAAAAAAAAAACAAGCAGGCATGGCCAGCGGTAGCAGAGAAAAATTGGGAAAAAACTTTTTTTAATCACTGGTGTGGGAGCATTTTGGTTTTGCTGTTGAATACACCAGCAAGGGAGTGAAAACAGTTAACAGTTAAAGGTATGGTGGGAGATCTTTGAAAAAACGGTTCCAGCAATCCAACTCAAGTGAGATTTTGAAAATATACACTCCCTCCTCCCAAAGGCTCTGCCTCCTCCTCTTCAGCTCACCCCTCGAAACCACGCCTTCACACGATTCACAACTACATGAAAGCACACGCTGTCTCGAGTGGTCAAGGAAGTTCATGAGCATTCGCGAGCACTCACGTCGATTTGCCAACAACAAGTAGCATCACAGTGGCTGGCTAACTTCAAGCCGTCAAGGATAACAACAGCCTACCTAACAGTGTCACACATAGTACTGTAGCCTAGTTGACAGAGTTGGTAGCTTAGCGAGACATACTGGAATATGTTCGTCATGTCACTCGATGGACAATAATTTTGTCATCATCTTTCATTTTCTCACTGACTGGGTGAATAGGCCTACAATACCTGTAACCAATCAGTATGTTGAAATATTATCAGAATCAGAATCAGAATCACTTTATTGCCAGGTACGATTTTACACATATGAGGAATTTGTTGTGGCGATGATGGTGCATGCAGTTAAGGGAAAAAATATAACAAACAATGTAAACTAAAAATATTGCAATATAAATATATATACACAAGCTGATTTTTGCATTAAGGGCACAGCGACCAAGAGTGATGTGCCATGAAAATGTGCAGATGAACAGGTAGTGCAGACTGAGCGTTAATGTAACGCATAGTGTTCTGAGTTCGGTCAATGTGACAGCAGTGTCAGTCAGAGGTGGAATGTGAGGGGTGTCGGGGGGTTTTGGGTCTTATTGATAAGGCTGACAGATGACGGGAAAAAAACTGTGGCGTGAGGTTTTGGTCTTGATGGTCCGAAGCCTCCTGCCAGAGGGGAGTGACTCAAAGAGTTGGTGTCCGGGGGTGGGAGGGATCAGCCACAATCTTTCCTGCACGCCTCAGGGTCCTGGAGGAGTACAGGTCCTGAAGACATGGGAGATTGCAGCCAATCACCTTCTCAGCTGACTGACTGAATGACAGGCTGCAGCCTGCTCTTGTCCTTGGAGGTGGCAGCAGCGCGTACCAGATTGTGATGGAGGAGGTGAGGATGGACTCAATGATGGCTGTGTAGAAGTGCACCATCATTGTCTTCGGCAGACTGAATTTCTGCAGCTGCCTCAGGAAGTACATTCTCTGCTGTGCTTTTTTGATGAGGGAGCTGATGTTCAGCTCCCACTTAAGGTCCTGGGTGATGACAGTTCCCAGGAAGCCAAAAGACACCACAGTGTCAATAGTGGAGTCACAGAGGGTGATGGGGGCAGTTGGGGCTGAGTTCTTCCTATAATCCACAACCATCTCCACTGTCTTTAGAGCGTTGAGCTCGAGGCTGTTCTGGCTGCACCAGGTCACCAGGTGGTCAACCTCCCACCTGTAGGTGGACTCGTCACCATCAGAGATGAGTCCGATGAGGGTGGTGTCATCTGCAAACTTCAGGAGCTTGATGGACTGGTGACTGGAGGTGCGGCTGTTTGTGTACAGGGAGAAGAGCAGAAGAGAAAGAACACAGCCCTGAGGGGGGATCCAGTGCTGATGGTCTGTGAGTTTGAGATTTGTTTTCCCAGCTTCACATACTGTTTCCTGTCAGACAGGAAGTCTGTGATCCACCTGCAGGTGGAGTCAGGCACGCTCAGCTGGGAGAGCTTCTCCTGTAGCAGAGAAGGGATGATGGTGTTAAAAGCAGAGCTGAAATCCACAAACAGGATCCTGACATAGGTTCCTGAGGAGTCCAGGTGCTGGAGGATAAAGTGGAGGGCCAGGTTCACAGCGTCGTCTACAGACCTGTTGGCTCTGTAGGCGAACTGCAGGGGGTCCAGGAGAGGGTCAGTGATGGCTTTGAGGATAGAGAGCACAAGGTGCTCAAAGGTCTTCATGACCATAGATGTCAGGGCGACGGGTCTGAAGTCATTAAGTCCTGTGGTCAGGGCTGGACTGGGACCAAAAAATTGCCCGGGCATTTTTGATCCCTGGAGGCCCACCATACACCGGGAATCAAAAATGCCGGTTATTTATACGATATGCGGAAGCAC